>CP092884.1:54967719-55175885 GCA_030710605.1 Cordylochernes scorpioides
TAAAGGAGCTAAACACTTGCCTGTTGTTCGCGTCGACTCCGCGTGCTTCTAATCTATTAATTTCAATCGACAGATGTAGTGGATAATTGACTACTTCCTTCCATTATTATATCATCTAGTCCAGCTTCAACTTATAGCCCAACATTAGTAATCTATACATAGACCACTCTAGTATAAAATGTAAACAGCCAAATACAATATTACAGCATTATGGTAGATTAAACTGGCGAAACCGCTGGAAGGATTCACTACTGATGAGCCAGGTCTTCCCATTATCTTATCATTGCAGTAAGGGCAGTAGAAATTTATTTTATTTTAAAAACAATCATACGCATTTAAAATAGTTGAATTTCTTATAGGCCATTCTGTGTATGTTGAAAATGAAATTATTCAGTTTTGAATCCTTTTTCATATACAGAATCAATTTTATACAAGAAATGAAAAATACATGTCAAAGTTTATTTAATTTGTGAGTGAACTTTCTCAGCGATTTCCCAAATTTAATCTACCATTGCATTCAATAATTCACAATCCCATGTATTATAAATTGAGTGGAATACATCAGATATCCGAGATGATCAATTTTCTTTTTGAAATATATTTTCAGAACTCTCTAACTTTCGGGTATTAAAAGTTCATTATCAGGTGAAGACGATAAAATATTGCCACGTGGAAAATTAGGAAAGACAAACTTCAGGATGAGACAGCAATTTATTTAAGGCAAGAACAAAGTATGAGTGATAAACAAAAGATATGCAAAAAAGAGGGAAGTGTACAGAGTAGTAAAATATAAATATAAAAAATGATACTCTGTTCATACTAGTGTAAAATAATAAATGCTTCGCTAGCAATATTATGTTAATAAGGTGAATATGTAAATAAATATATATATTTAAACTAAATAACAAATTTTGAAATTCTCATAACGGTATTAATCGATACAGAATTAGCTTGCTGTTCTGACTCAAAGTTTAATTCAAATTCTGTATTTATTAATATTTTACTTTCCCTATTCCCCCCACCCCCCATTCCCCCAAAATATACTATATATATATAGAGTCATAATTAAAATTCTATTGGGTTTTGGTAGATAAATTAAGAGATAAATATCTCCTGATTATGCAACTAAAAAGTTGCTGATCGCTTGCGCCATCTGTCGGAATAAATACTAAGTAATTGTTTATATATTCCAGAATTGGCTAATATAATAATTCGTTATTAATTTATCAACTTGATATCAGTACAATTACATTTTGTACTAATTTACATATAGGCTTGGTGTTCTCACGGCCTTAAATACCCATTTCCGGATATTTCAGGAAGTCCCGATACCAGATTCATATGGTTGTTGAGGTACAGTTTGCACTACGCTGATAAGAGCCATCCAGTCCGAAGCGCGTACGTGGCTAGAATTTCTTTATTAACAAGAAAATGTATTTGGCCAATTCTGGAAAAATTTAAAATGTCAACGATGAGTTTATATTTATCGTAAAGATAGAGGCTGCCTGGCCGGCATTCATATTTCTTGAAAATAAAGATAATTCGGCCAGTAAATCTTTTTTATTACTTCTTAATGGCCGAAGTATCTTTATTTTCAAGAAATAGTTTATATTTATTCCGACAGATGGCGCAAGCCATAAGTAACTTCTAGTTTCACAATTAGGAGATGATTTTCTCTTAGTAAAGTAAATGTAGTTTTATTGTGTAGTATTTCACTTACTGTAATAGATGGGTTTTTAGGCCTACATGATAGAGAGAGATGGAAACTACCTTATTACAATATGTATATAAGATTATATAGGTTTAATTTCAAAATATATGTAAATAAGATTATATAATAGTAGAACGCTTCACGAGAGATTTTGCGTGTCATCCTTGGGCAGGGGCCACGCTAATCTTCTCTGTATCGTTCCAATTTTTAGTATATGTACCGCCGAACAAGCGTGATTATATAATAGTAATTTAATATATATATATATAAATAAATATAGATGTGTATAAATATACAAAAATAATTTATAAATATACATACATATTTAATTAAAAAAGCATATATTGGATCAAAATATCATTTATTTTGCCAATATTTCAGTTGGCTGAACGCCAACCTTTATCAATGTATTATAACATATTAATATACACACGAACACACAATACACACATTAATATTAAAATAAGAACATTAAGCCTCCAGGGAAAGGTTTCTTATTTAAAAATCTCTCAAGCTTTCGGGCAAGAAAGCCCTTCTACGGGAGAAAACATTGTACATCATTAAAAAACGCCAATAAAATAAGTTTTAAAATTAAATAAAGTGCTTTTTTTTGTTTACATTTGTTTCAATGCAGAATCAATCTTTTTTGAATCACATTAATATGTTATAATACCTTGATAAAAGTTGGCGTTCAGCCAACTGAAATATTGGTAAAATGAATAATATTTTGATCCAATATATGCTTTTTTAATTAAAGATTTATTTATGGATTGCTCTATTTTCAAAATGCATACTATATATATAATGTCTTTATTGTTGGAACCAACCATGGATGTAGATAGAGTGTCTTATTAAAAATATTTTTTTAAAAGAGAGAAATTCATCCTCGAATGGTTGAAGTTATCATTTTAACGATTGTATTATTTCTTCTGCTTCTATAGTCTGCATTTGAAGGTTTGTTCTTGGTGTGTTGAATCTTTTAAAGAAACTTTATGAAGGTTCTGCAATTGTTGATATTTACCAGTATCCTTTTGTTTTGAGCATTGTTCTTCCGCCTATATGGACAAAAAAGCCTGTTAGATATAAGTTGAATATAAATATACTCATGGACAAAACTTGAGAAGTGGAAAGTTTTTGATGTTGCAGGCCATCTGTATATATATATATATATATATATATATATATATGGTGGTTAGCTTTTTTTGATTAATCAAGAATGGGTATTTGGCCAATTCTGGAATAATTCAAAATTAACGAGAATAGTTGATATTCATTCCGATAGATGGCGCAAGCCATCAGCAACTTTCATTTGCACGATAAGGAGATGCCTTTTTCTTAATATATATATATATATAATTTTTTTTTTTTATACAGAGACAATTTTTTCACACTTAGTTACCTCGTGTATCTTCAATAAAGGTCACTGTAATATCTTTCAGAGTTATTGTCTGAATCCCGATATACATGCTGAAAGGTACAACTTCCTTAAGTTTTTTCCATGATTGTATATTGTCTATATATAGAGAGAGAATCCATTATGTAAATATGGTTTTGTGTAAGAACATCTGATAAAGACCTTGACTATCTAAAGATTTGGTTTTATACGAATATAGGTCACAAAAATAATCTGATTGCTGCTGTATTTTATTAAATTTTGATGTAAATTTTAATTCTTTATCAATATTTATATTGATGTTTTTAAAATTAATTTTATAGTGTGTATGTAAATAATATCTGAAAGAGAAATAAAGCTCTGTGTCCTACATGCATGACGTCTTAGGTATAAATAAAACCAATCAATATTAGTCAAATATTTTTGTCTACAAATTAACGTCAACAACACACTGGTGCGTGAGTGGCCGAAATTACATACCAGGGGTATATGCAAATAGAGATGTTGACAACAAATTCCCCTTTTTAATGGATTCATTATACTAATGTATCGTCAGTACACACTTATTGCTATAGTATTATTCTAATATTGTAAAACATTTAGGTTTCCATAGTTTTATTGTAAATTTATTTATATACACTAATGGAGACAAAACGTAAGGAAGTGGAAAGTCTTTGATGTCGCCGATCGTCTTTTTAAAAATCTTTTTTGAAGTAGAAAAATTAACTGAATGTTGATTTAACATATTACCTGATATTTGTCCGACCTAAATTTCTTATTGTTGTTCTATTAGATGACGCTCTTCTATCTAAAATGCTGATGTGAGCTGTTAGGATATGCAAATATATATATAGATGTAAATTTTGCCGGGAGGATATTGATATAAAGAGACAAGAGTCGCCTCTCCCGTCAAATAGACGTCAAAACAAGGCGCCATCTAGTTTGCGGCGACGGTCAATAGATGGCGTCTGGTTTTGACGTCTATTCTGACGGGAGAGGCGACCCTTGTCTCTTTAGATAAATATATATGGTATTGAAATCACTAGCAGTCATGGGCCTCGTGGTCGAGCGTCAATGCGTAACACAAAGAACAAGACAGGTTGGATGTGACCTCAGAGAGAGACCAGCGCCGAAGACACGGTCCAGGAGATCTACATGAGAGATGTTGTTGTCCGGCCCGTTTGTCGGTGTCCAGTGGCGGTCGTAAAACTTACTGCAAGTTTCCTGGGAGGAATCTTGGACCTCGCCCTGTCTCAATAAAACTTTATTATCTTATTTTGTATTGCATGATGGCCAAGCTGGCGCTTTGAAATTTATCTACATTTAGAGGTTGTTACACTATTTATATTATGGTACATATGTAAATATAGTGTATAATAACATATACAGTTAAACCTGTCTATAGCGTCCCCTCTAAATAGCGCCTCCCTCTCTATAGCACCCTATTTTGGTGAGTCCCAAGAGGGGGCTCTATAAACAGGTTTAACTGTATATATTTTCACAAGGCATCATATTGGGACAATATTTGATTCTCCCACATGCCCTATTTGCACAATACGTATGGACATACCACGTTATGTTAGCATCTTCCTGGAATACCGCATTACTTACACACATCTCTCTTCTATTATGATCTACCAATGTCCTTATTTTAGGAAGATATTCAAATTAATCGAATATATAAATAAATTCCCGTCACACAATATTGTAAAGATACTCTGCTGGAATTAGAGCAGGCAGGTCTATATCGAAGGTTTATGTGGAGAGGAAATGTAAAAAACCAATAATTATTTATTCATCGACCTTCAAAATCGATATATCGGTTTTTAAATCAACATATTGCTCCGATCCATGATAAGCTTATTTATTAATTTGCATATCTAACGTTATATATGTATTTACAGGTGAATAGGAAGACAATATTATCCTATTGATAGAGACTCAATTGCCAAACTTATTTAATAGATTAATTATATTTGAAATGTCTCTCCTTGACATTTGACACCTGAAAAGAGATATATGTAAACAAATATGTAGACATATTTCCATATATCTAGAAAAACACATATTTATCGGATTTGAAAAATTATTTATTAGTCCAATAATAACATTATAAGCATATTCATAGTTATTGTTCAATCTTCAAATTAATTCCATATGTTACGTACGTTGACAAATATAATATGTAAATATGTTATATTTTCCGATGGATATGCAGAAATTTATCTGTTATATAAATTACTAGCCGAATGACCTGGCTTCGCCCGGTTTCTACCGGAATAGATATTTGCCCAACCAATATTGTTTTAACATTGGTTTATTATTATCATTATTTATAAGTATGAAGGGAAAGAAACTCATTAATATGTTATTATCTCATTTTTAACCTCAAAATATGCCAATTGGTGTTTTTTTTTAATTTATCTAATTTACATAAACTATGAATCACATTCCCCATGAACTTTTTTATTTATTTTGTGGTAAAGTATCATCCAGAATGGTCAAATACTATAGGAACCTTTGTGAATCCAACAAACGCGCGCGCGCATGTTAGATAAACAAGCACTCATTGAAACAAAACTTAAGGAAGATGTACCTTTCGGCATGTATATTGAGATTCAGACATTAACTCAGAAATATATTACAGTAACTTTTATTGAAGATACACAAGATAACCAAGTGTGAACAGCCTCTGTCTCCTTCAACAAAAAAAGACGACCGGCGATATCAAAGAAGACATGTCTTTATAAATGGATCAAATTGCCTCTGTCTTCTTTAACACAAAACAATAACAATAACGCGCCATCTATACATATAAAATAAAAGGATTTAAAAGCGCGAATGTTTCTTTTATACATAATCCAAACTTCTACTGTCCTTACTGCGATGAAAAAATATATTGGGAGGGCTTGGCTCATCAGTGGTGAACCCTCCCAGCGGTTTCGCCAATTTAATCCACTGTCTTCTTTAAATAAAAAAAAAGACGACCGGCGATATCAAACACTTTTCATTTCCTTAAGTTTTGTCTATGAGTGTAGTTTACTAAAGGTTAAAGACACAGCTCTAAAACTCAGCTATAGATAATCTGAATACATAATGAAATAGATAGTTATCATAATCATTTATTCATTGAATGAATTATCATCATCATTTCGATACACACCACGTGACCCCGTCCTCAACCAATAGAATGATTGGAAAATCAACACTTAACATGAAACCATCTTTTTTATTTACTAAATAGTTTTATACCTATTAAAGATCATTTATAATTAACATTTATTAATCAACTAGTGTTCCCCTTTCTAATTATATTATTAATCTTCTTTAATTATGTTTCTTTAATTAGTAAGTTTTCCTTCGCTGAGAAGATAATCAGCTGTTAGCTAATTTTAAAACATTTGAATAATTTTATTTGAGTTTTAATGTTTTCGTTTTTATTTATATGCAAATATATATAACGGACTCTCGTAATAAGCTTTCAAACATTTTTATCAATACCAATTAATTAATTAATTAATTAATAATACCAATAGTTTATTTTAAGTATGTTATGTCTAAAATATGTAAAATAGTATGTTATGTATTTTAAAAAACAATGTTGAAAATTAAGTATATTTAAATAATAAAAGTAATTCAAATAATACACAGTCTAGTCATAAATTCTGTTACAAACAATTTCATAAATTAAATGATTAAGAACAAAAACTAATGGAATATAAATACATATTTTATTAGCCAATAGGACATAGATTTTAAATATATACAATAATTCAAAATTTTCTCCCTTATTTTTGACACAGGATCTCAAACGTTCGGGCCACACTGATCTATCGTGGCACGCACCTTTTCTAAGGGTATTTCTTTCATTGCTCTCACCAATGCTGATTTCAATTTATCCAAATTATGATATTTTTTATAGCACACCTTCTTCTCAAAATATGCCCACAAACTGTAATCAAGGGGGTTTAAATCAGGGCTTCCAGAGGGCCATTCATTGGCCTTTATGAACTCCGGAACATTCGTCTCCAACCATTGTTGAGTTGACTTAGCTTTGTGAGCAGGAGCTGAATCTTGTTGAAATATCCAATGTTCTCCATTAAACATTTTTGTATTCAGAGGCTTTACTATTTGTTACAAAATGTCTTATTTATAGTTTTTAGCTGTATTTTTTTTACCCCTTTGGCACAGAAGTGGAGATCTGTTACACCTTGATAGCTAACTCCCCACCAAACCATAACAGAAGAAGGATGGGGACTTTTTCAAGTCTTCTGACTTTCAAAGAAGCTTCTAGAGAGCTACGAGCATATATCCTATCATTCTGACGATTAATCTATTCCTCGACAGTGAAAATTTTCCCGTCTGTGAAAAGGATTCTCTCATGCCACCGACCCTCATGCCGCGTCAACAGCATTTTTGATCTAACCCTTCTAATATCTCTAAGAGCAGGGGTTATCAAATGACCTGTGCGTCGTTTGAAAGCTCTCAGTCCAAGGTCTTCGTTGATTATCCTTGAAACTATCTTGGAGCTAAAATTATCTGCTTTGCTAATATCTTTTGTTTGCAGTGTGGATTTCGACGAATTCTTTCGCGAATGGCTTTTATAGCTGCTTGCGTTCGTTGCATGCGAGATCGACCAGATCTTTCAAGGTCATCAATAGTGCAAGCCTTGTTGAACCTTTCAATGATTCGATAAACAAATTGACGCGTGATATTCAAATTTTGTAAAAGTTTAAAAAGGGTGAAAGATTTTGGCCTACCTTGTGTAAGGCTATTACAACTATAGGGTTTTCTTTAATACCCAAACCCATTATTAAAAAACATATATTTAGATTTTTTCTGAGCACGTGTGCACGAGATATTCAAATAACAACAACTGTATTTTGAATACTTAACGCGGTCAAATTATTTTTTTTATCACTGATTTGGTATACGTATGTGTCAATTTTCTAAATTAAACAAATAATGGTCAAATGAAAACATTAAGATGCGAGTGTTTCTTTCACAAATAAATCAAACTTTGTTATATATAGATAACATTATAAATAGCTCGTATATGATAGAGAGGGATATGATTATGTTTTCTTACAAATATAAATTATATATATACTATAATATGTAAATAAATATATTCTAAATATACCTAATGAATATATATATATATATATAGGTTTGATATTGTGTGCCACATATATATATATATACTATAATATGTAAATAAATATATTCTAAATATACCTAATGAATATATATATATAGTTTTGATATTGTGTGCCACATATATATATATATATACTATAATATGTAAATAAATATATTCTAAATATACCTAATGAATATATATATATAGTTTTGATATTGTGTGCCACATATATATATATATATACTATAATATGTAAATAAATATATTCTAAATATACCTAATGAATATATATATATAGGTTTTATATTGTGTGCCACATATATATATATATATACTATAATATGTAAATAAATATATTCTAAATATATCTATTGAATATATATATATAGTTTTGATATTGTGTGCCACATATATATATATATACTATAATATGTAAATAAATATATTCTAAATATACCTAATGAATATATATATATAGTTTTGATATTGTGTGCCACATATATATATATGTCATAATTTGTATATAATTAAATGCAACCCCGACCCACTATGTATGTATCATGTATGATTTTCAAAGACTTAATAAAGAACAAGGTAACTGGAGGAAAGAAAGTAACAAAAGATATAGGAAGTAAGACTAAAGCGGGCACGACTATTTTGGCACCCCTGTGTCAACATTGCAGGGGCAGAGACCGGTCGTCTCTAGTGACCGCAGAAGTTATATTAGACAAGAAGCACTCGACACTTCCTGGAAAAACAGGATGTATTCGGTGACCAGAAGTTATAAATATTAAGCTAACGCCCAACATTTCCGGCAAAGATAGGACGTATTTGATAACACGGAAGTAAATAAAGTCAAAATGGCACTCGACACTTCCTATCAAAGCAGATCATATCTTTCACCAAAGGAAACCGCCGGCCTATCAGAAGATAGCACCTTAAGTAGGTCAACCAATAGGGAAAGATCATGTGAGATCTCTCAACCAATCAGAGAGAAACTGACTCGTGGTGTTAAATCGAAAGACAAGAATAGTGAGTTACGCTTTAGCTTCCAAGAAGGTGACATCTGCTCTAGACCTCTCTCCCTCTGCTCATCCCACAGCTAAGTACAATCACCGCCATGTGATCAACTAATTAATAAGTCAAATCGCTCAGTTCTTCTCAAGCTTTCTTTCCTCCAACCCGTTGCCTTATATTTCCAAACTCAATCACGTGTCCTGATTATTCCTAACTGTGTGCTTCACTTACCACTCAACGACTGCGCTTCAATCAAATCTCACCATTCGCATCCAACAACAAGAAACCCCGCAACGATATTGCCACAGAACGGTTAAGTCGACAGATTCTACAAAAGTGTAATACATCAAATATTACAGTGATATAACAACAATTGCATCATATTACACAGAGTCGACAGGATAAAGATTATGGAAATTAGCCCAGGCACCAGCACAACAAAAGGCAATGACAAACCAGGAGAGAACAAACTGGCAACGAGCGGAAAGAAACTGACAACGAACGAAGCGACAAGACACACCCTGGCGACGGTAATTTTAGAACTGACCGCCGCGCTACAAGGGGCGAGATCCCCGCAACTGAAAGCGGTCTTCCGGAGCGCCACCCTCGGGACAGCCGACGCCCGCACCGCCGGTACGTGTCCGAACAACCTGACGCCCACCGAGTTATCGCCACCCGCCATGCCGTACCAGTACACACGGAAGCAACCCACGAGACACGGACCCAGTGTACCGACAACGCGATCCACTCGAATGGAAGCAGCACAAATGACTAGATTTCCCTTTCAATCGCGCGGACAGTGCAAAAGGTCCCGATCCGGTTCAACAGATATTCCAAGCCAGCCACACCAAGCCGAAGACGCCACAATGGAGACTTTTCGAGACTAAGGTAGGCAATCCACCCAATGACATCATCAAATTAACTTTGGACTTGTATCTGACCCAGGACCTACCATGTACCTTTCTCATTGAACCAGACGCAGGTTCGAACATATTGCCGTATCATTTATACAATAGATTAAAAGCACAACTCCCCAATTTAAGTATTAAAAAACCTTCCCTTGATCTACCCCCCCTAAATAGTTTTACGAAAATAATAGGACATTTAACTTTCCCTCTGACAATAGGCCAAATAACCCGTAGAGAGAACTTCCACGTGGTAAATGCATCCTTGCCATTTGGAGTTCTTACCATAGAAACCCTTTATCAATATAAATTAAAACTAAATTATAATCGCGGCACTATTTTCCAACTTGGCGTCCCATTGTCTAATACTATCTACCACTTTAAACATGTGTCAAATGAATGCAAGCACGGGCTAGGCCAAAACCTGTCCCAAAGGACTCGCACAGCACCCAAAGCTTTCACACATGGAAACCCTTGCCTGCACTCATTGCCCAAACCCCAAATATTTACATGCCACCATTCTAATCTCACACCACACAACTTTTCGCTCAACTCAATTGCCAATACTTTATGCCCACCACATATAAAGCCACCACGGCTTCAATCTACAACTCCATTAATGCCCAAACAAGTGTCCGTACACCGACACAGCTCACCCACTTACCACACAAGATTCACACATGACCATACTTCGCAACGCCATAAACACGCAAATGTACCTCACAACACACGCACCCATACGTCGTCACACAACGGTAACACACACAACCCGCACAACACACGCAACACGCACGCCAAAAGACAACAACAACAAACAAACACATGCACAACCGTTAAGAATAATACAATCATCCCATCTACACAAAACATAGAAAAAATTCACGCCACCGAACAACCACACAATCGAAAAACCTTGCGATCTTTCCTAAAAGCTGTGAACGTCTTTAAAGAATTCATTCCAGACCACGCCCGCTTGCGGACGCCACTTATCAACCTTCTAAAAAAGGATATCATGTGGGTCTGGGATGACGAATGCCAGAAAGCGTTCACTAACCTGAAAGAAAACCTTACCACACACCCCACATTACACCTTTACCAGGAAGGTCTGCCATGCCAAGTGTACTGTAACACCTCAACATTCAGCATTACAGGCGTTCTTAAACAAGTCTACCCTGATGGGAAAACATACACCGTTCAACATTTCAGCCGATCTCTGCGTAGTCACGAGCGAAATTATTCAGACTTGGAACTACAATGCCTAGCCATTGTGGAAAGTGTGGATAATTTCCGCACCTGTCTAATGGACAGAAAGTTTACAATATTTTCTGACCATCCCGCATTGCAGTGGTTGAAAGAGATCAAAGCTCCGTCAGGCAGATTGTTTCGATGGAGGTTAAGATTGTCAAGATACGAATATGAGGTCCGTAGCATAAATGGAGTACAACAATATGAAACGGGCGTTGGAACTCGTATCCCATTTTGTGGCTTTCTAGATGCGCCACTCATAAAGAACCAACAATCTTCTCCACCGGGAAAATCCCGCGTGACTATGGATCCCAATAAACTGCGCACCGTCTCCCGAAAAGGAGTACTTAAAACTATAGTCCCAAATTCATTTACAACCAGACTTCTTAAGTCCGTACACACACAACACCACCACCCAAACATCTCCAAGATGACGAGACTCATCTCAACACAATATTATTGGCAGAACATGACACAAGACATCGCAAAACAGGTAAAAACCTGCCCCACCTGCCGATTCGCTAGAAGAATCGATGAATACAAACAACCTGCACGTAAAAATACCGACACAGGTACCCAAACAAAACAAAATTCGTACATAAAGCACAGCGTACACACAACACAAACAATGCCAAAATTACCACGTCCACGTCAGAGAAAAGATCACACATTTCAACCTAAACCAATTACCACCGACATATCTCTAATAAAACCATTGACGATCAAACAGGAGAACTGTAAACCTGACAACCAATCCAATCATATCACACCACTCCCTAAAGATATCAAACAGGAGAACTGCGAACCTACCAATCATTCAAATTCTACAACTCACAAGGTTCAAGCAAATATTTCAGAGTCCCCAGTTACAAAAATGTGGACGAACATGGGGCAATATCCTATCTTTCATCTGATTTTTATCCTTTGTTTATTAGTTCTACCGTACAACTGTATTCCAATTTTATTCATTAAGTACTTGTTTATCTATGCGATGCCCGATCAGAAAATCTTCGAACTACAAGAGGTAGTTTTTAATTTAGGACAAGCATTTTTTAATTTTGGACAAACAGTTTTTCATTGTGGTCAAGCAATTCTTCATTGTGGACAAGTATTTATAAAACTTCTCATAATTTTAGGAACCATCTTCGCAGAAAACCTAAATAAACTCCGAAGAGATAACAATAAATGAAAAGATGACCAAACAATGTCGGAGAAACCACGCTCCAAAAACAAGCCCCGAGCCACACCCCAAAATAAATAGACGGCAGGGAATGAGGATTTGAAACACCACGACAGGAAACATAGAAGCAAGGCAGATATCTTCCCGCGAAGAATCAAGACGTCGCCCTGACTCCAATTACGCAAACAGGGGGTGGATAAATTTAGACCGGACCTCGCGTCCCCGAGTCCCGCTTCCGGCGTCTCATTACAAAGCCCCGCTCATCCAAATTAGGTCACCGCTCTCCCCAGCCACAGATTTCGCTATACCACCGATTTTTGATTCCAGTTCAAGCCTACATACCGATTTTACCACCCAACTCCACATCCACGCGACAACACATCGAATTAGCTCACACATTTCTTACACAAAAACTTCTAACATTTTTTCACAACACACACAAAGACAAAAAGTTACACATAATTGAGCAATTAAAACATTTATAGGGCAAAATGGAGCAACCAATACATGTAGATCAGGGCATGTAGATACCAAAGGGTTCCAACCAATACATCTTATTTTTCATATCAATCATTTTTATTATTTTCTCTCAATTAAAATTTAAATATTTAATCAATTTATCAATTTATTCAACTTATTACCACTTTTTATCATTAATTATCATTTTTTTTTTCCCAATTAATTTATATTATCATTTTCATTTATCAATTATCATTCTATTTACCACTTAGCTTATATTACCACAACTCAATTATCAACGAAAACCACTGGTTTTCGATTAAACTAAAAACATTAAATCACCCTTTGTTGTTGAAACCTTTTATTTTTCATTTTTCTTTTTTCAAACACTCAACTTTGATTTCGCTCAAAAAAAACTTTATTTTATTTTTATTTTTGATTTCTCAAAAGACCTAATAGAATTCCCTCGGTCTCCATTCCCAATTCCGAGCTAGAATATAATTAGGCATTTTTCCTTTTTTCTCACCACGCACCAAGCATTCACTTTGATTTCGTTCAACTCTTATTTTTATTTTTATTTTGATTTCTCAAAAGACCTAATGAAAACCCCTTCGATTTCATTCCCAATTTCAAGTAGGATAGTAATTAGGCAATTCCTTTTTTTTTTTACCAACGCAACAAAGCATTTTCTTTTTTTTTTTTCATACAACAAGGCTTTTTCTTTTTTTTGTGCAACCAAGCCTTCACTTTGATTTCATTCAACTTTTATTTTTATCTTATTTTATTTTGATTTCTCAAAAGACCTAATAGAATTCCTTCGATTTCATTCCCAATCTCGAATAGAATATGGTTAGGCATTTTTCCTTTTTTTTCTCACCACTCAACCAAACACATTCAATTTTGATTTCATTCAACTATTCTTATTTCATTTTGTTTTGATTTCAAAGCACCTTATGAAATTTCCTCGATTCCTTTTTCTCAGAATTCGAGCAAAAAAGTAACTAAGCAGTTGTCTTTGTCACCATGCAACAAAATATTTTTCTTTTTCAGCCAAATACATTCAATTTTGATTTCATTCAACTATTTTTATATTATTTTTATTTGATTTCAAAAGCCTTAATAGAACTCCCTCGAATTCATTTCTTAACTCGAGAAGAATTCGTTTAGGCGCATTTTCCTTTTTTTGCCCACTATGTACCATAACATTCATTGATTTCTTACAATTAAAAAATTTTTGATTTCTATTAATTATACTCAACCTATATCATCAACACCATTCTATTTTACTTTTATATTACCAGCAATGTTTGTATATAGCCCCTCCATACCCACAACTAATTTTCCCACAAAATTATTTTTCACTTTACAGAATTCTCTCAGGCTAACCCCTTCTTGAATTCTTCACATGTAGGGGGCGCATCTGTCATAATTTGTATATAATTAAATGCAACCCCGACCCACTATGTATGTATCATGTATGATTTTCAAAGACTTAATAAAGAACAAGGTAACTGGAGGAAAGAAAGTAACAAAAGATATAGGAAGTAAGACTAAAGCGGGCACGACTATTTTGGCACCCCTGTGTCAACATTGCAGGGGCAGAGACCGGTCGTCTCTAGTGACCGCAGAAGTTATATTAGACAAGAAGCACTCGACACTTCCTGGAAAAACAGGATGTATTCGGTGACCAGAAGTTATAAATATTAAGCTAACGCCCAACATTTCCGGCAAAGATAGGACGTATTTGATAACACGGAAGTAAATAAAGTCAAAATGGCACTCGACACTTCCTATCAAAGCAGATCATATCTTTCACCAAAGGAAACCGCCGGCCTATCAGAAGATAGCACCTTAAGTAGGTCAACCAATAGGGAAAGATCATGTGAGATCTCTCAACCAATCAGAGAGAAACTGACTCGTGGTGTTAAATCGAAAGACAAGAATAGTGAGTTACGCTTTAGCTTCCAAGAAGGTGACATCTGCTCTAGACCTCTCTCCCTCTGCTCATCCCACAGCTAAGTACAATCACCGCCATGTGATCAACTAATTAATAAGTCAAATCGCTCAGTTCTTCTCAAGCTTTCTTTCCTCCAACCCGTTGCCTTATATTTCCAAACTCAATCACGTGTCCTGATTATTCCTAACTGTGTGCTTCACTTACCACTCAACGACTGCGCTTCAATCAAATCTCACCATTCGCATCCAACAACAAGAAACCCCGCAACGATATTGCCACATATATATACTATAATATGTAAATAAATATATTCTAAATATACCTAATGAATATATATATATAGTTTTGATATTGTGTGCCACATATATATATATATACTATAATATGTAAATAAATATATTCTAAATATACCTAATGAATATATATATATATAGTTTTGATATTGTGTACCACATATATATATATATATACTATAATATGTAAATAAATATATTCTAAATATACCTAATGAATATATATATATATAGTTTTGATATTGTGTACCACATATATATATATATACTATAATATGTAAATAAATATATTCTAAATATACCTAATGAATATATATATATATAGTTTTGATATTGTGTACCACATATATATATATATATATACTATAATATGTAAATAAATATATTCTAAATATACCTAATGAATATATATATATATAGTTTTGATATTGTGTACCATATATATATATATATGTGGTACACTTCAACACCAGGGGAAACTTTGTGTTCCGTAATTGAGGCCCAGGTTAACAAAGCTGGAAGCAGACGCCATCGGAAGTTAGTTATTAGGAAGCAGACGAGATTAAGTAGTCCTGTGAGGAAGATTTCCGGGTTCATAATTACCCGGATGGACGTAGAACTCTCGGTAAATCAGCCAACTGCCCCGAGCCCCGTACATACTTTTTCTCAACTATCCCCAATATACTAGCTCTACCACCTATCCAGGGGTATCTTTTTACTATAGTTACATACACTGATTGGATTTTAATAAATAAAATATGTAAATATGCATAACTTTTGACGGGAGGAGATTGTTCTCTAAGAATAGCTTCTCCCGTCAAACTATATAAGCGCCATCTATTGACCGTCTCCGCAAATGAGCGGACTCGGGTTTGTGAAAAAGCCACAACACTTGCTTTAGTGAATTGGGAAGCGACCACTTGGACTGACAAGGAACATTAGCTCGAAACCATGGTCTTCAGATGGACGCTTCTCAGTTTTCCAAAGCTGGTGTTGTGGCTTTGTCACAATGTTTGTGGAGATGGTCAATAGATGGCTCTTAGGTTTAGTGTCTATTTTGACGGGAAAGATTACTTTTATTTTTAATATATTTATAAATATACTTAGCGTTGATATATCCACTCATCAACAAAATTTAAGGAAAGATACTTTTCAGCATGTATATCGAGATTCAGACAATAACTCTGAAATATATTACAGTTACCTTTATTGAAGACACACGAAATAACCAATATACACTCATGGACAAAACTTAATGAAGTTGTACCTTTTAGCATGTATATCGGGATTCAGACAATAACTCTAAAATATATTACAGTTACCTTTATTGAAGACACACGAAATAACCAAGTGTAAACAAAATTGACTCTTTCTCCTTAAAAAACCGACCTTCAATATCAAAAACTTTTCACTTCTTTAAGGTTTCTTTCTATTAGTTTATATATATATATATATATATATATATATATATATATACAAATATTATAAAATAAATAAAGCTTTCAGGCCTGAGGTTCTTGTTCAACTTTTCATTTTCAAACTTTCGGACTTGTTAGTCCTTCAACAGGAGTATCACGTTAATAACCGACTTACAAGTCCGAAATATTGTAAATAAAAAGGTTGCACAAGAAATTTAGCCCTTGAAGCTTTATTTATTTTATAATATTTTAAATCAGGGAGAACTTTAATTTATAATCAAATATTGGTTATAAATTATTTTGCATATTTTCGGCTGGTTCGAGAATGATTTAACTATTCCTATTATATTTTTTATATGAATCAATGTTAAAAACTGCTATATGTATGTTATATAAAATATTATTATTTTTTAAAATTATATTTCATTAATTCAAATATTCTGTTAAATCGACCGCCAGAGGTCACGCTTCCCCTATAAAAACTCATTATTGTTGTTTCTCGTTGGCCGGCTCAAAACTGTTTGTACATTATGTAAATAATCTTTTGTTTTTCCTTGTTCTATTCGCCTTAAGCCAGGCAGTACTTTTACCAAATTATGTTTTTATATATTCCTTTAGCGCAATTAAAGCTATTTTGATAACTAATTTAATTTAATTATTGCCACGACTGCTCACCATTGCATAATCCTCAAGTTAATCAAAAATCAAACAGAAATCTATATTTTTATTTATAATATAATATATATATATATAGACTCATCAAACTGCTTTTCCGATTCAAGATAATCAATATATAGACCTAGAAAGTTGTTAAATTCTGATAAGACGTTTTCTTGGTTTCGATCTTCTAGTTGGTTTACAGCTATAAGGCTTTCTTTTGATCTGTAAGTTTCTCTCTCAATTCATCTTTCGATGATTCGTTTAAGTAGGCTATCATAACTTAAAACATTGCTCAATTAATATCCTATACCTTAACCTTCTTCAAAATCACTTATCCATAATTTTATTTGAAATTCTAAAAGATAAAAGAAAAGCTTTGTCCCCACAATGCCCATAAGAAAATATATTTCACAAAACCCTCATTAGCACACATATTACAGAATATTTCATAGGAAAATCTTCACGAATTGTTTACTCAATGAATTATCTTTTTTACATATTGTCAAAATCGATAAAATCAGACCACCCAAAATATAAAGAAAATAGAACAAAAAATGCAGATGGGATGGTCCGAGGTCAAATATAATTAAATCATTTAGTTACTCTATGATCTAATCTCACACCTCGTGACACGCAATCGTCCAATCAGAGATCAGTCATGGTCTCTTAGGTCAGAGATAAGGTAACCTTGGAAATATCATGGCCCCCTTCATCACCCTAAAAGCTGGGATAGTTACTGGCTGAATAATATTGCCATAACCTCTAACTACACTGGTGGAGATATAACTTAAAGAAGTTTCATGTTGTTGTTGTTGTCGTGTCCAATGAAGAGATGTCTCCATACATCTCTATCACAGCAGTTGTTCTCTATCTTGGGTGTGTATACTGTATTGTTGTTGTTGTCGTGTCCAATGAAGAGCCTCAGATGTGTCTGTACATCTCGATCACAGCAGTTGTTCTCTATCTTGGGTTTGTATACTGTATTGTTGTTGTTGTCGTTTCCAATGAAGAGCCTCAGATGTCTCCGTACATCTCTATCACAGCAGTTGTTCTCTATCTTGGGTGTGTATACTGTATTGTTGTTGTTATCGTTTCCAATGAAGAGCCTCAGATGTCTCCGTACATCTCTATCACAGCAGTTGTTCTCTATCTTGGGTTTGTATACTGTATTGTTGTTGTTGTCGTTTCCAATGAAGAGCCTCAGATGTCTCCGTACATCTCTACCACAGCAGTCTCAATGTCCTCTATCTTGGGTGTGTATACTGTATTGTTGTTGTTGTCGTGTCCAATGAAGAGCCTCAGATGTCTCCGTACATCTCTATCACAGCAGTTGTTCTCTATCTTGGGTGTGTATACTGTATTGTTGTTGTTGTCGTGTCCAATGAAGAGTCTCAGATGTCTCCATGCATCTCTATCACAGCAGTCGTTCTCTATCTTGGGTGTGTATACTGTATTGTTGTTGTCGTGTCCAATGAAGAGCCTCAGATGTCTCCGTACATCTCTATCACAGCAGTCGTTCTCTATCTTGGGTGTGTATACTGTATTGTTGTTGTTGTCGTTTCCAATGAAGAGCCTCAGATGTCTCCGTACATCTCTATCACAGCAGTCGTTCTCTATCTTGGGTGTGTATACTGTATTGTTGTTGTTGTCGTTTCCAATGAAGAGCCTCAGATGTCTCCATACATCTCTATCACAGCAGTTTTTCTCTATCTTAGGTGTGTATACTGTATTGTTGTTGTTGTCGTGTCCAATGAAGAGTCTCAGATGTCTCCGTACATCTCTATCACAGCAGTCGTTCTCTATCTTGGGTGTGTATACTGTATTATTGTTGTTGTCGTGCCCAATGAAGAGCCTCAGATGTCTCCGTACATCTCTATCACAGCAGTCGTTCTCTATCTTGGGTGTGTATACTGTATTGTTGTTGTTGTGTCTAATGAAGAGCCTCAGATGTCTCCGTACATCTCTATCACAGCAGTCGTTCTCTATCTTGGGTTTGTATACTGTATTGTTGTTGTTGTCGTGTCCAATGAAGAGCCTCAGATGTCTCCGTACATCTCTATCTAAGCAGTCGTTCTCTATCTTGGGTTTGTATACTGTATTGTTGTTGTTGTCGTGTCCAAAGAAGAGCCTCAGATGTCTCCGTACATCTCTATTACAGCAGTTGTTCTCTATCTTGGGTGTGTATACTGTATTGTTGTTGTTGTCGTGTCCAATGAAGAGCCTCAGATGTCTCCGTACATCTCTATCTAAGCAGTCGTTCTCTATCTTGGGTTTGTATACTGTATTGTTGTTGTTGTCGTGTCCAAAGAAGAGCCTCAGATGTCTCCGTACATCTCTATTACAGCAGTTGTTCTCTATCTTGGGTGTGTATACTGTATTGTTGTTGTTGTCGTGTCAAATGAAGAGCCTCAGATGTCTCCGTACATCTCTATCACAGCAGTCGTTCTCTATCTTGGGTGTGTATACTGTATTGTTGTTGTTGTCGTGTCCAATGAAGAGCCTCAGATGTCTCCGTACATCTCTATCTAAGCAGTCGTTCTCTATCTTGGGTGTGTATACTGTATTATTGTTGTTGTCGGGTCCAATGAAGAGCCTCAGATGTCTCCATGCATCTCTATCACAGCAGTCGTTCTCTATCTTGGGTTGGTATACTGTATTGTTGTTGTTGTCGTGTCCAATGAAGAACCTCAGATGTCTCCGTACATCTCTATCTAAGCAGTCGTTCTCTATCTTGGGTTTGTATACTGTATTGTTGTTGTTGTCGTGTCCAAAGAAGAGCCTCAGATGTCTCCGTACATCTCTATCACAGCAGTCGTTCTCTATCTTGGGTATGTATACTGTATTGTTGTTGTTGTCGTGTCCAATGAAGAGCCTCAGATGTCTCCGTACATCTCTATCACAGCAGTCGTTCTCTATCTTGGGTGTGTATACTGTATTGTTGTTGTTGTCGTGTCCAATAAAGAGCCTCAGATGTCTCCGTACATCTCTATCACAGCAGTCGTTCTCTATCTTGGGTGTGTATACTGTATTGTTGTTGTTGTCGTGTCCAATAAAGAGCCTCAGATGTCTCCGTACATCTCTATCACAGCAGTCGTTCTCTATCTTGGGTGTGTATACTGTATTTTTGTTGTTGTCGTGTCCAATGAAGAGCCTCAGATGTCTCCGTACATCTCTATCACAGCAGTCGTTCTCTATCTTGGGTGTGTATACTGTATTGTTGTTGTTGTCGTGTCCAATGAATAGCCTCAGATGTCTCCGTACATCTCTATAACAGCAGTCGTTCTCTATCTTGGGTGTGTATACTGTATTGTTGTTGTTGTCGTGTCCAATGAAGAGCCTCAGATGTCTCCGTACATCTCTATCACAGCAGTCGTTCTCTATCTTGTGTAAGAAAGTTTCATATTCTAAGCATAGACCATTCCTTATTTGCTTATATAACGGCAGATTTTCCATATATGTAAATTCGAACGTTCTCCTTTTTGAAAAATGTAATATAAAAATAATGGAATATATGTTTATACTAAAAGGTAAAACTTTATTAAGTTTTGTCCATGAGTGTAGATTGCCATTGTCTTCTCTATTTATATATTAATCTTTATTCTCTTTAGAGAATTGATAGAGGAATGGTTTAAACAAGCGAATATCGAAAAACATGTCCTGAGATCAACTCTCGTATTGGTTTTTTTTTCCGAAAAAAAAGTTGTTTAAATAGCTTTCGATTCTTGAAAAAGTTCAACTCCACCAGTAAGTACCAGTGACCAAACGAGACTCTGATATATTTGTTAGTGCAAATGTCTCAAATTGCTTTCTACATACAAGTATGTAGATATGCGAATAACATGCAATAAAATCCATCACTAATTATACACCAGGATTATCATGACTGCTATTCCACATGTAGCATATAAAATCATAATGATCCAATACAATATTAGAGCTCTAAAGAAGAAGGCGGTCTGGTAGATTAAATTAACGAAACCGCTAGTTGGTTTCACCACTGTGAACAAAGCCCTCCTAATTATTTTTTTCATCGCAGTAAGGACAGTAGAAATTTGATTTATTTGTGAAAAGAAACATTCGCGTCTTAATGTCAAACTGCTCTCTACATGTGGAGAACATGCAATAAAAGTCATCACGAATTATACACAATGATTAATATGGCTGCTATACCATGTGTAGCATATAAAAACAGAATGGTCCAATACAATATTAGAGATCTAAAGAAGCGGTCTGGTAGATTAAATTGGCGAAACCGCTAGGAGGCTTCACCATTCATGAGCAAAAGCCCTCCCAATATTTTTTCATCGCAGTAAGGACAGTAGAAATTTGATTTATTTGTGAAAAGAAACATTCGCGTCTTATTGTCAAACTGCTCTCTACATGTGGAGAACATGCAATAAAAGTCATCACTAATTATACACAATGATTAATATGGCTGCTATACCACGTGTACCATATAAAATCATAATGATCCAATACAATATTAGAGTTCTAAAGAAGCGGTCTGGTAGATTAAATTAGCGAAACCGCTAGGAGGGTTCACTACACATGAGCCAAGCCCTTCCAATATTTTTAATCGCAGTAAGGACAGTAGAAATTTGATTTATTTGTGAAATGAAACATTCGCGTCTTAATGTCTTCATTCGTTGTATACCACGCGTATTAGGGATAGTAAAAAGATATAAACCTGATGTATTAGCGGACCATCTATTAAAAGAAATGAGCCAGGACCTCTCATTAATTTATCATTACATTAAGGGCTGTAAAAAATGGCTTTAATATTAAAAAGAATCATTAGATTCGATTTTTACAAACAATCTGTATTACTTCACCCAATTTTTATAATCCTGAAGAAGATCGTCGTAACTCGAAAGCTTGCTTTTTCTCAATAAATTAGAAATTTAATTGTTAACACAAAATCTTCATCAATTTCTAAAAATATATTCATAATTTACACTTAATATATTTTCATTATCTTCATGGTGGTGGTATCTTGTCCATACTCCATGGAAAAGGGTGCCATTGCCCCCGTTAGTAAGCCACATTTCAGAGTTCCCTGTTCACGGTTACCGTAGCGGATCACGACACCGTACTACAGGGCAGTCCCTTACTTGTGCTGCTTCTTCCGCCCGCCACGTGAAGGAGGATTTCTGGGAAGGATTTATCTACATGCGAAACACTTATGGATATATAAAATAGGGTTGAGAATAATAACAAACATTGATTAAACTTGTCATTTAGGTTAAGTAAAGCTTATTTACAGGCGTATGCTCTCACTCTCTTTAACGCACAACGGGAAGATGGATCGGCTCCTCGCCTAATCAAACGCCGAACAGAAAGTGGCCATCGACACCTTGGCCACGGCGCTAATGGCTCTGACAGGGAACACCAGCGACACCCTGTACAAGAAGCTGTCTCGCGCCAGAAACTCTGCTCGGCAGCTGAAATGAGATTCCGGGTTGCAACCCTGAACACCGGTGGTACCTACCCCCCTGGCGACACCAATGAAGCCTTGTGTGTATTTCATTGTGTATATACTTTTTTACTTATTGTTATTGTTTCTTTTTAGTTTTCATTTATCACTATAATTTTTTATGAATGAGGTAATAAAGGTAGTTTCAATCTCAGTCTCTCTCTCTGTCTTACATGTTTTTCGTTATATTAACCTTTTTTTTAATTTGTTCTATATATTTTTTGTCAATATAATCCTCTTTTAAAAATAACAAGAGTGTCTGTTGAACATAATCATTATAATATTATTATAACAGATTATTATACATATCAAGATACGTACTTTTTGTATAAATATATTCAATTGATCGCCTTTTAACACTCTAAAGTATGTTCTACTTCAGTATAAATGTACTCGAAATTCTCCATTCCATGTGCGCTAGATAATGTTCCACTTAAATTATACAAATCCAATTACTCATTTTACATATGATCTTTTTCAATGGATCGCCTTTTGAATCATAGTTATGTTCTACTTCAGTATAAATGTCTTCAAATTTATCGATCCCATGTTCGTTAGCTAATGTTCCACTTAAATTATGCAAATCCAAATACGCATTTTACATATAATTATATTCAATGTATAGTCTTTTGACACTCTAAAATAAATATAAAATGAAAGGATTTAAAAGCACGAATGTTTCCTTTATACATAATACAAACTTTCTACTGCCCTTACTGCGATGAAAAAATATATTGGGAGGGCTTGGCTCATCAGTGGTGAACCCTCCCAGACCGCTTCTCAGAGCTCTAATACTGTATTGGACGATTCTGCTTATATACTCAGCACTGAAGGATGGAATCTCAGAAATGGTTTTCAATAAAACTATGGGCATAAGCTTATAGGACAGTAGAATTACATTCAAATACTCTAACTACAATTCTACTCAAATACAATAACTCTAAAATATGTTCTACTTCAGTATAAATGTCCTAGGATTTCTCCATACCATGTTCGCGAGCTAATGTTCCACTTAGAAGATATATGCTGACAATATGTAAATAAGATGAACACATCGATGTAAACAAAATGTTTAAAAAAAAACGTTCGGCGCGTAAAACGGATCGATTCTCTCAGACGACTTGATAGATGGGGACATATCATCATCATCATCACCCCCCCAACATAATCTATAATCGATTAAGTTGCTCGCAGCCGTCTCCCCGACCTATTTACATATCTTCGGCATGCCTTGTTATGTAAATTACATATTGGCCATCGCAGCTGCTCGCCTTTTTTCATAAATGGTTGTAGAAATTCTTATAGCAACACTACGCTTTGTCACATTTACCGTAATGGTTTTTTCTTTACAAATTTACCCTGAGGAAAGTGATTGGTTAGCATGAATTAGAGCGGAGAAAGGTGAATGTAATAGATACTCTGTCCGAAAGCCTCTCTATGATGATCCACTTTAGTTTTATTTACATATTATAATGCATATGGCTAACTGGCATTTGTAAAAATGGCTTTGGAAATGCATAAAATGACATGGTAAGATTATAATTTTATTATTTTCCCTAGTACACGTGGTACAAGCCATGATAATCATGGTGGGTAAAGGTTAGCGACTAATTTATTTTACCGTAAGTGCATCACATGTCTACACATCTAAAAAGCGCAGTTCGACTTTTACACTTAACATGTGTGTCAGAAACCCGTTTGGTTACTTACATATACTGGTGGGGTTGGACTTTTGCAAGAATCGGAGGCTCATTGGAGCAATCTATTTATTATAAAAAAAAGTGTCAAATGCGGGATTCGAACCCGGGTCATTTCTGTCATAAAAACCGATGGTTTTATATCACTCCTTCACCGATCTCTCTATTGTAAAATTGTAAAATATAGATAATTAATTTATAATTAAAAAGACATATATTGGATCAAATACTATTCCTTGATATTTAATTATCCCAGAATTGACCAATTAATGTGCAGCTTACACCAAGCTGATGAGGACCAACAGCCCGAAACGCGTACGTGGTTAGCCTTTCTTGATTAATCAAGAATGGTTATTTGCCCAATTCGGGAATAATTAAATATAAACAATTTATTAATATTTATTCCGATAGATGGCGCAAACCATCAGCAACTATTATTTTCATGATTAGGAGATGCTTTTTTTTCTTCTTATCTACCTGATCCGAGTACAATTCCACCTTTTTACTATTTATCTACTTAAGGTTTTAATGGAAAAGATACATAAAGAAATATAATATTAAGTGATACAAGAAAATTAGACCTAATCCAAATAATTTATTAGTGTGTGACGTTTTGGCAAGAGCATTGATACCATCATCAGACAAAAGAATAATTTAATTTTTATTCTTTTGTCTGATGATGGTGACAATGCTGTTGCCGGAACGTCACACACTAATAAATTATTTGAATTAGGTCTTATTTTCTTGTATTATAATCTATAATCCAAATTATGCTTTATCATAATATTAAGCGAATTTCCGTAAAGAGGTGATTTTAACGTAGTTAGTACCATGAAGAAGATCCTTATGGATTGAAAGCTCGTTCAATTTATCGAAATAAAAGCAACTCATTATACGTTCTTGTGTTTTTAAATATGCGATATGCATATAAGGTGTGTATATTTCCATAGCTAGATATTTGAAATATATTGGTAATTTTATAGAGGAAAAGATAAAACATTAAAAGGGAAAGTTTTTTGGGGAGCTCTAAACAAAAGATTTATTTATTCGGCTGCGGTGAAATTCGACTCTGCCCTCTTGGGAGACTTTCTCAATTGCAAATAAGTCCAAAAGAAGGAACCGAAACCGAAACTTTACTTTGAACCTCATTCTTTATAACTTTATTATATTGAATATAGGTTTCTCTTTGAAGCGAGGGGGAGAAATTTTGGAGTGAGGAAATTGGATCCAATATGATGGAATTATAGAGGAATGTTTAGTATATATGCAAATTTGAAACTATTATAGACGCGTATGATTCTTTCAAAAATTAAACAAATTTCTACTGCCCTTAAAGGCCCTCCCATTAATTTTTCAATTGCAGTAAGAGCAGTAGAAATTGTTTGATTTTTAAAAGAATCATACACGTCTATAATAGTTTCGAATTTTCATAACAGATGGCGCGCTAATGCATCATAATATGTATATATGTTATATAAAATTTTATTCTATAATTATTAGAACAAACACTATTATTTTGAAAATAGGGCAATCCATAAAAAAATCTTTGAAAAGGCATATATTGGATCTGAATATCATTTATTTTACCTATATTTCAGTTGGCTGAACGCCAACCTTTAAAGGCATATATTGGATCAAATTATTGGTAAAATAAATGATATTTTGATCCAAAATATGCTATTTTATTTAAACACTACTATGTAAAGTGTATCTGTCGTGCTATAAGAATGGCCTCGTACAGTCCTTTGATGGACCATAACCTGGATTAAGGACCTTCCAAACCCTTTTTGAACTTGCTCCACCCTCGCTACAGGCTGGCCTGGTATTGCACTACTTCGCTGTAAGGTCGATCGTCAGATGTCGCGGCTATTCTCAATATTTTTGGTCGTAGAGGTACAGCCTGCACCACGCTGATGAGTGCCAACAGCCCGAAATGCGTTTATTGTTGGCTTTTCTTGATTTATCAAGAAAATAGGTTGGCCAAATATCAGGGAACAGCTGAATCCATTTATAGAGAACATACCATAATTATAAATTCGATATTATGTTCAATTGATGAAGATTCGGCTCTATGAGGTGTGTACATCTTGAATTTATCCTTTTAAGTTTATGTAAATCAACCTTATATTAATGTGTTTTCTTCCTTATATTTAATCGCGAGCTTTCAAGCGTTCGCTCTTTATCAAGCCAAAATACGTATATTATGTAATAAGTAAACGTGGGGGAGAAAAGAAGAGAGATATCTTATGTATATATCTTTGTTATACAAAATGCTTGATATAATGTAACTGTGAATTTATATTTCTGACTTATGCAAATATGTTTTTATAAGAAATCAATAAATTGTATATCTTTATTTATTGAGGCTCATAATGGATCTAGACAAAACTAATATAACGATAGTTCGTTGAGATAACTCTTTTTATAAATATGGTGATGGTAAATGTGTGAATTTGAAGTATAAATGCAGGTACATATGCAAATATGTGGAAAAATTTGTGATAATTCATGTAGATACCTAAGTAGATATATGTGTCATTATATTCAGTAAATATTTAAATAGATAGGTTTATGTAGAATCTTATGCATATATATATATATATTTGAATATAGGATCATACATATTTAATATTTAATCTTAATGTATTTTTATAGGTCATTATGTTAATATGCAGAAGATATGCAATTATGTGGGTAGATTTTGTACGGCGCTACCTAGGTGAATATATGCAGCATATATGTAATTAGATGTGTAAATACGTAGGAATATATGTAGATATGTAGACATGCCAGTTGTCGCATAACGTTTTGACGGTGCTAATTGATGTCGCGCTGGAGTGACATCTTCAATTAGATCTCCGGAAATCTGCTGCTCCGATAACTCGGTTGCGCCCCT
This sequence comes from Cordylochernes scorpioides, assembly GCA_030710605.1. Classification (NCBI taxonomy): domain Eukaryota; kingdom Metazoa; phylum Arthropoda; class Arachnida; order Pseudoscorpiones; family Chernetidae; genus Cordylochernes; species Cordylochernes scorpioides. The sequence goes on from CP092884.1 coordinate 54,995,167, forward strand.
GGCGGCTATTTCACTAACTTCTTTATTTTAGATTAACTTGAGTAACTTTTTTTGTCTTTTTTATATTAAGTTGTTGTCTTATTTGCTGACCTAGCTTTTATTGTTGTTGATGATTTAATTGTTATGTGACGTATACAAACTTTGTGTGTAGACGGAACCAAGTTGATCATCATGAAACGGAAGATAACACAAGTAAGTGTTGCATTTCTGTAAATCTTCTCATATTTGCATATTGGTTTCGAAATGGTTCTAAATTTTTCAATATGTAGAAACCTATAGAAAGATATTTTAGCAAGTTTCTGTTAAATTGTCTAAAAGTCTAACTAAAGATGAGAAATAATATATTTCTAATTTTTCGAACACATTTTAAAAACGTGTTTTAAATATAATTTGTTAAAATATTATTTATTTTATACTAGCGGACGTACCCGGCTTCGCCCGAGGTTTTACCCGAGTAAAGGTTTGTCTAACGAAAATTTGCCCGTGTTTTACCCGAGTAAAGGTTTGTCTAACGAATCTCTCGATAAAGTGAACATTTTTTCCCGGTCCCTTGAAAAATACTCGATAAGTTGAATAAATTCAATATTAATCGGTACCCGAGTAAAGGTCTGTCTAACGAACATTTGTTAAAACAATTCTCTATAGACTTATAAAAAGAAATAGATATATTTTGATAATTTGAAACTGATAAAGTGATCATTTTTTCCCGGTCCCTGTGTGCCGTGTCATTCTGAATTTTGTCTTTCCTAATTTTCTACATTACAAAATCATCGTTTTATCTAGTGAACATTTTTTCCCGGTCCCTTGAAAAATACTCGATAAGGTTGAATAAATTCATGGTCGTTTATGGAAGATGGACGAAGTTCCCGGAGGTCATCTTGGGCAAGCTCCCGCGAGGCTTTTTTTCTTGTCTACTTGGCATAGCTGTGTCACCAACTCTGCCCTGATTGGTCGGTGGGTACTTTGACTGTCGGCCGGCGGCCGGGCGAATCCATTCTCGCACGGGGTCTGCCCCACTCCAAACTTTTGGCAAAGCACTTTCTAATTAAAGATTATTGTCTTAAATAATCTTTAAGAACAAAAAGTATAATAATTGAACGATAGGAAATTATAGTAAATAATTATACTAAACTAAATGATGTAAAAATAATTATACATGGAATTTGAAATAAGTTTTAGAAAAGTTATCGTTAAGTCCACGGGAAAAGATGTAGCCAAAACAAATAGGTTTTTAACAGTGACACGTGAGCACCCGCCTCGAGACGCGCTCCTCTCTCCTAACATTACTCCCCCTCTTGAAAAAGCCTATCTCCGTCTCAATGGTGGCGCTGCTTGCGAGTTAAAGCTACAAATCTGCAAATAACTCTAAGGATATTAAGGTACCCTCCCCTACCATATAATACCTCTATGACTCTATAGTGTAAAAAGTATAAGCCAAAGTTAATAAATAATTGTGTGCCGTTTATATATACACTCTCATTAGATTTCGATTAAATAAGTGGTGGCCGTAAGTGAAAAAGGTGCTGTTAACGAAAGCTGACGTCATTATCATTTTCAATACACTCACACACTGAACTCCTATATAGAAAACTTGTTTATATATATAAACATATTATTATTATATATTATTATCTTTTGAAATATCTGTATATTAATTCACTTTTTAAAAGGCCAGCTTTCGAGTCGAGATTCTTTTCCAAATGCCAATTATATAATTATAAAACTAACTAGCTGGCAATATTGAGTTATATGAAGGCCTAATTTGCTTGTTTAACGTAACAATATGGTAATTATCCTGTAAAAGAGCCTTGTCTCGAAAGCTAATTTTTTAATTTGAATAAAATATTTACATATATAATATTGTGCAGGATAATTTTGTATCTTTCCTTCTTCCCTAACCATATACTATTTCGCGTATAGCTTATCATTAGAGATATATAATATAGTGGTAACGCGCCGTTACCGTGTGAGATGGAAAATGTGCACGCGAGGGCGATGAGAATAGTTAATTTGAGACACAACATCGAATTTATGTTCAAGGTCGCACTTCACAGGTTTGTCACTAATTCCTGATTGGTCCATTCTCGGCGATCAGACAAAGCTTAAACGTTTAATAATTAAAGTCATAATGTTTTAATTGAATAAACTTTGTTTATTGTTTTTTTAAACGAAAAAAATAAATTGGAATTCTTTCTCGAAATATCTTCTATATCTACATATATACCATTACAAGTTAATAATAATATCTTATAATGGCGTAGATAAAGGTAATTCTTCGAAAGCTCACCTTTTTAAAATCTATTTTAAAAAGAATTAAAAATAAATTAATTTCGAAACTTGATGTTTATAATTATATAATGTGTAAAGTGTGTCGTCCTTTTGTTGATCTACACTCATGGACAAAACTCTATCTTATAAATTTCAAAATTATTATGAGGAACAACCACTAGATACTTCTCGTCAGGGGAAGCCTTTTGTATTAGTGGATAAGTGGCAGGCTTTCGAGTATGATACCTTTGTATTGACTGAAATTTCCTAAGAGAGCTGCTGATTTATCCATTAATAAGAAGACACGCTTCGCCCAACGATCTACTGTTTTTTTTTATTATTTAAATTATAGTCAACCAGATATATATACGTAGCAACACAGGTTCTGCCAAATTCGGGAAAAAAATCCCAACTATTAACTGGTTACTGTGATTGTGGTCCTTATCGGTAGAGTGTAGGCTTTGATTTAAATGAAGTTCTACTGGAGGAATCTTGATAATTCAGGTTTCCAGGGATAACCTTAATAAATGATACGTTTGTTGAAAAAATCATAAACTTTTATCTCTTAAAAAGCTACTGTGATATCTCTTGCATATTTGAATAATAAAAACAATAAAGTTTATCTCTCCTGTCAAAATAGGGGTCAAAGCTAGATGTCATCTATTGACCGTCGCAGCAAACAGCATCACCTTTGGCAAACTGAGAAGCGCCCACCTGAAGACCATAGTTTCGGAATAATGGCCCTCGTCAGTCTAGGGCTGACTTTATTCCATAAGATCCACAAGGTATCTAAAGGAATCTGCACAATCTAAAAGAGGTGTTTAGTTGACAAAGTGGCTAAACCAAATCTATGTTGTGAATAAGTCACCGACCCGAGGCAGCTAGTTTTCGGCGACGGTCAATATATTGCATCTATTTTTGACGTCTAATTTGACGGGAGAGGTACCCTTAATCTTTATGGATCAATAACCTCCCGGAAAATTATTTCTATCTAATAAAAACAAATCATTACTAATAGTACACAAAACATTGACTATCAAAATATATGTGATATTATAAGTAGAAATGGCTTTGAATATAATATATATGTTTTAAAAAGTAAAGAGTAGTAACGTTTGAAATATTTATAATAATCAACGATAGAGGGCACTGAGTTGATGAGATTTACTAACAAAATGAGGTGAAATAATTGCGGTTTATTTGCATAACAAAATGTAGTGAGGGGAAAACAAATGTCAGGCGTTCAGAACGTTCCAGAGTTGATTCCCCCTAGGTAAGATGAAACTGTGGGATTTTCATCCTTTTTATCGGATTTTCCCTGTTTGTAAAGATCTACGTATTTTATCTGGATCCTATAAATAAATGGATATATCTGTCTATGTCTGTTAGATTGATTCTGAATAGACACAAGTTGTGCAGAACCTAGCTCCAAATTACCTATTTTATTATTTTAAAAATATTTATTATTATAATATTATAAATATTTGGAAAATATTATAGACGCGTATGATTCTTTTTTAAAAATAAACAATTTATACTGTCCTCTTACTACAATGTAAAAATTAATCGGAGGGCCTGGCTTATCATTTTTCATATTAGTAAGGGCAGTAGAAATTTTGTTTATTTTTTTAAAAATAATCATACACGTCTATAATAGTTTCCAATATTGATAACAGATGGCGCGCTAATGAATCATAATATAATTTTTATATTATATTTATTCCGATAGATGGCGCAAAACATCATTTTGTTTGCACGAACAGTAGATGTCTGTTTCTTAATTTATCCACCTGATCTTTTTACAATTCCACTTTTATATTATTTTACGACATATTTAATTTTTTCTCTTGTACTAGAAAAACACTGTTTTTACTAGGGAGGTTTACCTCTTTCTCACTATATATATTTGAAAAATAAACATTATAGCGATATCAAAACGACAATTGAAGTTACACCGCATGAGTTTCCTTTCAACGAAAATCAAATTTTATTTCAAGGTGAAATATTGACTATTTCTAACCTTTTTGGATGAGGTATGAAAGGGTGAATTATGAAGAGTAATGATGAACGGAAAAATAAAAGTGTTCAGGGATGGGAACCGAACCCACAATATTCCGCTTACCGGGCAGATGCCATGTCCACTAGGCTACCCTGGACGTATTTTTCCGTTCGTAAATAATACCTAAAGTAACTTATAATACAATATACGCGTATAATGCGCTGCGGCCTTTTATTTTTCCGTTCATCATTACTCTTCATAATTCACCTTTTTATACCTCATACATAAAGGTAAGAGATAGTCAATATTTCACCTTGAAATAAATTTTGATTTTTCGTTGAAAGGAAACTCATGCGGTGTAACTTTTCACATTGCAATCACAGGCCGCAGTGCATTATATATTATAGCGATTTGTTTATATTTCAAATATTCAGTGGGGAACACTTCGAGTGTAATCTACTGTCCTGAAATTATATACAAAGACTAAAGTCGCCTCTCCCGTCAAAATAGACGTCGGCTTTGTCATCAACCCGAGGCCGCTAGTTTGCGACGACGGCTCTAGCTTTGACGTCTATTTTGACCGTAGAAGCGACCTTTGTGTCTAAGCATTTTATTTTTTAAAATCAATTCCTTTTGTCTGTGCTGCGATTGAAAAACAATGGGAGAGCCTGGCTCATCAGTGATGAACCCTCCCAGCTGTTTCGCCAGTTAAAACCATCTATACCAATAAATGTATTTATATATATATATTATTGATATTTCTAAATAACGTGTAAGAAAATTCATTATTCATAATACAATAATTATGTATATACTGTATATTATAATGCATTAGCGTGCCATCTGTTATGGAAATTCGAAACTATTATAGACGTCTATGATTCTTTTAAAAATTAAACAATTTCTACTGCCTTTACTGCAATGGAAAAATTAATAGGAGGGCCTGGCTCATCAGCGGTGAACCCTCCCGGCGGTTTCGCCAGTTTAATCTACCATGGTATGTACATCTACTATGGTAGATTGAACTGGCGAAACCGCTGGGAATGTTCACCGCTGATGAGCAAGGCCTTCCTATTAATTCTTCTATTGCAGTAAAGGCAGTAGAAATTGTTTAATTTTTAAAAAGAATATACGCGTCTATAGTAGTTTCGAACGTATATATATATATACAAAATTTAACAAACAAAACCAATAAATATTTTTCATCGCAGTAAGGAAAAATAGAAAGTTTTTGAATGATATATATATATGGGTTTTGAAAGAAAAACATTCGTGCTTTACGGTTTTTTTTCTTATGTAAAGATGGCGATTAATGGTCTTATGTTTATATATTAAAATTTGCATATTTATTTTTCATATTATCAACATATATATATAAGAGACAAAGGTCACCTCTCCCGTCAAAATAGACGTCAAAACTAGACGCTAGGTGGACGCTTCTCAGTTTGCCAAAGCTGGTGTTGTGGCTTTGTCACCGACCCGAGGCCGCTAGTTGCGGCGACGGTCAATAGATGGCGTCTAGTTTTGACGTCTATTTTGACGGGAGAGGCGACCTTTGTCTCTTTTATATCAATATCCTCCCGGAAAAATTTCCATATATATATATAGTCTTTATAATGGATATTATATATAAATTGAATATTTCAATAAGTGTAAAATATATCAGCATATTTTTTGAATTTATATTAAATTCGATGATTTCAATTCACACAGAGAGTCTAATTCAAAGCTAATATAATTTGATACCAATTTACAAAAAAAAAAAGAATGTTTAAATTGGTATTTTTTTCAAATAATAGGAAGAGAAAAACAAATCAAATCAAATTATTGAAGTATTAAAACACTTAACTGCTAAAATATTTTCTATTTATTTGCATATTTTCGGCTTTGAAATTTTACCGACACTTATAACCTGAAAACGAAACCTAATAGAAAAAAAAAAAAACAGAATCAAATGGAATTTTCTCTCAAGTCGAACTTTGTAATTAATTTAAAGGGGGAAAGAGATATACAAAAATCGAAATTTTATTTCTCTGTGATCTTTCTTAGATTAAAATATAATTAAATTTGACCAAGAATAATGGCTAGATAATAGTCTATGAATTTCTTTCCTTTTTTTTTCCCTAAACGTAGAAATATCAATGAAAAGAGGGATTTAATGAAACATGGATTTTTGAAAAGTAAAAAAAAAAAGAAAAATCATTATTTTAAATATTTAATTTAACCCATTAAAATAGCTTCAATAAGTTTTAATTATCTTCTGCTTTTATTTATATTTTCTCTTAAACACAAGAGGTTGTTTGGACAATATGTAAAGTCGGAGCGTCGTATTTATATCTATGTATTTATTTTTATGGCACTCCTTATGCAAATCTGTATTTCTTATATTTTCTATAAGTAAAAATATAATTTTGAGTAATTATATATATACAACCATTGACAAAAATTTAGAAATTGTAAAGTCTTTAATGTCGTCGGTCGTCTTTTTCTTGAAGGAGACAGAGGCAATTTTGTTCACACTTGGTTATCTCGTGTGTCTTCAATAGTACTAGAGATGAAAAAGAATGATCCACAACACCAGTTTTGGCTAATTCAGACAAAATTCCAACTTGTATACTAGAATGATGAACTAGTTTATCGTTCTAATGCATATTTAAAGGGAGAGGTGCCTTTTTTGTTACATGAATATCATCCTCCCTCAATCCAATGTTATATATATCAAAATGCATTAGATGTATCCCAGTACAAAGCATAATGGGGGTGATAATGATGAGCCACAGTTTTGACAAATTCAATCAAAAAGTCAACCTATATGACATGCTTTCAGACTATGGCCTTTTTCAGTACAGGAGCGTTGTATGAATGTCATCCTCCTGCAACTTCATATTACATATATGTTGATATGTTCGACTGAACGTATTTTTACATATACATTATGATGTTTATATCTAGGTCATATTTAGGTATAGTATGGCTATAGTATTGCAGACACCTATATACTTTTTTCTTACAGTACATCATCTATTTAAATAATTTAAAAAGTTTCCGGAGATGAGTTTCTTTTTATTTAAAATATCATATTAAGGTTTCAGACATCTCTGTCCTTCCATAGGTGAACATATACATATATGTCCAGGATATTTAAATCAGTTCACATCTATTTGTGAACTGGCGAAACCGCTGGGAGTGTTCACCACTGATGAGCCAGGCCCTCCCATTAATTTTTCCATTGCAGTAAGGACAGTAAAATTGTTTATTTTGAAAATAATTATACGCGTCTATAATAGTTTCCAATTTTGATATTCATTTATAATTATTCTTATACTGTATGTTACAGTTGGATGTGGGAAAATGAAGTTCAAGCATTCAACATGATAGAAAATTGTTTAATTTCAAAAATAATCTTACGCCTTTGAAATAGTTTCGAATTTTGATAACAGATGGCGCGCTAATGTATCACATCTATTTGTAATTATATTAATTTTGATGTGTTCAACCTGAATAGAGATAATTTAGAGATGGTATTTATCAATATAGCATGAATGGATTTCTCTAATCTATATTACATTGTGTGACATACAGATAGAAGTTGTCTGGCCGGCATTCATTGTTTTTAGAATTAGAGATATATCGGCCAGTATATGTTTTAATCATCTCGACATTTCGACAAAATTCGTTGGTCTTCCTCAGGAAAAGAAATAAACAATTAAAGCATTTAGCAAAGCATTACAAATGCATATGTATAAAATGAAAGGATTTAAAAGCACGAATGTTTCTTTTATACATAATACAAACTTCTACTGTCCTTACTGCGATGAAAAAATATATTGAGAGGGCTTGGCTCATCAGTGGTAAACCCTCCCAGCGGTTTCGCCAATTTAATCCACCAGACCGCTTCTCAGAGCTCTAATACTGTATTGGATCATTCTGCTTTTATATGCTACACTGAAGGATGGAATCTCAGAAATGGTTTTCAAGTAAACTATGGACATAAACTTATAGGACAGTAGAATTACATTTAAATATTTGCATCGAGCAATGCTCTTCCGCAAACAATAAAGACAAGGTCAGTTAGGCATAAATTAACACAAAGCAATATAGAGGGCCATCTATACATATAAAATGAAAGGATTTAAAAGCACGAATGTTTCTGCATATGTGTTTGTAAAGATAGTGTCTCCCTTCAAAATAGACGCTAATACTGAGCGCCACCTATTGATTGTCTTAACAAACCAACGGACTCTGGTCGATGGCAAACCATGATCTCCAGGTAGACACTTCTCAGTTTAGAAAGAGGGAATCATATATCGCCGCAACTCTTTTTTATTAACGCGATTAAGGAAGCTTTCGGGCAAGCCCTTCTTCAGCTAATTATAGTGTACAAACAAGTTGTTTGTACACTATAATTAGCTGAAGAAGGGCTTGCCCGAAAGCTTCCTTAATCGCGTTAATAAAAAAGAGTTGCGGCGATATATGATTCCCTCTTTCTAATTTGTCGAAATCCGCAAACCGTTTACCATAAATACTTCTCAGTTTACCAAAGCTGGTGTTTTTAGCTTTGTCACTGACCTGATTCCGCTAGATTAAGGCGACAGTCAATAGATGCCACTTAGTTTAAACATTATTGTGAAATTGTACTGGGATAAGGTGAATAAATTAATAAAAAGGCATCTCCTTAACGTACAACTAAATGTTGCTGATGGGTGGTACCATCTATCGGAATAAATATCAACCATTCGTTAATTCCAGAATTGGACAAATACCCATTCTTGATTTATCTGGATAGCGCCAGCCATCATCAAATTTCAGTTGCATAATAAGGAGATGTTTTTTTTTCTTTATTTATATATAATGTATTATTGTTACAATATCAGGTTTCTTTTGTAATAAATAATTCTTAGAAAAAAAAATAACACATAAATGTGTTTTTTTTTATTCTATACATTTTAAAATGAACTTATAAGAAATATGTTTGTAAATTTTACATTTTTATTTGATTTCATTTTGAGAAAAGGGGGATGGGGGAAGAGAAAGATAAAGAGAAAAGAAAATGGCTTTGGTCATCGGTCAAATATTTTTAACATGAGAAAATAAAATCCATCAACGGACTAAATATAAATCTGGACCAGAAGATTTACGAGGGTTCGTCTGTAAACACTTAAAATGTCCCTTCTGCCTTTTTTTTTTCAAAGTCAAAAATATATTTTTAAAAAGAATATTTTCTTTATTTTGTTTTCAGAGATAACGATGTTTTATTTCGAATAAAATATTTAGTGAAACGACCTTTTCATTTCCCCAGAAATACCAAAGTTAGGCACTATATGGTATATATGTCATATATATGTATATATGTTATATGTATATATGTTATATGTATGCGCGCATATATCGTTTTGCCTTGAAAAAGGTTGGCGTTCAACTACACAACTGAAATATTGTTAAATAAATTATATTTTGATCCAATATATGTGTCTTTTTAATTAAAGATGTATGCATATAAGTTTCAAATTATTTAAAATCAGTTCAAGAGAAAGAGAGAGATAGGTATATATATTTTTAGTTTGAATACCTTTTGTCTCAAATACCCTATTCTGGAATCAAGAAGATATGGTGAAGATCATTTTGGTGTTTTTTTTTTTTTACCTAAAGCCTGCTTCATGCTTGTGAGAACCAACTCCCCGAAACGTGTACGCGTGATAAATAATAATAAATAAATATACAAATAGATCGCAAACGCCTGTATGCAAATTGGTAATCATTTACTTAATTTAGATTAATAAACTTTAAAAAAAGAGTATACCTATTGAAATATATTCATAGTAAAAAATAAAAACTATCTCAAACACTAATATTAGAACACTAATATAAGTCATATATATATATATATATATATATATATTTGTAGTACATGTGTTATATATCATATATATGAAATATATTTAGAAGATAGGAAGTATGTCCAGATGGTGTTAAATATCAGCCAAAAGACGTAGAAATTAAACAGCAGACGCTAGGAAGAAGTGTCGTTTGGAAACAAATATTGGAAGAGTTGGCCCGCGGCGCGTCTGCTGATTTATTTTCTCTCGTCTGAACACTTTTAATTTACTGTCTCGTCTTCAGTAAGAAACTTCCTTCTAAATATTACATCGTCGTTTTTTATACTTTTTTTTTTGTAAAAATCTGATTTGAAAAACTTTATTTTATACTCGGACTTTAAAACATAAGTCATAAACATAAATATTTGATATATATGTCATACATTTATTCTTTTATATATAGAGAGTTGCAATAATATAATCCATTATATAGAATATTAATATACACTCATGGACAAAACTTAAGGAAGTTGTACCTTTTAGCATGTATATCGGGATTGAGACAATAACTCTGAAAGATATTACACTGACCTTTATTGAAGACACACGAGATAACCAATATACACTCATGGACAAAACTTGAAGAAGTTGTAACTTTTAGCATGTATATCGGGATTGAGACAATAACTCTGAAAGATATTACAGTGACCTTTATTGAAGACACACGAGATAACCAATATACACTCATGGACAAAACTTAAGGAAGTTGTACCTTTTAGCATGTATATCGGGATTGAGACAATAACTCTGAAAGATATTACAGTGACCTTTATTGAAGACACACGAGATAACCAATATACACTCATGGACAAAACTTGAAGAAGTTGTAACTTTTAGCATGTATATCGGGATTCAGACAATAACTCTGAAATATATTACAGTGACCTTCATTGAAGATACACGAGATAACCAATTTACACTCATGTACAAAACTTAAGGAAGTTGTACCTTTTAGCATGTATATCGGGATTGAGACAATAACTCTGAAATATATTACAGTCACCTCCATTAAAGATACAGCAGATATTCAAGTGTGAACAAAATTGACTAAATCTCCTTCACAAAAAAAAAAAAAAGAAACGACCGGTGACATCAAAGACTTTCCACTTCCTTAAATTTTGTCTATGAGTTATAGAAGAAGTGCCAGAGAACGCTACAATATAAAGAGAGTAAAAAATCATAATATAGGTATATATAGTTATTTTTTTATAACTGCAACCCTCTAAAATAACTTTTTAAAATTTTAAAAAATAAAAAATATATATGAATCAGAACCTACTAGAATCGAATCTCAACCTTTGAAATAAAGAAACAGCATTCTGATTGGTTAATGAACCTCTGCCTGATTGGCTGGTTAAGGTCACGTGACAGTTGACAGCCAATCAGAGGGCAAATAAAACAGACATATAAACGGTACATATTAATAGTGTATAAAGACACTATAAAATAAACTCAAAGGTCTTAGAAATAGCTTTTAGACGACAAAAAATATAGAATAAATCTATATTTCTCTTTTAAAAGTTTTCAAACTATTAAATTTTAAAAATAAATATATAATCTTTTGGAAATTTAAAAGAAATTACAATTTGTGAAACTAAGTCAAACATTATTATTCAAAACTAAAGTTATTTAACTTTAAAACAATGGAAAATAGTTTAAAATATCAGAGAAGAAATTTCTCTGTGAGCGCAGAAATATTAAATATTGACCGAAGACCGTTAGCTAACTCATTACCAATTGATAACAAAAAAAAAACTTTAAAATTGACAGAAAATACTAAAAGATCATTCACAATAGTTTAATGGTACAGAGAGAGATTCTATTAATCTGAAATTTATGCAAATTTACTCTTTTTTATTTGGTTAAATAGATCGTTTTTTTAAAAAACCTTATTCTAATATATCATTAAGCAATATCTATAGGCCTAAAAGAGTTTGCTTTTATTCAATGAGCTTAGCTTGAAGCCTTAAAATAATTTGTACAAATTCCAAAATATTTGGGAAATATTCCAACGGAGAATTTTAAGGAATGATGAAGACTGAAAATGTGCATCGCTGTAATTGAAATATTCTTACACTGCTGAAATTTGCATAATATGTAAATGAGAATGTCATATTTCTATTCTATAAAGATTAAAAGCTATATATATATATGAATCAGATAAAAAAATACAGCAGTGAGAAATTTCCCTTTTTTATAAGTACAAATGGATTGATAAAAACAAAATATTTTTAATATAATAAAAAAGAGCAATTTATAGAATCTAACCTACGATCATATGTTTAATATAACATCTCGTTGCTCGATTCAACCACAGACCTAAAATAAACATTTCACGCTGATTGGCTTATAACTCAGCACTGATTGGTTGATTAAACCTGAGAAAATAAACCTGACACCATATATACATATTGTAAAACTGATTAATACATATATTATAGTAGATAAAAGAATAAGTTGTTTGAAATAAACCTTTTTAACTATTTGCATAGCGTGTGGTGCCATATGCAACAATGGAAGAAGAAGACAGTTGGAACAGAGAGGAAGATCAAACACTATCAATCAAACAAAGCTAATTAATCAAGAACAAATCTTCACCATTAAGGATTCCACCAATTAAATCATTAAGGATGCGCATTCATTATGCGCACTGCACCCATTTATCGGGACAATCTGGGAGTGGTGTTGCCAGATTCTTTCCAAATTTATCACAGAATATTCTTATTTTATAGGAGTTTTACAAGAAGCTAAAGACAGAGAGAAGGAAATAGAAGTGTAGATATCAATTTCAAATTATATGTAAATTAAATAATTTTTAATAAACATATTTAATTGAAGTTATTTATTTATAAATTATATATATAACATACGATGCTTCTTTATTATATATTAAAGAGACAAGAGATATATATATAAAAAATAGAAAAGAGGAAAAATGATGCAAGTAGTAAAATGGTGAAAGAACAGCTACTGATGGTGAAAATGTATGTTGCTGATGGTAGTTCTTCCTCTATCGGAATAACTATATAAATATTGTGCTTTTTATTAGCGGTATTTGTCCAGTCCCTTTCATTTTATCATTTTAAAAGTCTAATCACGAACGCGTTTCGGAGTTTATGGTCCTCGTCAGTATGGTGCAGATATTTTCTCAACGATCAAGCTGGTATTTGGGGTTTATTTTTTACCTGAAAATAGAATTGTTATTTTTTTATATAAAATGAGGTTGTACACGCGCGTTAACTGTGTGCTGAAATTGATCTTATAATAATCAGATTTTAGATATATATTAGATTATAAAAAGTTTTTTAAAAAACGATTTTTTTATAAATAAAAAAGAGTAAATTTACAAAAAATTCAGATTAGTAGAATTTGAAAGAAAATATTTTTTTTATCTATGAGTATATGTCAATACATGTATGATTTTACAAAAATGAAAATTTAAATTAAGCATTGTAATTTTTTGCGTATTTACATATTACCAGCATACTATTATATATATATGCAAATTTCTAAATTATCTTTCGGTGATGAAAAACCGATTTGTATTATTTGTTCCATAACTTTTACACAGCAGTGTAAATAAATACAAAATTTGTGGCGGAAATTCTCAGAAAATCATTTAGGGTTGCAAGATATCGTCTGTTTTTTCAAATATCCCGCGGCATTTTCAGACGATATTGGCCACTATTCGTCTGCTCAACTAAATCTCCTCGAATTCGGCTGCCAAGTATTAGTGGATATTTGTTATTTGCTCTTTTATATTGTCAATGATGCGGATGTCAAAATGTAAGATTCTAATATGTAAAAATGCTCACGCAATGCGTTTTTACATTTATTATACACAATAAAAACTTTTACGCTAGCTTTCGAGGTGATATCTTCTACAAGACCTATATGCAACAGCTGCAAGGATAAGAGCCATCATTAAAATTTAGGAGTTATCAATATACTATAATTACACAATCCTGCGATGGAAAATTTGAACTTATTTGCATATTATTTGATGCGCTGATTCGAAAATTACGTCAGGATCTTTCTCAAAATCGATCTATATAAATAGAATATAAAGATAGGTCTGCTTGTGTGCGTTTTATTTTATTTATACACGTTTAATTGTTATTTATTTCGATAGATGGCGCAAGCCATCAACAACGATGAGTTGAACGATCATTTTAACGTTCGCTGTGGATATACAATTTAGATTTTTTTTTCCATTTTTATAATATAATTTGATATTTTATTATAGAATTGAGGAGAATCGTTCATTCCTCCTCTCTATTTACGAGTCTTACCTATTCACTCTACTATTCTGAATAGATATTACAATACTAAAGAGACCAATATGCAATAGAGAAATTCTAATGAAATATTTAAAATAGATTCAACAATTCAACATTCGTATGAAAAAAGAGCAATGAATTATTAAAAAATAAAATTTAGTTCTAAAAACCTGTAATTATCAGTAAAAAACACTGAAAAGAGACTAGATAGAAAATGTTTCAGCTTCTCTATATATATAAATAAACAATTAGATTTTATAAAATTTTCAAATAGAAGCTGAGGTTGGAGACAAACATCATATATTGAGTGAAGAGATAGAATATTTTAATGAAGCCTATCAAAACGATCAAATCTACGTTCTCACGCAATTCTGGCCTTAACTACCCGTTTCATGATTTTTAGAATACTTGAATCACCAGTTTTTTTATCGTTAAGGTACAGCTTGCACCAGGCTGACAAGGCCCAACAGCCCGAAACGTGTACGTGGTTAGCTTTTCTTGATTAAACTATATTACGTTAGAACCTTTTTATTATTTCAGTTGCACGATAAGGAGATGCTTTTTCTTTCTTAATTTATGAACCTTATACCAGTACAATATCACATTTATGCTATTTTTTTCAAATTGTTTCGCGGTCTCACGCAATTCTGGCCTTAACTACCCGTTTCATGATTTTTTTTTCAGGATGCCTGAATCACCAGTTTTTTTTTTATGTTGAGATACAGCTTACACCACGCTGATGAGGGCCAACAGCCCGTAACGCGTATGTGGTTAGATTTTCTTGATTAATCAATAATGGACATTTGGCCAAATTCTAGAATAATTAAAAATCAATGAATAGTTGATATTTATTCCGATAGATGGCGCAAGTCATCAGCAACTTTCAGTTGGACGATAAGAAGATGCTTTTTTAAAATTCTTTTTATTATTCTTATTATTTCGATTTTCTATAGCTACAAAAGTAAGAGAAACTCTCAATGAAACCACAAGAAAGATACAAAGAGAAGTTTTAGGTAAATTGTGGAGGTAAATGACAAGGTCTAAGTGATTTCATTATCATAAATAATGTAATTTCCTTACCTTCCTTAATTGCATACTCACCCGCTCCAATAAACTACTGGAATTTTATACGTAAGTTTATCTTAGCGTTGGTATAAAGTCAGAGCTTTTAGATAGTTATAGACACTTTTCTATTCGAATAATGTTTATTATCTGTAATTATCGTAGTTTGTGTTTTTATTACGGTTTTCAAAAGTTTTTTTTGTAGGTTTTAATATCAAACATACATATAATCATGGACAAAACTTAAGTAAGTTGTAACTTTTAACATATATATCAGGATTCAGACAATAACTCTGAAAGATATTACAGTGACCTTTATTGAAGACACACGAGATAACCAATATACACTCATGGACAAAACTTAAGGAAGTTGTACCTTTTACCATGTATATCGGGATTGAGACAATAACTCTGAACGATATTACAGTGACCTTTATTGAAGACACACGAGATAACCAAGTGTAAACAGCCTCTGTCTCCTTAAAAAAAAAAAAACAGACGACCGGCGACATCAAAGATTTTTCACCTCCTTATATTTTGTTTATATATGTATATATGTATAACATAAAATTGCGGGAGAAAATGGTTTCGGGCTATGGCCATCATCAGTACAGAAGCGGCTTCGATTTTAAAAGACTCTACGAGAGGTATTATGAAGTGTGTCGAATTTCAAAAAAGTGTTTAAGTTGGTGAAGTAACAAGGGTAAATATGTAATCGAAGTTCTTAAATTTGCATAATTGTTACATTTATTAAAAGATTACTTATTAAAATCACACTCTACTTGAGTTTATAAGAGTTGTGACAATATATGCAATTCACATATTAACATATAGAACAGTATGTAAGTTAGATCGACATTTGACATTTTTACTTTGCAGGGTCTATCATCATCTATTACGTTAAACAAAATCATCTCTTCACTTGAATCTCTATATTCAAATCAAAATAGTGTTGCATAACCCTTGCAGAATTTTCACGTAGAAGTTCAACTGATTCAGTTTATAATGTGGATTGATAATTGCAAAGAACCCGGGTTCTATCTGAAATAGAAACGGAATATTTACATAAACACTGAAATTAAGATAGCCGAATAACCTCTTTAATCCACCTTGGTCAACTAAAAAAACTGGAAGGCATTATGTAAATATAGCCTACATGCCGGAACATTAAGTTACATAGGGGAATTACAAATTTTCTCAACCCACCATGTGACTTAGTAATATAAACTGAGGCATATGTGCCTAAGCGGTCGCCGATATAGTATATATAGAGAGATATGTAAATATAACCTATTTACATATTGTAAATATAACCTATTTACATATTCCTGTACGAGAGAAGGGCGAATACTGTGTCCTATATGGTAGGAAGGGGCGTACATTAAAGGTGACAGAGCGGCGATGACTTAAGTTGGATAATTTTGTTTTAATGATTCCACGCAGACGACAGTTCGGCTCATTAAACCGCAGCAGACGTTTATGGGGGCGTGATAAGGTGTCAAATTAGGGTTAGCAACTTTTACGGCGTGCTTATTAATTACCTTCTCATTACGTCCCCGGGTGGTGTGGTGTTAACTAATCCCGACTTCCCTGGTGTTAGCTAATCTCCTTATCCCTGGTGTTAGCTAATCCCTATATCCCTGGTGCTAGCTAATCCCTATATCCCTGGTGTTGTCTAATCCCGACTTCCCTGGTGTTAGCCAATCCTTATATCCCTGGTGTTAGCTAATCCCTATATCCCTGGTGTTAGCTAATCCCTATATCCCTGGTGTTAGCTAATCCCTATATCCCTGGTGTTAGCTAATCCCTATATCGCTGGTGTTAAATTATCCCTATATCCCTGGTGTTAGCTAATCCCTATATCCCTGGTGTTAACTAATCCGATCTTCCATGGTGTTAACTAATCCCTATATCCCTGGTGTTAGCTAATCCCTATATGTGTTAACAAATCCGGTCTTCCATTGTGTTAACTAATCCCTGGTGTTAGCTAATCCCTATATCCTTGGTGTTAACTAATCCGGTCTTCCATGGTGTTAACTAATCCCTGGTGTTAGCTAATCCCTATATCCTTGGTGTTAGCTAATCCCTGGTGTTAGCTAATCTCTATACCCCTGGTGTTAACTAATCCCTGGTGTTACATAATCTCTATACCCCTGGTGTTAACTAATACCGACTTCCCTGGTGTTAGCTAATCCCTATATCCCTGGTGTTAGCTAATCTCTGGTGTTAGCTAATCCCTATATCCCTGGTGTTAACTAATTCCTGGTGTTAGCTAATCCCTGGTGTTAGCTAATCCCTGGTGTTACATAATCTCTATACCCCTGGTGTTAACTAATCCCTGGTGTTAGCTAATCCCTGGTGTTACATAATCTCTATACCCCTGGTGTTAACTAATCCCGACTTCCCTGGTGTTAGCTAATCCCTATATCCCTGGTGTTAGCTAATCTCTGGTGTTAGCTAATCCCTATATCCCTGGTGTTAACTAATCCCTGGTGTTAGCTAATCCCTGGTGTTAGCTAATCCCTGGTGTTACATAATCTCTATACCCCTGGTGTTAACTAATCCCGACTTCCCTGGTGTTAGTTAATCCCTATATCCCTGGTATTAACTAATCCCAATATCCCTGGTTTTAACGAATCCCTATATCCCTGGTGTTAGCTAATCCCTATATCCCTGGTGTTAACTGATCCCTATATCCCTAGAGCTAACTGATCCGATCATTCCTGGTGTTAACTAACCCCTCGTTAATTATGCCAAAGCCAGAAACCATGTCATACAGGTTGTTGTTATTTTGTCTGAATTTGTCAAAACTGGTGTTTTGGCTTATTCTTTTATCATCACTAGTAATGTTTTTTACTAGGGTGGTGAACAAATGCATCGTTCTCTCTGATGCATAATTAAAGGGAGATGTGCCTTTTTGGCACATGAATATCATTATCCCGCAACTCCATGTGTGTGTTATATATATACATATATATATATTAAGAAAAAGGCATCTCCTTATCGTGCAACTGAAAGTTGCTGATGGCTGGCGCCATCTATCGGAATAAATATCAACTTTTCTCGTTGATTTTTAATTATTCCAGAATTGGCCAAATACCCATTCTTGATTAATCAAGAAAAGCTAACCACGGACGCGTTTCGGGCTGTTGGCCCTCATCAGCGTGGTGCAAGCTGTACCTCAACGACCAAATATATATATGTTATATTAAAATATTTTATTTAAAATTATAATTTCATAGATATAAATACTCTGTTTTAATCGACCGCCAGAGGTCACGCTTCTACTATATAAACTGATTGTTCTTCCCCATTGGCCGACCCAAAACTTTGTAATTATGTAAATAATATTTTGTTTTATTTATTCTTACGCCTTAAGCCAGGCGGTACTTTTACCGAATTATGTTTATCCTAAAACTCAATTAAAGCAATCTCTCCGATCAAAACTGTTTTTATTATTATACTTTCAAGATTATTAGCCACGACTGCACCACCATAACATAATCATCAAGATGATCCAAAACAACACAAATCTTATCTTTTTTAAAATTTATATAATATATATATATATATATATATATATATATGAGCGGTCAGGATATGCCCCTTTATTTTTAATATATTTTTATTTTTATTATTACAAGAGAGAGAGAGCGCTGTGTATGCAAAAAAAAAAAGAGCGAATGTATATCAAAGGGTCATGATGTAGCTCTCTATTAATTCTTAAAAATTCGATTAAAAAAAACTCAGAAAAGACAAAACAATTTGCATAAATATTTAATAAGTTGTGAGAGAGGTAATTCTAACCTTGATCTGAGATTGTAGGGTATGGAAATAAGTAATGGGGGGGCCGTGTGAGGAAGTGACCTACTTACCTTAGAGACCGTTCATTGGTCACAATGTGGGGCGTCCACACCACCCGACTTATTTGCATAGCTTCCCTTGTGGCAGAGACAGTAAAAATCAGTACAACAGTGAAAGCAGATTCTTCAAAAATAAAAATCTCCCCGTGTTTCCGTTTCTCATATAAATCGAGCTGTACTTGTTGGGGCAAAAGTAACCAAATTGAACTCTGACACTATGTAAATATAAAGGTAATATAAACTGTATTCTATATGTGGGTGAATATTTTAAATAGCAATCAATATATTACTATATATAGAAATAACGCATTATATTTAAATAAAATTGGAAATTCCTTAATGCGAAATATTCTCTTTTTTTTTACAACAAATACGACTTCTTACTGTCCTTTTTGTGATGGAAATCTGGCGAAACCGCTGTTGTGTTTCACCACTGATGAGCCAGGCCCCTCCTAATATATTTTTATCTTTTCATTAAGGAAAGTAGAAAATATTTTTGTTTATTTAAAAAAGGTAACATTCCCGAGTCTAAATAATATTGAATTTTAAATGTAGATTGTGCGTTTATATTAAAAGTATGTAAATAAATTAACTTTGAAAAAAAAAAGCATTTTCACACACACAAATTTCAAATATAGTATTTATTGAAACACCCTCATAAAACCTCCCCTACCTATAAGACTTGAGGGCAGATTTGAGGCGATATGTAATGAAGGATGGCACAGGAGGCTTGAATGTTATGTGAAATTTGCATATAAACTTAAGAAAACACAAAATACCTCTTCGGCCAGTAACATGATCGAATACAGTTGCATAAATTCGTTGCTAACATCAAATTAGGATAAGGTAGCACGGAACAAAGTTATATACCATTATGTAATTTTTTAGAAATAAACCCTTAATTACATAACCAATTGTTTAAAATTTCGAGGAAAAAAAAAGATAATAATCCCAATCATTTTCCGAATAGATGGATAGAAAAAGAAGAATCCTAAAAAAGAATTCTCCAATATCGACAACAAATAAAAAGAAATAACCAGCAGTAATTTGGCTTATGCATTATTTTTCTCTCTTTTAGACATCCTAGTTGTTATATATGTTAAAATTGTATACAAATAAATTTACTAGCAATGCCTTTCTTTTAAATATCATCAAATATTATTTCTACAAACCTTACTGCAATGATATGAGTTATTGAATGAGAGGGCTTGGCTCATCAGTAGTGAACCCTCTCAGCGGTTTCGCCAAATTAATCTCTAGACCGCTCTACTATTGTATTGGATTGGTTTGGAATATAACCTGCATTTTCTATGGAAGGCAAATTAGGCGTGTTTAGTGAACCTATGGACATAAGCTTATAGGTCTGTAGAGGTACATACATATAATTTCAAGGTATTGCATCGAGCAAAGCTCTTCCGCAAAATATGTTTTCATAACAAATATATATTATTAAATTAAATTTAATTGCCATCTATCGTTGAAATTTTACACAAATAAATTTACTCGCAATGCTTATATGTATATTCCAAACCAATCCAATACAATAGTAGAGCGGTCTAGAGATTAATTTGGCGAAACCGCTGAGAGGGTTCACTACTGATGAGCCAAGCCCTCTCATTCAATAACTCATATCATTGCAGTAAGGTCTGTAGAAATAATATTTGATGATTTTTAAAAGAAGCGCATTGCCAGTAAAATTATTTATGTAAAATTTACCTATAGATGACAATTGAATTTAATTTACCAATATATATTATATTTGTGTTGATTGTACAGTGTCACATATCAGTAATATAACTATTTTATGTTATTATATTAGCCTCACTGTAATACACATAATATTCATAATATACATATAAAATGAAAGGATTTAAAAGCACGAATGTATACCCTATACATAATACAAACTTCTACTGTCCTTACTGCGATGAAAAAAAATATATTGGGAGGGCTTGGCTCATCAGTGGTGAACCCTCCCACCGGTTTCGCTAATTTAATCCACCAGACCGCTTCTCAGAACTCTAATACTGTATTGGACGATTCTGCTTATATACGCAGCATTGAAGGATGGAATCTCAGAAATGGTTTTTCAAGAAAACTATGGACATAAGCTTATAGGACAGTAGAATTACATAATTTGTTTATTTATAATATGATAGATTAGCGCGCCATCTGTTATGAGAATTCAAAACTATTATAGACGTGTATGATTCTTTTAAAAATTAAATAATTTCTACTGTCCTTATTGCAATGAAAAATTAATGGGAGGGCCTGGCTCATTGGTAGATTAAACTGACGAAACTGCTGGGAGGGTTCGCTACTGATGAGCCAGGCCCTCCCATTAAATTTTCATTGCAGGAAGGGTAGTATAGAAAATTGTTTAATTTTTTAAAAGGATTTTAGAACGTCTATAATATTTTCAAATATACATACTATTCATATATATTTTTATATATAGATAATATTTATATAAATATACACCCATACCTCGCTTTGCGTCGGGGTTATGTTCCAAAAAAACACGACGCAAATTTGAAACGACGCAAAGTGAAAATATGTGAAGGCGCAATCAAAAACAAAGGTGTTGCCATATTTTAGAGAAAAAATTAAAGACTCGAATCCAAAACAACGCAACTTCGAAAATCTAACGACGCACAGTGAAAATCAGTAAAAAATAAGCAACGACGCAACTTCGAAAAAACGCAAAACGAAATTACGCAAAGCGAGGTATTGGTGTACTATTATTTAAAACATACATTAGTGTTCCATCTGTTTTGAGTGTAAAGGTTCACCACTGATGAGCCAGGCATTCCCATTAATATATCATTGCAGTGAGGATAGTTAAAAAATATTTTATTTCAGAAAGACTCATACACGTCAAAACTATTTCGTTTCTCATAGTGTTGTATATGAGAAAAATAATATAAAGTTGAGGGAAAATGTTATTCATTTGACAAATGAAGTACCTCTACTTTTAAACAACTCCAATACCTCGCTTTGCGTTTCTTTCGAAGTTGCGTCGCTGCTTAATTTTTACTGATTTTCACTGTGCGTCGTTAGATTTTCGAAGTTGCGTTGTTTTGGATATGAGTCTTTAGTTTTATTTATTTTTTTTTTTTCCTAAAATATAGCAACACCTTTGTTTTTGATTGCGCCATGCCATCAAAATTTTATTTTCACTTTGCGTCGTTTCAATTTGCGTCGTGTTTTTTTTTTTGAAAGTAACCCCGACGCAAAGAGAGGTATGGGTGTATATATAAAAACAGTTTGTTTTAACAACAAAATGTAGAAGTGGTGATAAATAAAAAGATTCAACACCAGATTTGTGAAACTCAGATAACCATGGTTTGCACTAAGCTTATATACAAAATACATTGTTTAATGCATATTGCCAAGTGGGAAATTAGGGAGTATAAACTTCAGGATGAGATAACAATTTATTCAAGGCAAGAAAAAACTCTGAAATGATAAACCAAAGAAATGAGGGAAGTTTACAGAGTACCAAAATATAAACATAAAAAGCTTATGTCCATAGTTCTTCTAAAATATCCATTCCAAGAGTCTAGCAGCAGTATCACTATAAAAGGAAGTTCGAAAAAATACAATATAACAGCGGTATGGTAGATTAAACTGGCGAAACCGCTGGCAGGGTTCACCACTGATGAGCCAGGCCCTCCTATTAATATTTTCCATTGCAGTAAGCTGCCCTTATAGTAATTTTTATTTTCAAAATGAATCTTACGCGTTTAAAATAATATCGAATTTTGATAACAGATGGCGCGCTAGTGCATGATAATAAATACTCTGCTACAATATTTAAAGGGAGATTAGACACTCAGAATATGGAACAAAGAGTGTAGCCTTAAATTGATGATTTATGCGGAGATGAAATTAAGGATAGGATGTTCAATGGTAATCTTCTTTGTTTCCTGAATTCAGGGAGATAGACATTTGTCAGTTTCTCTTATCTATCAACGTAACAAGATTCACAAACCTTTTTCTCTGCTATATTGGACGATGGGAATTTTGTCTACTTGTAGTACCATTTGTACAGTTCTGTAGAAACTTGAGACTACCGTGAAACAATGGAAAAGATAACTGAATTTATATATCTTTATTGTTGTTGTTGTCGTGTCCAATGAAGAGCCTCAGATGTCTCCGTATATCTCTATCACAGCAGTCGTTCTCTATCTTGGGTGTGTATACTGTATTGTTGTTGTTGTCGTGTCCAATGAAGAGCCTCAGATGTCTCCGTATATCTCTATCACAGCAGTCGTTCTCTATCTTGGGTGTGTATACTGTATTGTTGTTGTTGTCGTGTCCAATGAAGAACCTCAGATGTCTCCGTATATCTCTATCACAGCAGTTGTTCTCTATCTTGGGTGTGTATACTGTATTGTTGTTGTTGTCGTGTCCAATGAAGAACCTCAGATGTCTCCGTACATCTCTATCACAGCAGTTGTTCTCTATCTTGGGTGTGTATACTGTATTGTTGTTGTTGTCGTGTCCAATGAAGAGCCTCAGATGTCTCCGTACATCTCTATCACAGCAGTCGTTCTCTATCTTGGGTGTGTATACTGTATTGTTGTTGTTGTCGTGTCCAATAAAGAGCCTCAGATGTCTCCGTACATCTCTATCACAGCAGTCGTTCTCTATCTTGGGTGTGTATACTGTATTGTTGTTGTTGTCGTGTCCAATGAAGAGCCTCAGATGTCTCCGTACATCTCTATCACAGCAGTCCTTCTCTATCTTGGGTGTATATACTGTATTGTTGTTGTTGTCGTGTCCAATGAAGAGCCTCAGATGTCTCCATACATCTCTATCACAGCAGTCGTTCTCTATCTTGGGTGTGTATACTGTATTGTTGTTGTTTTCGTGTCCAATGGAGAGCCTCAGATGTCTCCGTACATCTCTATCACAGCAGTCGTTCTCTATCTTGGGTGTGTATACTGTATTGTTGTTGTTGTCGTGTCCAATGAAGAGCCTCAGATGTCTCCGTACATCTCTATTACAGCAGTCGTTCTCTATCTTGGGTGTGTATACTGTATTGTTGTTGTTGTCGTGTCCAATGAAGAGCCTCAGATGTCTCCATACATCTCTATCACAGCAGTCGTTCTCTATCTTGGGTGTGTATACTGTATTGTTGTTGTTGTCATGTCCAATGAAGAGCCTCAGATGTCTCCATACATCTCTATCACAGCAGTCGTTCTCTATCTTGGGTGTGTATACTGTATTGTTGTTGTTGTCATGTCCAATGAAGAGCCTCAGATGTCTCCGTACATCTCTATCACAGCAGTCGCAATGTCCACTAACTTGGGTGTGTAAAGCTGCTGCTCTGGGTCAATTTTCTGCAAGGCTGCGGCCATTGCTGGGCATATGTATGACTGTATAATACTGTTTACCTATTTACATATTGGTTCTTTCTACCTTTGTTTATTTTTCCCTCTCACTGTCTCTATCTTTGCCTACGGGAAAAGTCTATGTAATACGAATTATTCTAATAAAAAATTGTCTATTATTTATGAATATTAATAAAAGTAACATTTTACCTCAAAATCTTCTCATTTCTCACTAAGGAGATAATAAACTTAATTATTTTCTATGATTACTCTACAAAAAAACGATTTCCAAAATCAAAATTTCAAACCAAAAAGAAATAGCAGTAATTTATATTTTACACATTACCCCATCTCTAAAGTAATTTTTTATTTAAATTAATAATACATGTAGAGAAATTTCTAGATAAGAAATAAACCTATATTAGATTACTTTTCTTGATAAACAATATTCCTATTATATTTATTTATGAGTTGTGCATATGTATATATGTATATATATATATATATTTATGTGGTCATCATTTATTTATAAGTTGCATATAATGGAGAAGAACTTATGATCTATGCAAATTAGATTATTATCTTTTGTTTTCGATGTTATATTTTTATCAATAGTGTTTTTCCATGAAAATTAATAGATATTATAAAAACCACATATTATAAGGTAATATGTAAATATAATCCCTCCACTAAGTTAATTAGTATTGGTTAATATAGTTATAGAAGCAATAAGATGATTCTATATAGATTGATGGATATATATCCAATAACCAGAATCTTTAACTATTTTCTAGGCTTCAACTTGTGTTAGGGTTAGTATAGTTCTGGAAAAGAATGTAAGAAATCTTCTATAAAAATTAAAATTCTTTATTCTCTAAAATAATGAGATAAAAAATCAAGGGGAACTGAATTCCGCAGTTACATATATGCAGGCTAAAAGAAAAAGTTACATAAATATAACTTCCATCAAACAATGACCTAATTTTCCACGAAAAAACATTTACCTGTGTACTAAATTGAATCTATATTAACTAAATTGAACAATATAAAAAGTTACCATTTATATATATTATATAATCTAAAATTCAAAAATCTTATTTTTTGAAAACATATATTTTATTTTTATCATTGACTGTTCAATATTTTTGACCATAGATTTAGAAGATACCACTCTTTTGTTGTAAATATGTATAGTTGACCTACCTTTTTTTAAATCACGAATATAGAATTCATTTTATAAATTCTATATTACTGTGAAATTAATTTTATATATAATTTGCTTCAAGTAATTCAAAATAAAAACTACTTGATGGGTAAATAATTATCTTTACTATTTTTACGACTGCACCTTCAATTCTCCATCTTTTTCAACGACAAAACAAAATAATCATAACATATATATATATATAATAAAGGATTTAAAAGCGCGAATGTTTCTTTTATACATAAAACGAATTGAAAACCATTTCTAAGATTCCATCCTTCAGTGTAGCATATAAAAGCATAATAATTCAATACAGTATTAGAGCTCTGAGAAGCGGTCTGGTGGATTAAATTGGCGAAACCGCTGGGAGGGTTCACTACTGATGAGCCAAGCCCTCCCAATATATTTTTTCATCGCAGTAAGGACAGTAGAAGTTCGTTTTATGTATAAAAGAAACATTCGCGCTTTTAAATCCTTTATTTTATATGTATAGATGGCGCGTTATTGCTTTATGTTAATATATATATATGATATATATAATAATATTACGGGAGGATGATATTCATGTACTAAAAATGGGGAACCTCTATCTTTAAATATGCATTAGAGGAATACATTCTGTTTAGAACCTCAACAAAAGTAAGTATGCTAATAAGATATTTATATAAACAAAGTTTTTACTGGGGTGATAAACATAATGATTATTCTAATGCAAATTTATGGAGAGAGGTGCAACTTTTGTTGTATATATGTGTGTGTGTGTGAAAAAATAAGACAAGTTAAACAAGCTAATCAACATAAACCAAGTTAATAAACATATAAAATTTTCATGTGAGCGGTCAGGATATGCCTTTTTATTTTTAATATATATACATATACATATATGTATATATTTATATATGACATAATAAAAATATGATTTTTATTATTCATAAAATAATTAAAATTCTATAATCACAGAGTTAAATTTTAAAATGAAAAGGAATCCTTAACAAAGGGAATACAACCTAATTTTTTTTTGTTTGTAAATAGATAATAACATCGTTAGTTGTATGTATGCAAAAACTGTTTGCTTTAAAAAATAATCAAAATAATAAATATTTTTTGGGACAAAAGTTATCATTCATTTTTACCATCCACGACTGCATGAATTGGTAACGTAAATAGAATATACGCCCTTTTTTTATGACATATATATTATATAATCTAAAAACTCAGATATTTCAATATTTTAAAAAAGATATATTTTATTTTTATTCATTGATAATTTTACTTTTGTTATCATCGTTTTTTAGAAAGGCATTCAGTTTTGTTGTAAATATGCGTAGTTAACATATCTTATCTTTTTGAATCACTAATATAGGATTAACCTTATAAATTCTATATAATGTGAAAATTACCTAATGTGTAATATTTCCTCAAGTAATTGAAAATAAAAGCTACTTGATGGTAAATAATTATCTTTTTCTTATCACGACTGCACCTTCAACCCTTTATCTTATCGATCCTTTGTCTTATCAACCCTTTCTCTAAAAACAAACAAATTATTTCATAAGATACATAAGAAAATTCGAAATAATTATAGACGCGTATGATTCTTTTAAAATTTAAAAAATATCTACTGCCCTTACAAGTCCTCACATTAATTTTTCCATTACAGTAAGGACAGTTAACACAAAGCAATAACGCGCCATCTATACATATGAAATAAAAGGATTTAAAAGCGCGAATGTTTCTTTTATACATAAAACGAACTTCTACTGTCCTTACTGCGATGAAAAAATTGTGTAAATTTATTCCTAATGACCTTGTCTTTATAGTTTGCTGAAGAGCATTGCTCGAAGCAAATATTTGAATATAATTCTACTGTCCTATAAGCTTATGTCCATAGTTTACTTGAAAACCATTTCTAAGATTCCATCCTTCAGTGTAGCATATAAAAGCAGAATGATCCAATACAATATTAGAGCTCTGAGAAGCGGTCTGGTGGATTAAATTGGCGAAACCGCTGGGAGGGTTCACCACTGATGAGCCAAGCCCTCCCAATATATTTTTCATCGCAGTAAGGACAGTAGAAGTTCGTTTTATGTATAAAAGAAACATTCGCGCTTTTAAATCCTTTTATTTCATATGTAAGGACAGTAGAAATTATTTAATTTTTTAAATAATCATACACGTCTATAATAGTTTCGAATTTTGATAACAGATGGCGCGCTAATGTATTATAATACGAGTATCTACATACACCCATGGACAATACTTAAGAAATCCTCTGGTCCTGGAACCCTGATGCAACTGTACGCTGCCATGGTCGGTTTCATCCAATTGCGGACCGGGCAGTTCAATGCCCTCATTGCTGAGGTGGAGAGCCTCTCTGGCATCCTCGCGTCTTTTAAGGAACTGGATGAAGATGCCAATAAGCCCCAGACTGACTGCCAAAGCACCCAAACAAGCCCTGCTCCTTCCAGCAAGGAAACCAGTTCCCAAACTGACCCCACCAAGCCTGCCACTCCAGCTCCAGCCAAAAGGAAGCAGCCTGATGCTCCAAACCCGCCCGCAAAAAGATCTAACCTAAAAGGTCACACAAAACCCGCGCCTTCCCGCGTCCCCAAGCCTGCGGCCGCCCAAGTGGTCCTCCATGGGAAAAATCGGCGGCCCACACAGTGGTCGTCTCTGAAGACCCACAGGCTGACCCAAGGGAGATATACAAGGCTGTCCGCGCTGCCCACACTCTACCCCAAGGTGTTTGGGCCTCTCTACGCACCAAGGGGAAGCTGGTCCTCCACTCCAGCAATCCCGACATCATCCCTGAGGTGACAACCTCCCTGGCCAGCGAGCTAACGGGAATGAAGGTCCGCCAGCAGAAGGTGATCCTGCTAAGAATCTGCCTCTTCAGAGTGGATGAGGAGACCTCCAATTCCACAATCGAGGAGACCTTCCTGGCAACCGCTGCAGTCAGCAAACTCCCTGGAGAAAAAGTGGTGCGCGTGGCGCACCGTTCTGCGCCAAGAAACGGGACCTGCACCGCCTTCATCGAGGTGGACCTCAAGACCTTTGAAGCCCTGGGCGTTCGCGGAAGAATCGTGGTTGATGGTGTAATCCTCAACTTCGAGGAGTCCATCCGCGCCCGCGTCTGCTTCCGCTGTTGTGGCTTCGGCCACAACTCTGCCCAATGCACCAGAGCTTCTAGGTGCTTCCACTGCGGTGAAGACGGCCATGAAGGCCGCGCCTGCCCCACCATTGCTAACCAGCGCACCCTCAAATGTGCCAACTGCTGCTCAAAGGGCCTCCCAGCCAAGCACGAGGCGAGAGCCTCGAACTGCCCCATCCTGAAGTCTAAGGCCCTCACGTTTTAGACTTCAAGAACCTTCTGCCCCCAACTCCACCTGCCATCTTCTACAGTATTCTGGCCTCTGCAAGACTCCTGCCTCACTGCTCCCTGGCGCTGCTTCCCTCCTTTCCCAACGACTCCACCATCCCTGCGAGACACCTCCTGCCGCCAGATCCAAGGATCCCTTGCCACCTGACATCGCGTCTGCAGCCATGATGAGTGAGAAGGGCTAGAAGTCCATCCCATTTGGACAATTAGCCGGAACCCAAGTCAAGACTTAAGAAAATTGAAAGTATTTGATGTCGACGGTTGTCTTTTTATTTTAAGAAATGTAGTTAAATATTAATTATTTTATAAATAGATTATTAATTTTGAGATTTATATTTTTCTACTTTGTGTAAACTTGAATCTTCGCCTCTTTAGTATTATATAAATTTTAATAAGTTCTTGTCCCATAAATAAAATTGCTGTGTCATCCTGAAGTTTATCTTTCCTAATTTTGTACGTGATAATATTATTAATAAATTATAGAGTCCCCCCTTCAATATAATACTTTTCATATATAGTTTACAGTAAGTTATGAGGGAGAGTAGAAAACTACTGGACTCAACGTGTGTAAAATATATTTACATATTTTTAACGCCTTGCCAAATGCTTCATTTACTTCTCCTGAAGAAGACAAAATATTTTTGTCGAAACGTTGAGAAAAATAAAAAAAAACACTCCAACTGGCCGAAGTATCTATTTTACATATAAATATGAATGCCGGCCAGGCAGCCTCTATCTTTACGATATAGAGAGAGCTTATATACATATAGAGAACTTATATAAACTTGTTTATTTTTAATATATAAAGAGATAATAAAAATAGTATTTGTAAACAACATAGGTCTATAAATAGCACTGTTGAAGAGCCTTGGCTCGAAAGTTCGACCTTTTAAATACATAACAAAGCTACTTATTGAAAATAAATTTGTTAAGTTAAATAATAAATATATTAACATAAATCAATAACGCGCCATCTATAAAATAAAAGGATTTAAAAGCGCGAATGTTTCTTTTATACATAATACAAACTTCTACTGTCCTTACTGCGATGAAAAAATATATTGGGAGGGCTTGGCTTATCAGTGGTGAACCCTCCCAGCGGTTTCGCCAATTTAATCCACCAGACCGTTTGTATTATGTATAAAAGAAACATTCGCGCTTTTAAATCCTTTTATTTTATATGAATAAATATATTCTTGACAATATTGGTTTTTATATATCCGTATGTATACAAAATCACGGAAGTTCTTATTTTCTTTTGATGACTATCATAGATAA
Organism: Cordylochernes scorpioides; assembly: GCA_030710605.1. Classification (NCBI taxonomy): domain Eukaryota; kingdom Metazoa; phylum Arthropoda; class Arachnida; order Pseudoscorpiones; family Chernetidae; genus Cordylochernes; species Cordylochernes scorpioides. Next base: position 55,025,715 of record CP092884.1, read on the forward strand.
AAAGGAATTCAAGCTAAATGATAATGGAAACTTGGTGGAAGGTTTTGTATCCAGTCAAGTGTTCAGTTTACATCTACAAGGTTGAGAGACATTTTATCTCAATTTAACGTCATTTTTATTGGGGACACCGCTGTAAACGTCTGCAATTAAATTGCAGGGGGAGGTTTCTTGGAGAAAAAAACATTGTTTGCGTCTTATTTTGACATTTGAACAGTTGTCCTTAGTCACATGCTTAGGAAAGGTTCACAAATATATATCAAAAGTAACTATTTATTTATGTTTTTACACTTCAATAGGTGGGAATAGTAAACACAGGGCTTAACAAAATCGTTTTTTTCCCCTCAAAATTGATCTTATGGTTTTTTAATTTGCATAGTATAACTAGCTGATGGTCTGGAGATTAATTTGGCGAAACCGCTGAATGGTAGGCTAACTGAAACCCGATCCAAAGACAACACTAACTGACTCACACACACTTTATTTTGAATCAAGTACAATATTTATAATAAGAGTGAGAGAGAGAGAGAGACATATTTACATATATATTTAATTAAAAAGACATATATTGGATCAAAATATCATTTATTTAACCAATATTTCAGTTGGCTGAACGCCAACCTTTATCAAGGTATTATAACATATTTAATGTGTGTCAACAACAAACTCAGCGCCACATAACGTTGAATTTGTTGTAGACACACATTAATATGTTATAACACCTTGAAAAAGGTTGGCGTTGAGCCAACTGAAATATTGTTATAATAAATTATATTTTGATCCGAAATATGCCTTTTTAATATAAATATTTATTTATGGATTGCTATATTTTCAAAATTTATAGATATATAAATTGATTAAACATAGAAATAAATTTACATAATTCAGATTTTACAAATAACATATTTACATACTGTTCTCAGACAACGACCATAGGAGCGCATGTGATAAACTTGGATGGATTCCAAGGATCCGCCATAGTTTGTGCCATAGTTTTAGGCCTTAGATTTTCTTCCGTGTCATTGGCTTTGATGACCCGTCTAACTTATTTAATTCCTCCATACTTCTTCCTTCTAATTTACTTAAACTCATTCTCTCTTTTTCTTAAAGTACCTTTTTTATAGATTAAATAGTGAAAAACATCTTTTGATATCGTTTATGTGAAAGTTGATGATGGTTTGCGCCATCTATCAGAATAAATAGAAACTAATTGTCGATATATCTTAAATTATTCCACGGAATATTGATCAAACTCTCACTTTACATTCTGGTTTAAATGAAAATCAACGGTTAGTTGATATTTATCCCGATAGATGGCGAAAGCCACCAGAAGCTTTCAGTTTAAAAATTAGGAAATGTCTTTTTTTATTTTCATAATTTAACCACCAGATCCCAGTACAATATTTTACTATTTTATTTTCTGTTTATAGGATTTATAGATATTTATATGCAAAATTATTTATTCAAATGTCTTATACGATCGCATGATTAGTTTTAATAAGTGAGATAAATATATTTAGTATTGAAAGTGTAAGTTTTAAGTCTTTTGTGGTTTTTTTAATGAAAATATTTATTATTCAAATAATTAAAATAATCAAAATATTTATTATGCTTACATATCTTGCAGTGAAAATTCTAAACTATTATAGACGTGTAAGATTCTTTTACAAATTTAACAATTTACTTTGTCCTTACTGTGTGTAATGGAAAAAATAATGGTAGGGCCTGACTCATCAGTGGTGAACCCTCCCAGCGGTTTCGCCAGTTTAATATATGAAGTGTATTCGGATTATTAAACGATTTGAGACCACACGTAAATGATAATAATTAACGTATAGCGACCTCTAGCGACCTCCAGAGATTTCAAACTTTGTATTATAAATTACTTTATGTATTATTTACGAACGGAAAAATATGTCCAGGGTAGCCTAGTAGACATGGCATCTGCCCGGTAAGCGGAACATTGTGGGTTCGATTCCCATCCCTGGACACTTTTATTTTTCCGTTTATCATTACTCTTCACAATTCATCCTTTCATACCTCATCTTTAAGGTTAGAAATAATCGTTATTTCTCCTTTAAATAAATTTTGATTTTTCATTGAAAAGAAACTCATGCGGGATAATTTTTAAATGTCGTTTTACAATCACAAGCCGCATTATATTGTATTATAAATTTACCTATAATGTTGAGAATATTTTACTTCCTAAATATTTATATTTTTCAGCATGTGTTTGAAGTTTATATGTTAAGTTTGTAATTATTCTTTTTTTTTTTTTTTTTTTAATTCAAAGAAGCATTTTTCTGGCAGACATATTCAATATTTTATCATCATCATTTTTTAAATTATTGTTTATTTATTTATTTTTTCATAATTAGTTATCAAATCATTTGCAATTGTAGTTTCTTTTTTGTTGTTTTGTCCCTTTTTAATCAATAAAATATATAGAATTAAGGTGTAATATTCAATTCAAGCATATGGAACAAACATCGATTCATTTTTAAAACAAAGCAAAATCATAAGTTTATACAACTTTTACTTTTTCATAAAGCATGAATACATTGGAATCACTTCTACCATCCATATATGCAAATAGATATATTTCAAGATTCATTTCTCTATTAACAAACGAATATACCAAAATAGGGTCATCTCTAACATTATAGAACATTAAAATAACACATTTCTCGCTATTCTAAATTGTTTCTGTGAAATATACGCGCTCTAGCACTGTTTTAATGTATTTTTTGAAGGGAGAGGTGCACTCTTTTGATATACGAATGCAATCTTACCTTAATATTGCATATTATATTATAAATAAATATTAATTTAATATTTATTTCCCTGAACGCGATTTCCCGTATGTATCTCAACAGTAGAGAATAGAGTGTAACTTTAAAGAGAAAATATAAGATACAAAAACGCCATATATATATATCTCCTTCATTGTAACCAAGTACAATTCCCCAAACTACTACTACAACGGCTAAAGTAGGCTTACTGAGAATACTACTAAATTATACTACATTACCATTTAAACGAGAGGTAATTCAATGTAGGGTAGTCCTGAGTCAAATTAAATTAAAACTACAGGCGTTAAATTGCTGGCATTTTTCCATTCCATCCATCTTTTCTGTGAGAGAACGCCAAACATAAATAAATCACAGAAGCCTTCTTTTTTGTTTTTTGACCATTTTTTTTCAACGTATTTTTTTTTCCTAGGCCATATATTCTTTTATACAATATATTTAAAAACTTTTATGGAATATTTTAAGTCCAAAATAGATAGTCTTGATTTTAATTAATATTTTGGATGGATCTCTATCTCTCTAATTATAATTAATTATATTATTTTGTTTATATTTGTGTGCGAATATTAAAAAAAATGAATTTTGATGAAAAATATGGATAAAGATCTTTATAAATTAAATTGCATATTTTTCATTTCTTTGTGTTAATTATTTATTTAAGCATACGTGATAAATAGGGTTACACCTTCTAATTTGCATAAATAATACTAGATCTAGCTTTAAAATCAATAATTATTATTTTATTTGCATATATGACTTATGTAAATAAAAATAATTTTGTTATAAATATTGGCATTTTTTGAATATCAAATTGAAATTAATCATTTTATTGTTAGGTTTGGGAATTCAGAACCTGGAGACCATGGCTTCGGGGTATGGTCCTCGTAGATGGCGTCTAGTTTTGACGTTTATTTTGACGGGAGAGGTGACCGTTATATTTTTATATCAATATCCTACCGGCAAAATTTTCATCTAAATATTTTAAATTTACATAAAATTGAAGAAGATATTAATTCGAGATTGAATATTTGGGGGAGAGATATTGATATAAGGACTCCCACGTGAATATAGACGAAGAAACTATGAGTTATAATTTGCATATACCGTTACGAGGTGGCACATAGATATTGCCTTTATTTTGATGGGAGAGGTAGCCTTCTCTCTCTCTCTCTCATTATGGGCGTCATTAACAGCAATATGGTTATTGGGAAAGCTGTTTGAAGAAAAATAGGGAAAAATAATTGAGGATATGGTAACAGACAAAAGATGCAAGCTTTCTGCTCATTTCTCATAATAAAGTTTAGGATCAAAGTGTTGCTAATATGTAAATTAAAGGTTAGTAGAGAAGTGGTATAAATTGTCGAATTTTGGCATCCACAACTCAGTATCGAATTCCGCTTTAGGTACTGTTTCTGAAAATTAATTCTTCAATGGTCCCTGATTCTTACAAATATACAACCCTACCAAGATTGGAAGTAACCAAACCGGGCACACTGGTACCTTGTAAATGTATATTTGAATGAATATATACATTCCAAGAGTTTAGTTTCAGTATATGAAAAAACAACAGAAAAAATAAAAGATAAGTGGGTCAGGTGTTGATATCAAAAATAAAGAAGGCACATGTGCTTGTGGTCAGGAAATACCATCTTTATTTTTAATATATAAATCGGTATAAAAGGAAAACAGCTCAATATGTGCAATATTACAAAGGTATGGCGAAACCGCTGGCAGGGTTTACCACTGATGAGCCAGGCCCTCCCATTAATTTTTCCATTGCAGTAAGGGCAGTAAAAATTGTTTAATTTTAAAATAATCATACGCGTCTATAATAGTTTCGAATTTAAAGAACAGATGACGCGCTAATGTATCATAGACTTATGGTGTTCTTACAATTAAAGACAAGAAGGCTCTACTACCCACCATGATGATCATGAGCTGTGCTACGAGAACTTGTGATAAGTAAAATAATTAAGGACAAGAAGAATCCTTTTATTGGGGACCTATGTCCTACACAGGATTCGCTCAGGTGGATAATTGCTTAGAAAAGGTGAGTTAAATATTTACAGATGATCGTTCATTTACATATCTATTTGCATATTGCTCTCTTTCCTCAATGTTTCTTCCCTTACGCAATCCTGTAAATCCTGTACAGGACCAATACATTAGATTTATTCTTTGTCGTCCTAGACAACAGAGCCTCCAGAACAAGATGATTTGACCCAATTTTATGTAAAAGTTCCATTTCACTTATTAACTTTAAACAGAAAAACATGTGGTGCTCTAGTTCCCAGTCGGGTGTTTTCTTAATTACATAATGGACATATTCGGTCAGTTGAGTTAAATATTTAAGCGTGGGTTTCTTTAAACAGTGAAAAGAGATATTTGTACGATACATCTTTTAACTGGTAATGAGAGATCTCCAATCAAATAAGGAATGATTAATCAAGAAATCATGATGACTCTCTACACAAGTGAGAAAGCATATTTTTGATATATTCTGGAAAATACACTCCCAATACCAAATTGAGCATATAAAACTTTCTCCAACATTTTTTCGAATATTTTGTCTTTTTTAATAAATAAATTGATAAATCCTATTATAAATACTATAGAACTAGCCGAGTGACCCGGGCAACGCCCAGGGTTTACCCAAAGGCCTGCAGAGACTTTAAAAGTATAGATATATGTGGCAATATCGTTGCGGGGTTTCTTGTTGTTGGATGCGAATGGTGAGATTTGGTTGAAGCGCAGCCGTTTGAGTGGAAGTTGCAGCATACAGTTAGGAATAATCAGGACACGTGATTGAGTTTGAAAATAAAAGGCAACTGTGTTGGAGGGAAGAAAGCTTGAGAGGAGATGAGCGATTTGACTTATTAATTAGTTGATCACATGGCGATGATGGGATTTAGATGAAATGAGCGGAGAGAGAGATCTCTAGAGTAGATGTTACCTTGTTGGAAGCGAAGGAGCAACTGTCCGAACTCGGCGAGAGCCACTGAACAACTGTAGGTGTTGTTCCTATGAGAGCGAAAACGTAACTGACAATTCTTGCTTTTCGATTTAACACCAAGACTCAGTTTCTCTCTGATTGGTTGAGAGATGATCACCTGATCTTTCCCTATTGGTTGACCTGTTTAGATGCTATCTTCTGATTGGCCGGCGGCTTCCTTTAGTGTTAGTTACGCCCGGCCTGGGTCAGGAAGTGTCGGGTAGCTTGACGCTTATAACTTCGACGGATATTAGATACGTCCTGTCTTTGCCGGAAATATTGGGTGTTAGCTTTAACATTTATAACTTCTGGTCACTAGATACGTCCTGTTTTTCCAGGAAGTGTTGGTTTAAACTTAGCTCGCAGGGACCTGGGGTCAGAAGGTTAACTGCGTCGTTATTAATAAATATGCTCTCCTCTAGATCTACTTTCTATGTCTTTTGTTACTTTCTTTCCTCCAGTTACCTTATTCTTTTATTAAATCTTTGAAAATCATACATGGTACATACATAGTGGGTCGGGGTTGCATTTAATTATATACAAATTATGACAGATGCGCCCCCTACATGTGAAGAATTCAAGAAGGGGTTAGCCTGAGAGAATTCTGTAAAGTGAAAAATAATTTTGTGGGAAAATTAGTTGTGGGTATTGAGGGGCTATATACAAGCATTGCTGGTGACATAAAAGTAAGATAGAATGGTGTTGATGATATAGGTTGAGTATAATTAATAGAAATCAAAAATTTTTAATTGTAAGAAATCAATGAATGCTATGGTACATAGTGGGCTAAAAAAGGAAAATGTGCCTAAACGAATTCTACTCGATATAAGAAAGAAGATCGAGGGAGTTCTATTAAGGTTTTTGAAATCAAAATAAAAACAATATAAAAATAGTTGAATGAAATCAAAATTGAATGTTTTTGGTTGAAAAAGAAAAATTATTTTGTTGCATGGTGATAAGGGAAAATGCCTAGTTACTTTTTTGCTCGAATTTGGAAAAGAATTCGAGGGAATTTCATAAGGTCTTTTGAAATCAAAATAAAATAAAATAAAAGTTTTTTGAGCGAAATCAAAGTTGAGTGCTTGGTTGAATGGCGAAAAAAAAAAGGAAAAATGCCTAACCATATTCTATTCGAGGTTGGGAATGAAATCGAAGGAATTCTATTAGGTCTTTTGAGAAATCAAAAATAAAAATAAAATAAAAGTTTTTTGAGCGAAATCAAAGTTGAGTGCTTGGTTGAATGGTAAAAAAAAAAAAAAAGGAAAAATGCCTAACCATATTCTAGCTCGAAATTGGGAATGGAGACCGAGGGAATTTTATTAGGGCTTTTGAGAAATCAACATAAAAATAAAATAAAAATAAGAGTTGAACGAAATCAAAGTTGAGTGCTTGGAAAAAAAGAAAAATGAAAAATAAAAAGGTTTCAACAACAAAGGGTGATTTAATGTTTTTAGTTTAATCGAAAGCCAGTGAGTTTTCGTTGATAATTGAGTTGTGGTAGTTTAAGCTAAGTGGTAAATAGAATGATAATTGATAAATAAAATGATAATATAAACTAATTGGAAAAAAAATGATAATTAATGATTAAAATTGATAATAAGTTGGATAAATTGATTAAATATTTACAATTTTAATTGAGAAAAAATAATGAAAATGATTGATATGAAAAATAAGGTGTATTGGTTGGAACCCTTTGGTATCTACATGCCCTGATCTACATGTATTGGTTGCTCCATTTTGCCCTATAAATGTTTTACTTGCTCAATTATGCCCTATAAATTTTTTGTCTCATCTGTAGCGACACTTAGGTGAAAAACGTGATTCTAGCCCTCAAGTGCGTTTATGCTGTGTGTACAGGAGACATGGAAATCTATATAACCTTTATGTGTAATTTTTGTCTTTGTGTGTGTGTTGTGAAAAAATGTTAGAAGTCTGTTGTGTAAGAAATGTGTGAGCTAGTTCTATGTGTTGTCTCGTGGATGTGTAATTGGGTGGTAAAAATCGATATGTAGACTCGAACTGGAATCAAAAATCGGTGGCATAGCGAGGTTCCCAGTTGACCTCAATAGGGGATCTTCTCATTGTAATTAGAGATACGGAAGTGGGGTGTGTCGGGCAAACGAGAGGGAATGAAATTGGAGATCGGACGAAGGCGCTCCGCTTTGTTTACAGAGGTCGAATTTAACCGCCGCGGACTACACTTCCTGTCGTGGTGTTTCAAATTCTCATTTCCTGCCGTCTATTTATTTTGGGGTGTGGCTCGGGGCTTGTTTTTGGAGCGTGATTTCTCCGACATTGTTTGGTCATATTTTCAGTTACTGCTATCTCTTCGGAGTTTATTTAGATTTTCTGCGAAGATGGTTCCTAAAATTATGAGAAGTTTTATAAATGTTTGTCCACAATGAAGAACTGCTTGTCCACAATGAAAAATTGTTTGTCCAAAATTAAAAACTGCTTGTCCTAAATTAAAAACTACCTCTTGTAGTTCGAAGATTTTCTGAGCGGGCATGGCATAGATAAACAGGTAATTAATGAATAAAATTGGGATACAGTTGTACGGTAGAACTAATAAACAAAGGATAAAAATCAGATGAAAGATAGGATATTGCCCCATGTTCGTCCACATTTTTGTAACTGGGGACTCTGAAATATTTGCTTGAACCTTATGAATTGTAGAATTTGAATGATTGGTAGGTTCGCCGTTCTCCTGTTTGATATCTTTAGGGGGTGGTGTGATATGATTGAGTTGGTTGTCAGGTTTGCAGTTTTTAACATCGGGGAGGAGTGATGTAAATCGTCTTGTTGTAAAAATGGCAGGGTCTAAATGCCTGAAAGGTTCGCTGCTGGTGGGTTTGAACCTTAATGACTCTGTTGGGAATAATTCGGGTGTTAAATGTTTGAAAGGGAACGTGTAATTGGGGTTGTGTTTTATATGATAGGTGCTAACGGCGGGTGGTGATATATAATGGATTTTTTCTGTATACAGTTTAAGTTTGTTGACGTGGATTGTGTCAGTGTCTCTTTGAAGTGGTTGATTTGGTCGATCTATGCGGACCACATTTGGTGAAATAATTTCTAATATTGTGTGAGGTCCTGTGAAATATGGCGCAAGTTTCCCTGTATTTGGGTGGTGATATAATTTTACTAACACTAGATCACCTACTTCGAAATGTGGTTGCTTGTGTCGTTGGTCATAAGTGTTTTTGTCTTGTAAATGTTTGTTTTGTGTGCGTGTGTGTGCAATTTTTCTAGCTTTGTCGATATCTGGGTACGGTGTGTTATGATTAGAGATTTCTGGGGGTAGGATACCAAACATTAAGTATATGGGTGGAAAACCTGTGGTAGAGTGGGGTGTCTTGTTATATATAAGTGTAACCTTCTTGACCAACTTGGTCCATGCGACCTTAGGATTTTCTAGGTGTAATAACCTAAGTTTTCCCGTGAGGGTGGCGTTCAGGCGTTCACATAGACCGTTGGCCTGTGGATTGTTGCTGGTTGTTAGCAATGGGTGAATATTTCTATTAAGTAGGAAACTACGAAATTTGGGTGAAGTGAAGGCAGGGGCTCTATCCGTAAGAAGGCGTTTTGGAGAACCATCCTGGAATACTCGTTTAAGTACCTGCTGGTAGGTGGTGGTACTGGTGGATTTAGATGGAAAAGCCCACGCGTAGCGTGAAAAATGATCGACTACCACATGGAGGTATATCTTGGTGTTGCCATATTTGGCAAATCCTGCTATGGTGTCCAGAGATAAAAGGTCGAAGGGTTCTTTAGATTCCGGAGGTTGACTTAATTCTCCGTAAGTGGGTCCTACTGGACGTTTTGTTAATTGGCAGGTGGGACAGGTCTTAACTTTTTGTTTAATATCTTTTGACATACCTTGCCAGTAATATTGTGTGGAGATAATTCGTGACATTTGGGAAATACCGGGGTGATTGTATTGTGTGTGTACTGTTTGTAAGAGTTGTTGTATGAGTGGTTTTGGAAGTATAATCTTGGTTACACCTTTTCGGGAAACTGTATGTAATCCATTATGATCAATGGTCAAACTAGACTCTTTCGATGGAGGAGGTTGGTGGGTCTTGATAAGGGTGGCGTCCAAGAATCCACAAAACGGGTTACGGGACAAGAGATCTGCTTCATATTGTAGTTTTCCCTTTATGTAGCGGACCTCATATTCGTAACTCGATAGTCGTAAACTCCATCGAAACAGTCTACCGGACGGGTTCTTGATGGTTTTCAACCACTGCAATGCGTGATGGTCAGAAAATATTGTAAACTTTCTGCCCATAAGATAGATGCGAAACTTCTCCACACTCTCAACGATTGCTAAGCACTCAAGTTCAGAGATGGAGTAGTTTTTCTCGTGTGGGCGCAATGTTCGGCTGAAATATTGAACTGGATATACGTTTCCGTCAGGGTGAACTTGTTTGAGAATGCCTGCTATACCGAGGGTGGATGCATCGCAATACACTTGGCATGGCAGACCTTCTTTGTAAAGGTGTAAAATGGGGTGTTGTGTGAGGTTTCCTTTCAGGTCAATGAACGCCTCTTGACAAGCTTCATTCCAGTTCCACACGACGTCCTTTTTGAGGAGATTGTTGAGTGGTGCTCGCAAACGAGCGTATTCCGGAATGAATTTGTTATAGACGTTCACAGCGCCTAAGAAGGATTGTAGTGTTTTTCGGTTGTGTGGTTGTTTAATGGCGTGGATGATGCCGGTATTGCGTGTAAGTGGTGTAATTGTACCAGCTGTGATGGTGTAACCTAGAAAATTTATGGATTGCTTAAAAAATTCGCATTTTGCGAAGTTAAGTTGTAACTTCTCCGCTTCGCAAAAGGCGAAAAATTGTCGCAGGTGGTTTTGATGTTCCTCCAATGTGTTGGAGTAAATGATGAAATCATCAAAGTAATGTGCCACACAGTCAAGTCCGTGTCTCTGTAGGACCTGACTTATGGCTCGTTCGTAAATCTGAGGACTGGTTTTTAACCCGAAAGGTAATCGAGTGGGTTGGTATAATCCTTCAAAGGTGGCAAATGCTAACAGTGGTCGAGAATCGGGGTGTATTGGGACTTGCCAATACGCAGAGGATATGTCGGCCGTGGAGAAATATTTGGCCTGTGCGAGGCGGTCTAGGATATCCTCGATTCTCGGGAGGGGATGGACATCAGAGCTGATTAGCTCATTCACCTTCCTATAATCGATACAAAACCGTTTGGTCTTGTCGCGCTTAGTGACGAGGGTGACAGGGCTCGAGAAAGGTGAAAAAGATTGCTCTATGATGCCGTTCTCCAGCATTTGTTGTATTTGGTTACGGATTTCTTGTTGGTCACATATCGGAACACGATATGGACGTATGGTGATTATTTTTTCGGAATTCGTGGGTATTTTTACTGGTGGAATACGTAAGCATGGTACGTTGAATTTGTCCTGTGAAAAAATGTGAGTGTACCTTTGTAGAAGTGTTGTGAACTGTGGTGTATAATGAGTGTTAGGTGTTGTGTTGTAGTATGCATGTGGTAAAGGGTTTTGTTGTGTATTAGTGTGAGTGTCGAGTTCGTTGTGTGGGTTGGTCATGTGAGAGTTGTGCAACGGTGTGTGATCACCTATGTTTTTGGTATGCGAGTTATCCCGCTGTGTGGGTGCGTTTTGGACAGGTTCATAAGTTGAAGTTGTTGTGGTTTGATTATTTGAGGGCATGTAAAAAGGGCAATTGGCTTTAGTGAAAAAGGGGCATGTAGATAAGTGGGGTTTTCTCAATGAATGCACGCAATGGTTGTCATAGGCGGAAAGTTGGGATGTGGGGAAAATTTTTTGTGACATCGCCTGACACTGCCAGTACGTGCATACATTGGACACATGATTAAAATGGTAGGAAAGGGTAGACAATGGGGCGCCCAGCTGGAGTATAGTGCATTTATTAAAATCTATGGTTAATCTGAATTTATGGAGGCTATTGATACTAAGAATTCCAAATGGCAATGGTGCATTCACTACATGGAAATTCTCCTTTCGTGATATTTGTCCTATTGTCAGTGGGATAGATAGTTTACCCATGGTTTTTGCAAATCGGTTTAGGGTTTGGAGGTGTAGTGAATGTCCCTCAAGGGTTAAATTAGGCAGGTGGGTTTTTAGCATATGATAAATATTATATGGCACTATACTCAGGCTGGCGCCTGTATCAATTAAAAAGGGGCATGATACATTAGGGGTTAGAAAAAGTTTGACAGTCAGTTGGTTTAGGGATCCTACCTCAGTCTCGAAAGGGCTGCCCGGCTGAGGTGTCTCTGGCTTGACTTGGTTGTGATGAAGTCGGAACTGGTGATTTTGGGACCGTTTGCACTGTCCGGACTTTTTCGTGGGTCGTCGGGATTGGTCGACGTCGGCATTCGCTGTGCCAGTGTCTCGCGCCGCAGAACTTGCAATTGGACGGCGGAAGAGGTGCATTCCATGCACCTGGGCGTCGGGATGTGCTGTGGTACGGACCCGACATTGTGGGTGGTTGATCTTCTCTGGATCGCGTTGCCGGTACACTGGGCCCGTGGATCCGTTGTACCAGTCGGAACCATTCTCCTAGGTTCTCGGGAGGTACTACGCGGACTAGGCGCTGGTCGCTGAATGGCAGTCCTTCTGTCAGCGTCTCGAGGATCACCTCTTGTGGAAGTCCTAGTTGCAATCCCATGGCGGTTTTCTCCCGGTAGTAGGTCTCTAAGTTGGCTTGTCCAGTGAGTTTCATGGCGAAATATTTCGCAAAGGACGCTTCGCTTGACTCAGGGTAGAGATCTAGGAGGATTTGTCTCACCTGGAAATAACTCCGGTCGGCCAGCCGAAGTTTCCTGAAGAGCTCCAGGGGTTGTCGCACCAGGTAGTTTGGCAGGCGCAGTAATTTTTCTTGTTCTTCCATGGATGCGTCTTCCATTTTTCGGTCGAACGTCTGGAAAAACTGTGTCGCGCTGTATGTGCCGTCGAAAGGCGAGATTGCCGACTCCGCTCCATCAGAAATTTTTACTCGCGTCAGGAACGTTGACAGCTGGTTGACGGCGTCCGCTAGGGGCGCAGTTGTCTCTCGGCCGGTCATCTCCTGTCCTCCTCCTGCCGGTTCGCTCCCTCTTACTTCTTGCCTTCTTTCCATTGTTTCCGTTGGACCGTCTGACTTTACGCTTATGGGATCCTGATTTAATTCCATCTCACTATCCTGTCGACTTAACCGCTCTGTGGCAATATCGTTGCGGGGTTTCTTGTTGTTGGATGCGAATGGTGAGATTTGGTTGAAGCGCAGCCGTTTGAGTGGAAGTTGCAGCATACAGTTAGGAATAATCAGGACACGTGATTGAGTTTGAAAATAAAAGGCAACTGTGTTGGAGGGAAGAAAGCTTGAGAGGAGATGAGCGATTTGACTTATTAATTAGTTGATCACATGGCGATGATGGGATTTAGATGAAATGAGCGGAGAGAGAGATCTCTAGAGTAGATGTTACCTTGTTGGAAGCGAAGGAGCAACTGTCCGAACTCGGCGAGAGCCACTGAACAACTGTAGGTGTTGTTCCTATGAGAGCGAAAACGTAACTGACAATTCTTGCTTTTCGATTTAACACCAAGACTCAGTTTCTCTCTGATTGGTTGAGAGATGATCACCTGATCTTTCCCTATTGGTTGACCTGTTTAGATGCTATCTTCTGATTGGCCGGCGGCTTCCTTTAGTGTTAGTTACGCCCGGCCTGGGTCAGGAAGTGTCGGGTAGCTTGACGCTTATAACTTCGACGGATATTAGATACGTCCTGTCTTTGCCGGAAATATTGGGTGTTAGCTTTAACATTTATAACTTCTGGTCACTAGATACGTCCTGTTTTTCCAGGAAGTGTTGGTTTAAACTTAGCTCGCAGGGACCTGGGGTCAGAAGGTTAACTGCGTCGTTATTAATAAATATGCTCTCCTCTAGATCTACTTTCTATGTCTTTTGTTACTTTCTTTCCTCCAGTTACCTTATTCTTTTATTAAATCTTTGAAAATCATACATGGTACATACATAGTGGGTCGGGGTTGCATTTAATTATATACAAATTATGACATATATATAGATATAAATAGCCGAGTGACCCGGGCAACGACCCTGGTTTACCCGAAGGACCCGCAGGTGAGAAACTATAGAAGAAAAATTTTAACAAATCAGAAAATGAAAGTGCAAACAACAGAACTACACTACTTTAAGGACATGAGAGCACATGCACAGTATCACCACACGTGTACCATTTTCAAAGACCCTGCTTAGGATTAAAACTTCTCAGAAGCATAACAATAGCACCAACCTAGAGTTTAACTGGTGTGGATGCATTCCTCTGGGAGTAAGACTATTGAGAAATTCAGTAGGGAGTTATTTTGCTTCTCCGCATTCTAACACTCCAACTGTTAACACTGAGGAAACACTGACTCATGTTTGGTAAGCAATTTCAGGGAAGAAACTATAGACATTGGATTAAATAAATTATTAAATAAATTGCATTAAATAAAAATTATCAGATTTAAATAAATATTATTAGAGTGAAAAAAAAAGAAAAAATTAACAAATTAGAAAATAAAATTTCGAACAATACAACTATATTGCAGATAAGATAAGAGGACCTTATTAAAAAATAAATAAATAAACTGCAATTCGACACTATCGATAATTTGACACTATCGATAATTCGACACTTTCGATAATTCGACCATTTTAAAAATCAAATTTTCAAGGTTGATTGTTGTTTAAATACAACTTTACCAGTAAAAAGGTATTACAGAGGCGAAGGCAGCCACTTTAAAATTAAACACAGGCTCTTGTAGGAAGAACTCAAATATTCAGAATGAATGGAAGTCTGAAATCTGAAGGACCAAAAGATATGGGTCATCTTTACATGTATGCTATCCAATGTTCGCACACTTGAAAAAGCCACTTAAAGTTGTCCGTGCGTAAACACAGGCTCTTGTAGCCAAGGTTTGTCCTTGAGCCTTATTTATAGTCATAGCAAAAGCCAACCTTAGTGAAAACTAACGCCTCTCTAGAATGAAGCGAAGGTTGGTATCCGAAGGGACCAAAGATATTTCAGACACTATACAGTGTGTTCAACTTTGGGCACTGTCAGTATATGTGCTTCGAACAATACAACTATATTGCAGATAAGATAAGAGGACCTTATTAAAAAATAAATAAACAAACTGCAATTCGACACTATCGATAATTCGACACTATCGATAATTCGACACTATCGATAATTCGACACTATCGATAATTCGACACTTTCGATAATTCGACCATTTTAAAAATAAAATTTTCAAGGTTGATTGTTGTTTAAATACAACTTCACCGGTAAAAAGGTATTACAGAGGCGAAGGCAGCCACTTTAAAATTAAACACAGGCTCTTGTAGGAAGAACCCAAATATTCAGAATGAATGGAAGTCTGAAATCTGAAGGACCAAAAGATATGGGTCATCTTTACATGTATGCTATCCAATGTTCGCACACTTGAAAAAGCCACTTAAAGTTGTCCGTGCGTAAACACAGGCTCTTGTAGCCAAGGTTTGTCCTTGAGCCTTATTTATAGTCATAGCAAAAGCCAACCTTAGTGAAAACTAACGCCTCTCTAGAATGAAGCGAAGGTTGGTATCCGAAGGGGCCAAAGATATTTCAGACACTATACAGTGTGTTCAACTTTGGGCACTGTCAGTATATGTGCTTCGAACAATACAACTATATTGCAGATAAGATAAGAGGACCTTATTGAAAAATAAATAAACAAACTGCAATTCGACACTATCGATAATTCGACACTATCGATAATTCGACACTTTCGATAATTCGACACTTTCGATAATTCGACCATTTTAAAAATAAAATTTTCAAGGTTAATTGTTGTTTAAATACAACTTTACCGGTAAAAAGTAATTACAGAGGCGAAGGCAGCCACTTTAAAATTAAACACAGGCTCTTGTAGGAAGAACCCAAATATTCAGAATGAATGGAAGTCTGAAATCTGAAGGACCAAAAGATATGGGTCATCTTTACATGTATGCTATCCAATGTTCGCACACTTGAAAAAGCCACTTAAAGTTGTCCGTGCGTAAACACAGGCTCTTGTAGCCAAGGTTTGTCCTTGAGCCTTATTTATAGTCATAGCAAAAGCCAACCTTAGTGAAAACTAACGCCTCTCTAGAATGAAGCGAAGGTTGGTATCCGAAGGGGCCAAAGATATTTCAGACACTATACAGTGTGTTCAACTTTGGGCACTGTCAGTATATGTGCTTCAAGGACATGAGAGCACATGCGCTGAAACACCATACGTGTTCCATCACAAAGATCCTAAAGGCATTGGTGAAAGTCTAAATAAATATTTTGGAAATAAAAATATATATATATATATAAGAAAATAAATTGGAATATAAATTCACAAACTATATTTCAGAGTGGACACAAATATTTGAAAGGAAAAAAAAAAAAGAAAATTGCAAACAACACAACTATATTGCAGATATGACAACATATTAAAGGAATAAATTCATTTAAAAGACCTCATTAAAAACAACAATTCTATTTTTTTATATATACAATATAATCTAATTAAATCAACACACGATAATTCGACCATTTTTGATGTCTCGACCTACGGCCTATCATATGACAAACTAATTCGACACTTTCGATAATTCAACTATTTTGAAATTCAAATTTCAACAGTTGATATTTGTCTAAAACCCCTATTATTAACAACATATCAGACTGCAGAGTGCAAAAATGTAGAAAATTGTATGTATATAATTGTATGCATATATTTGTATGTATATAATTGTATGCAAATAATTGTATGTATAGATCAATGAGTAAAATAATTTTTTTTTGGCTTATCGCTAGTACACGTGGTACAGGCCTTGATAATCATGGTGGGTAGAGTAGGCGACTGCTTTTACTGTAAGTACACAACATGTCTAAACATGTGAAAAGCAGTTCGACTTTGCATTTACAAATGTGCCAGAGCCCCGTTTGATTACTTGCGCTTGCTGGTGGGGTTGGACTTTTGCAAGAATCGGAAGCCATTGGAGCATTTTTTTTTTTTCAGAAAAAAAGTGCCCAATGCGGGAATCGAACCCGGGTCGTAGCAGTCGAAAACCAACGGCTTAAACCATCCTTCCACCAACCCCCAGTAAAATAAGTAAATAAAAAGAAGACCAAAAATAAGTGATAATAGTTTATTGAATAACAAATAAAATAAAAAATCTTTTCAGGTGAAAAATTATTGACATTGGTGAAAAAGTAAACTGGAGAAATAGCAATCGTGGTTTTGTTCCTGCAGCGAGTCATATTAGCACGCCTAGCGGTTAGGGGAGTGAGTCTTCCACGGCCTTTTCGAGGCATGACAGAAGACGCTGAAAAAAAAAAGGTAAAATAAGAACCAAGCAGAGGAAAGCTATAAAACTGAAAGCCAGGACAGGCATAAAAAGAAAATTCCAAGCATGTGAGGAAACAATTGAAGAAAAAAAAAAAGGATTCCAAAAAAATACTGCAAAAAAGAGACCAGACACAAAAAGCAACAATTGAGTACACAAATACAGCATCAGCCTATTTATGAGAAGAAAAAAAAACGACAGACACAAAAATGGAGCAAAATTCAAATGAAAAACTATAACAGATCAAGTAATCAAATCAGGCATTATGAAAGATACTGCAAAAAAGAAAATAAGACACAAAAATGGAGCTAAATATGTAAAAAACATGTATACAAAAAAGCAAAGCCCAATTCCAAACCCAAATATTTTTTTTATGAGAAGAACATCAACATAATGCATGATTACGGCAGTCCATAGCTTCCCTGACAAAAATTCACTAAAAAAGTTAAATATTCCAAAATATTTCTGTGTATATATTGCTAAATGTGTAAATAACATGTATATAAAAAAGCAAAGCTTAATTTTAAATTTCATTATCCTTGTCACAGGAAAAGCATCAAAATACTGCATAAGTACGGCACTTTTGCAGCCCCCCTGACAAAAATTCACTAAAAGAGTTAAGTATTCAAAAAATATTTTGGTATAAATATTGCTAAATGTGTAACAAACATGTATATAAAAAAGCAATGCTTAATTCTAAGTTTTAATATTTTTTTTAAATCCCAAATATTTTTTTATGAGAAGAACATCAACATAATGCATGATTACGGCAGTCCATAGCTTCCCTGACAAAAATTCACCAAAAAAGTTAAATATTCCAAAATATTTCTGTGTATATATTGCTAAATGTGTAAATAACATGTATATAAAAAAGCAAAGCTTAATTTTAAATTTCATTATCCTTGTCACAGGAAAAGCATCAAAATACTGCATAAGTATGGCACTTTTGCAGCCCCCCTGACAAAAATTCACTAAAAGAGTTAAGTATTCAAAAAAATATTTTGGTATATATATTGCTAAATGTGTAACAAACATGTATATAAAAAAGCAATGCTTAATTCTAAGTTTTAATATTTTTTTTTAAATCCCAAATATTTTTTTTATGAGAAGAACATCAACATAATGCATGATTACGGCAGTCCATAGCTTCCCTGACAAAAATTCACCAAAAAAGTTAAATTTTCCAAAATATTTCTGTGTATATATTGCTAAATGTGTAAATAACATGTATATAAAAAAGCAAAGCTAAATTTTAAATTTCATTATCCTTGTCACAGGAAAAGCATCAAAATACTGCATAAGTACGGCACTTTTGCAGCCCCCCTGACAAAAATTCACTAAAAGAGTTAAGTATTCAAAAAAATATTTTGGTATATATATTGCTAAATGTGTAACAAACATGTATATAAAAAAGCAATGCTTAATTCTAAGTTTTAATATTTTTTTTTTAAATAAAAGCTACAAAAGCAAATAGAGAGAAGTGGAGCCATTTAGCCATTTTCAAAATTTGATTGTGAAAGAGTAAAAAAATGAGTAAATAAGAGCAAATATAAAGAAAAAGTATTGCTAAATGTGTAATAAACATGTATATAAAAAAGCAAAGCTTAATTCTAAGTTTTAATAAGAAAAGCTGCAAAAGCAAATAGGGAGAAGTGGGGCCATTTAGCCATTTTCAAAATTTGATTGTGAAAGAGTAAAAAAAAGAATAAATAAGAACAAATATAAAGAAGAAATAATTAAGCAAAAGAAAGACATAAATAAATATTTCAATCTACAATTCGAAAAATAATATAACCTCAGCCTATTTATGAGAAAAAAAAACGTTGCCAAAGACATTAGGAAAGATAATGCAAATAAGAAACATACACAAAAATTGAGCTCTATTTAAATGAAAAATTATAACAAAGTACTTACAAATTATAATCATAATCAAATGAAGCAGAAATTAGTAAAAATTTGTAAATAAGAATTAGTAAAAGGTAAACAAAAGAACGCATTTCAAAACAAAAGAATCGATGATGATAAATGCAAAAAATCTACGATTGTAAAATAGATTAAATTAAAAAATAAAAATAACTGTTAACATTAGGAAAATAAAAACAGGCCTATCATACGAAGAAAAAAATAACGAAAATTTTGGTATATAGATCGTTTTGTATAGTTCAGAATCTTCGGAGGAGATAGCTCAGGACTTTACAATGGAAAACTCTGTTACGGTATTATCTATATAGATAATGCGTTAGAAGAAAATAATTTTTAAAAATTATTTTCTCCTAACGCATTATTCTATAGTATTTATAATCCAAGGAGAAAGTTTCCATGTTTAAAAAAATATCCTATTATAAAGGATATTTATAAATTGGAACTCTATTCAGATTTTGTTCTAAAAGTTATCTTAGTTCTAAAAAAAATCAACCATATAAATTGTATTTAAGAAAATAAGAGTTTTTCTCCAAAATAAAACTAATCGAATTTTTTTTTTACACTTTATTTCTTATATAAATTATTTTAATTATTCATATTCTACTTTCTTCATTTATAAATTGAATATTTCGAAAAAATACTGTTTTTTTTTTAAAGTAAATTCAATTTATTTATTTATTACCAGTTGCAAACAAGACACGCTATATCCGATCTAGATAATTGCGCGTGAATATATTTATATTATTCGAAATTTTCTTGTAGAATCTAATATACCTATATTTGATATTATTTTATCATATTTGACCATGTAACATTTTAATGCAAAACGCATTACCAAATAATCTAATAATATTTTTCCAATCCACACATAAATATTTCAAATATTTAACAATATATATTTTTGAAGATGTTATTCCAAAATTACGTATGGGATTCCTCCTCCGTTGTGTATATATGTAAATATGTAAATTTATATATTTATGTATGTATGTATGTGTTACATATATTCGAGAAAGTCGTATATTCCCAAATATTAGTAAATTCTATCTTTATTTGCATATTCTACAACAAGTTTCTTTTTAAAAATGTGTATGCTTATTTGTTTCTCCATATATAAAAAAAATAATGTTTCTTCTATTTTAACAGGTAAAAATACAATATTTTAATGTACTCGTATTGCTCTAACTTCTTTAGGGGATAAAATGTTTACATTCCAAAACTATTTAAAATCTATTTAAAACATTTATAAAAATTATTACAAAAAATATATATAAATACAATAACTAAGCGTCTTTTCATAATATACTTATTTGATAAAAAAGTAAAAATATTTTATGAATAATTTTATTTTATATATATATCCGTGATTGAAAATTATTATAGTTATCAACAATGTGAATATATAATAAATAAAAATAGGTATATTAGCATATACCTAGCTATTTATTCTTCAAAATGGTCAAATATAATATTTTAAGGAACAAATAGATTTATTCGATTCTCAGATTTCACAGAGTCATATAAAGAATAAGAATAAATTAAAGGAAAATACAATTTTATTTTTTTTATCTTAATTTAATTTATTTAAATAATTATTTATTTATTTAATTATTTTATTTAATAATTTTAATTTTATAATTATATAATAATAATATTATAATATAATATATAATAATAATTTTATTTAATATATACTTTTTTAAATTCAATTTTATTAAATAATTATTTTGTTACAAAAAGTAATAGTTTTATCTTTTGATATATATTTAAAATATGTATTTGCTGTTTGATTGTATCGATAAAAATCTCATTTAATATCAATAAGAACATTAAAAAAATCATTTTTGCATATTTATAATGCACAATTTAATATTATAAATTTAATTGCCATCTATATATAAAATTTGTAACAAATAAATTTTATGGTAATGTGTTTCTTTTCAATAATATCATCAAATATCATTACAGACCTTACTGCAATGATATGAAATATTGAATGAGAGGGCTTGGCTCATCAGTAGTGAACAATCTCAGCGGTTTCGCCAAATTAATCTCTAGAAGGCTCTACCATTCCCCCGGTTCAAAATCACTTTATTAGGTACCGCTCAACAAGAGCAACCTAGTTCATGATAATTGAAACAATGAATGTGAAGGTTATTCACATATTAAACAAAATGTTAACGCGGGATTCAAACCCGGTTCATGACTGTCGGGAATCGAGGGTGTTACCCACTCATCCACCGACTTATTGTATATAAGCCAGAGCGTTAGCGGGACGTTTCACAAGAAACGTGGACATAAGCTTATAGGTCTGTAGAGGTACATACATATAATTTCAAGGTATTGCATCGAGCAAAGCTCTTCAGCAGAAATATGGTTTCATAACAAATATATATTAGTAAGTAATTTATAAATTCAATGCCATCTATCAATAAATTTTTGTATCAAATAAATTTACTCGCAAAATGTGTTTCTATATAATATTAAAATATAATTATATTAATATAATTTCAATATAATTGATGTATATAGTTGTTTTATATGTTTTTCATAATATTTCATTTATAAATTAATCTCATAATTTAGATGAGCTTAATGTTATGTAGCTACTAGCCGAATGACCAGGGCAACGCCCGTGTTTTACCCGATTGAATGTTTTGATTCAAATACTATTTGTTACAATTATAAATTGGCGCCTTAAATAATTGCATATGTTGGTTAATAACTATAGCCTATGTGCTTTATCTGTCTATGTACTGTTGGCTTCCGTAGGCGTCTCTTACTGGGAAAAAGAAAGAGAGGATTCCATTTGGTTATTAACTAATATATGCATTTATTTAAGGAGCGACCCGCTCCAATACAATAGTTACAAAAACGAAAAAGCGAGTGGGGGGGGGGGGGGGCAAAGGTGGCGTGATCGTAGCCGACCAATAGGAGGGCGCCATTCCAAAAAAAAAAAAGCAAACGGTGACAGAGATGACTGATGAAGAATGACGCTCGTAACCGTATATAGAATGATATATAATTAATTGTGATGTTTATGTAATTTTGATCTTCATTGAATAAAATATATGAAGTTTAAATGTGTTTTAAACTTTAATAACAAACACATAACAATAATGATGTGTAAAAAAATGTTTGATTTTTTATTGAGTTTTTTTAATATTGAAATATATTTTATTGTTATAACTTGTTATAACACACTCCCAATTGAAATTCATGATTATCTTGTTTACATTTAATAAACATTGACAACATTAAGTTGTGTGAATGGAGCAATATTGATTTTGCTGCGAGTATAAATTTACATTTTAGAAAATATTAAATCAGTTGCCGCATTCATGATGTCAATTGAGAAATATATTATTTTGAACCAATTTTATTCTAATATCACATCAAAATTCAACGTCATTTTATTCAATTTGTAATTATTCAAAAAGAAAAAAGTTATATCTTTATTGGGCAACTTAAAGTTGCTGATTGCTTGCGCCATCTAGCGGAATAAATATCAACTATTCGTTGATGTTTAATTATTTCAGAATTGGAATAATTAACATATATATATTGATTAATTAAAAGGTTCTGAAACCACATATAGTAACAAAAATTTCAAATATGGTCATATTAAAAATAAAATATGTCTCCATTATAAAATAAAAAAATATATATCCTTTTAAAAATAAAAAAAAATGATATTAGTAAAATAAAAAAAAATCTTTATATTTAAAATTTAGAAAAAAATTATTAAAATCAAAAATGAACTGAATAAATTTCAAAATGTCCTTTTAGATATCAAAAAATCGTCCTTTTTAAAATATAAAAAAGGTATTTATACACTCAAAAAAAAAAATGTTTTTAAATGAAGAGGAGAAAGGGTAAAGCAAGCATGGTATCACATCAACTATTCCACGCACTTGTAAGGTCGAATCGATTTGTGGGGGTGAGGAATTCCTAAGCAGACGATCCCAGAAGCAAGCTGTCCACTCCTTTTAGCTTCAGAAGCCAATCCATCTGGGACTCAGCCAGTAATTTCCAATAAATATTAACATCTGTCGTATTTTCGTCATTTTTATCTAGGATCTTCATTTTTATATTAATATATTCTTTTCTCTATTAATTATTTATCTTTATTTTTTATATATGAATAGAAACGTTAGCTAAATAGAATAGGAATATATAGTTGTGTGCGCATAATTTAACGCGATATTTCGTAAAGAAAATTTTCGGGAAAAAAATAATAAATAAAAAAATTGGGCAGACGACGAGAGAAAGGGGGCCACCAGCGACTGTAGCGCCTCTAGCGGCGGGATGAGAATCTAGCCACTTCCGCCAAGCCAGCATGAAGAATGGATAAGTTGTCGTCGCTTTTCCTACTTCTAGTTTGTGAGTATTATATTTACCTTATTGAAAACCTTCTGCGGTATTCAAATAATGACCTTTCTTTAATTCATCATGACCGTTGACTAATTTTTTTGTTAAAATTTGAATTGTCAAAATTGTGAACAAGTAAATTTTTGACGTGTAATTTTTAAAATAAAGAAATGAATCGTGTTTTATTAGAAAAATAATTTTATAAAGTATTTTTTATTATAGAATTTAGTTTAATATGTAAATATAATCAGAGTGAATTTTAAATAATTAAGAGGAGAATTTATTCCAGAAAAAAAAAAAAGAAAATAAAACGAATCACATAAATATTTAATTGAAAATCTAATTATTTAATCCCAATAGCTTTCTTTATGAAACTAAAACATGAGATAAAGTAAAATTTACTAAATGCTTTTTAAAAATCTTAAAATATCTTTGAAATATTAATACATTTTAAGGCGCTTAAATATTTAATTAAATACAAACGATATTTTTATGACCAACATGGTTGATTGCTAAATATATTACTTTAAATATAGATTAACTTTAAAATATTTAATAAAACTCTAAAATGAAAACATTAATAATTAATAAATATATATAGTTTATGAATGCTAAATATTCTTTTGGAAATAAAATTGTTTTTAAAGAGAAAAGTGTTTTAAATGGATCTTTTGATTTTTATTATGTGACGAGCGTAATTTTTGGCGTAACCTTTATCAATTTCGCTTGTATAATCTATTTAAATTTAATTTAAATGCGTGTTTTTTTTTTTCTATTTAAAAATAGAATTGAATAATTCTTAAATATATAATTATCAGATTTAGAGAAATGTGGGAAAAATGAGTAGTAATGATTTTTAAAATATTAAATATAAAAAGCATTTCGAGATAAAATTATATTAACAATTCTACATTAATGACAAAAATGCAATCTTATATAATTTTATATTCAGCGTTAGATTTATTAAACGCGCGTTTAAATATAAATTATAATAAATTTTAAAATAAATTATAAATTAATATTTATGATTTTTAAAACAGTTTTTAAAGTTAAAACATATATTTTAAAAATCGTAAATGTTTTAAAATATCAAAATATAGTTTATTGGAATTAAAATAAAAATACACCAAACGATTTATCAATAATATCGAAAATATATAAATATTTCAATAAAAAAATATATAAAAAAAACTTTTTAAAATATTGTTGAAAAGGTTTGCTATTTTTGGTTTAAAATAATAATATATATAAAAAAAAGAATTTATTTCTAAAGAGATGGGGAAAGGGAGGAAATTTAAAAGGAAAAATACGTAATAGAAAATCCTCCACAATGCAACAGTGCGTGAAAATGGCATATATTTATATAACTATAGTTAATATGGTGAATATACCTTTCTTAGGAAATGGGGTAGGGGTTTAGGAAAAATTTTGTTTCACGTTGGGATTCGATCGATAAACCGGATATCGGCAAGCATTCAAATAGAGCAGGAGCTAAACCCAATACCACTTCTTTTACAGCCTCAAAACGCCGCCAGTAAAAACTTTTCCCGCCTTTTTTTTTCGTCTGCATATTTAAAATGGAGATATGTTTATTATTTTCCTTCGCGTGTGGTTGATATCGTATGATTTGAATATTATATATTTATAGAATATATATTTATAGAATTTTTTAATTTTTTTTGGCAAACTTCAATATATATAATGGATAATATATATTTTTTCCTGTTTCAAACGAAGACTTCTCTATGGAAATTTAAAAAGAAAAATCTTTATAATGCTATTTTTTGGCTTAAATATGGCCAGCATATTTCGCCAATATGGCGTTATGCAAAATTGCCTTCTATATATCGACATATTTTTATGTTTAAAACGACGACTTCTATGGAAATTTGAAACAATTATTTTCAATGCTATTTTTTAGCTAAAATATGGCTAGCATATTTCTCCAATATGGCGTTATGCAAAATTGCCTTCTATATATCCGCATGAAGCTATCAGAACTTCAAGTAATATATCTGACTCCCATATACTTGCTATGTTCCAAAAATAATATTTTTTTACTTAATTTGATTTTTAAAATCACATTTTAACCTAAATGTACTTTATTCACGATTTTATCTTTAATTTCGTGTTTATATGTTAGTAAGATATATTTTCATTATATATAAATAACAAGTTTTACAGAAATGGAATTTTGTGAAGATTCATCTGTTAGCTTTATTCATTTATGGGGTTATATGTAAATTTACCGACTTGCATATATCACTAAATGATATATGTAATTTAATCATTGTGTGTTAACTCTATTTATATAACGTAGTATTTCGAAGTTGCTGATTATTCAAATAAGAAAAATTATCATTTTAAAACTATATCATTACATTGATGACAATGATCAATTTTACTCTTTACTGCCAGGGGTAACCGAAATAAATAAATAAATAATAGCTATTTTATAAATATATATTTTTTTATACAAAGTTATTAAGACCCATCTAAATTCTATACGAATTCATTAACAAGTATGTAAATAGTATACGAAATTATTAATATGTAAATACATTTTATACGAAATGATCAGGAATTATGCAAATTTATACGAAATAACTTAAGTATGTCTGTAAACTCTATACGAAATCGATGACACGTATATAAATTGTATGCAAAATCTCCAGCAAGTATGTAATATTATGCGAAAAAAATTATAAGGTATGTAAATTTTATATGAAATCGATGTTTTTTTTTTACGAATAATGGAACATTTTACACT
Source organism: Cordylochernes scorpioides (assembly GCA_030710605.1). NCBI lineage: Eukaryota > Metazoa > Arthropoda > Arachnida > Pseudoscorpiones > Chernetidae > Cordylochernes > Cordylochernes scorpioides. Next base: position 55,051,995 of record CP092884.1, read on the forward strand.
TTATTGTTTAGTTAGGTCATCTTTACAGTATTTGTGTGTGTTATTAAAAAAAAGTATATATTTAAAATATATTGGGTGAATGTAGAACGACATTTGACAATTATCCCCCATATGTTTCTTTTGAACGAAAAATCGAAATTTAATTTAAGGAGAAATAAAGATTATTTCTAACCTTAAGGATGAAGTATGAAAGGATGAATTGTAAAGAGTAATGATAAACGGAAAAATAAAGTGTCTAGGGATTGGAATCGAACTCACAGTGTTCCGCTTACCGGGCAAATGTCATGTCCACTAGGCTGAATTTTATGACATGGAATTCGCGAAGCTATGCAACAGACTCACGCTCAATGATAGAAAACAATTCGTTAAAGGTCAAGTAAGAAAAGGAAGTTTTTATTTAAGTAAATAAAAACGATTAAATATGGCGATAAATAACAACAAGCCTTTTATTGGGGATCTATAACCTACACTGGATTCGCCCAGGTACATAATTGCTTAGAAAAGGTGAGTTAGTTATTTACAGGTGATCGTTCATTTACATAACCATTTACATACGGCTCTCTTTCCTCAATGTTTCTTCTCTTGCGCAATCCCTGTAAATTCTGTACAGGACCAATGTATTGGATTTATTCTTTGTCGTCCTAGACAACAGAGCCTCCATAGCAAGATGATTTGATCCAATTTTATGTAAAAGAATTCTCTTTTACTTATTAAATTTAAACTGAAAACATGTGGTGCTCTAGTTCCGAGTCGGGCTTTTTCCTAATTACATAATGGACATATTCAGTCAGTTGAGCTTAATATTTTAGCGTGGTTTTCTTTAAACAGTGAAAAGAGTTATTTGTGCGATACATCTTTTGACTGGTAATGGGAGATATCCAATCAAATATTGTTCTGCTGTTATAGAAGGGATTAGATATAAATATGACGATATAGAAATATATAAAAAATGAACCTTTTTTATTCAACGCTAAAAAAAATTCGAACTCACGCGACACGAGACGCTCGCGAAAGCATCCAGCATGCGCCGTGCCTCAATAAAGGAGTGTTAGGTTTGAAAAAGATTGTGTTATAATATAATAAAATTTACATACTCATCCCTTTTTCCTCTGTGAACGCTGGATATTTATTTCTCTAAATGATGTTTCAAGAGAATATTACAATCTTAAAAAAAAAAGGAAATAAATAAGATTATTCTAACGACGCTAAAAATATTTCATATATCTATAAAACAAAGATTCGAAAACGCCTGATATTTATCTATATTTTATTAAAGAAATGACAAAATGAGAACAATTTTAGCGCCATTAAAAAGAGATTTTGAATTTCGAACTCAGGATATCTCTCATATTCAATTAAGTTTTTGTTGCTCTCTCTCTCTCTCTCTCTCTCTCAAGACAATTACTAAATTGATTTCAGTATGCATAGCCATCAATTTATTCGCCGTATATGCAACAGTACAATACTCTAGTATATGTAAATTTATATTTTATAATAGATTATTCCGATAGATGGCGATCAGCTATCAAAAGTGTCAATTTGCATAAGAGACTTCCCTTTCGGATAAATTTTCGCTAATTTTATTCTTTGCTGCTTTTTACCCTTCCAACATGTATTTTAAAACAAATATATGTAAAATATTTCTTTAAATACTACAAGAGATTGAATTTTCTAAACTTGACTAAACCACAAATTGAATATATTTAAATATGCCTAGATGCTATATGCTAAAATGTTTCTAACTGTATATTTCAATGTTAGATACGAATATTACTATATATGTTAATTATAAACATGAATAAATGTTTAAAAATAGAAACGAAAATATAATAAATATATATGTGTGTGTGATTCGAAAATATAGAATTTCGGTATTCCAATATGTAAATATGTGGCTATAGATATCAATTTAGGAGAAAATCCCGGGAGTTAATCAAAATTTGCAAAGTTTTAGCAAGTTTATTTTGAAGCTTTATTTTATATTTATTAGTTGTCGAGGTTTCAATGTATTCATTCACTTATTCAAAACTTAGTTTCCATTTAAAGTGGTTTATTAATTTAGATATTTCAATAACCAAATACAAAAATGGACAAAAAACTTACGAAATCTGTCCCTTTTAGCATGTATATATCGAGATATTCAAACAATAACGCTGAAAGATATTACGGGGTCCTTTATTGAAGACACACGAGATAACAAAGTATGAACAAAATGATCTTTTAGTAGTTTCTACCTTATCCTTTGGTTATTTCTTTTTACCTATCAATAATTCGTCAGATTTGATTATTATAGGCTTACGAGTTGATTTATTTAGACGACTTTTCTGTTTCTCGGGAGTAGTATTATGAAACTTGTACCTGATAGCGCCATTTTGTTTATCTTTGTTTCTTTGGCCAGTTGTTGATTTTGCTAGGTTTTTCTCTTGTTATGAAGTTTATTAATTTTATCCGTAATAAAAAGAAAATACCAAAGGATAAGGTAGAAACTATTAATTTAGTTGATCAGCCTTTATTGAGCCTAGAAAATGATCTTTGTCTCCTTTAATAAATAAAGACGACCTGCGATATCAAAGACCTTCCACTTCCTTAGGTTTTGTTTATAAGTGTATTTCGTTTCTTTTTTTTTTTTTTTTTGAAATTTAGATTCAACAAACATTTAGGGTTTTTTTTTCCATTGTATATATAGATGATTAGGAATTAGTTGTTGGGATTAATGGACACTAGATATTAATACATTGTCCTAGCGCAGGGATAGAAATAATCCAAGAATAATAAAGCCCTAAAACTCTGTCTATGCAAATCAAATCGAACTATAGTTACGCCGCAAATATTTTCCATTATAAAATAACAAAGTTTCATATTCCTATTAATACAAATATTAAAATAATCTTTATATTAAAAGAAAATCATAAATAAAACCTTTTCTGGCCAAAGTATCTCTTATTTAATAATTCCTATATGCAAAGAAAGATTGAATTACATATAAGAAAGTGAATCGTGCAAATTGTCTTAGACAAAGAATTTATAACTCGCAATGCTTATATATCCATAGTTTTCTCTTAAACACCATCATTTCTTCTATAGTGACACATTAATATAGACATATAATACAAAATAGATCAATACAATATTAGAGCTATAATATCAGTATGGTTGAATAAACTGGCGAAACCGCTGGAAGGGTTTACTACTGATGAGCTAGGCCCTCCCACAATTTATTTTATCCCAGTAAAACAAAAAATGAATTCGTTTTATTTATAGAGTGGTTTATTAATTTCGATATATCAATAACCAAATACACAAATAGATAGAACTTACGAAATCTGTACCTTTTACCATGTATATCGGGATTCAGACAATAACTCTGAAAGATATTACAGTGACCTTTATTGAAGACTCTCGAGATAACCAAGTGTAAACAAAATTCTTTCTGTCTCCTTTAAAATAAAAAAAAAAACGACCGGCGATATCAAAGACTTTCTACTTCCTTAGGTTTTGTTTATAAGCGTATTTAGTTTCTAATACATAAAAAAGGTATGTTTAATAGTTTCTTTTCTTATCAACAGATGGCACGCTAAATCCGTATATTTAAAATATAGATTAAAAGAGAAAACGAAAATATAACGTGGTGAGTTTCTTTTTATTGAAAATACAAGCTTTCAAGCAAAACGCTTTTCTTCAGGTAATCCAAGAAAATGTGCGGAGAGGTATATACACCCAACTAAGTAAGATACTTAGTTGGGTGTATATACCTCTCCGCACATTTTCTTGGAATACCTGAAGAAAAGCGTTTTGCTTGAAAGCTTGTATTTTCAATAAAAAGAAACTCACCACGTTATATTTTCGTTTTCTCTTTTAACTTTTAAAACGTGGCTAAAGTATGTCTAAAATATAGATTACCTAAAAATGAACAAGTAGAATATTATGATTCAATAATGAATCAATTTTGATAAATCTATTAAAATTGAAAGATGTATTTTTTTTTTCTGTACCGTATACCATCCTCCCGCATATTTACATGAGAATTGATATATGCAAAATTGTTTGAAATCAATATAATAAAATTTATTTCATATTGTTGTGGCCTCGATATATATCGCTAGCATTATCTACCTACAGGGTGATCCAAAAGTCCCGCACAACTTCAAAAATTAATAACTCCCCGAATATTTGCGCTAGAGCAATGCGGTAAACACCATTGTGTTCAGGATGCAATGGGATTTTTTATGGCAAATAATGAAAAATTCGAAATTGATTTTAGTTACAATTTTATTCGCCAGATGGCGCTCTACCAGAATCAGAGATTCAGCGGCCAAATTGTTTGATAAATTAAAAAATATAACTATTCGACACGTATTTTTCCTTTTTGAATACCAGGAAAGAACCCTAATAATATCAAATAACAAATTAACAAAACACCACTTCGCCAAAAGTATGAAGAATTGGTTAACGATTTTCAAATACAATCAGAGATATGTAAAATAGGTAAATGCAAATTAAAACATGTAGCAAAAAGAAAATTGATATTTTAGATACGGTTTGTTTCCGAAGATAATAAATTTCTAATATTTTTAATTCAACTCTCACTCAGTATCGATTATGTTTATTTTAATTCATTTGAAAAATATGTATCTATCTCTGATAATTTATTTTACTCTGGAATGCCGTTGTTGTTTTTGTCGTGTCCAATAAATAGCCTCAGATGTCTCCATGCATTTCTATCACAGCAGCAGCAGCAATGTCCACTATCTTGGATGTATAAAGCTGCTGCTCTGGGTCTATGTCAATTTTCTGCAAGGCTGCGGGAATGAGAATATGTGGGTAGGTGTTAGTTCCACACCAGGACAGTTGTTGCATGTTCTATAGCTTCTTGTGCCATCTGGATGTATTTTCATTCCTTTATAATGTTTTGTTCTAAGTCTTGTTATAGTTTTTGTCAGTTTTCTCTCAGAGTTTATTTCACATATTTGATCTTTTCTTATTTTTTGTTTAATTATCTTGTATTTTGCCAAAGCATCTGCGTCAAATACTGACATTTGTTCTTTATTTTGGCTCAGCTTTCTGGCTTCCTTTGCCAATTCAACTGCCATTTCATTACCCCGATCCAAACACTGGCAGGAATCCATTGTAGAATGCAGTTATTCTCCAATGATTCCAGTTGGGTAAGTAACGAGTGTATTTTCTGTGTGATTCTAGTATTGTCCTTCTGAATTGTTTCTAGAGCGGATATGGAGTCGCTGTATATTAAAATTCCTTCTGCTTGATGCAGGGATGGTTGGTTAAGGCATAAATCAAGAGCTTTCCAGATAGCTGTCAGTTCACAAGTGAAGTTTGACGAAATCTGTCCTGCTCCTTCTTTCATTTCGATGTTTGTTCCATCTTGCAGTAGTATGTTAATTCCGGCCCCTCCATTACTCAGGGTAAGGTCTGAAGATCCATCTGTATATGCTGTTAAAGGGCGTGGCCTAGCATTTTTAATCAAGAATTTGTACTATGAGGACATAGCCGTTAATATTACAAACACATTAGACTTTGAAGCCCAAAGTATCAAAGTCTACCTCAATCAAAACAAAGCCATCAACATATACAATATGTATCCCCCTCCAAACAATACATTTATTGACGATGGAACAATGGCTCAATTTCTTACAGACAATACTATTATTGTAGGTGACCTTAATGCCAAACATCAACTATGGGGATGTCCTACGCCAAACCCAAGAGGCAAAATACTATCAAACATATTTGACGACAATGCCTTCATGTGCTTAAATGATGGGAATCCTACCCATCATTCCTACAAGCTATAATACTGCACAAGCCCTTGATATAAGTTTTTACTATCCTGACATTTTCCACAAATGCAAATAGCAATTATTAAAAATTTTTGGAAGTGATCATTTGCCTAATTTGATAGAAATTAGCACCAAGACCAAAACTAGCCCAATCAAGAAAAATTCTGGAACTTCAAAAAGGCTAATATGATATCTTTCGAAAACACCATTATTGAAGCAGCCAAAGTTTCAATACCAAGAGGTAATATTAAGAAATGGATTCCAAATTATACACACCAGGCAAAAAATATTCAAACACTTATAACTAAAAGAAATGAACTACAAAAAAAGTGCACCCAAAACCAAACAAATTGTATAACTGAACTGAACATTGTGATTGCAAAAATAAAAAGATTATACGTAAATGTGAAAAGGAAAAAATGGAAACAAACTTGTGAAAACCTAAACCCAAATACAAAACTTTGGAATTTGGCAAAACAAATTGACAGAGCCCAGCCAAAAACTGAAAACACAAATATGATTAAGAATACAGATAGTACACCAGCAACTAATGACAAAATTGCTGCCAATCTTTTAGGTAATTCATATCAAATAAGTAGTAAAATCAAGGTTGAAAAAAGGCCCGAAAGATTATTCATGACTGTAAAATGTCACCAGCACTCATAATATTTTCCATGAAAAAAATCAATATGAAAAAGCTAGCTTATGCATTAGAAAACACTGACCTAAACAAGACTCCTGGGCCAGATGGAATCCATGGCCGAATGATATCAAACTTGGGCAAATTTGGCAAAGAAAGACTTCTTAATATTTTCAATAACTCCTGGAAAACTGGAAAATTGCCTCAAGACTGTAAAAATGAAACAATAATTCTCATTAAAAAACTTGACAAATCTGATGATGACCCAAAAAACTACCGACCTATCTCCCTAACAAATATTTGCTGCAAATTAATGGAAAAAATTATACTCAGAAGACTCACCTACCACCCCGACACAAGAAATCTCTTACCAGAAGAACAATATGGATTTAGGAAAGGACATGGGACAATAGACCAACTCTTATTTTTCACACAAAAGGTAAAAGATGCACAAAACAAAAAAACCAACTAACCACACCATAGCTGCTTTTTAGACCTTACACAAGCTTTTGATAAGGTATAGAAAAACAAGTTAATTACAAAATTATACAAACATTTCAAATTTGATGGAAAAGCTATCACTTGGATAAATAATTCCCTTAAAAATATATAAATCAGGGTCAAATATAATGGCACTCTATCTAAAACCTTCAAATTGTACCAAGGATTACCACAAAGTTCAATCCTTAACCCAACTCTCTTCACCCTATTTATTGCAGGCATGGAAGAATATTTTTCAAATAAAACCAATATTGGACTTTTCGCTGATGACATTATTCTATGGAGCAGTAACACTAACTGGAAAAAAAGCTGAAAGAGATTTGAACAAGACTCTTCTCCACCTAGAAAAATTTGCTAATAAAAATAAATTAGAATTTAACCCCCAAAAATCTGAAACCTGTCTTTTTACTACCGATAAGAAACTATACAAAATAAGACCAAATATTATTCTGAAAGAACAACAATTACAATATAATAAACATCCTAAATATCTCGGCTACACCCTGGATCCAGAAATTAAAACCAGTAAGCATATTGAAGGAGTTGTTAGAAAATGAAGAGACCGACTAAAAATCTTGAAATATATTTCAGGAAGAGTGGGGAGCTGAAGCAACAACACTAAAATTAACTTACACATCTCTAATGAGACCTATCTTGGAATATGGATATCAAATCTATGGTACAGCATCTGAAACAAATCTAAAATCACTGGAAAGGATACAACTAAGTGCAGCCAGAAATATTACAGGTCTTCGAAAAACCTGCCCTAATAATGTTGTACTTTACGAGGCAGACATTATGCCCTTGAAGGATAGAATAAGCTACAATCTGCCAAAATATATAAACAAAATCAAGAGTTATGAAAACAAACACAGAACTTTCAATTACATACTTAATTGGGAACCCAATATAAGATTCAAAAAAGAAGGCCCTCTCCACCTGGCCAAAAGAAATGGATTTTTAAAATATAAAGTGGAAAAAAATTATTTAGCTGAAAAAATATCTCCATGCGAACCATTAACAAAATGTTATTTTTAATGCCACTTTAAATGAACCCACCAACAGACAATACCAAAATCCAGAATACTTAAAACAATTATCATTAGAAATAATTAATAAAATTCTTAAAAATGCAATAACTATCTATACCGATGGTAGCAGAGACGAGTTGGGACACACTGGCAGTGGCTGTCTCATCAAAACCACAAATGGCATTGAGAAAATAAACAGAAGAAACCCAGAATTTTGCTCAGTCTTCAGATCAGAACTTATAGCCATCTATGAAGTGTTAAAATCCATCAGAAACATTAAACATCACGATATATGGATTCTTACTGATAGTAGAAGTGCCCTACAACACTTGAGTCACACAGGGGATCTTTGAGGCAAAGTAAGCAGGAACATAATTGGTTATCTCCAAAAACTCTCAATACCTCAAAAATTCACCTTCAATGGATACCCTTACATGTTAGCATTGAAGGCAATGAAGCTGCTGATGCGCTAGCGAAAAAAGGCACAAAAGAACCCTTGCTACAGAAAAATAAACCTACTTTTAAAGAAATAGAATCAATAGCCAAAATAAACAAGAACTGGAGGATCCCACCTAAGCACAGTTGGTATACCCTAGAAGCAGATGGCCACCCAGACCTTTAGGTCCACAATCCGGCATGCGAAGCATGCCATTCGCTGCTATTCTGTTCAACTCATTAGCCAAGTAACGGTATCCAAGCTAGTGCTTGGAGATTGTACCTGGAAACACCACCTCCCAGACAACGTGTCTGGAAGGATTTCTATACCGGTGGCCTTTAATCACAGCAAAATAGGAAACTATCTACTGTGTCCAGCAGGGACCGCGGGGAGGCAGCCCCCGGTCGACTCTGTTCACTCACAGCTGAGGAAAAGCTCAGCTGCCACGTCGTGGGCTTTCTCAAGAAGCTTGCTGTGATTTCTCAGCAGCTTACTCTCGATCGCGCCCCTCGCCCTCCTTCTCTCTTCCTGCACACCCACTACCCTTGGACAATCCAAGACGTAGTGGCGTGCATTCATATCCCTTTCTCCATAGACGCAATCAGGGTTTCTCTTAATTTTAAATCTGTGGAGACTTGGGGAAGTGCCCATGTCCCGAACTACCCTAATGAGTTTGTGGGACATTACCTTACAGAGGTACTTGGGTGTTGTTACCCCATTGAATACCTCTCTCCCCTTCACACTGTTCCTCCATCTGTCCAACCATAAGTCCTGGACGTGCCCCCTGATCCTCCTATAAACTTCTTTCTTGGTCACTGGGGTCCTCAGTGATCTACCTCTAAAGCATCCTGCCTTAGCGATCCTGTCTGCGAGCTCATTACCTTCGATGAGGCTGTGTCTCCTAAACCAAGGGAGCTCCGGAGCCCGCGTCATCATCTCCAGCTCCTGGATTATTTGATGCGCGAGTTTCCCTTTCTCCAGATTGATGGCGACGAGGGCCGACATACAATCTGAATAGAGGCAGTCCGGGCTGAAGTTTTTCTCGGCACACACTCTGAGGGCTACCCTGATCGCAACCAGCTCGGCTGAAAAGACCAATTCGTCCACTCTGAGTGTTAAACTTTCTTGGAAGATCAGCTCTCCATTAGTGAATATCACTACCCCAGCTCCAGTATTGGTTCCAGATTTACTACAATCAGTGAAAACCTCCGTGCCAATCCCTGTCGGCCCTCCAGGACTCCAAATCCACTTTGGCAACCACTGCGGAGGCTTCCTTGGATCCCTCTTCGATTCCAGGGCCCCCGCTTCAAGTCCCAGGGCATCTTCCCTGTTCTCTGATGTCTGATGGTCTCCTCCTCTAGTTTCAATCCCAGGGGAATAAGCCCAGTGAGGGCCAAAAAGGCCTCACTGCTTGTAGTACGATATCCCCCTGTGATTCTGAGTGCCGCTGTCTTCTGCACTCTCTCTAGAGTTGTTGCCACCTTCTGATCCCTGTTTCGGCGCCACCAAGCCCCGGAAGCATATAGCAAGATTGGCTCGACACAGGAGAGGCAGAGGTTCCTAAAAATAGCACCCTCCTTCTCCCCACCCCCTGTTGAGAGCCAACCAGGAAAGGCCTGCACAACGCCTCCCTGCCTCTCGCCACCATCTCCTCCGCCTGGTATTGCCAACCCATCTTGTCATCAATGACCACCCCCAGAATGGTCATCCTATTGACCAACGCTACCCTCCGTCCTTCCATTCGGTTAGCCGGCTTGTGTTCCCATTTGATCCCTTTCCTTTTAGTTCTTATGTCCCTAGGCTTAAAGCTGAGGGCTTTAGTTTTGGAGACATTGAACTTAAGGCCAGAGTCATGGGCCCAGATCGAGAGAATTTGGAGAGAAGTTGCAACACACTTCTCAGCCTTCGCTCTCGAAGCAGCCTCAATGATGAAGAACTGGTCGTCAGCATAGAGAACCAGCCTGGCTCCCTCAGGGAGCTCCTCCTGGAAAACGGTGTTTACCAGGATATTCCAAAGAATAGGTCCGCAGCAAGAGCCCTGGGGGCAACCCCTAGCACAGTTTCTTTCCAACTTCCGCCCACCAAAACTGAGGCTAATCCGTCTATCTCTCAGGAAGTCACGAACCAAGCTGCACAAATTATCAGGACAACCCATGTCCATCAAATTTCTCATCAGCTTGTTCCAGCTCATGGAGTTGAACGCGCAATCCATGTCCAGGGCCACGAAAAGAACCCAAGCACCCTTATTTAAGCCCATCTCAACCCCCTCTAACACCTCGTTCAGAGCTGTGGTTGTGGACTTCCCTTCCCTAAAACCATGTTGGAAAGAGGAAAGGAGTTCATTACTCTCTAGCCAATGCTTCAGTCGCTGAGCTAGTAGGCTATCCAGGACGATACCTAGACACACTAGTAAAGAAAGCGGACGATAATCATTAGGAGAATTACCCTTTCTACCAGACTTTTCGAGAAGCACTACTCGGGCATACTTCCATGCCTCAGGAAATGCACCAGTGTCCAGGCACCTATTGAATAACCTGGAAAGAAGCGATGGGTGCATCCTTACCAGGGTTTTCACGACCGTGTTATCGATCCCTTCGGGACCAGGAGATTTCCTTTTCCCGAACTTGAAAGCCGTCAGTTTCACCTCATTCTCAGAAAAGGGCGGATCTACCAAACCACAAGTGGTCAGAGAGATCTCGTCCTCTGGTTCCTCGTTTCCGAAGTGCCGATCCAAGTTTATTTTATTTTGTCTTCTGCTTTCGAGCGAGTAGGTCTAGAACACATTCTCTCTGAATTTTCTAATTGTTGGTGGATGAAACAGCACTAGTGATTATTTTGGCCGCTTTTGCTTGAACACTGTCTAGTTTTACTTTTAGTGATGAGCTTGAGGGAGCCCAGACCGGTGTTGCATATTCCATTATCGGCCTTATTAAGGTGGTATATCTTGTTCTGAGAATTCTGGGTTTTGCTCCCCAATTTGTTCCACATAGCCTTCTCAGAATGTTTAGTTTTCTGATAGCTCTATTTGAGGTGCAAATTATGTGTTCTGAAAATTCCAATTCCTCATCAATAATAATTAAAATAATTTTGTTGACACATCTTGTCAATACATGCACAGTCTGCACTATTAAAAAAAGATAATATGCATTATATACACTATGTACAATGAATATGGCGCCTCTGCCAGCGCTGCAGAATTTGGTGGAGAATCGCCAGTGGGTCTTCAGCGACACCACGCATTTTGCGATCTACGATGAATACGTAGATCGCGTACTTCGCCGCTTAGGAGATGGTGATGGCGTGGTCCTCGAGACCAACTTGAACGATCCAGGACTGCAGTATCACACCTAGGTATTATGGATTTCTAATTTTATCAAATATTTGTTTGTTTATGCTTATTTTGTGGTTATATTTATGCCTTTTTTCCCTGTCAGTCGAGAAGGCGCATAGGTTTGGTTTTATTGGGTTTATGGTCATTTGGAGTTCCATTGCCCACTCCTCCAGTCCTCTCATTGATGTGTTCAGTACTTTTTCAGATTTTTCTATACTGCTACTTGTGTGCCATATGGCTATATCATCTGCATAACAGGCAACCTTTGTGTCTTCAGTGAGGTAAGGATGGATGTCGTTAATATATAGCAGATAGAGGACTGAGCACAGATCCTTGAGGTACACCAGCCCATGTTCTTCCTTCCTTGGAAAATTCTCCATTGACCCGAACCTTTAACCTTCTTCCCCTTAAGAAGTCTGCAATCCAGATTAAGGTTTTTCCTCTTACTCCGATGTTGTGCAGCTTTTCACGTAATTTCTCCCTCCACACTCGATCAAAAGCTGAGGTCATATCAAGGAATATAGCCGTGGTCTTCTTTGGCGGTTTTTCCTGGAAAGAATCTATTATTGATTGACAGAATTAGAACAGTTGATCAGTCGTACAGTGCTGGGATCTATAGGCAGTTTGGTAGAGGTTTATCTTATAATTGTTAGTGAGCCAGACTATGAGCCTAGAGTGGATAATTCGTTCTGGTATTTTACAAAGTATCCTGGTGAGAGCAATTGGCCGATAGTTCTTGTATTCCTTGGCATCTTTGTTTGGCTTCACTATTGGCACTATAATTGATATCTTCCAATTCTTTGGTAGTTTACCAGTTTGCCATGAAATGTTCAGTATCCGTAGGAGTTGATTATTAGCTTTGTCTTCAAAGTGTTTACTCATTTGACCAAAGATTAGATTATCTCTTGGTGACCTCTTGGATTTTTTTATTGATAAGTTTAGCTCATTCAGTGTGAAGTCTCTCGAAAAAATATCTTGTTGATGGAAGTTTCTTGCTTGTTTAACTAACTGGTTTTTTATTATTTTTAGAGTCCTGTTTTCAATCGTATAGTTGAGTATATATGGAAGTGCTTGAAAGATATTCAGCAATTATGTCAGCCATCTGTTTGTTCTCGTTCTCGCTGTTCTATTCATATCGGTTAGAGTATTGGAGGATTGGTGTTGGTTTTGATTGTTCTCTAACACTCTAATCATATTCCAGTGTTGGCTGTCCTTCCTTGGATCCATTTTTTCGCAGAATTCTGCCATTTTTCTTGTTTGCATATCCAAATTTCTTGTTCTATTTTGTGACTAATTTCAATGAGTTCCTTTCTGTTTTCTTCTGTTTTATTTTTTAAGAAGTTCATTGATATTGTCTCTCTCTCTGAAATCATTGCCTCGATGTTGTGGTCCTTCCAGTAAGGTATCCACAGGTCTTTACGTCTACCTCTAGGTATCGATGCTTTTGCAGCTTTTGAAATGTTCGAAGAGAATTTTTCCAAGTTTTTGTCAAACGTTCTGTAATTCAATTTTTCGTTGCACAGTTCTTCAAGCTTTTCTGTGATTTTTTTTCAAGTCGGCTTTCCTAAAGTTCCATGTTCTTTTATTCTAATGGACATTCTCAATTTTGAAGTTTAGTGGTCACTGATTGCACCTCTCAGTATTTTCCATTGTGTTGTGGGTGCGATGTTGTAATTTATCGCTATGATGTCTATTGCGGAATCTGTGCCTGTGGACTTAGATAGGTAGGTGTTCTCACCGTTATTTAACGGTGTAAGGTCGAGGTCGGTTAGCATGTCCTCAACCTTCTGACTTTTGTTATCCTGGACAGGTGATCCCCAAATTGAACTTTTGGCGTTAAATTCGTCGAGTATGATTGTGATATCCGAAGTCGCTTCACTTAATGTCTCTATTGTGTGTACCCATACAAAATTCAAAGATTTCACGAGCTGAAAGTTGGCGATTTTGAGATGCGTCAAGAATTCGCTGCATGGGTTTTACGGCAAATTGATATTGATGAAAACTGGCTGTCGAATGTTCTGTGGACAGATGATGCTCACTTTTCTCTAAACGGAGAATTTAACATTCAAAACAGCCGCATTTGGGCAACAGAAAACCCTAGGATTTTTACAGAAATGCCACTTTACCAGCCTAGAGTTAGTTTTGTGTGGGTTCACTTCTTTTATTATTGGGCCATTTTTCTTTGAAAAATCAATGGAAGAACTTTTAAAACCGTTTTTGTAACTGGTGAACGTTATGTTCAACTTTTGAGAGAGAAAAGGGTATTCCCATATTGTGCAGGGCAAAAAGCACTAAGCGAAATAACATTCATGAAAGATGGAGGACCTCCTCATATCTCCCGAGGTGCCAAACAATTGCTGAAGGATACGTTCGGTGAAAATCGTATGATAAGTCGCCACTTTATATACCAGTGGCCTCCAAGATCACCAGACTTGACGCCTTGCGATTTTTGTCTATGGGGGTACATTAAATCGTGTGTTTATCGATGCTGGCCTACCACATTGGCCATGTTGAAGGCTTCTATCAGATGGCACGTTTTATCAATTTCAACAGATATGTTATTTAATGCTGTCCATTCTGTCATTTATCGTCTCCAGGCGGTGATTGAGAATAAAGGGTGCCACATTAAGCAAGGATTGTGACCTAATACAAGAGAGAAAGCAGTTACCTCATGTGTTAGATAAGCTGCCATGTATTATATTATCTACCAATATTTTGCAGCTCTTTGTGTTGGAATATGGGGATAATAAATGCTGTCCTCATATCTTGACTCTATTTTTTGTGAACAGTAATATTTTGTTTGTCATTTGCTCACCTATTATGTCGTGCAAACCAGAGTGTTATAACTTCTCGAATAACACTGGTACATACAATTTTTCCCCTTATGTTTAGTTTTCGCTTTTCGCTCATTAAAAGATATAGCATAAGAAATATTTTCTGTACACCAATAACTTTAGAAATTTTGTGAAAAAAAAATACAAAATGATTTTACTACCACGTTTTTCAACGCAAAAGGTCGATTCAAAAATTATTTTTATTTGAGGGGACACATTTTTAAAAATTGTGTACAGTATAATAAACAATGATAACATTTGGCAAGCCCATAGGATATTTGGAATAAAGTACGACAAATATATTTTGTCACTCCCCTCTATATTTAATTTGTTGGATCATGACAAATATCCAGTTAAATAGTCAAGGGTCGCCAATCAGTCAAGAAACTACACATTTCTTATAGCAATAATCCTATTAATAGTGCCATCATAATTTTTGGTACTATATTAACATTTCAAAAATTCGTGTATTGATATCAGCAGTGTTTTTCAAACATTCAATCTATTTCACAAAACCCCATATAAAATATACATATTTTAGCTACATGTTTTAATTTGCATTTACCTATTTTACATATCTCTGATTGTATTTGAAAATCGTTAACCAATTCTTCATACTTTTGGCGAAGTGGTGTTTTATTAATTTGTTATTTGATATTATTAGGGTTCTTTCCTCGTCGATCAGTTATATTTTTCAATTTATCAAACAATCTGGCCGCTGAATCTCTGATTCTGGTAGAGCGCCATCTGGCGAATAAAATTGTAACTAAAATTAATTTCGAATTTTTCATTATTTGCCATAAAAAATCCCATTGCATCCTGAATACAATGGTGTTTACCGCATTGCTCTAGCGCAAATATTCGCGGAGTTATTAATTTTTAAAATAGTGCGGGACTTTTGGATCACCCTGTATATTGAAATTAATCTCGTTTTTTTTCAAAATAACCAATAAAACAACGCATATTCAAAGTTCTAAATAGTAATTAAATATTCATTATTTATTTTATACACACAAATAAATAAAAAGTTTTAATTTTTCATAAATAATTTCAATCATTTTAAATCGTTGGGAACGATTTTTCAACAACAACAAAAAAATTAAAAATAAATTAATTCACTGACTATTATTTTATTTGAGAAATAAATCATTTGAGAATAGACCATCATTATTAAAGCATTTCAAACACAAAAGAGAAAGCTTTTTTTCTCCTTCTCTTTTCTTTCTCCTTTTATATCAAGAGGAAAGAGACCAAACTGTCAAAACTGGGAGATTTTTTATATATATATAATACTATTTAACAATATTAACCCTTATTCTATTTACCCTTTCTTTACCAGGGCTTTTTTTATTCCTTTTCCTGACGGTGGCGGGGTATTGTTATCTATTGATGTCCAATCCATCTACCGCCTGAATATATATTACTATTAAGGCCTCTGTGGCCATTATATTTACATATTACCCCGAATTTTACCACATATATATACAGGGTGATCCAAAAGTCCCGCACAACTTTAAAAATTAATAACTCCGCGAATATTTGCGCTAGAGCAATGCGGTAAACACCATTGTGTTCAGGATGCAATGGGATTTTTTATGGCAAATAATGAAAAATTCGAAATTGATTTTAGTTACAACTTTATTTGCTAGATGGCGCTCTACCAGAATCAGCTATTCAGCAGCCAAATTGTTTGATAAATTGAAAAATATAACTGAACGACACGTATTTTTCCTTTTTGAAAACCAGGAAAGAACCCAAATAATATCAAATGATAAATTAATAAAACACCATTTCGCCAAAAGTTAGAAGAAATGGTTAACGATTTTTAAATACAATCTGAGATATGTAAAATAGGTATATGCAAATTAAAACATGTAGCGAAAAACAATTGATATTTTAGATGCGGTTTGCTGGAATCCTCTCAGCTATTTATATTTCGAAAATAATAAATTTCTAATTTTTTGATATTAAACTCTCTCTCAGTATCGATTATGTTTATTTTAATTCATTTGAAAAATATTTATCTATCTCTGATGATTTATTTTACTCTGGAATGCCGTTGTTTTTGTCGTGTCCAATAAAGAGCCTCAGATGTCTCCATGCATCTCTATCACAGCAGCAGCAGCAGCATTGTCCACTATCTTGGGTGTGTAAAGCAGCTGCTCTGGGTCTATCGTCCCTACAACTGCAAACTATCGAATGTGAAAAATTCAATTTTTGAAGGAGAGAGAAATGAAGAGACCATGTCATGGTCTCTTCATTTCTCCCTCCTTCAATGCTTTCCTCTACTGAGGGTAGGCCACATGGTCTCTTCATTTCTCTCTCCTTCAAAATTGAATTTTTCACATTCGATAGTTTGCAGTTGTAGGGACGCTATGTCAATTTTCTGCAAGGCTGCGGGCATGAGAATATGTGGGTAGGTGTTAGTTCCACACCAGGACAGTTGTTGCATGTTCTATAGGTTCTTGTGCCATCTGGATGTATTGTCATCC
Source organism: Cordylochernes scorpioides (assembly GCA_030710605.1). Lineage (NCBI taxonomy): Eukaryota > Metazoa > Arthropoda > Arachnida > Pseudoscorpiones > Chernetidae > Cordylochernes > Cordylochernes scorpioides. Next base: position 55,069,055 of record CP092884.1, read on the forward strand.
TTTATAATGTTTTGTTATTGTTATGTTTAGTTTTGTCATTTTTCTCTCGGAGTTTATTTCACATTTTGATATTTTCTTATTTTTTGTTTAATTATCTTGTATTTTGCAAAAGCATTAGCGTCAAATAATGACATTTGTTCTTTCCTTTGGCTCAACTTTCTGGCTTCCTTTGCAAATTCAACTGCCATTTCATTACCCCCACGGGCAGGAATCCATTGTAGAATGCTGTTATTCTCCAATTATATCAGTTGAGTAAGTAACGAAGGTATGTTCTGTGTGATTATAGTATTGCCCTTCTGAATTGCTTCTAGATCGGATATGAAGTCGTTGTACGGTATATTATAATTCCTTCTGCTTGATGCAGGGATGGTTGGTTAAGGCATACATCAAGAGCTTTCCAGATAGCTGTCAGTTCACAAGTGAAATCTTTCTTGTTCCTTCTTTGATGTATGTTCCATCTTGCAGTATTATGTTAATTCCAGCCCCTCCATTACTTAGGGTAAGGTCTGATGATCCATCTGTATATGCTGTTAAATAATTTATCTGATCGCATAAACCAATTGTGTCAAGTCCTTTCTTTTTAAGAATGTTTTTGTTCTCTCTTTTTTTTATTGCAGGGTTCATCCAGGTTAAGATTGATGATTACATTTGATGGCAATGGGGTAAGAAATATTGGTTATTCTCGAAATCGAAATTCATTATGTTTCATATTTATGCTCTTTCTAAAATTGTTGTCGTACTTAAGTGTTGAAGATCTTTTGAGCCTTTCTTTTGTGTCCAGTTTAAATAGGTTCTATGGGATATGTGTTCGGTTTCTTTAGTTTTTAAGCTATTGGTGAATTTTATTGTTTTTAATTGTCTTCTGCTTTCAAGTAGGTCTAGACCACATTCTCTCTGAATTTTCTAATTGTTGGTATTCAAAACAGAACCAGTGATTAATTTGGCCGCTTTTGCTTGAACACTCTCTAGTCTTCTTTTTAGTGATGAACTTGAGAGAGCCCAGACGGGTGTTGCATATTACATTATTGGCCTTATTAAGGTGGTATATGTTGTTCTGAGAATTTTGGGTTTTGCTCCCCAATTTGTTCCACATAGCCTTCTCAGAATGTTTAGGTTTCTGGTAGCTCTATTTGAGGTGCTAATTATGTGTTCTGTAAATCGCAATTCCTCATCAAGTATCACACCTAGGTAATTTGGAGAACAAATTTTATCAATTATGTGGTTGTTTATGCTTATTTTAGAGTTAAATTCATGCCCTCTTACCTGTCAGTGAAGGAGACCTATAGGTTTGTGTTTATTGGATATTTTGTCATTTTGAGTTTCATTGCCCACTTCTCATTGATGTGTTCAGTATTTTTCTGATATTTCTATACTTTGTGTGCCATATGGCTATATAATCTGCTTAACAGGCAACCTTTGTGTCTTCAGTGAGGTAAGGATGGATGTTGTTAAGGTTGTGTCGTAATTAGATGTACAACAACTCAAACTTGACCATGACTCTTTTTTTAGCTCTTATTTTATGCTCAACGCTTTCTTTTCTAGTTGAGAGAAACGTTTTTCCGCTTCAGTTAATGTTCTAGAAGCAAAAGCTATAGGGCATTCTTCCTTTCTATAATTTCTATGACTCAGAATTACGCCTAGTCCATAGTCCATTAATAATGATTTACATTTTTAAAATAACATTCGATATTCTTTCGTCCAATTCCATTTACAATATTTATTCAAAGGTTGATAGAATAGCGCTAAAATGTTTGCTTTATTTTTTTATGAATCTATAATAATAAATTAAGAGTCCTATGAAAGATCTTAATTGCGAAACATTCTTTAGGTTCAGGCGTCTCTATCACTGCTTTAATTTTATTTTCCAAGGGATGCAGTCCATATATATCCATTTTAAACCCTAAATATTCCACCGATTTCTTTTCAAATTTACATTTATATCTGTTTAACTTTAAACCTTTTTCTAGCAATCATCTAAACAATAGATCGAACTTTGTTCATGATCTTCAAAGTCTTTTCCTGCAACCAAATATCATCTATGTAGCAGGCCACACCTAGCAAATCAGCAAATAGACCTTCCATAATCCTCTGAAATTTATTTGGTGCTACCGCTACGTCATATGGTAGTCTTTTATAAGAAAACAACCCATTTGTTGTGTTTATACCAATAACAGCTTTGGCTTCTTCCGCTAACATTACATGTAAGTAAGCATGTGATGGGTCTAGAGTCGAAAGTACGGTGCTTGTAGATAATTTTGAAAAGATCTCATCGATCGATGGAAGGGGATACCTATCTAATTCTATTGCTTTATTAGCTGTACATCTAAAATCACCACATATCCTTACACTCTCTCTACCATCCTTTTTTAATATGGTACTATTGGAGCGGTCCAATATGCATGAACTATAGGTTATAAAATGCAAGAATTCACTAAACGATCAATTTCATTCTCTACTTTGTTTTTTAGAGAGAAAGGTAAACTTCTGGCCTTACAAAACACAGGAGTCACATCATTTTTTAAATTAAAATCTCTATTGATTTACCACAAAAGGATTTTTATCTTAAATTTGTTGGAAATACATTTTTACCTTGCCAATAAATCTTATAAATATCTTTAGGTATTAACGTAACTGGACTTCCTGTATCTATTGTAAAGCACAAAGAATAATCATCTACTGTTAAATTTATTGTGGCATCAGTTTCGCCATGTACAGAATATATAGAGTCCTCTTGTACAAATTTACATCCCCACATTTTTTTACTAGCTTTCCAGACCCTACTTAAATGACCCAGTTTTTTACATTTTAAAACAAGTCTTTGTTCTATGAGGGCAAACAGAGGCCACGTGTAAATGTCTTTCACCACATCTATAACACATTATTTCTCCCCTTTGCCTGAAAGGCCTATGCTGCACCATACTATTATTGTACTCACCCTTTTATCTTTTCCATTCACAGGGAATATTTTGGCCACTAATTTATCTTGTAATTCTCTTGTATTTATCTCCGCCAGTTCGATCGAGATTGCCACTGCAAAACTTTATCCAGGGTGACATCGTCGTTTTCTTGTAGTAGCTTCTTTTGCAGGCTTTCCAACTTGAATCCAGTCACAAAACGGTCTCATCATGGTTCCCAGCATTAGCCGAATTTACAATTTATTGCTAAATGTTTCAATTCTCTAAGATATTCCGAAATTGATTCTCCTTCCTGTTGAATTCTCTTTAAAAATCTGCATCACTGTGGTATCACTTTCTTCTTTGGATCCAAATGCAGCTTAATTCTTTGAATGATAGTATCATAGGGTTGATCTTTCATTAGACCAGGAAGAAAATGTCGTTTCCCTGCTTCAAAGTTTCAGAATCTGGTAGCGAGGTAAAAATCAGCACTTTAATCTCCTCCTTCAGATGCCAAAAAGAGAGCCTCAAATATTTGTACAAAAAGATCGAAGTGTCCTCCACTGGGCTATAGCATCTAAAAGGTACTATTAAATATGAACTTGTCATGCTGATCTTTTTTACTCCTTTGTTTTCTTGATCCAGATAGTTTAAAAGATGTAGTTGTTATACTTGCATAGACACCGTTTTCCTCAGATTTTTACTGACTCTGTAGATCGCGCATCCTCGTCGCCACTTTTGTTGTGTCGTAATTAGACGTACAAGAGCTCAAACTTGACCATTGCCAACAACAAATGTCCAATTTATATATACATATATTTTTACATAATGAGGCTTTAAATGATACAAATAATATTCATCTATTTACATAAACAACAGTTAATATATAGCGAGAAGAGTAGAGGACTGAGCACAGATCCCTGAGGTACACCAGCCCATGTTCTTCGGTCCTTGGAAAATGTTCCATTGACCCGAACCTTTATCCTTCTTCCCCTTAAGAAGTCTGCAATCCAGATTAAGGTGTTTCCCCTTACTCCGATGTTGTGCAGCCTTTCAAATAATTTCTACACTCGATCAAAAGCTGAGGTCATATCCAGGAATACGGCCGTTGTCTTCTTTGGCGGTTTTTCCTAGAAATCTATTATTGATTGACAGAAGTAGAACAGTTTATCAGTTGTACAGTGTCTGGATCTTTAGGCAGTTTGGTAGAAGTTTATTTTATTATTGTTAGTGAGCCAGACTATGAGCCTACATTGGATAATTCATTCTGTTATTTTACAAAGTATGCTGGTAAGAGCAATTGGCCGATAGTTCTTGCATTCCTTGGCAGGTTTCAGTATTGGCACTATAATTGTAATCTTCCAATTCTTTGGTAGTTTACCAGTTTGCCATGAAATCTTCAGTATTCGTGGGAGTTGATTTTTAGCTTTGTCTCCAAAGTGTTTAATCATTTGACCAAATATTAGAGAATCTCCAGGTGACATCTTGTATTTAACTTTCCTATTGATGAGTTTAGCTCATTCAGTGTGAAGTCTCTCGAGTAAATATCTTGTTAATGGTAATTTCTTGCTTGTTTAACTAACCTGTTTACATTATTTTTTAGAGTCCTGCCTTCACTCGTATAGCTGAGTCTGGAAGTGCTTGAAAGATATTCAGCAATTATTTCAGCCATCTGTTTGTTCGTTCTCGCTATTCATATCGGTTAGAGTATTGGAGGATTAGTGTTGGTTTTGATTGTTTTATAACACTAATTATATTCCAGTGATGGCTTTCCGTTTTTGGGTTCATTTTATTAGCAGAATTCTGCCCATTTTTCTTATTTAAATATCCAAATTTCTTGTTCTATTTTGTGACTAATTTCAATGAGTTCCTTTATGATTTCTTCTGTTTTATTTGTTTTAAGAAGTTCATTGATATTGTCTCTCTCTGCAATCATTGCCTCGATATTGTGGTCCTTCCAGTAAAGTATTCACAGGTCTTTACGTCTACCTCTAGGTATCGATACTTTTGTAGCTTTGGATATATTCGAAGAGAATTTTTCCATTTTTTTGTCAATCGTTCTGTGGTTTAATTCTTCGTTGCACAGTTCTTCAAGCTTTTCTGTGATTTTTTCCAGTGTTCTTTTATTCTGTTGGAAATTCTCAATTTTGAATTTTTTGGTTGTTGAAATTGGTCTGTGGTCACTGTTTGCACTTTTCAGAATTTTCCATTGTGTTGTGGGTGCGATGTTGTAATTTATCGCTGTGATGTCTATTGCGGATTCTGTGCCTGTGGACTTGGATATATAGGTGTTATTTTCGTTATTTAACGGTGTAAGGTCGAGGTCGGTTAGCATGTCCTCAACCTGCTGACCTTTGTTATCCTGGAAAGGTGATTCCCCAAGTTGGTCTTTCGCGTTAAAATCACCAAGTATGATTGCGATATCCGAAGACGCTTCACTTAATGTCTCTATCAGGCCTGTATTGATGCTAGTATTATCGTGGTCATAAACATTTATGATTGGAATTGTTTTATCTGTAAGATAGATTTCTATTGCCTGAGCTTCTGTCGTGCTTTCTCTAGGCTTACTCTGATTATAGGCGATACCCTTAAAATTGATTTCTAGAGTTTTAATCAAAACGGCAAGTCCTCCTCCGAATTTTCCCGGTCTGTCCTTTCGCAGTGTTGTATAATCTTTGATATTGAATCTCAGATTCTGATTCAATTTTGTCTACTGAAGACAGGTATTATGTACATTGTTGTCACAGAGAAGACAAGTCAGCTCTTTATTTTCCACTGGGTACCATTTATATTGAGTTGTAGTAGATTGAATTGTGTCCTCGTAGTAGATTTCTCATCATGAGCTCGAGCTGCAGCTCCTGACGCGGCGGTTACCCCGGACGCGGTAGCATTACTGGAGATATCAGTTTTGCTCTTCATTTGAAAATGGGTGCCGTTGCAACGTTAGTCATCTTCGAAACGAACCAGAATTTGGTCAAATATTCCAAGGGTCTAAGGGGGACCGCAAGGAGGTGTGGTCGGACTTCTCACCTTCCCCCTGGAATGCCGTCACTACAGGATAAAGCACTCTTGGTGAATTATTTTAATTGTGATTCAGAATCTGCCACTGAAGATTTACGAGCGTTTCGTTCCTTTAAAGGTATTCGAAGCGGTAAAGGACCAATGAGTTGCTACTCTCTAAAGCGATTGATCAAAAGTTTTGAGGAAACTGGATCTCTGGAAACAAAACCTCGGAGTGGAAGACCATCGACATGCAAGTCAGTGGCTGTTACGGTTTTGCAGAATGCTGAAGCTATTGAAACGTTATCCACGTATGGAGAAGTAAGTGCTAGACAAGTTTCTCGACAAACGGGGATTTCGCATGGAACAATTTGGAGCGAACACACATTTAGAATTTTTCTTTAAAAATACCCTAACAAAATTTAAAGTTTTCACGAGTTGAAAGTCAGCGATTTTGAGAAGCGTCAAGAATTAGCTGCATGGGTTTTCAGGCAAATTGATATTGATGGAAACTGGCTGTTCTAAGAACAGATGATGCTCACTTTTATCTAAAGGGAGAATTTAACATTCAAAACTGCCTCATTTTGGCAACAGAAATCCCTAGGAATTTTACAGAAATACCACTTCATCAGCACAGAGTTACAGTTTTGTGTGGGTTCACTTCTTCTTTTATTTTTGGGCCAATTTTCTTTGAAAATATCAATGGAAGAACTTTTAAAACCGTTTTTGTAACTGATGAACGTTATTTTCAACTTTTGGGAGAAAAGGTTATTCTCATATTGCAGGACAGACAAGCACTAAGCGAAATAACATTCATGCAAGATGGAGGACCTCCTCATATCTCCCGCGGTGCCAAACAATTGCTGAAGGATACGTTCGGTGAAATTCGTTGATAAGTCGCCACTTTATATACCAGTGGCCTCCAATATCACCGGACTTGACGCCTTACAATTTCGGTTATGGGGGTACATTAAGTCGCGTTTATATCGATGCCGGCCTACCACATTGGCCATGTTGAAGGCTTCTATCAGTTGGCACGTTTTATAAATTTCAACTATTTAATTGTGACCATTCTGTCATCTATCGTCTGCAGGCGGTGTTTGAGAATGAAGGGCGCCACATTGAGCAAGGATTGTGACCTAATACAAGAGAGAAGGCAGTTACCTCATTTGTTATATTTTGCAGCTCTTTGTTTTGGGTTATGGGAATAATAAATGCTGTTATCACATCTTGACTCTTTTTTTTTTCTGTGAACAGTAATTTTTTTGTTAATCATTTGCCCACATCTTAAATTATGTCGTGCAGGCCAAAGTGTTATAACTTCTCGAATAACACTGGTATACACAATTTTAACCCTTATTTTTAGTTTATCGCTTTTCGCCCATTAGAAAAAATAGCATAAGGAATATTCTCTGTATCCCCCCCAACTTTAGAAATTTTGCGCAAAAAATAATACAAAATGATTTTGCTACCACGTTTTTCAACGCAAAAGTTCGATTTAAAAATGATTATTTTTTGAGGGGATACATTTTCAAAATTATGTACAGTATAATAAACAATGATAACATTTGACAAACCCATAGGATTTTTGGAATTAAGTACGACAAATATATTTTGTCACTCCCCTCTATATATCCAGTTAAATAGTCAAGTGTCGCCAATTAGTCAAGAAACTATACATTCCTTATAGCACGAAATCCTATTAGTAGTGCCATCATAATTTTTGGTACTATATTAACATTTTAAAAATCGTGTATTGATATCAGTAGTTATTTTCAAACATTAAATTTCACAAAACTCCATCTAAAATATAAATATTTTTTGCTAAATGTTTTAATTTGCATATACCTATTTTACATATCTCAGATTGTATTTAAAAATCGTTAACCATTTCTTCTAACTTTTGGCGTAATGGTGTTTTATCAATTTATCATTTGATATTATTTGGGTTCTTTCCTGGTATTCAAAAAGGAAAAATACGTGTCGTTCAAGTATATTTTTCAATTTATCAAACAATTTGGCCGCTGAATCGCTGATTCTGGTAGAGCGCCATCTAGCGAATGAAGTTGTAACTAAAATAAATTTCGAAATTTTCATTATTTGCCATAAAAAATCCCATTGCATCCTGAACACAATGGTGTTTACCGCATTGCTCTAGCGCAAATATTCGCGGATTTATTAATTTTTAAAGTTGTGCGGGACTTTTGGATCACCCTGTATATAATTTATATTGAAATATACACCTCTCTTTATTTATGCAATTACCATTCTATACATACATATATGCATATATGTGTAGTTTATGTAATAGGGTAAAAGGCTAAATGCATTGTCTTGATGCTGTTCTAAACGTGGGAAAAGCTTTATTTGTATATATATCCTCTTTATTAAAAATAAATTGGTTTTATCTTAGTATTTGGCGGATAATACTTATTTTATCTGATTTGATATTCCTTGGCCACTATATTTACATATTGCTTCGTATATTACCACTAGCCGAACGACCCGGGCAATGCCCGTGTTTTACCCGATTGAATGTTTTGATTCAAATACTATTTGTTACAATTATAAATTGGCGCCTTAAATAAATGCATATGTTAGTTAATAACTATAGCCTATGTGCTTTATCTGTCTATGTACTGTTGGCCTCCGTAGGCGTCTCTTACTGGGAAAAAGAAAGAGAGGATTCCATTTGGTTATTAACTAATATATGCATTTATTTAAGGAGCGACCCGCTCCAACACAATAGTTACAAAAACGAAAAAGCGAGTGGGGGGGGGGGGGGCAAAGGTGGCGTGATCGTAGCCAACCAATAGGAGGGCGCCATTCCAAAAAAAAAAAAAAAAACCAAACGGTGACAGAGACGAAAACTAATTAAGAGATGAAGAATGATGACGCTCGTAACTGTATATTACCATATTATGTAGATATTATACTTCTTCATTTTCACATTTAGAATTTTACATAAACATAAATACATTTATTAGAAATATTTTTTGTTTATTTTGTAGGCCTTGTACCTGTATGAAGACGTTTTATTTAATTTATTTTCGTCTGGTCTTTTTTATTTTTTTACTGAATGGTGCCTGTGTAATTATAAAAACGGTCTGTAGATGGCGCCTAGAATTTTAATTTATTCCCCTAAAGGAATTCTCGTCTGTGACTCTTCCACTAATTCCAATATACACTCATGGACAAAACTTAAGGAAGTTGTACCTTTTAGCATGTATATCGGGATTCAGACAATAACTCTGAAAGATATTACAATAACCTTTATTGAATACACACAAGATGACCAAGTGTTAACAAAATTTATCTGTATCTTTCAAAAAATTGACGATCGGCTACATCAAAGACTTCCACTTTTTATGTTTTATCCGTGAGTGTATATACAATAAGTTAGCATGTATCAGTAAAATAAAATAATATATTTCTATATAACACTGAAAATTAATATTTAAAAAAGTATAAAAGTGTGTTATGTATTAAGATCAGGTGTCTATATTAAAAACTATACCTCTCGATTTTTCTTTTTTATCAACAAGTAGTATTCGGTCCATATTCTCGAATATAAATTTAAAAAAAAAACGACATTCAATTGATATTTATTCCGATAGATGGCGCTGACCATCAGTAATTTTTCAGTTATAACACATTAGGAGAATTCTTAACTTCACACCTATATCGTTTATCACTCTCCCATTGATTAACCAAGTGATTATCCTTCCACACAAACTCTAATTAACTCTAATTACAAATATGATTAACCAAATCTCTTTTCTTCACTCTAATAGGAATTAATGGAAAGATATATGTACACTAACTTGGACCCCTTATCCATCATTTCTGTAGATTACGTATAAAATAAAATTTCATCAGAGGGGGCAAAAGACTTTCTTGCACAAATTGTAATTATATAATTTCATTCAATATAATGTAATAACATAATTTATCATAATATATTATAATTAATTTATCGAATATATTGAGAGAGCAAAATATATATCAATTTTATTAATCATAAGACTTACTCTCATGGACAAAACTTAAGTAAGTTGTACCTTTTAGCATTCATATCGGGATTCAGACAATAACTATGAAATATATTACAGTGACCTTTATTGAAGACACACGAGATAACCAATATACACTCATGGACAAAACTTAAGTAAGTTGTACCTTTTAGCATTCATATCGGGATTCAGACAATAACTATGAAATATATTACAGTGACCTTTATTGAAGACACACGAGATAACCAATATACACTCATGGACAAGACTTAAGGAAGTTGTACCTTTTAACATGTATATCGGGATTCAGACAATAACTCTGAAAGATATTACAGTGGCCTTTATTGAAGACACATGAGATAACTAATATACACTCATGGACAAGACTTAAGGAAGTTGTACCTTTTAACATGTATATCGGGATTCAGACAATAACTCTGAAAGATATTACAGTGACCTTTATTGAAGACACACGAGATAACCAATATACACTCATGGACAAAACTTAAGGAAGTTGTACCTTTTATCATGTATATCGGGATTGAGACAATAACTCTGTAAGATATTACAGTGACCTTTATTGAAGACACACGAGATAACCAATATACACTCATGGACAAAACTTAAGGAAGTTGTACCTTTTATCATGTATATCGGGATTGAGACAATAACTCTGTAAGATATTACAGTGATCTTTATTGAAGACACACGAGATAACCAATATACACTCATGGACAAAATTTAAGGAAGTTGTACCTTTTACCATGTATATCGGGATTCAGATAATAACTCTGAAAGATATTACAGTGATCTTTATTGAAGACACACGAGATAACCAATATACACTCATGGACAAAATTTAAGGAAGTTGTACCTTTTACCATGTATATCGGGATTCAGATAATAACTCTGAAAGATATTACAGTGATCTTTATTGAAGACACACGAGATAACCAATATACACTCGTGGACAAAACTTAAGGAAGTTGTACCTTTTACCATGTATATCGGGATTGACACAATAACTCTGAAAGATATTACAGTGACCTTTATTGAAGACACACGAGATAACCAATATACACTCATGGACAAGACTTAAGGAAGTTGTACCTTTTAGCATGTATATCAGGATTGAGATAATAACTCTAAAAATATCACAGTGACCTTTAATGAAGACATGCAAGATAACTAAGTATGAAATAATTATATCAAATTAATAGATATTAAAATTTAGGAAGTAAAAAACAAATTTCAACTACATACAATAATATCTTCTAAAACCGATGATGAAAGGATGATTTTCGAAAGCTATTTAAAATCAGACGAATACGTCTAAAAATAAGCAGACGAGTGTGGCGACATCCGCACTTTGCGTTTGTTGACAGAATGATAAAACAGGCTGCAATAGTACTTCCTGTTCTAACACTCTAGTTGACCTTGTAGCTTGGTCTTACCGTTAGTAGAGAATTCCATGTCTTAACTTACTACATGATTATATCCCATAGACATTCTATATACAGTTACGAGCGTCATTCTTCATCAGTCATCTCTGTCACCGTTTGCTTTTTTTTTTTTTTTTTGGAATGGCACCCACCGATTGGTCGGCTACGATCACGCCACCTTTGCCCCCCCCCCCTCATCATGCCCCCCCCCCACTAGCTTTTTCGTTTTTGTAACCATTGTGTTGGAGCGGGTCGCTCCTTAAATAAATGCATATATTAGTTAATAACCAAATGGAATCCTCTCTTTTTCCCAGTAAGAGACGCCTACGGAAGCCAACAGTACATAGACAGATAAAGCACATAGGCTATAGTTATTAACTAACATATGCATTTATATAAGGCGCCAATTTATAATTGTAACAAATAGTATTTGAATCAAAACATTCACAATCGGGTAAAACACGGGCGTTGCCCGGGTCATTCGGCTAGTATGTCATATGCGACGGAACTAATCGAGACTACGTACAACCTGGGGTGGTCGGTGGAAGGATGATCTAAACCGTTGGTTTTCGACCGCTACGTTTCGAGATCAAATCCCGCATTGGGCAATTTTTTTCTACAAATCTTTAATTAAAAAAAGAATACTACAATGACCCCCGATTCTTGCTAAAGTCCAACCCCACCTGCGAGTACAAGTAACCAAACAGGGTTCTGGCACATTTGTAAGTGCAAAAGTCGAACTTATTTATTTATTCACCAGTTGCAAACAAGACACGCAATATCCAATCTGGATAATTGCGCGTGAAACTATTTACAATAATTGTAGTAGAGTAGGTAACAGAATTATCAAAAAGAAAAAAAAAAACTATTAAGAAAAAGAGCATTGAATAAACATATACATTAAACAAATAAGCAACATCATAAGCAGATAGAAGATATCGAAAGTCGAACTGCTTTTCACATGTGTAGACATGTAGTGCACTTACAGTAAAAAGCAGTCACCTAATTCTACCTACCATGATTATCATGGCCTGTACCATGTGTACTATTGACGATTACACGTCGATTACATAACATCGAACTATTCCCACTTTTATAAATTTAACTGCCATCTATCGATAAAATATGAAACAAATAAATTTAATGGAAATGTGTTTATTTTCAATAATATCATCGAATATCATTACAGACCTTACTGCAATGATATAAGTTATTGAATGAGAGAGCTTGGCTCATCTGTAGTTCACCACTAATTAACCAAGCTCTCTCATTCAATGTTTGATCTGTAGAGATAATATTTGATTTTATTATTGAAAAGATTACTATTGATGCGCCAAGCCCTCTCATTCAATAACTTATATCATTGCAGTAATGTCTGTAGAGATAATATTTTATGATATTATTGAAAGGTTCACTACTGATGAGCCAAGCCCTCTCATTCAATAACTTATATCATTGCAGTAAGGTCTGTAGAGATAATATTTGATGATAATATTGAAAAGAAACGCATTGCCAGTAAATTTATTTGTTACACATTGAATATTCTTACTTTGCTGAAATGTACCATTACAGAATGCAGAGATCAAGGGTGTATGAATGCCTATACATATAAAATAAAAGGATTTAAAAGCGCGAATGTTTCTTTTATACATAAAACGAACTTCTACTGTCCTTACTGCGATGAAAAAATATATTGGGAGGGCTTGGCTCATCAGTGGTGAACCCTCCCAGCGGTTTCGCCAATTTAATCCACCAGACCGCTTCTCAGAGCTCTAATATTGTATTGGATCATTCTGCTTTTATATGCTACACTGAAGGATGGAATCTTAGAAATGGTTTTCAAGTAAACTATGGACATAAGCTTATAGGACAGTAGAATTATATTCAAATATTTGCTTCGAGCAATGCTCTTCAGCAAACTATAAAGACAAGGCCATTAGGAATAAATTAACACAAAGCCTCACCACTGATGAGCCAAGCCCTCCCAATATATTTTTTTCATCGCAGTAAGGACAGTAGAAGTTCGTTTTATGTATAAAAGAAACATTCGCGCTTTTAAATCCTTTTATTTTATATGTATAGATGGCGCGTTATTGCTTTGTGTTAAATTATGAATGCCTATAATACAAAGACCATATAAAAGGCTAATATATCAAAATAATTCATGAATATAACTCAATAAAACTGTGTTAAAAAGGTATGAATATTATGATATGGCACAATTTGGATTATAGATTATAAAACCAGGATAATAAGACCAAATCCAAATAAATAGTGTGTGACGTTTCAGTAACAGTGTTGTAACCGAAACGTCACATACTATTTAATTATTTGGATTTGGTCTTATTACCTTGTGTTTTTATGAATATTAGAAGTGAGAAAATTAAAACTATTTGTTAAATAATAATTAAAAAAAAAAAAAGATGGAACTTCCTAGAATCGAACCCGCGATCTTAAATTCAATATAGAATTTTGAAGACCGATATATCTGAATTCAAAATGTACCGAACGCTTATTGGCTTATTAAGATCAAGGGACAGTGAACAACCAATAAGAAGGCAACTTAAAATACATTTTTTTTCTATTGTTTTATCATGTGTAAAGCGTCTTTACGCAAATTTGGCCTTAAATACCCATTTCTTGATTTCTCGGGAAGCCATTGGGACCAAAAAATCTTTTTAGTCGCAGTGGTTACAGCCTACTCCACGCTGACGAGCGCCAACAGCGCGAAACGCGTTCGTGGATGGCTTTTCTTGATTTATCAAGAAATTGGGTTGGCCAAATATCACGGAGCAAGCTAAATAAACGTTTAGTTTATTTTTGCTCCACTAGATGGCGCTCTGCCATCTAAAAAGCACATGTGCTCGTGGTCAGGAGATGCCTTCTTTATTTTTAATATCAACACCTGACCCACTTATCTTTTATTTTTTTTCTATTGTTTTTTCATATATATATTTAATTAAAAAGGCATATATTGGATCAAAATATTGGTAAATTAAATGATATTTTGATCCAATATATATGCCTTTCTAATTAAAGATTTATTTATGGACTGCTCTATTTTCAAAACATTTATATATATAAATATATTAATTAAAAGGTATATTTTGGATCTAAAATAAACCAAACATTTTATTCATTACAATATGCCAATATTTCAATAGGCTCTACGCCTAATATCTTCATATGTTTTAATTGATACACCAACACATTACAAATTTAGGCTAAAAAAAGATTTAGTTTACCGTCAAAAGACGTCTGATACCGCGATGTTGCCTAATACACTCATGGGCAAAACTTGAAGAAATTGAAGGTATTTGATGTCGACGGTCGTGAAAAAACAATAGAAAAAATAAAAGATAAGTGGGTCAGGTGTTGATATTAAAAATGAAGAAGGCATCTCCTTACCATGAGCACATGTGATGGCGCTCTGCCATCTAAAAAGCACATGTGCTCGTGGTCAGGAGATGCCTTCTTTATTTTTAATATCAACACCTGACCCACTTATCTTTTCTTTTTTTCTATTGTTTTTTTCAGGTGTTAAGCGTCTTTACGCAAATTTGGCCTCAAATACCCATTTCTTGATTTCTCGGGAAGCCATTGGGACCAAAAAATATTTTAGGTCGCAGTGGTTACAGCCTTCTCCACGCTGATGAGCGCCAACAGCGCGAAACGCGTTCGTGGATGGCTTTTCTTGATTTATCAAGAAATTGGGTTGGCCAAATATCACGGAGCAAGCTAAATAAACGTTTAGTTTATTTTTGCTCCACTAGATGACGCTCTGCCATCTAAAAAGCACATGTGCTCGTGGTCAGGAGATGCCTTCTTTATTTTTAATATATATATATATTTTTTTTTTTGGAGGAGACAGAGACAATTTTGTTCACACATGGTTATCTCATGTGTAAGGTTAAACTGGCGAAACCACTGGGATGGTTCACCACTGATGAGCCAAACTCTGTCATTATTATAATTATTTTTGTAGTAAGAGAAGAGTATACTTTTGTTTTATTTGAAAAGAAAAAAAAAACATAGGCATTTTAAATAGAATATCAATACCTATATACATGCATACATATTTACATACTTTCATGGCGCTCTTTTCTAGCACGTCTTTTCCATTTTTTCCAGTTGGGCTGTAAATTTAAAATATTTGATAATACAAGTATGTATAAAACTTGTATGTATAAAAAATATACACGTTGTTGTTGCCTAAGAATTTATATAAATAAGTAAATAAAAATGCACATGTTATGGATGATACCATGACATCAAATAGTCTGGAAAGAAGCACTGCCATAGTTCCACCCTCGAAATATGCAAATTATATTTTGATAAGGTGATTATTTACATATCCCGTTTGTATTGCCTACTCGGGAGAAGCCGGGAAATATGTCTATCTGCCTATATCGATTGAACCATAGCTTGTGATAACAATAAAACAAAGGTAATCTCTTCATTTGTTTTTCTAGGTGTAGGTATGCAAATCAAATGATTGAGTTTATCTGAGGTGTGAGATAGTGAAGGAGGGGTTATCTTGGGCGAGTGATAGTAAAGTGATAGTGTATAATTAGTTAATTAAACCTTCACTGAGATAAATCCCTCTCTGGCGCCCACTAATTATGGCGGGAAAACATAAATAAATCCTGATAGATCGTCTGCCTGATTTATCACGAGGGGGCGCCATTATCCACCGGTAGGGTATGTATGTATATAGGGGATCTGTTAAATAACTTACTCACGCGTTAATATCTTTGTTGTTGTTGCGATAGATTGTCATCTCTCTATGCAAATTTGATTAACTTTGCATATCTGCTCTTAATATACGCCTTCGTGTTTATATGTACGTTTTATTCGCGCTCTGGTTGACTGTTTCAATGTCAAGTGAACTTGACCAGGCGTTGAGTTATTTAGCCAGTGCGCGTACCGTGCTTCTTAGAGTTTGAATTGATACCAGAATATTTCAGTTGGCTGAACGTCATTCTTTTTCAAGATATATTAACGTATTTATATATACGTTGTTACGAATAAATTATTGTTATACCTTGAAAAAGGTTGGCGTTCAGCCAACTGAAATATTGGTAAAAATATAATTGTTTTAAGCCAATATATGTATTTTTATTTAAAGATCTATTTACGGATTGCTCTATTTTCAAAACATATATATATATATGTGTGTGTTTGTGTTATTTTAAAATGTTATTTTATTTAAAATTATATTTCAAAGATACAAATACTCTGCTAAATCGACCGCCAGAGGTCACACTTCCCCTATAAAAACTCATTGTTGTTGTTTCCCGATGGCCGGCTCAAATCTTTTGTACATTATGTAAATAAGTTTTTCTTTATTTTTATTCTTACGCCTTAAGCCAGGCATTACCTTTATCAAATTATGTGTTTTTTTATATATTCCTTCACCTCAATTAAGGCACTTTTTGATAACTAATTTTATTTAATTATTGCCTCGACTGCTCAATAGTATTCTCTATTCTTAAAATAATCAGCTTCAAGTAGTATTTCTATATAACTCTAATATTCAAAGAACAGCAGAAACTCTTATCTTTTTATTTATAATATATATATCAAATCAGTTGTGATACACATATATATATATATATATATCCTAAGAAGAATAGGGTGTCTCTCCCGTCAAATTAAACGTCAAAATTAGATGCCATCTATTGACCGCAGCTATTGAGGTTGATGAGAACCGTCAGCCCGAAATATGGTCTCTAGGTGGACGCTTCTCGGTTCGCCAAACCTGGTGTTGTGGCTTTGTCACCGACCGCTAGTTTACGGCGACGGTCAATAGATGGCGTCTAGTTTTTACGTTTAATTTGACGGGAGAGGTGCCATATGCTTCTTTGGATCAATTTCCTCCCGGCAAAATTTCCATCTATATATATATATATATTGTGGAACGACATTTGAAAATTATCCCACATGTGTTTCTTTTGAACTAAAAATCAAAATTTATTTTAAGGAGAAATAACGATTATTTCTAACCTTAGGGATGAAGTATGAAAGGACGAATCCCATCCCTGGACACTTTATTTTTCCGTTCATCATTACTCTTCACAATTCATCCTTTAATACCTCATCCCTAAGGTTAGAAATAATCGTTATTTCTCCTTAAAATAAATTACGATTTTTAGTTCAAAAGGAAAACATGCGGGATAATTTACAAATATCGTTCTACAATCATAAGCCGCATTATATTGTAATATATATTGTGCTTTTTTTTCACAAACAGAAAACGGTTAGGTTCAAATCGTACATCTGAAAAAAAGATTCGATAAATGAATATTTATTACATATAGATAGTTTTAATGTCTTATTTATAAAATGATATATTTGTAGAATTTATACATTAATATATTACGATTCAATATAAAATATATATAAAAGAATAGAGAAATATATTATAAAAAAACGTAATAAATATACATTTGAAAGAGAATTCCCGGAGCGATATATTAAATGAAGGGCTTGAGGTCAAATTAGATTTCCCATCAATTTGCCTTCAAAGAGAAAGGGCGAAATTCCATCAATGAGATATCTTCAAATATTTCCGTAATTGTACAAGTTAATAATACAAAACTGTAGCCTAACAATGTTTACTGCAGTTTCATAGGCGTATTTAGCTTTTTCCCTTTAAACCTTTATTTAGTTTTTTCTTTTACATTTGAGGACATTGTAATATTTTTGAAGATAGGTTTGCTGGTAGGGTTGCCGTTGTGTAAATATTCTTTCTATCTTTCTCTTGGTTTTAGGATGTTCTTTTCTTATGAAATAAGCTGTTTTCTTCATTTATTTTGTTCTGACTACATGTTTTTTCTTTCTTTTTTTTTCTGTCTTCATTTTATTTCTTAACTGAAAGAACACTTACCTTGGTTTTGGGGGTTACCTTGGTTTTAGGGTTTTCTTCTCTACTGAAATGGGCTGTTTTCTTCATTTATTTAGTTCTGACTACATGTTTTTTTCTTTCTTTTTTTTCCATTTGACTTCATTTTATTTCTTAAATGATAGAACACTTACTTTGGTTTTAGGATTTTCTACTGAAATGAGCTTTTTCCTCACATATTTTGTTCTTACCACATGTTTTTTCTTTCCTTTTTCCCCTATTTGTCTTCATTTTATTTCTTAAATGATAGAACACTTACCTTGGTTTGGGTTTACCTTGGTTTTAGGGTTTTCTTCTCTACTGAAATAGGCCGTTTTCTTCATTTATTTTGTTCTGATCACATGTTTTTTCTTATTTCATTTTGTTGAAATTGGCAATTCCTTTATTCCTCAAGGTGTATCCCTCTTATATATATGATCCTCGGAGTGTTTACATGTCCTGAAACCTTCCATTTATTTTTTATTAGTTTTATTACTTATTCAGTTGATTACACTCCTCATTAAATCTTCTCCAAACTTTTTTAGGGTCAATTTATCCGTTCATCAACGACTTTTAAAATTCTTTTAACATTCCATATATCGATAAATTCATTTTCCACTTAGGTTTTGCCAATATCCAAGCTGATTAAGAAGGCAGTCCATTATGTAAATAAGGAAGCTGGTACTGTACAAAGGGACCTATCTTACTATCCTGATAAAAGTTAATATATTTATTGAAACGTCGTGGAAAATTGTTGAAAGTGGCAATTCCGAATATTTCTACAATATAAATACTCTTGTGATTTGCATAGCATTGTCTATGTTAACTGACATATCTGCATATATATAGCGAAGCTTTGTTGGTTTAGTTGGCTAGCGGTTATTGGATAGGTCAGGCCGCTGGTAGACTGCTGATTTACATATAATTTGATCTATTGTCCTTCTTTATTGTTTATAAAAACCTTTAGGTAATAAAGGATCTTTCTCTTCTTCTACGAATCTATATTTTTTCCCAACAAAAAATAAAGTATTTTATCTGGCGGAGATGTCATCTTTTATAGGCCACCATGAGTATTGACCGGGTACCATTGATTTTATAAAAAATAGTTTCGTTGAAGAAAAAGCTCATGGTAAACTGATTCATATAACCCTATGAATATATTCTAAACTTTCAATCATATATGCAAATATACTGACACTATATTTATTTTTTTAATTTGCATATTTTCTTATATATTTTTATAGTAAGAGAAGTTTATAAATTAATATAAATATAATCGAAAATATCAATCATATATACGTATATACAAACATTTTAATTTTAAATTTGCATATTCTATGTATATACAGGGTGATCCAAAAGTCCCGCACTATTTTAAAAATTAATAACTCCGCGAATATTTGCGCTAGAGCAATGCGGTAAACACCATTGTGTTCAGGATGCAATGGGATTTTTTATGGCAAATATTGAAAAATTCCAAATTGATTTTAGTTACAATTTTATTCGCCAGATGGCGCTCTACCAGAATCAGAGATTCAGCGGCCAAATTGTTTGATAAATTGAAAAATATAACTAATCGACACGTATTTTTCCTTTTTGAATACCAGGAAAGAACCCTAATAATATCAAATAACAAATTAATAAAACACCACTTCGCCAAAAGTATGAAGAATTGGTTAACGATTTTCAAATACAATCAGAGATATGTAAAATAGGTAAATGCAAATTAAAACATGTAGCAAAAAGAAAATTGATATTTTAGATATGGTTTGTTTCTGAAGATAATAAATTTCTAATATTTTCAATTCAACTCTCACTCAGTATCGATTATATTTATTTTAATTCATTTGAAAAATATGTATCTATCTCTGATAATTTATTTTACTCTGGAATGCTGTTGTTGTTGTCTGTCCAATAAAGAGTCTCAGATGTCTCCATGCATCTCCATCACAGCAGCAGCAATGTCCACTACCTTGGGTGTGTAAAGCTGCTGCTCTAGGTCTATCTCAAATTTCTGCAAGGCTGCGGCCATTGCTGGCTATGAGAATATGTAGGTAGGTGTAAGTTCCACACTAGGACAATTGTTGCATGTCCTATAGGTTATTGTGCCATATGGATGTATTGTCATTCCTTTATAGTGTTTTGTTCTAAGTCTTGTTATAGTTTTTGTCATTTTTATCTCCGAGTTTATTTCGCATTTTGATATTTTCTTATTTATTGTTTAATTATCTTGTATTTTGACAAAGAATCAGCGTCAAATAATGACATTTGTTCTTTCCTTTGGCTCAACTTTCTGGCTTCCTTTGCCAATTCAAATGCCATTTCATTACCCCCGATCCCAACATGGGCAGGGATCCAATGTAGAATGCAGTTATTCTCCAATGGTTCCAGTGGGGTAAGTACCGAGTGTATTTTCTGTGTGATTTTAGTATTGCCCTTCTGAATTGCTTCTAGAGCGGATATGGAGTCGCTGTATATTAAAATTCCTTCTGCTTGATGCAGGGATGGTTGGTTAAGGCATAGATCAAGGGCTTTCCAGATAGCTGTCAGTTCACAAGTGAAGTTTGACGAAATCTGTCCTGCTCCTTCTTTGATTTTGATGTTTGTTCCATCTTTAGTATTATGTTAATTCCGGCCCCTCCATTACTCAGGGTAAGGTCTGAAGATCCATCTGTATATGCTGTTAAAGGGCGTGGCCTAGCATTTTAAATCAATAATTTGTACTATAAGGACATAGCCGTTAATATTCCAAACACATTAGACCTCAAAGCCCATAGGGTATCAAAGTCTACCTCAATCAAAACAAAGCCATCAACATATACAATATGTATCACCCTCCAAACAATACATTTATTGACGATGGAACAATGGCTCAATTTCTTACAGACAACACTATTATTGTAGGTGACCTTAATGCCAAACAACAACTATGGGGATGTTCTACGCCAAACCCACGAGGCAAAATACTATCAAACATATTTGACGACAATGCCTTCATGTGCTTAAATTATGGGAATCCTACCCATCATTCCTACAAGCTATAATACTGCACAAGCCCTTGATATAAGTTTTTACTATCCTGACATTTTCCACAAATGCAAATAGCAAATATTAAAATGTTTTGGAAGTGATCATTTGCCTAATTTGATAGAAATTAGCACCAAGACCAAAACTAGCTCAATTAAGAAAAATTCTGGAACTTCAAAAAGGCTAATATGATATCTTTCGAAAACACCATTATAAAATCAGCCAAAGTTTCAATACCAAGAGGTAATATTAAGAAATGGATTCCAAATTATACACACCAGGCAAAAATATTCAAACACTTATAACTAAAAGAAATGAACTACAAAAAATGCACCCAAAACCAAAAAAATTGTAGAACTGAACTGAACATTGTGATTGCAAAAATAAAAAGATTATACGTAAATGTGAAAAGGGAAAAATGGAAACAAACTTGTGAAAACCTGAACCCAAGAAACCCAAATACAAAACTTTGGAATTTGGCAAAACTAATTGACAGAGTCCAGCCACAAACTGAAAACACAAATATGATTAAGAATACAGATGGTACACCAGCAACTAATGACAAAATTGCTGCCAATCTTTTAGGTAATTCATATCAAATAAGTAGTAGAATCAAGGTTGAAAAAGGCCCGAAAGATTATTCATGACTGTAAAAATGTCACCAGCACTCATAATATTTTCCATTAAAAAAATCAATATGAAAGAGCTAGCTTATGCATTAGAAAACACTGACCTAAACAAGACTCCTGGGCCAGATGGAATACAAGGCCGAATGATATCAAACTTGGGCAAAATTGGCAAAGAAATACTTCTTAATATTTTCAATAACTCCTGGAAAACTGGAAAATTGCCTCGAACTGTAAAAATGCAACAATAATTCCCATTAAAAAACTTGACAAATCTGCTGATGACCCAGAAAACTACCGACCTATCTCCCTCACAAATATTTGCTGCAAATTAATGGAAAAAATTATACTCAGACGACTCACCTACCACCCCGACACAAGAAATCTCTTACCAGAAGAACAATATGGATTTAGGAAAGGACATGGGACAATAGAACAATTCTTATTTTTCACACAAAAGGTAAAAGATGCACAAAACAAAAAACCAACTAACCACACCATAGCTGCTTTGTAGACCTTACACAAGCTTTTGATAAGGGGTATGGAAAAACAAGTTAATTACAAAATTATACAAACATTTCAAAATTGATGGAAAAGCTATAATTTGGATAAATGATTCCCTTAAAAATATATACATCAGGGTCAAATATAATGACACTCTATCTAAAACCTTCAAATTGTATCAAGGATTACCACAAGGATCAGTCCTTAGCCCAACTCTCTTCACCCTATTTATTGCAGGCATAGAAGAAAGAGTTTCACATAAAACCAATATTGGACTTTTCGCTGATGACATTATTCTATGGAGCAGCAATACTAACTGGAAAAAAGCTGAAAGAGATTTGAACAAGACTCTTCTCCACCTAGAAAAATTTGATAATAAACATAAATTAGAATTTAACCCCCAAAAATCTGAAACCTATCTTTTTACTACCGATAAGAAACTATACAAAATAAGACCAAATATTATTCTGAAAGAACAACAATTGCAATATAATAAACATCCTAAATATCTCGGCTACACCCTGGATCCAGAAATTAATTCCAGTAAACATATTGAAGGAGTTGTTAGAAAAGTAAGAGACCGACTAAAAATCTTGAAATATATTTCAGGAAGAGAGTGGGGAGCTGAAGCAACAACACTAAAATTAACTTACACATCTCTAATGAGACCTATCTTGGAATATGGATATCAAATCTATGGTACAGCATCTGAAACAAATCTAAAAACACTGGAAAGGATACAACTAAATGCAGCTAGAATTATTACAGGTCTTCGAAATACCTGCCCTAATGATATTGTACTTTACGAGGCAGACATTATGCCCTTAAAGGATAGAATAGGCTACAAACTGCCAAAATATATAAACAAAATCAAGAGTTATGGAAACAAACACAGAACTTTCAATTACATACTTAATTGAGAATCCAATAAAAGTCTCGAAAAAGAAGGCCCTCTCCACCTGGCCAAAATAAATGTATTTTTAAAATATAAAGTGGAAAAATATTATTTAGCTAAAAAAATATCTCCATGCGAACCACTAACAAAATGTTATTTTTAATGCCACTTTAAATGAACCCACCAAAAAACAATACCAAAATCCAGAATACTTAATACACACTACATACTACAGAATACTTAAACAATTATCATTAGAAATAATTAATAAAATTCCTAAAAAAAATGCAATAACTATCTATACCGATGGTAGCAGAGACGAGTTGGGACACACTGGCAGTGGCTCTCTCATTAAAACCACAAATGGCATTGAGAAAATAAACAGAAGAAACCCAGAATTTTGCTCAGTCTTCAGATCAGAAATTATAGCCATCTAGGACGTCTTAAAATCCATCAGAAACACTAAACATCACGATATATGGATTCTTACTGATATTAGAAGTGCCATACAACACTTGAGTCACACAAGGGAACTTAGAGACAAAGTAAGCAGGAACATAATTGGTTATCTCCAAAAACTCTCAATACCTCAAAAATTAGCATTGAAGGCAAGGAAGCTGCTGATGCGCTAGCGAAAAAAGGCACAAAAAACCCTTGCTAAAGAAAAATAAACTAATTTTAAAGAAATAGAAACAGGAGCCAAAATAAACAAGAACTGGAGGATTCCACCTAAGCACAGTTGGTACACCCTAGAAGCAGATGGCCACCCAGACCTTTCGGTCCACAAGCCGGCATGCGAAGCATTCCCTTCGCTGCTATTCAGTTCAACTCATAGGCCAAGTAACGGTATCCAAGATAGTGCTTGGACATTGTACCTGGAAACACCACCTCCCAGACAACGTGTCTGGAAGGATTTCTATACCGGTGGCCTTTAATCACAGCAAAATAGGAAACTATCTACTGTGTCCAGCAGGGACCGCGGGGAGGCAGCCCCCGGTCGACTCTGTTCACTCAGAGCTGAGGAAAAGCTCAGCTGCCACGTCGTGGGCTTTCTCAAGAAGCTTGCTGTGATTTCTCAGCAGCTTACTCTCGATCGCGCCCCTCGCCCTCCTTCTCTCTTCCTGCACACCCACTACCCTTGGACAATCCAAGACGTAGTGGCGTGCATTCACATTCCTTTCTCCATATACGCAATCAGGGTTTCTCTTAATTTTAAATCTGTGGAGACTTGGGGAAGAGCCCATGTCCCGAACTACCCTAATGAGTTTGTGGGACATCACCTTACAGAGGTACTTGGGTGTTGTTACCCCTTTGAATACCTCTCTCCCCTTCACATTGTTCCTCCATCTGTCCAACCATAAGTCCTGGACGTATCCCCTGATCCTCCTATAAACTTCTTTCTTGGTCACTGGGGTCCTCAGTGATCTACCTCTAAAGCATCCTGCCTTAGCGATCCTGTCTGCGAACTCATTACCTTCGATGAGGGTGTGTCTCCTAAACCAAGGGAGCTCCGGAGCCCGCGACATCATCTCCAGCTCCTGGATTATTTGATGCGCGAGTTGCAATTTCACCAGATTGATGGCGACGAGGGCCGACATACAATCTGAATAGAGGCGGTCCGGGCTGAAGTTCTTCTCGGCACACACTCTGAGGGCACCCTGATCGCAACCAGCTCGGCTGAAAAGACCAATTCGTCCACTCTGAGTGTTAAAATTTCTTGGAAGATCAGCTCTCCATTAGTGAATATCACTAACCCAGCTCCAGTATTGGTTCCAGACTTACTACCATCAGTGAAAACCTCCGTTCCAATCCCTGTCGGCCCTCCAGGACTCTAATTCCACTTTGGAAACCACTGCGGAGGCTTCCTTGGGTCCCTCTTCGATTCCAGGGCTCCCGCTTCAAGTCCCAGGGCATCTTCCCTGTTCTCCCAGATCTTCTGTCTGATGGTCTCCTCCTCTAGTTTCAATCCGAGGGGAATAAGCCCAGCGAGGACCAATAAGGCCTCACTGCTGGTAGTGCGATATCCCCCTGTGATTCTGAGTGCCGCTGTCCTCTGCACTCTCTCTAGAGTTGTTGCCACCTTCTGATCCCTGTTTCGGCGCCACCAAGCCCCGGAAGCATATAGCAAGATTGGCTCGACACAGGAGAGGCAGAGGTTCCTAAAAATAGTACCCTCCTTCTCCCCCCCCCCTGTTGAGAGCCAACCAGGACAGGCCTGCACAACGCCTCCCTGCCTCTCGCCACCATCTCCTCCACCTGGTATTGCCAACCCATCTTGTCATCAATGACCACCCCCTGGATGGTCATCCTATTGACCAACGCTACCCTCCGTCCTTCCATCCGGATAGCCGGCTTGTGTTCCCATTTGATCCCTTTCCTTTTAGTTCTTATGTCCCTAGGCTTAAAGCTGAGGGCTTTAGTTTTGGAGACATTGAACTTGAGGCCAGAGTCATGGGCCCAGATCGAGAAAATTTGGAGAGAAGTTGCAACACACTTCTCAGCCTTCGCTCTCGAAGCAGCCTCAACAATGAGGAACTGGTCGTCAGCATAGAGAACCAGCCTGGCTCCCTCTGGGAACTCCTCCTGGAAAACGGTGTTTACCAGGATATTCCACAGAATAGGTCCGCAGCAAGAGCCCTGGGGGCAACCCCTAGCACAGTTTCTTTCCAACTTCCACCCACCAAAACTGAGGCTAATCCGTCTATCCCTCAGGAAGTCACGAACCAAGCTACACAAATTATCAGGACAACCCATGTCCATCAAATTTCTCATCAGCTTGTTCCAGCTCATGGAGTTGAACGCGCCATCAATGTCCAGGGCCACGAAAAGAACCCAAGCACCCTTATTTAAACTCATCTCAACCCCCTCTAACACCTCGTTCAGAGCTGTGGTTGTGGACTTCCCTTCCCTAAAAACATGTTGGAAAGAGGAAAGGAGCTCATTACCTCTAGCCAGTGCTTCAGTCGCTGAGCTAGTAGGCTATCCAGGACCATACCTAGACACACTAGTAAAGAAAGCGGACGATAATCATTAGGAGAATTACCCTTTCTACCAGACTTTTCGAGAAGCACTACTCGGGCAACCTTCCATGCCTCAGGAAATGTACCAGTGTCCAGGTACCAATTGAATAACCTGGAAAGAAGTGATGGGTGCATCCTTACCAGGGCTTTCACGACCGTGTTATCGATCCCTTCGGGACCAAGAGATTTCCTTTTCCCGAACTTGAAAGCCGGAAGTTTCACCTCATTCTCAGAAAAGGGCGGATCCACCAAACCACAAGTGGTCAGAGAGTTCTCGTCCTCTGGTTCCTCGTTTCCGAAGTGCCGATCCAAGTTGTTTTTATTTTGTCTTCTGCTTTCGAGCGAGTAGGTCTAGAACACATTCTCTCTGAATTTTCTCATTGTTTGTGGATGAAACAGCACCAGTGATTATTTTGGCCGCTTTTTCTGGAACACTGTCTAGTCTTACTTTTAGTGATGAGCTTGAGGGAGCCCAGACCGGTGTTGCATATTCCATTATCGGCCTTATTAAGGTGGTATATGTTGTTCTGAGAATTCTGGGTTTTGCGCCCCAATTTGTTCCACATAGCCTTCTCAGAATGTTTAGTTTTATGATAGCTCTATTTGAGGTGCTAATTATGTGTTCTGAAAATTCCAATTCCTCATCAATAATAATTAAAATAATTTTGTTGACATCTAGTCAATACATGCACAGTCTGCACTATTAAAAAAAAGATAATATGCATTATATACACTATATACAATGAATATCGCGCCTCTGCCAGCGCTGCAGAGTTTGGTGGAGAATCGCCAGTGGGTCTCCAGCGACACCACGCATTTTGCGATCTACGATGAATACGTACTAGATCGCGTATTTCGCCGCTTAAGAGATGGTGATGGCGTGGTCCTCGAGATCAACTGGAAAGATCCAGACACCTAGGTATTATGGATTTCTAATTTTATCAATTATTTGTTTGTTTATGCTTATTTTGTGGTTATATTTATGCCTTTTTCCCTCTGAGTGGAGAAGACGCATAGGTTTGGTTTTATTGGGTTTATGGTCATTTGGAGTTCCATTGCCCACATCTCCAGTCCTCTCATTGATGTGTTCAGTATTTTTTACGATTTTTCTATGCTGCTACTTGTGTGCCATATGGCTATATCATCTGCATAACAGGCAACCTTTGTGTCTTCAGTGAGGTAAGGATGGATGTCGTTAATATAAAGCAGATAGAGTAGAGGACTGAGCACAGATCCCTGAGTTACACCAGCCCATGTTCTTCCTTCCTTGGAAAATTCTCCATTGACCCGAACCTTTAACCTTCTTCCCCTTAATAAGTCTGCAATCCAGATTAAGGTTTTTCCTCTTACTCCGATGTTGTGCAGCTTTTCATGTAATTTCTCCCTCCACACTCGATCAAAAGCTGAGGTCATATCAAGGAATATAGCCGTGGTCTTCTTTGGCGGTTTTTCCTGGAAAGAATCTATTATTGATTGACAGAAGTAGAGCAATTGATCGGTCGTACAGTGCTGGGATCTATAGGCAGTTTGGTAGAGGTTTATTTTATTATTTTTAGTGAGCCAGACTATGAGCCTAGAGTGGATAATTCGTTCAGGTATTTTACAAAGTATGCTGGTGAGAGCAATTGGCCGATAGTTCTTGTATTCCTTGGCATCTTTGTTTGGTTTCAGTATTGGCACTATAATTGATATCTTCCATTTCTTTGGTAGTTTACCAGTTTGCCATGAAATGTTCAGTATTCGTAGGAGTTGATTATTAGCTTTGTCTTCAAAGTGTTTAATCATTTGACCAAAGATTAGATTATCTCTTGGTGACCTCTTGGGCTTTTTATTGATGAGTTTAGCTCATTCAGTGTGAAGTCTCTCGAGAAAATATCTTGTTGATGGAAGTTTCTTGCTTGTTTAACTAACTGGTTTATATTATTTTTAGAGTCCTGTCTTCATTCGTATAGTTGAGTATGGAAGTGCTTGAAAGATATTCAGCAATTATGTCAGCCATCTGTTTGTTCTCGTTCTCGCTGTTCTATTCATATCGGTTAGAGTATTGGAGGATTGGTGTTGGTTTTGATTGCTCTCTAACACTCTAATCATATTCCAGTGTTGGCTGTCCTTTCTTCGATCCATTTTTCGCAGAATTCTGCTATTTTTCTTGTTTGCATATCCAAATTTCTTGTTCTATTATGTGACTAATTTCAATGAGTTTTATTTGCTTTAAGAAGTTCATTGATATTGTCTCTCTCTGCAATCATTGCCTCGATGTTGTGGTCCTTCCAGAAAGGTATCCACAGGTCTTTACGTCTGCCTCTAGGTATCGATGCTTTTGCAGCTTTGGATATGTTCGAAGAGAATTTTTCCAAGTTTTTGTCAAGCGTTCTGTAATTCAATTTTTCGTTGCACAGTTCTTCAAGCTTTTCTGTGAATTTTTCAAGTCGGCTTTCCTAAAGTTCCATGTTCTTTTATTCCAATGGACATTCTCAATTTTGAAGTTTAGGGTTGTTAAAATTGGTCTGTGGTCACTGATAGCACCTTTCAGGATTTTCCATTGTGTTGTGGGTGCGATGTTGTAATTTATCGCTGTGTTGTCTATTGCGGATTCTGTGCCTGTAGACTTAGATAGATAGGTGTTCTATCCGTTATTTAACGGTGTAAGGTCGAGGTCGGTTAGCATGTCCTCAACCTACTGACTTTTGTTATCCTGGACAGGTGATCCCCATATTGAACTTTTGGCGTTAAATTCGCCGAGTATGATTGTGATATCCGAAGACGCTTCACTTAATGTCTCTATTGTGTGTACCCATACAAAATTCAAAGATTTCACGAGCTGAAAGTTGGCGATTTTGAGATGCGTCAAGAATTCGCTGCATGGGTTTTCCGGCAAATTGATATTGATGAAAACTGGCTGTCGTATGTTCTGTGGACAGATGATGCTCACTTTTCTCTAAACGGAGAATTTATCATTCAAAACAGCCGCATTTGGGCAACAGAAAACCCTAGGATTTTTTACAGAAATGCCACTTTACCAGCCTAGAGTTACAGTTTTGTGTGGGTTCACTTCTTTTATTATTGGGCCATTTTTCTTTGAAAAATCAATGGAAGAACTTTTAAAACCGTTTTTGTAACTGGTGAACGTTATGTTCAACTTTTGAGAGAAAAGGGTATTCCCATATTGCAGGGCAAAAGCACTAAGCGAAATAACATTCATGAAAGATGGAGGACCTCCTCATATCTCCCGAGGTGCCAAACAATTGCTGAAGGATACGTTCGGTGAAAATCGTGTGATAAGTCGCCACTTTATATACCAGTGGTCTCCAAGATCACCAGACTTGACGCCTTGCAATTTTTGTTTATGGGGGTACATTAAATCGTGTGTTTATCGATGCTGGCCTACCACATTGGCCATGTCGAAGGCTTCTATCATATGGCACGTTTTATCAATTTCAACAGATATGTTATTTAATGCTGTCCATTCTGTCACTTATCGTCCGCAGGCAGTGATTGAGAATGAAGGGTGCCACATTGAGCAAGGATTGTGACCTAATACAAGAGAGAAGGCAGTTACCTCATGTGTTATATAAGCCGCCATGTATTATATTATCTACCAATATTTTGCAGCTCTTTTTGTTGGGATATGGGGATAATAAATGCTGTCCTCACATCTTGACTCTTTTTTTTTTTTGTGAACGGTAATATTTGGTTTGTCATTTGCTCACATATTATTTCGTGCAAACCAGAGTGTTATAACTTCTCGAATAACACTGGTACACACAATTTTTCCCCTTATGTTTAGTCTATCGCTTTTCGCTCATTAGAAGAAATAGCATAAGGAATATTTTCTGTACACCAATAACTTTAGAAATTTTGTGAAAAAAAAAAGATTTTATTACCACGTTTTTCAACGCAAAAGGTCGATTTAAAAATTATTTTTATTTGAGGGGACACATTTTTTAAAATTATGTACAGTATAATAAACAATGATAACATTTGACAAGCCCAAAGGATATTTGGAATAAAGTACGACAAATATATTTTGTCACTCCCCTCTATATTTCATTTGTTGGATCATGACTAATATCCAGTTAAATAGTCAAGGGTCGCCAATCAGTCAAGAAGCTACACATTCCTTATAGCAAGAAATCCTATTAATATTGCCATCATAATTTTAGTACTATATTAACATTTCAAAAATTCGTGTATTGATATCAGCAGTGTTTTTCAAACATTCAATCTATTTCACAAAACCCCATATAAAATATAAATATTTTTGCTACATGTTTTAATTTGCATTTACCTATTTTACATATCTCTGATTGTATTTGAAAATCGTTAACCAATTCTTCATACTTTTGGCGAAGTGGTGTTTTATTAATTTGTTATTTGATATTATTAGGGTTCTTTCCTGGTATTCAAAAAGGAAAAATACGTGTCGATCAGTTATATTTTTCAATTTATCAAACAATTTGGCCGCTGAATCTCTGATTCTGGTAGAGCGCCATCTGGCGAATAAAATTGTAACTAAAATCAATTTCGAATTTTTCATTATTTGCCATAAAAAATCCCGTTGCATCCTGAATACAATGGTGTTTACCGCATTGCTCTAGCGCAAATATTCGCGGAGTTATTAATTTTTAAAATAGTGCGGGACTTTTGGATCACCCTGTATATAAATCATGTTATTTGTTTTATATAAAAGCCTTACGATAATTGTAGAAAAATCATATATATATAAATAAATGGATGTTATATATATTTTAATTTGCATATTTTAATCCTGCCAATATTTTAAATTCACCTATGGTAATTAAAACTGGTTTGGTCGTCTGACCATAAATTTTAACGCAACGTAATTTACCCTTTACCATTCTCTCTTCTAACTAAATTTATTTCCTCTCTCCAAAGACGAAAAAAAAAAACACTTTCTCTTTTTACCAAATAGGAAAACTGGATCTTTTTAATTCGATAAAGGGAAAAAGAGAGAAAAAAAGAGTAAATAACCTTTCCCAAGACTTCAGTTAAAATACAGCATTTCCTTTCTTAGCACTAATTATAAAAAGTTAGGCCACAAATCCCGCCAAAAAAGAAATAGTTAAAATTAATTAGGAATTATTAGTTAAAACAATTTTTTTTTATCATCTTTAAACCATATATAATTGACTAGGAATTATATATATTTTTAAAAATGCATATAGAAAATTCAACAGTGAAAAAAAAAAGAGTTAAAATAAATGAAATTAAATTATGAGCAGACGATTTAATTTTAATATTTTTAAAAAGGGTAAAAAGAAAAGAGAGAAATGATTAGGAAAGTATTTAATTTTGTATATTTTTTACTTATATTCACCTTTAATTGCTAAACTCTTTATATTTTCTACGTAGTTGTGAACTGCTGCCTAGGAAAGCTTTTCGTCTGCTTTGTTTTCTATCTTCGAAATCTAAAAAAATATATATATATATATATACATAAAATAAAAGGATTTAAAAGCGCGAATGTTTCTTTTATACATAAAACGAACTTCTACTGTCCTTACTGCGATGAAAAAATATATTGGGAGGGCTTGGCTCATCAGTGGTGAACCCTCCCAGCGGTTTCGCCAATTTAATCCACCAGACCGCTTCTCAGAGCTCTAATGCTGTATTGGATCATTCTGCTTTTATATGCAACACTGAAGGATGGAATCTTAGAAATGGTTTTCAAGTAAACTATGGACATAAGCTTATAGGACAGTAGAATTACATTTAAATATTCGCTTCGAGCAATGCTCTTCAGCAAACTATAAAGACAAGGCCATTAGGAATAAATTAACACAAAGCAAGCTTATGTCCATAGTTTACTTGAAAACCATTTCTAAGATTCCATCCTTCAGTGTTGCATATAAAAGCAGAATGATCCAATACAGCATTAGAGCTCTGAGAAGCGGTCTGGTGGATTAAATTGGCGAAACCGCTGGGAGGGTTCACCACTGATGAGCCAAGCCCTCCCAATATATTTTTTCATCGCAGTAAGGACAGTAGAAGTTCGTTTTATGTATAAAAGAAACATTCGCGCTTTTAAATCCTTTTATTTTATGTGTATAGATGGCGCGTTATTGCTTTGTGTTAATATATATATATGTTTTTTTTTATTATCTTAAATTTTAAGTTCCATAATGTTATATATGTGTTATAATAATTGTGTTTAAAAAGAATGGATATATAGAAAGAAAAATATAATTTATAATGGCATTGCTCATCAATGGTGAACCCTTCCATCGGTTTCGCCTGTTCACTAAATAGAGTTATTATTATTATAATTTTTAATATAATATAAAATTACGAAAAATATATATTCAGTTAATATGTACCGTATAGACGAATTAAAATATCAGGGCATTATTTCAGACCACATCTATTGATGATAATTTCAAATGTTCTATAGAAGAAGTAAGGAGTATATATATGTAAATAGGTATGAATGTGGGAGAAGCTCCAATAACGAAGGCTGAAAGAGCTGCTCGAACGAACCATGTGAAAGCCTGGTCATCAATGGATCCTAATTGGACGGTGCAGGCGCGTCATTGATTGGTGGAGCCACTTTGTCAACTAACTCCACTTGTCTATGCAACTTTACTTAGCCATGTCTTATGGGAGAGAGAAGTTGATAGCTCTGTGACATCAGGATATAGTTTAGCCGACTTTCCGTTTGGTATGTTTCCCGAAATAGCGAAGATTTTTCGTCAACCATTTCATTCAAATAGCTTTTTAGATTCAAAGGGCATTGTTATGAGCGCTAATAAAAATTAAAAGGACAACATATAAATAATGTCATTTATTGTAGAATATAGCTAGCTTTCAAGCGCAACTTCTTTATCTATCTCCATCCTCGTCGCCAATGCAATATATTCTAGCCAGACGACTTGAAAATATTATTTATTTTCAAAGCAAAGAACAAACATAGCTAACACGATTCAACACTAAAATACCACGAACTCTATATACTGTTACATCATGATTAATGGCGTATTTCTTATATTATTTTTAATATATTTGAAATTTAAATTATATATTTATTTATTTTTATATTCTATGATATTTATTTAAAACAGATTATTTAGATTATAATCATTTGTATTTAGGTACACTGTGACTTCACAGCTCTCTTTGATGTGAGAAAATAAAGCAAGGATTCGGGAGGCTACTTAAAGAAGACTTATCTCGTTATTCCCTTTTATAAAGTTGCAGGATGGTTGAAACACGCTCTGGTAAGATGCAAGACCCAGCACAGGAGAGAATCAAGGCTGAAGAGTCTGCCAAGCCGCCACTTGGTGCAACAATTGGTGGAGATGCTAGTTCCGACCCAGTTGTCCTGAATCCCAACATCGACATCCCCAAGTATGATGGAACAGAAGACCCTCGCCCATGGATAGAATCCCTCGAAGAGATTGGTTTCCTCTATCATTGGGCAGACTACATAATTGCCCGTTATGCCGCCATGAACATGACGGGAAGCGCTAAAACCTGGTTGAATTTACACAAAGCGAGTTTCACGAGCTGGGAAAATATTAAAATCCGCCTCATTCAGGATTTTTCTTTGGACGCCAATAAAGAAGAACTAAGAATGAAGCTCAACAGAATGCAACACTGGAATGAACCAGCAATCAGGTTCGCGGAAGACATCCTAGTGTTGTGCAACAAGGTTGACCCCGCAATGGAAGAAGAAACAAAAATCGATCATGTTATTGGAGGACTGAAAAAAGAGTACTCATTCGCGCTCTACCTGAACCCTCCTAAAACGACCGATGAACTTCTTGTCGTGTGCAAGAAAATGGATTCTTTTGAAAAGAAGTATCGGGAACGTGTGGAGAAATCCAGAAACCTATATAACGGCCCACGCTATTCTAGACCCCAACAACAACAATCGAGGTACGTGCCGCCGACTGCCACACGAAACTACCAGACCCCTTCCAGGCCCCAAGCCCCTGTTTCCAATAATTACAAGAACGACTTCCCTCCTACTCCCAGGCAGCATCGAAACAACTTGACCCAGCCCTTTACCCCGAGACGTCCTTATAATCCAAACTTTGTGCCTAAACCAAACTTCCAGAGAAACACCTACAATAAAAGTCAAGAAGTGAGCAAAAATAGGACGGAAGATGGAAGACCAATCTGCTTCAAGTGTAACAAGCCAGGGCACGTGGCCCGTTATTGTAGGGTCAAGTTTATAAGAATCCTAGAAGAGGATCCAACAGCTACCCAAGAGAAGATCGAAGAGAAATGCCAAATGAATGAAATATCAGATAAATCAGGACCTCGGCTTTATGCTGATGTATGTCATAGCACACAGACAAATATTCCTACCCGGAATAGATATTCCGTGTTGGAAGATTTAAACTAAGCGTCGCGCCTGAATATGTCAATCAAAGCAAGTCGACCATAAATGGAATCAAAAAGTTGGACCCTAAATACAAATTAAAAATTCATGTGGACAAGATAGGAACTTTTGAAGCTTTGGTTGATACAGGCGCCGACCTCTCAGTGGTCGACCTCAGAACGGCCCTCGATACAGGCCATGGTATAAGTAAACTCGCAAAAACTTGTGCAGGACCCGATGGAAAAAAATTAGACATAGTAGGAAGTATATTGTTAAATATAAAAATTGATGACAAAGCATTATCGCACAAATTTGTGATTTTGAAAACGCATTTACGGACATTAATTTTTGGAAGAGATTTCCTTAAGAAAATGAACGCGAAAATAGATTGCAAAAAAGAAATAATAAAATACGATCTGACGAATAATCATGACATAAGCAATTATGAACTGAAAAAAATAAAAAGCGTTGAAGATACTGTTATACCTGAACTGTCTATTAGATTAATTAAGGCCTCAATAGAAGCAGAGGATGGCGAATATATCATCGAAGAGAACAACAGAATGATTCAAACAAATGGCCTTCGATTGGCAAGAAGTTTGCTTACTGTCACGGATAGGAAAACTCATATCTGGATAACGAACCCTTATCCTCGACCTTTAAAAATCATGAAAGACCAAACATTGGCTCATGGAAGCCTTCCTGCAGAGGTAAAGTTCATAGAGAAGTTAGAGCAAATTAATAATGACGAAATCCAATTTCAGATAAACAAAAATCTATCACCTAAAGAAAAAGAGGATTTGAAACAAATTTTGATTAAGTATGCTGATTTGTTTTCGCCGAGGTTAGGCAGGACCAATTTGGCAAAACACCGGATCGATACAGAAGATGCAAAACCGATAAAGCACAAGCCATATAGGGTGAGCCCCAAAGAACGGGACATTATAAAAGATCAAATTGATGAAATGCTCAAAGAAGGCATAATTAGACCATCTTCAAGTCCCTGGTCTTTCCCTGTAATACTGGTCAAGAAGAGAGATGGTAAGTTCAGATTTTGTGTAGACTATAGAAAATTGAATGAGGTAACAGTAAAGGATGTTTATCCAATCCCAAGAATTGATGACGTAATGGATACTCTCCAAGGATCGAAGTACTTCTCAGCAATAGACCTTAGATCGGGATATTGGCAAGTCGAAATTGAAGAGAAAGACAAGGAGAAGACAGCTTTCACTACGACCCACGGTTTATACGAATTCAACGTCATGCCCTTTGGACTATGCAACGCCCCTGCTACTTTTGAGAGGAATATGGACAATGTGCTTGGAAATCTAAGATGGCAGATTTGCCTTTGTTATCTGGACGACGTTATTATATACAGCTCAGACTTTCCAACCCACCTTAAAAGACTTGAAGCTGTCTTAAAATGTTTTAGTGAATCTAATTTGAAACTGAACGACAAGAAATGCAGATTTGCTTTTGAAGAACTTGAGATCCTTGGTCATATAACCAACCAACAGGGTATAAAACCGGCCGAATATAATATCAAAGCCGTTAGGGATTTTCCTCAGCCCAAGAAGGTCAAAGAAGTACAATCGTTCCTAGGAATGTGTTCCTATTATAGAAAATTCATTAAAGATTTCTCATTAATTGCTGACCCATTAACAGGACTCATCAGGAAAAATGCGCAATTTACCTGGACAGAAAAACAAGAGGAAGCATTTCAAAACCTTAAAAAAGCTTTGATAAATCCGCCAATTTTAGGTCACTTTGATCCAAATGCAGCCACCTACATTCACACAGACGCCTCTAACATAGGCTTAGGTGCAACACTGGTCCAAATTATCTGTGGGGAAGAGAAGGTGATATCATATTTGAGTCGAACTCTAAGTAAAGCTGAGCAAAATTACTCAACCACCGAAAAGGAATGTTTGGCTGTGGTGTGGGCGATATCAAAACTACGACCCTACCTATATGGAAGACACTTCAAGATAATTACAGACCATCACGCATTGTGCTGGCTGAAAAATCTTAAAGATCCAACAGGTAGACTTGCAAGGTGGGCACTGAAAATTCAGGAATACGATTTTGACATAATACACAAATCGGGTAAAAAACATATGGATGCTGATGGCTTATCTAGAGGACCCCTACCTGAAACGGATTGGGTCGAAGATTATGAACGACTATTTTTGAATCAGATAATAAATGAAGAGGATGAATTCATAGAAAATGTTAAGAAAAGCCTTAAAGGAAGCAAACGAGCAATCACACAGAATTTTAAAGAGGAAAATGGATGTCTATATAAGAAGAACCCAAACCCTGAAGGCAGAGCATGGTTGCTGGTAGTGCCGAAGAAGAGAAGGAAAGAAATCATGAGTGAATTCCACAACCATATGCTGAATGGCCATCTAGGCGTCGCCAGAACCACATACCGTTTGAAGAATAAATATCATTGGCCTTCCATGCTGAAAGATGTTTCAGAATTTGTAAAGACGTGCCATCTTTGCCAAAGTCGGAAAGGTTCAAATCAGTCGCCCTCTGGACTTTTGCAACCCATTCCCCCAGCTAACTACCCTTTTGAAAGAATCGGGATTGACTTTGTTGGTCCCTTGCCATCAACGAAAAGAAGAAGGAAGTGGATAATTGTGTTGACTGATTATTATACCAGGTACGCTGAAACAAAGGCAGTCTCAGAAGCAACAGTGAAAGAAGTCTCTACATTTTTAATCGAACAAATTTTTTTACGTCACGGGGCCCCAAGGTTTCTTATTAGTGACAGAGGTTCACAGTTCACTAGCAATTTGATGAAGGAGGTTATGAAAATATGCAAAGTTAAACACTGCTTCACGACGAGCTACCATCCCCAGACTAACGGACTAACGGAACGGCTAAATAGAACTCTAATCAACATGATAAGCATGTATGTAAATACAGACCAGAAGAACTGGGACGAAATCCTCCCTTTCGTCACCCACGCGTACAATACCACGATTCAAGAAACCACAGGCTACTCTCCATTTTTCCTGTTATTTGGGAGGGAACCCATGTCCCTCTTAGACGACGATAATATCCCAATTGACAGTAACATGAACGATTATGATGAATATATAGAAAATTACTTAGATAAAATAGCAAGGACGAAACAGGTAGTCATTAACAACACAGAGAAGACTCAGGAAAGAATGAAGAGAAACTATGACAAAAAACACAACGAGAGAATCTATGAACCAGGACATTTAGTGGCAGTTTGGACACCAGTCAGGAAAATCGGAAAATGTGAAAAACTATTGAGAAAATATTTTGGCCCATATCGAATATTAAAGAAGCTGTCTAACGTAAATTACTTAATTGAGCCGAAAGATAATCCTGGCCAAGACCCATTGATTGTCCATGTCTCAAGACTCAAACCCTATTTTGAGAGAATTGATGAGGTAACTCACGAGGACGTGACGACCTCTGGAGAGGGGGAAGTGTTACATCATGATTAATGGCGTATTTCTTATATTATTTTTAATATATTTGAAATTTAAATTATATATTTATTTATTTTTATATTCTATGATATTTATTTAAAACAGATTATTTAGATTATAATCATTTGTATTTAGGTACACTGTGACTTCACAGCTCTCTTTGATGTGAGAAAATAAAGCAAGGATTCGGGAGGCTACTTAAAGAAGACTTATCTCGTTATTCCCTTTTATAAAGTTGCAGGATGGTTGAAACACGCTCTGGTAAGATGCAAGACCCAGCACAGGAGAGAATCAAGGCTGAAGAGTCTGCCAAGCCGCCACTTGGTGCAACAATACACAAACACTATATATACATATATACTCACAATTATCATCATTAACTCTGTGCAAAATAATTAAATAAAAACAAATATTAAACTAATTAACTAATATATTACAACCTCTGTTTTAATTTTTGTTAGCTCTTGACGAGGACAAAAGATTTTTGTCGAAACGTCGAGATAAGAAAAAGATTTATACTGGCCGAAGTATCTTTAATTTTAAGAATCCATCAGACCATGTTCATGTTGGTTATTCCACAATGATTTAAGCTATTAAATGAGTATCATTTACTCCTGTAATACTCGAAAGCTTTAGATATTATAAAATAAATCAAGATACTTATCTTAGGAAGCCATTTTGTTTATCATTTATAGACTAAAATATTGATTAATGTATATATGTAAATAGAGGTTGCCTGGCCGGCATTCATATTTCTATGGAAAAATAGACACTTCGGCCAGTTTGAGTTTTTTATTTTCTCAACGTTTCAACAAAATCTTTTCTTTTCGTCAGGAGAAGTAAATAAAAATAAAACATTCGGCAAGGCGTTAAAAATTGTTCTCTTAATATATATTTGACAATTTTTAATTCCATATTTATAATTACGCGCTAGTTTGAATTAATTTAGATTATATATATATAAATATCAAACGATAATTTAGGATACCAAACGATATAAACAAAGGATTACGGACCAAAAGAAAATTAGACCACAGGATCTGTCCGCGAATAAATGATTTGCCCCAGTCATTTATCTCTCGGGTGTAGCAGCCGAGACCGGAATATGGGGCTGCTTCCACAAAATAGGCTTAATGTTTGTTATTCTCTCTGGAAATTCTTTTATTTATTCTTCCGTGTATCACTGAATACTCCTATTTTATTAAGAATATAATACTATTTGTGTGCGAGATTTATTCTTATATATATATATATTATCTAGTTTTAATTAAATAAATAAAAAAAATTTCTGGCATTTTGCCAAAATATTTAAAATTATCGTCTGCAAATTAAAAAAAAAGACTATTTATAGATATATTATCTTATTAAAAATAGAGCAATCCATAAATAAATATTTAATTAAAAAGGCATATATTGGATCAAAATATCATTTATTTGTTATCAGTTTTTTTATTAGTATCACTTATCATTAAAATGTACCTTGATAAAGGTTGGCCTTCAGCCAATTGAAATATTGGTAAAATAAATGTTATTTTGATCCAATATATGCCTTTTTAATTAAATATTTATTATCAAAATCTTTTTTTAAACACATTATTGGTTAAATATAATATATATTAGATATATCATATCTCTAATATGTTAAAATGAATTATACAGCATCTAGAAAGGGTATTTTTGTCCAATTATGGAATGATTTTAAAAAATAAACGATTATATGATATTTATTCCAAAAAACGGCACGATCCATCAGTAACTTTTAGTCCTTGATTAATCAAGAATAGGTATTTGGCCAATTCTGGAATTATTAAAAATCAACGAATAGTTGATATTTATTCCGATAGATGACGCAAGACATCAGTAACTTATGAGTTGCACGATAAGGAGATGCTTTTATTATTTCTTAATATATATATGTAAAATAGAGCAATCCATAAATAAATATTTAATTAAAAAGGCATTTATTAGATCAAAAATCATTTATTTTGCCAAAATTAAATATATATGTATGTGTGTGTGTGTGTGTGTGAAAAATAATTTTAAAAATAAAAAGGTCATGTGTTGATATAAAAAACAAATAAGTCATATCCTGAACACAAACATGAGCGTTTTATAGATTCTAGATGGCGCTATGCCATTTAGAAAACGCTCATGTTATTAGTCAGTATATAAATATTATATGCATATATATATTTACATACATTCAAATATTTACATATTATAAATCGATTTGTGACTATAATGTAGTAGATCGATATAGCAGACATATATTTGATTGAATCAGTATATTTCTAATTTTATAAACATATATTAATTTAAAAAAAGTATAATTTTCAATATATTACATTTTTAAATTACATATATCAAGACTCTATTTACAAACTATTATAAAAGCTTCCAAATATAGTCAATAGTGGTGTGAATTTTATTATTTTATTTTCTAAATTATTTCAATCCAAAAAAACAAAAAAAAAACAATTTTCATCAATTTA
Source organism: Cordylochernes scorpioides (assembly GCA_030710605.1). NCBI lineage: Eukaryota > Metazoa > Arthropoda > Arachnida > Pseudoscorpiones > Chernetidae > Cordylochernes > Cordylochernes scorpioides. The sequence continues at coordinate 55,109,668 of CP092884.1, forward strand.
TTTATAAAACAATATATTTGCATAAATATTTTAGGTTATTATTCCTATTTAAATGCAAATAAAACTTCAAAAATAAAATTAAACTTAGAAAAAAAAGTGGAGGGTTATTAAGAGCTTTCCTTATTCCCACTTCTGCCATCCAACCTACCACTGTTGCATATAAATTAGGCTTAAGTTTTTCCCTCCAAGCGGACGTTTATTAAACCATTTCGCTATTGGTTAAAAACCTGGAGGACAAAATGGTTTTGAAGGAGAAAAAAAAACTATTTACCCCAATGATTTTAATATAAAGCGAACGCGCCCGGAGTTATGGTTCTGAATTTAACGGTTAGGAACTTTCGAGTCTGATACCTTTTTCATTGAATTAATTCAACACTTCTCTTTTTTTTACTTATATTCTTACATATTATTTTGGGCAACTGAAAGAGTTAATAAATATCATATGAAAAGGATCAAAGTACAGTGGTACCTCGACATACGAGTTTAATTCGTTCCGCAACCTTGCTCGTATCTTGAATTATTCGTATCTCGAAGCAAATTTCCCCATACAAAATTCCCCTTTAAAATCACAGATTAATATCTTCAACACTACCGAACCGAACTCGTATCTCGAATTTCGCTCGTAACTCAAAGCAAAAAATCACTTGCTCGTCGGCTCGTTTCTCGAAAAACTCGTATGTTGGGGCGCTCGTATGTCGAGGTACCACTGTATCTTATATTGAAATTCTGAATGGAAATGAAGAAGAGAAGAAAGAGAAAGCTCAAAATAGAAATAAAGTTGATCCTATTGAGACCATGTTGTCTGACGCAACATATTACCTTCTTACAGAAAGATTGTTAGATTGTACTTGTATTCTTGTATTTAGAAGTTCACTCTATTTAATGAACTATGCAAATTTCTGGATTCATTTGATAAAGACCGGAATTCTTCGACTTCTTTACTATGTTAACCTCAATTTGTCTTGACCTCTGATCTTCTCCTCCCTTTTAACCTATGTCATACAGGCTCCTGCTTCCTCTTTGTATCTTTGTAAAAGGGAGAGCCAAGCTTTCACGCGCTGGCGCTTCATCAAATCAATGGTTCCACAAAGTCGTTGCAACATATGCTATATAATATATATTTTACTGAAATATATTTTAAAATCAAATAAAACTAAATATAAAAATTGTTTTCAACTATATAGGGTTAGGAATTATTTGCGTTAAATTTTAAGGAATTGTTGATGTAGATCAATTCTTCTGTTTATGATGTTATTGTCTTTAGAGAATTTAAAGAGACAAATGTCGCCTCTCCCGTCAAAATTTGTCTCTTTAGATCAATATCAGCAATTTAAATTGCCATCTATCGGTAAAAAAAATATATATATATATGTAATATTGTGTTGAGGCTCCTGTCGACTCTCTGTAAGTTGTGTTGAGATCCTGTCGACTATCTGTAATATTGTGTTGAGTCGACTTATCTGTGATTAGGGATCCTGTCGACTATCTGTAATATTGTGTTGAGTCGACTTATCTGTGATTAGGGATCCTGTCGACTAGCTGTAATATTACGTTGAGGTCCTGTCGACTCTCTGTAATAATGCGTTGGGGTTTGGTAAGCCTGTTGTAGAACCTCGTCGACTCTCGCTATAAGTTGTGGCAACCGAGGGTCAAACCTGTAGTAACCGCGAGGGACAGTCAGGGGTGGAGAGTTTTCCAGTGCCTCTCTGCACCTTGTAGGACCTTTAACAGTTCTCACAACGTACAGGCAGTCGTGGTCGAGGCAGAGTGGAAAACTGGGGATGTCCACACACACAAAACGAAGAGACACAGTTGAAAGAAAGTTCCTTGAATAGATAAAAAGTTGAGCCAAGAGCAAAGATGGAGATTGAGAAGGTTTCTTACTGTTTTACATCGTCGATGAGTTGGTGACAACCGGCGACACGCAGATGGGGAACTTACTGGAACTCAACTGAACTGGCTGTTGCTACGCGGCCTTTTTATACGACCGCTCTGACTAAGAGAATTGGGTCATGCACGTGTCGATGGACACCGGACACTGGCGACAGACTGTCGGGGTCCAATCTATCTTTAGAAGTCACTTGGGATTCTCTCTTTGGCTCTTAACTTAGCTTTTAATCTATTATATTTTATTTATTCATCCTCAGTACATTACATCTGGAGATACAAGGACACACGTCAATTATGCGTATAATTAGTTGTAGTTTATAATTAGTTCTATATACAACATGACAAGCTTGTTATACGTATTACATAATATAGGGTTATTGGTTTAAATTATCATATATATGTGATATCTTGGGACCTCTGGGACCAGTGTTACCTGATGCTAGACGAACCTCGATGTCAACTCTACCGTGCAGTCGTGGTGGAAGGCGACACAGCTGGGCCAAAGGTGAAATAAACAAACAGAGATTCCACTAAAAGCGTCTGACGTCAAGAAGGAATGGGATGAGGAGAGAGAGATTTTAGAGCAAGTGTTACCGTTGAGTTCCAAGCGAAGACTGCCTATTCTAGGTCTTCGATTTAACACCACGACCTTGCTTCTTTCTGATTGGCTGACCTATTTAGGTGATTCTTTCCTAATTGGTGGGACTTTTTCACGTGGCCGTAGGCTATTGGTTGACCTACTTAGGTGATGTCTTCTGTAATTGGCCTTGCGGCTTTCTTTGATTGAAAATACGTCCTGTCTTGGCCCGGAAATTGGGCGTCACTCTTAGATTTTATGGTTTCCTCGATATCAGATACGCCCTGTCCTGTCAGGAAGTATTGACTTGTAAATTATTTATAGTTGGGCTGGTTTTAAGCCTCTTTTGCTAGGCCTTGCTTCGACTTCTGTCCTAAACCTGATTTGTTTTAACCTTAACTTTCTCCTGTCTCTCTCCATTCCTTCTATCTGTACAGTTGCAATACTTTATTAGATTCTTACGCGGTACAGATTGATGTTAGTTGAGGTTTTCTATGTGCAGTACATAAGAAGTTATATACAGTCATGGGGTGGAACATGTGGTAGTGGATATTTAGACTATTTACAACAATTCCATGGTCTTAAATCATCACAGATGGCCCCGGATGTGAGAGGGTTCATATGGAGGGATTTAAGAGAGCGGAATAGGAAGACTGTTATTAAGGAAGTAATTTTTTAAAAATTAATTAAAGTGAGTTGGTATATAACATGGGGTTGATTTCTGTATATCCATAAGAGATAATAAAACATAAACAACTAATATTAAACATACAAGTAAAAATAAAAATATGAATAAAATATTTAATAGGGAACATATAATGATTATAGGTAAAAATATAAATGATTTGATGGGAAAATCATGATCGCTTCGTGATGGGCGTTAGAAAGGGTTGAGGCAATGTCACTTTGACTCAAGTCCCAAACCATTTAATGTGCACGGCGCGGAAAACCTAGGCCATGTTTCACATGTAAATTTAAGGACCTAATAAAGTTACAGTACCACAATCGAAAAGTAAGATAAGGGGATTGTTATGGGTTTTAGTAATTAGTCGTTAAGACGTACGCATGCAGGATAAATGAAGGCGAAGATCAGTGACCAGAAATCAAAGTTTTAATTAGAGTCGTCAGGGGCTTAGCGAGAAAAAGAGTAAAATAAAAAAAAAAATGTGCCAGCGTGTGGCATGAGAGTGCCCTGGAATAAAAAAAAAATACAATTTGCACGTATCCAAGCCAGAAGTTGGGAGAAGGTAAATCTGGGGGACGATGTGTCAAGATTGTTAATTACGAAATCAAAGTAGGTCAAGTCTAGCCTGCGAAGGAGTTAAAAGTTCCTGCGGAAAAGGAATGTTAGTAATTCTTACGAAGTAACCTTTAAAGTGGTTGTTTAAGAGGTTATTGAAGATTGCCCTGTTTTTAGATCGTGATTTTTAGTTTGATTATAAAAGAATATATCATTGAGATATGAAATTGCGAAAGTAAGGCTTTGCATATAGCGTTAAAGGATTTGAAAAATCGAAAATAGAATTGCGAAGTTAAATGCAAAGTAATCTTTAAAAAAAAAGTAAAAATAGTGATGATATGATACAAAGATTAACACACTACAGCAGTATATAAGGGGTAATAGAAAGTGAAAATATTAAATGAAAAAAAAATAATGAGCAATAATATACTCGATAGCATTGACATGGTAGCGGAAGGTGAAACAATGTAAATAACATCTAATTTATAAAGTGAGAAAAAATATAAAATGATAAATGCAAATTAGTGATATAAACATGAAATATAAACTTGAGATTATTAGATATGATATGAAAGATAAAATATAAAGTTGATTATAAAATAGAGTCATGAAGCAAAAGTAAATAAGTTTTGGTAAAGAAAAATAATAAAAAAAAGACAATAATCTAAACTAATTGGTTGACGTAAAAAAAACAATTATAAGAGCTATATAATGATTATATAAAGGATATTAAAATGAAAAATTTAAAAAAAATGTTCATCGAGAAAGAAGAGCAAGTAAGATTATATATAGAAATTATATATCGTGAAAGAATGGAAAGTTGTAGGCCAAATGTAATGTACCTGTTTTTTTTTTTTTTTTTTTTTTAGGATGGGTAGAGAGAGCTTTAAATTGTCCTCGATCGATATCTTTGGTCTTGTTGGCCTAAGTTTTTCTAACTTATCGAATTTGTTTTATGTTTGACGTGACTCGTGGATCACATTGTTTCCAACTGTGAAACTCATCGAGTCCTAATGTTGTCGATTTTTTAAACTTATGTGGGTGTGTGTGATTTTTGTAAGTAAAATGTTGTCCTTGGATCTAAGTGTCGATGTTAAGTTGACAAGTTAATTGAGGGCGAGAGAATCTAGACCTGGTGACGGGCCGTAACAAGATGTCGGGTGGTTGTTTGCTCGGGGGGCGAGGGGGAGCGAAGCTATTTTTAATGCGATTCCGGATGTAGGTCAGGGAGGCCTTTTGCGAGGCTGCTTGCTTTCTTTCAACTTATTGGAAGTTAATTCGAACTACGTTCGGAGATATTATTTCTAAAATTGTAAACACAAAAGCGTTTTGATTTGTCACGTTTGGTGACAAGCGTTATGGGATTGACATAGGGAGATACAGAGGTTGAGTTATTCCGTGTGTTCAAGCATTTGTTAGATTTGTGTTTGTATTTCGAAAATTCGGATATTGTATCTGTGAATATTAAATCGAATGGTTTTTTGCGGACTTAGTAAAAATGTTATTCATGGATATCGGGTTAGAATTGAATGAAATTGCGACTATCGACGTGGACAATGTGTGGTTAAATAAATGTGTCACAGGCGTGGTGAAGGCGTCTTTGGCCTGAAAATTGAAAGAGTTTAGTGGTGTGGCGCTGTGACACGAAGCGAAAAAATTGTAAATGAAAAGGTGTCGCGTGAAGTCTCTGTTTTGTACAAAATCTAACCTGTTACACTAAGAATAACAAATTTACTAAAGTCATGGTTGTTGGTTGTACGAACATATCGATAATTTTTATATTGTTAGTGGATATGACACGTTTAATGTGAGAAAAAAAAAAAAAGATTGTGTGTGTTTAGTAGGGCGACGTGATGAAGCTTGTGTGGCTCGAAATTAGATTTGAGTGTGAAGTCGCGCATTGAAAATTGTCGTCAATTGGAAAAAGTGATGTGAGAGGGTGTTGTTTATTTTGTTGAGAGTGATTTGTCGATATTTAACTATGCGTGTAAAAGGAAGGTACGAGGGAGTGTAGCTATGTTGGACTTTAACGATTGGAATAGTTTTGGAAGGCTGTGACTTAGGTTATTTCTGTCTAAAGCTATGAAAGAAAAGGACATAGGGGCGTTGAAAATGGGATTAGGAACATTATAATGAGGTTAAATAAGAGTGTTGGAGTTCACCACGTGTGAGCAACTCGTTCCAGGAGGGGAAAATTTAGAAAATGGGACAGTTGTATTAACCTGTCCATGGGACACGTGTTGCTTGCACGAGGTGAATTTGTACAAGGTAGTTGGTAGAGGTACATTATCTTGATACAGGAGTAGCTGAGAACAGTTTATAATTAGTAGAAATCGTTTTATGGAATTAAGGAATAAAATGCCAAAAGGCATGGGTGTATCGATTATATGGAATTTTAGATTCTGCGTTATATTACCTATTTTTTAAGATCAAAAAGATATAATCTATGGTGAAAATATTGTTAGCTATGGCATTAATAGTTAAGTTAAATGGATGGACAGGTATTTTTCTTTTACAAACTGATTTCTATTATTTTAAAAGTATTCTGCCTAATTATAGCGATAGATGCTCCTGTATAAAGTAGTAGAGTAGGTTTACATTATTGGACTGTTCAGCTCGAACGAGACATTGTTCAATAAAAATTATAGAAGTAGGAACCTACTGTTGTGTGGTCTTGTATGTCGGGACAGTCCTGGTCTTGTGTCGTGGTTGGCGGATTCTTGGGAAGGTCAGAGTTCATTGTTTGCGCTGGGCTCGTGGTTTAGAGATGGTCGGGGGAGCAGGTAACATACGTTCGCGTGTTGGTAACTCGGAGGGGCGCTTGCAGGAGGTCTGGTGGCTTTTTCAGTCTTGTAGAGTATTGTAGTTGGGCCCGATCTGCTTGGGCGTCGTAGTTGGTGAAGAAGCTCTGCGCCTCGTACGACCCATCGTAGCGATTCCACCTCTCGCGATGTCCGGTCACGGCAGAAAGCTGATGTAGCGTCGTCGTCAACCTCCCTCGGACATCTGACACCGGCGGCGGGGGTGTGACGTCTTCCTGGCCGGGGACAATTTCCTGCGTCTTACCGAGAGTGTTTTCGTTTTCTTTCTTTGGAAAAGTGTTTTCGCCACTTTCGGAGTCGGGATCGGACTCCATTGGTTCCTTTGGCTCCTCCTCTCTTCCCTGTTCCATCTTTCTGTACAGACAGTGGTCTACTTGCTTACTTGTACCTTGGCGTCCACTATCCTGTCGACTCTTCGTTACGGGGGAGTCTGTGATATCTTGGGACCTCTGGGACCAGTGTTACCTGATGCTAGACGAACCTCGATGTCAACTCTACCGTGCAGTCGTGGTGGAAGGCGACACAGCTGGGCCAAAGGTGAAATAAACAAACAGAGATTCCACTAAAAGCGTCTGACGTCAAGAAGGAATGGGATGAGGAGAGAGAGATTTTAGAGCAAGTGTTACCGTTGAGTTCCAAGCGAAGACTGCCTATTCTAGGTCTTCGATTTAACACCACGACCTTGCTTCTTTCTGATTGGCTGACCTATTTAGGTGATTCTTTCCTAATTGGTGGGACTTTTTCACGTGGCCGTAGGCTATTGGTTGACCTACTTAGGTGATGTCTTCTGTAATTGGCCTTGCGGCTTTCTTTGATTGAAAATACGTCCTGTCTTGGCCCGGAAATTGGGCGTCACTCTTAGATTTTATGGTTTCCTCGATATCAGATACGCCCTGTCCTGTCAGGAAGTATTGACTTGTAAATTATTTATAGTTGGGCTGGTTTTAAGCCTCTTTTGCTAGGCCTTGCTTCGACTTCTGTCCTAAACCTGATTTGTTTTAACCTTAACTTTCTCCTGTCTCTCTCCATTCCTTCTATCTGTACAGTTGCAATACTTTATTAGATTCTTACGCGGTACAGATTGATGTTAGTTGAGGTTTTCTATGTGCAGTACATAAGAAGTTATATACAGTCATGGGGTGGAACATGTGGTAGTGGATATTTAGACTATTTACAACAATTCCATGGTCTTAAATCATCACATATATATATTATATGGTGTATCTCATATTGGTGTATCTCTATTGAATTGATAAACAAACAGGTTTCAAATTTAAATAGTCCTGGTTAAAGGAGATTTTGTAGTGACATGCATCAGTTGTTCTGTTTGTATTCCACTGTCTTCTTCGTCCACATATTATTAGATCTTATCAGGTCTGGCCGAAATTTTAGATCAATTCTTTATCTTTCAAAGAGATTGGCTATATTTGAAGCTAATAAACTATAGTAATATAATTTTAAATATCAACTATGGGAAAAATAATAGTTATTAAAACTGCATTTAGAGTTAATATTTAATAAAATACTTTTATCTCGGATTATAACCTTAAATTCGTATCTACCAAAAAATATTGAATTTAACAGAATAAATCATAATGTTGATTTTAATACTTCTCTTTCTCAGTAAAATATTACAGTTGATAACAAAGGAAGTATTAATATGGAATCTGGTGAAAGCCACTGTTCGCGTCCAGTTTCGAAAAGAATCTTGCTTCCCCCAGTTGCCCCAGCATGTGCTCCACCACTGGCATGGGATGCACTTCGCGCTGTACATGTTCGTTCAGCCTTGAGAGATCCACACAGAGTCGTATGTCGCCATTCGGTTTACCAGCAATCATAGTCGGTGCACACCTTTCAGTCGCAACGTTAACTTGTTTTATGATTCCCGCCTTCTCGAGCTCTTCCAATAATGTTTTGAGCTTTTCCATCAAAGGTATTGGTACCCGTCGAGGAGTATGCACAGCATATGGTTTTGTTCCAGGTTTCAATTTGATTTCGTAAGGGTTTCCGATCTGTCCCAGTCCTTCAAATACTTCAGGGAATTCCTTGATCGGGTTAATTCTCGTCGCAACCACTTCAATCCGCCTCGCCAGGTTCAAGAGCTCACATGCCCGGCGACTCAGAAGAGGTTCACTCAAACGACGAATGACATAAATCTTCTCCTTGATTTCATAATTGCCATTTCGCAGCGTTGATATAAACATACCCACAGTCTGAAGTTCGGATAATTCAGCAGCTCTAATGTTGATATCACTTTCCACTAGTCGTTGCTGTCCCATTATCTTCTTGAAGAGACACAGAGGAACACATGTAACATCCGCCTGGGAGTCGAGCTTGAACTTCACCTGTTTCCCGTTCACTTGGATTTATTTCTGCTGTCCATCGCCTCCTGCACTCGCCTTCATCATCATCGAGATTAGATTAATCCTCCACAGCTGAGCCCTCCAGGAGAAAATCAATTTCTTCATCAAGTTCAGAAACAGCTTTGACTTCCGCAGTCTTCGCCTGCTTATCTGGGCAGCAATTTGCAAAATGGCCAGTTTTTGAACATAGGTTACATCTTTGTCCTTCAGCACGGCAAGCCTGTCCTTCCCTGTGGGTGAAACCTCCGCATTTTGGACATCGAGATCTAGTTTTGGCTGACTTCTCCTTCTTCCTCGAAGGCTGCTGTTGTTGTTTCGGTGACTGTTTCGTCGAGTTGAACTTCACCTGATTGACCTTTTGGCTTGTTGAGGGACGCTGCAGATCGACCTGCTGCTGTCGAGCGGCTTCTTGCTGTCGAACCATTTTCACCGCCTATTCCAAAGTCAGTTCGCTGTCCAACTGCATTCTTTCATATAAAGCTTTGTCCCTCACTCCAACCACTATTTGGTCACGGATCAACTGCTCATGAAGACCCTCAAATTCGAAACTATCAGCCAATTTGTACAATGAAGTGATGAATTCGTCCACTGGCTCCCGATCCTCTTGGATTCTTGAATTAAATTTCGCACGTTCGTAGATAATATTCTTTCTGACACAGAAGTGGCTGTCGAACGCCTTGAGGACGGAATCAATTTTCGTTGCCTCTTCCTCCTTTTCGAACTTGAAGGTCCTGAATATATCATCGGCGCGGTCACCCATCAAGTACATGAACAAATCGATCTTGTCCGCCTCCTCTTTCTTCTTCATTCCACTGACCACGAGGTATCGTTCGAATCTCTTCCTCCATTTGGGCCATTCGTTGGGAGTCGAGAAGTCGAACGTTTCTGGAGGTTGAATCTGAGCCATGTTGAATTATCTTCCAAGGTACACAAAAATCGATATTTTGCAATATACGGGTTCGTATTTTATCCAGTTATCGCTGCCACCATGTTTTAATGTCCATCCATACAGAGTTCAAAACAACAACTGACTCACCCGTGCAGCCAAGGTCACGCTCCGCCGCGTCACGTGGGAAAACATAATGTTCTCAGCACAAAATCCTTCCCACGTGTTCCAGTGGCTAGAATATTCGGCTTTCACCCAGAAGGCCTGGGTTCGATTCCCGCCAGGAAACCTTTTTTTTTTTAGCTCGAAAAATCATACACTTTGGTTATTAGCCCGTAAAAAAATCCATATTCTCTCTTCAAATCTTTGATCTCTTAGGTGTAGACGCTGTTGTTAGAGCTAACGTCTACCACGAGACTCCGGTAGAGCTCATTTCTCTTGTCTTCATTCGTAGCTTTCTTCTGTAGATCCAGTCATCCTGCCCACATCAACGTTTATGTCATAACGCCGTAGATATCGTCGGCTCCTTACATCTTCGATTGTTCTTTCAACCGCCCTGAAAAGTTCTTTTTTTTCTTCTTGGGCAAATAAAGTAGCCAATTGTTCATCTTCTTTGTAGCTTTCTTCTGCTGATCCAGGCATCCTGCCCATAAACACGTAAGTCATAGCGTCGGAGGCATTTTTGTTACCGTATTTCTTCCATGGCTATTTCAACCGCCAAGAAAATTCTTTTTTTTTTCTTCTTGAAGAAATAAAATAGCCAATTATTCATCTTCTTTGTAGCTTTCTTCTGCAGATCCAGGAATCCTGACCGCCTCTACGAATGTTTCTTTCCACTGCTCTGAAAAGTTTTTCTTTTCTTCTGAGTGGGGAAAGCAATTATTTTATTTTAATCTTCATATTCCCTGTCTTCACAGGCCAGCCACCAGCATACAAATTCTAGATTCTTATATCTTCTGGGAACCCAGTGATTGAGTGTTTGCACGAACCACTGATTCAATTGCCGTTGGAAGTCTTCAATCGCCAAAGCTGCGATGCATTGAGCGTAGAGTCCAATGGGTCGAACCGAGGCGCGTGACCATCTCGCTATTCCATTTTAAAAGGAAATAAGCCACTCTATCCTTTGACTTCACCTTATTTTCAATTTTACGAACATTCTCGAACCACGTTCGAATCTTGAAAGCAATTGTAAAAAATCAGTCATCATTGCGAATAATTTTTCCACTTTTTGTTCAACATCTTATCAGAAAGAATATGCCTTGAACATTCCTTCAGTAATCCCACTATTTCCTCGTCTTCTTTATAGCTTTCATCTGCAGATCCAGGAATCTTGACCGTCTACTAATGTTTCTTTTCACCGCTTAGAAGAAGGCTTAAGCTGAGAACGCTGTTCACTTCTATAGTTAATTGTTCCAATTGGTGATTTGAAGCAATTGTCTTCTAATCTTCGATCCCTCTAGCGTAGACGCGGTTGACGTCTTCTACGAGACTCCGGTAGAGCTCGACGTTTTGACGTAAGACGCCGTTCTCAGCGGTCAAATCGCTGAACTGGCTTCCAAGACCTCCAACCGTTTCTGAAGAATTCTAACGTAGAATCTCACCCTCTTAAGCTCCTCGCTTCACCCGCGCGTAGCTGCTCCACGTGGACTTCATTCCGGGCCTATAGTTGAAAAATTTAAAATAAACTGGTTTATTTATTAACATTTGCAAACAAGAGACGCTATATCCGATCTGGATAGTGCGCGTGAAACTATATACAATAATTCATATTGATAGTAGAGTAGGTAACATAATTATCAAAAAGAAAATAAACAATTAAGAAAAAGAGCATTGAATAAACATAATACATTAAACAAATAAGCAACAACATAAGCAGATAGAAGAAATCGAAAGGTTAGTTGACAATATTAAAAACAAACAATTAAAAATAATACATAAAATATATATTTTTTTCTATAAAAATTAAATTCGGCATGATTGTTGCTTTTTAACTTGATTATTACTTTCCAACTTGATTTATATGTTGTACGAATTGTTGTCCCATTGTTTTTTTTTTTTTTTAATTTTTATTTTTACCCATTTGAAAAACAAAAAAGATAAATAAACTGATCATTTTTTCTTTTATAAATTTGCTGTTTTCAAATAATACATGAGGATTACAACAAATTTTTAAATATAAATCATACTTAGATATCGGGATAGCTCTATTTGTCAATTTTCCTTCCATTATTTGACTGTTGACAGGTATGTATAAACATTATTTTCTCACATTTCTGTATAAATACCCCACACATTAAACATTTTTTAAATTTCTGAAAGTTCAATGATCACACATATATCTATATTTTATAATATTATAAATCAGGGAAGAACTTTTTTATTTTTAAAACCAAGATTTATATGATGAAATTATATGACGAGATTGAGTTAAAACACCAGTTTTGTCAAATTCAGGAAAAAAAAGCCAGGAAGCATGTTATACAGGTTAGTTTTTATCCGAATTTGCCTAAACTGGTGTTGTGGCTTATTCGTTATCACCATCTTTACGTTTCCTAATGGGGTGATAATCCAAATGTACTGTTTCAATGTATTTTTAAAGGGAGAGGTGCCACTATATATTACAAAAAATAAGATTTTCTGTTGCGTTTGGAATATAATTTAGATATAGAATTATTAGCTGTTGCTTGAATTTTGTATACATGAGTATTCAAATTATATTGTTATGCAGTCGTTGGAAAGATAATAAAATAAAGGTTTGATCACAATTTTCTTTAATTGTGCTAATAAAGTATTCAATACATAATTTGAGAACGTTACTGCCCGATTTAAGGTGAGTAGAATAAGTAAAACAAAATACTTATTTACATAATTACAAAAGGTTTGAGCCGGCCAACGGATTACAACAACAATAGGTTATATAAAGGGAAAAGCGGCGACATCTGGCGGTCAACTTTACAGAGTATTTTATAATAGAAATTCTAATTTTAAAATGAAATAATATTTTTATATAACATATATATATTATAAAAGGCATCTCCTTATCGTGCAACTGAAGGTTGCTGATGGCTTGCGCCATCTATCGGAATAAATATCAACTATTCTCGTTGATTTCTAATTATTCCAAATATATATATTGAATCTGATTAATAGGTCTTGGGAAAGAGGATTTTTTTTTTAAATAGCACTAATTGCATAAGAGTATATATAAACATATTTACATAATAGTGTTGTATGTAAATGTCGATGAATGAACTGTCCAACCAATCAATTAAAAGATCGATACGTAAGCAACTTACATAGAGTTACAGAGCATTTCTATCAATATTTCAATTCTGGTAAAAATACACTCTCCATTTATATTTATATATTGATTTAATATAACAATAACTTTGTTGTTGAATGTTTTATAAATCTATTGGTAGAACATAAACATTGTGTTTTCTTTCTCATAAATATCTTTTATATTATTCTTCTGAATGTTTGGATTTTATTATTTTACATTCTTTTTATCTATATGTTTCCATGGAGAAATGGGAATTTATTTTTAGATATGATAAAAGGCAGAAGTTCATAAAATCATAAATCATGAAATATTTCTTTCACTTGTGACTTTGGAATTATGGCTTGGAAAAAAGAGAAATATATATATATATTTACATATTTACGAGTGGCTATATAAAACCTTTATGTTTTGTCCAATATTCAAAAATATAAAAATAAATATTCATAATTTAAAATATATTCCGATAGATGGTGCAAGCTATCAAGCAACGTTCAGTTTTACGATCGAGATTTACCATTATAAGTACGTTATAGTTGTGTTTCTTTTAGCACAACAAACTTAGCCCTGGAAGATTTATTTATTTTTTAATATTATAAATCTCTCTCAGGAAGGAAAACGTTTATTGTCAAATTAAAGATTTAAATGATGAATATATCATGCCGGAAAACATAGAATATTATCAGAAGATGTCAATAAAGAAGTCATTACAACTAGTGAAAATAGATATATATATATATATAGATGTTTTTATTTAAAGGGAGAGGTACCCATTTTATCTCACGAATATCATCCGAACGTACATATACACAATAACTATATTATAATTATTATATATATGTGATTTATTTACGGAATAGTAATTCTTCTGATAAGCATATATTTGAATTTATTTCAACATCAAAGTGCATCAAAGTTGATTCTTCTATATTGAGTTTAACTAATTATGCAAATATATTCTGAAATTGCCCTAAAAAAACAGCTAACATTTCTCTGTCATTGTTCAATATGTGTGTTTTATCTAAATGTACTGTATGCATTGACTTGTAAATATTCAAATAGTTTCACAAATAAATTATCGTTCGACAAAATTAGAGAAAAATAATCTCTCATAATTTGGCTGTAGAAAATATGTATATAAGGTAGCTATGCAACTTTTATTCTACTAGGAACAAGTGTCCTTTGAGACATAACGCTTTGATGTTAAAGTAAACAGATATTCATGTTGACTTTTGACTGAATTTTCCAAAATCTGTGTTGTAGCTGATTCTTTGTCAACACTTTCAAGTTTTTTTTACTGGGATGATAAAACAATGCATTGTTTTAATACATTTTTAAAGGGAGAGGTACCACTTTTGGAACACGAATGCCATCCTTATGTTACTTTATGTTTTATATATTCATATGTATATCCTGTCTTCAAAGCTTATAAACATAGTTCGCTCAAATACCGACACCATAAATGCCTCTAAAGTAGTGTAAATAAATGAAAAATAGTAAAAACAATATTAGAACCGTAGGCGCTAGATTAAACTGGCGAAACCGCTGAAGAAAATTCACCACTGATGAGACAGGCTTTCTTATTATTTTTATAATTGTAATATGGTCAAAAATAAAATATTATATTCGAAAAAAGAAATAATAGTATGAATATATTTTGCAACATAATTATTGATAACCAATCTATCATATATACATATATGTGTATATATATAATCAATTTCATAGAAAGAATTGAAGGATATGTAACTTTTCCCGCCAAACGACTTGGCATTAAGTTTCGGAATTTATCGGCTGCCTATTGGAAGTTTTAACCCTATTTTATTTTGGAGCGCGTTTAAAACCTCGCGCATATTGGATAATATATCTTCCATAGATTGGCTATGAAAAGAGAATAGAAGTTATTGATTTCATTTATAAAATGAAAATTTGCATATTTCATAAGAATTACATATTGTATGCTATTTTTACTACGTTTTTGCATATTCTATAAGGAAACATATAGAGACATTTATAAATAATGAATATCATCACAGCGAAATTTCTTTTATATATATAAAACGAGTTGAAATATATGTTTCCTCTCAATTTTTTTATTTAATCTCTTAAAATGTGATCAAGGAAAATTTATTCTCTTTGTAGGTATATAGTGTTTATATATGATGCATTAAACTGGCGAAACCGCTGGGAGGGTTCACCACTGATGAGCCAGGCCCTCCTATTAATTTTTCAATTGCAGTAAGGACAGTAGATATTGTTTATTTTTAAAAACTAACATAAACGCGTTTATAATAGTGTCGAATTTTGAGTGTTTATATATAGTAAAAGGATATCTTGGATGAAGAAAATTCTTTATTTTCAATTCTTTTTTTTTTATTTGTTGAAATTCTAATTGTTTCAGGATTGATTTTATTATCATTATTGGGAATATAAAATGGCGATTAAAATATATTTCTAATTTTTCAATGTAAAATTTCGATTATTTTGAAAAGCCTATAGAGGAAGATTTTTCAGAGAAATTTTGATTTCTGAAACATAAGTTGGAACATATGTATTGAATATATTGAAAGTTGATTAATTAGAGAAAATTCTAAACAGAATTATAATTTTGTGTTTCGTTATAGAAAATTTGACAATTCTAAATAGTATATTGACAATTAGCCAATATGTATATATAATGTATATATGTTTATTTTTTTTTTGTATATATGGTTATATTTATTTTTGTTTGTTTTTTTTTTCTTTCTTCTCGCTTTTCTTTTTCCTTATTACTTCCTGTATTCTAGTTTTTACTTTCGAAATATCTTCCTTTGCTAAATCCTGTAGAGGGGAATCATGTATAGGGCTGGATGCCCCAATAAAAAGGCTTGTGTGTGTGTGATATATAATGTATATCGTTAAAGATATTTTCCTTGAAATTATTGATTAAACTCTCTATATTATGTATATTAATTATGCGCGGGCAGAAAAAGACTTCTTTTTTACCTAACAATTTTAAGTATAAAATGTTGTAAACGTTTTAATTAAAGTGAAGTTTTTTTAGGAATTTTTATTTAAAAAAATTGAATGTTCTATCGGTATACATTAACAGGTGGTGTTCAATGAAACGGCTATTCTGATGTGAGGTTCGATATATTGGTGTGGAAGTATGTAAATTGGTATGAAAGTATGTAAATTGGTTTGGAAATATGTAAATTGGTATGGAAGTATGTAAATTGGTATGAAAGTATGTAAATTGGTATGGAAGTTTGTAAATTGGTATTAAAGAATGTGAATTGGTATTAAAGAATGTAAATTGGTATGAAAGTATGTAAATTGGTGTAAAAATATGTAAAATGGGGAACTTCTTGTAATCAAATTTCTAAAGAATAAACTTAGAAAATTAAGACAATGATAATGCCCCTATTGGTTATAGAAGAAGAAACAAGTCAGGGAGAAGAGATTCTTTATATAAGAGGACAATGAAGGTATGTAAATTGGTGTAAAACAGTATGTAAATAGGGTAACTTCTTGTAATCAAAATTTGGAAAATAAACTTAGAAAATTAAGACAACGACAATCTCCCAATCTACTTATATAATTGCCTTATTCTGTCTGTCTGTATGTCTGAAGCTCACGGATAGAATGCGCGCCCATTGGCTGCCAGCGAACACGTGGCCTCCCTGCCCCCCCTCTAGACAACCCTGTTATCAGCTGTGCGATACATACACCTGTCTATAGAGGCCACTCTAGACAACCCTGTTATCAGCTGTGTGATACATCCACCTGTCTATACAGACCACTCTGTCTATAGCGGCCACTCTAGACAACCCTGTTATCAGCTGTGTGATACATCCACCTGTCTATACAGACCACCCTGTCTATAGCGGTCACTTTAGGAAACCCTGTTATCAGCTGTGTGATACATCCACCTGTCTATACAGACCACCCTGTATATAGCGGTCATTCTAGACAACCCTGTTATCAGCTGTGTGATACATACACCTGTCTATAGCGGCCACTCTAGACAACCCTGTTATCATCAGTGTGTTACATTCACCTGTCTATACAGACCACCCTGTCTATAGCGGTCACCTTAGGCACCCCTGTTATCAGCAGTGTGATACATACACCTGTCTATACAGACCACCCTGTCTATAGCGACCACGCTAGACAACCCTGTTATCAGCTGCCTGTCTATACAGACCACCCTGTCTATAGCGGTCACTTTAGGCAACCCTGTTATCATCAGTGTGTTACATTCACCTGTCTATACAGACCACCCTGTCTATAGCGGTCACCTTAGGCACCCCTGTTATCAGCAGTGTGATACATACACCTGTCTATACAGACCACCCTGTCTATAGCGACCACTCTAGACAACCCTGTTATCAGCTGCCTGTCTATACAGACCACCCTGTCTATAGCGGTCACTTTAGGCAACCCTGTTATCATCAGTGTGTTACATACACCTGTCTATACAGACCACCCTGTCTATAGCGACCACTCTAGGCAACCCTGTTATCAGCTGTGTGATACATCCACCTGTCTATACAGACCACCCTGTCAATAGCGACCACCCAAGACAACGTTTTTAAAATATATTCGCACTCGGGTAAACCCCGGGCGTTGCCCGGGCCATTCGTCTAGTTCACTATAAAAGAAGAAACACAAGTCAGGGAGAAGAGATTCTTTATATAAGAGGACGATGAAAAAGACGATGTAAAAAGTATGTAAATAGGGGAACTTCTTGTACTCAAATATCTGGAAAATATACTTAGAAAACTAAGACAAGGCAAAGCTCCCAATCCACTATAGAAGAAGAAACAAGTCAGGAAGAAGAGATTCTTTATATTAGAGTAGGAGTAGTACTAGTAGTATTAGAGTAGTACAAGCTTTCTGGCAAGACGTCCTTCTACGGGTGTAGAAAGACACGAGTAGGAATGGTTTATATATACTTAAAGAAATTTTTGAAAAATGAGTGTTTATTACTTCGTATACAAATGCCTATATTTTATTTATGACATATATCCATGAGTATTTTAATAATATATATATATATATTAGCCGAATGACCCGGGCAACGCCCGGGTTTTACCCGATTAAATGCTTTTATTTAAATACTATTCGTTACAATTATAAATTGGCGCCGTGGATGTCATTCTTGTATAATATATAAATGAGTTTTAAAAATTGTAAAAAAAAAAAATGCATCGGCCGGGAATCGAACCCGGGTCGCCCGAGTGGCAGGCGAGCATTCTACCACTGAACCAAAAGCAAACGGTGACAGAATTAAGAACGCATGACGATGATAACTGTATATTATCCGTGACAGAGGCCACGACAGACGGTCGTGACTATATATATTAATATTAGATAATAAAAAGGCATATATTGGATTTAATAAAATATTTATTCTGCCAATATATCGGCTGGCTGAACGCCAACCTTTATCGAGGTGTATACAAAAATGTAATGCCTCGATAAAGGTTGGCGTTCAGCCAGCCGAAATATTGGCAAAATAAATATTTTATTAAATCCAATATATGCCTTTTATTATCTAATGAATTAAGTATGGGTTTCTCTATTTTCAAAACAATATATATATAAATTGTTAAATTTAGAAAAAAAAAAATCTTTTAAAAAAATTATAAATTAAATTATAAATTTTTCTGAATCATCATTTAAAAAAAAGTTGTAAGTTGTTAATTATAAATAAGGAAGTATAAATAAAAGCAATTTCAAAAAGATATAATTTTTTTTAATAAAAATAAAGTGCTATAACAAGCAACCTCTTATCTTCAAGTAAATCAAGATATTACATAAACGACTCTGGGTTCAAATTTCGAAAGTTTTAAAATTAATTTTCTGTAGTATGTGCAACGGTGTAATGTTCTAGTAATAAAGATATATAAAAGTAAAAATAATAATAATAAAAAGATCAGTTGTAGATATTTGAATTAAAAAAGGCATATCCTGACTGACTCGAGCCCACATGAACATTTCAGATGACAGATGGTTATCTGGTGGGACAAAAATAAACTAAACTCTGCCATCTAAAATGATCACCTGAATGTGGTCAGTGAATTTCTTTTTTTTTTTAACTATTATAGACGCGTATATAATTCTCTTTAAAAAAATTAAAAATTTCTACTGCCCTTACTGCAATTGATAAATTAATGAAAGGGCCTGGCTCATCAGTGGTGAACCCTCCCAGTAGTTTTATGCAAAATAACAGTGGTATGATAGATTAAACTGGCGAAACCGCTTGGAGGGTTCAACACTGATGAGCCAGGCCTTCCCATTAATATTTGATTGCAGTAAGAGCAGTAGAAATTATTTAATAAAAAAAAATCATACGTGTCTATAATAGTTTCGAATTTTCATAACAGATGGCGCGCCAATGCATTATAATATATGTTATATTTAAGAATGATTTTTGCTGTTGATTTTGGAATTATCTTGAGGATTATGTTATGGTAATGCAGTCGTGGTTAAAAAACTTGAAAGTATAATAAAAATAGCAAAGATTAGAAATAGCTTTAATTGAGCTGAAGGAATAAAAAACAATTTGATAAAAGTAATGCCTGGCTTAAGGCGTAAGAATCAAAAAATGAAAAACTTATTTACATAATGTACAAAAGATTCGAGCCGGCCATCGGGAAACAACAACAATGAGCTTTTATAAGGGGAACGCGACCTCTGGCGGTCGATTTAACAGAGTATTTGAATCCATGAAATATAATTATAAATAAAATAATATCATAATATAACATTTATATGTATCTAAGTAATCAAATATCTCTATAAACCAATAAAAGTCAATTACAGTATCTATAAATACATAGTCCTAAGTAGATCACCAAGGCAATATGAGAAGAAGCGCTACGGTAGTACAATGGTATATTTAGAGGCATTCAGTCGAAGCTATAGGGGGTGAAAGTGGGCATTGTGATACGACGCATGCGCTGATAGGTAGCCAATGAAAAGGTCTCGAAGGAGTGTATGGAATAATTGTATTGGTGTTCTGATACCGGGAAGCCTCGTTAGATGTCAATTGTCCGGCTGGATACGGTGACAAAGACTATTTCTTCTTCTCAGTCCTGCTCTATCACCTTCGCCATATATACATATAGGTCTTGTAAATCTACCACATATATATATATATAATAGGAAAAGTGAGATTTCTGTTGATTTTTGATTATCTTGAGGATTATGCTATGGTAATGCAGTCGTGGTTAATATCTTGAAAGTATAATAAAAATATGAAAGATTAGAAATAGCTTTAATTGAGCTTATGGAATATTGAAAACATAATTTGAGAAAGGTATGTCTGACTTAAGGCGTAAGAATAAAAAATAAAAGACTTATTTACATAATTTACAAAAGGTTTGAGCCGGCCATCGAGAAACAACAACAATAGGTTATATATAGGGAAAGTCCCGACATCTGGTGGTAGATATAAACAGATATTTAAATCTATGAAATATAATTTTAAATAAAATATTATTTTTTTATAATATATATACAGCAAAATAAAACGATGATTGAAGAGGAGTATCTTGTGCAAATTTTATTTGCAAGCTTCCGGACGTCCTTCTACAGGCTTTACGATAACTAAACAAAAGAACGATATGAGTTTATATAAGACTAAATATTTTTGCATACGAGAGAAAAATATAGCACTATAAAAATAAATAAAGAGAAAAGTGAAAACGTATATATAATTATAATATATATTAATTTGTTAAAATTGTCACATCTCCCTTTTATCATGTACTGTTCTAATGCATAATAAAAGGGTGAGGTACTTCTTTTACTACATGAATATCATCCTCTTATAACTTTATGTTTATATATATTAAAATGAAAAGACATATCCTGACCGCTTACCTGAGCATTTTAAATTGCAGAGCGCCATCTAGGGGAACAAAAATTTACTAAACGTGTGAGCAGTCAGAATGTACCCTTTTTAATTTTTTTTTAATATCAACACCTGATCTTTTTTTAATTTTACCTTGTTATATATATATATAGATGTAAAATTTGTCGGGAAGGAAATTGATCCATAGAAGCATAGGGCGCCTCTCCTGTCAAAATAAACGTCAAAACCTGACGCCATCTATTGACCGTCGTCGCAAACTAGCGGCCTCTGGTCTGTGAGATGTATATGTAATCACCCGAATTTCTGTATAATGAGCAAGACAAAAGGAAAGAGTTTCCATTGGATTATCGTTAACACAAGCTTTCTAACTACTGCTCTTCTTCAGGTGTAAATCTAGTGAACATTATATAGAATATTCATATAAAATATATATTTTGTATTGATCTAAAGCGAATTATGGATAAGTAATGATTGAAGAATATATTAAAATTACAAATATTTTAAAATTTTATCTCGCTTTAAATCTATGTGAATCATATATCTTATACATATATACATCCCCTTTTATAATGTCCATCAGAATTACATTCGTCGAAGAACTGTAGTTCGAAAGCTCGTAAATAATAGTCTAATAAAGAAATTATTCGCTTTTATTCTTTTCGTTATAATTATATATATCACTACATGCAGATCTTTAGAAAAACGGTTTAGAGTGAACTCGTTTTATTCAACGACAGATCGCAAATTCAATTTGCATAATTGTATCCCAATTGCAAGCCACACCTCACCTTATTTACACATAACCCCGTCGCTATCTATCTATAAAATGAAAAATGAATTTATATATATATAAAAGAAATGAGTTATATAACATTCACCTTTTTAAAAAATTCATAAGACTATATGAAAAATATAGAACAAAGTGGGGCATGTACTATAACAGGGGGTGGTCATATTAATATAAACTTATCTTATGTTTGGATAATATGCTGGAATAAAAATTCAACTAAAAATGATAAGCAATGATATAATAATAATAAATTCACATTTTACCAACCTATCACCTTCTAAAATTAAGATGAACACTTATGATTTCTAAGACACCTTCCTAAGGATTATGCAATTTTAATTCCCCTGTTCAATGAAGCAGTGTTGTCGAACGCTGTCTTTCTGATAATCGGATCTCCGGTTTCTTAATTGGATCATAAACCGTTATAGAGACGTTGAGAAAAACGTCTTTCTTAATGAAATAAGAAGCTTACAACGTTGTAATCTTGTACAGAATCGTTTCCAATTAACTTGTTTATTTGCATAGTGTTGTTTGGTGTTGGTAACAAGTTGCTTATTTTGATGGGAGAGTGTTGCATATTTCTACCTTTCATAGTAGTGTTAGCATTTTTAGAATATTGATACTAATGTTGGGTCTAATATTTTTAAAAGATAAATTTATATATTTGTTGTGTGAATTGTTGATTATTATTTTTTTTTTTTCAAAATTATTTCTGTGGTAACAAATGCAACTTTTAGATTACCTTGTTGCATATATGCTACATATTGTTTCGTTTATTATTTATATATTGCCGAGGATTTGATACTTTTACGAAATCATTGAATATATATATATATATGTAAAACGCCACTAGTGTTATTAATAAAAAAACATCTATTATAACAATATTACTGATGTTTTTTGCCATCTAGCGGAATAACTATCAAATAATCGTCTATTGGATTTTTATTCCAGAATATTGGCCAATCAGAAGATGAGTTTATATTAATATGACCACACCCTGTTATAGCACATGCCCCACTTTGTTCTATATTTTTTATATAGCCTTAAGTATTGTGCAAATAGGTATTGTTATATAACCGAAGAAAATATATCGTTGAAAAGGATATTAAAACGTATAACATTTTAAAACACTATTATTATTTTAACCAATAAAGTAAAATTGTACTGGGATCAGTGAATAAATTGAGAAAAAGGCATTTTCTGATCGCACAAATGAAAATATCATGTATAATGGATCTTTATTCCGACAGATGGCGCAAGCCATCAGCAACTTTTATTTGCAAATTTTCTTAGTTATTAATATAGTTTGGGATAATTGAAAATCTCCATTAAAAAGAAATTAGTAAAGAGAGTCTACTTCGAAATATATTTTTTTAAAAGTAACAAATATTTAAACAATTCGAGAAATTTCTTTTATTTTCTGAGTTTATTAAACTATGTGTTAATCTGAGAAATAAGGAAAAATTCGTCGAAATATTCTAATTTTTGTTATTTTTTTTATATATATCCAGGTATAAGGTCTCTTAATTATTACTATTATTAATACTAAAATTAATTATAAAAGGATGATAGCATGTTTTAAATAAAGATGAATTACAAAAGAATGTAAAATGTATATATATTATATTTAATAGAGAATGATAAGATTTCTGTTGATTTTTGATCATTTTGAGGATTATGGTATGTTAATGCAGTCGTGGTCAAAATCTTGAAACTATAATACAAATATTGAAGATCAGAGATTTCTTTAATTGAGCTAAGAAATGTATAAAAGACATAATTTGGTAAAAGTACTGCCTGGCTTAAGGCGTAAGAATAAAAAAAATGAAAATATTATTTACATAATGTACAAAGGTTTTGAGCCGGCCAACGGGATACGACAACAATGAGTTTTTATAGGGGAAGCCTGACCTTTTAACAGAGTATTTGAATCTATGAAATATATTTTTAAACAGAACAATATTTTAATATAACATATATATATATAATATATAAAAAAAAGATTTCTGTTGTATTTTGGAATTAGATTGATATATTGAATTATTATTATTTGTTGCTTGATTTTGGTATACATGAGTATGTTACGATATTGTTTTGCAGTCGTGGCAATAATAAAATAGTTTTGATCAGAGATTTCTTTATTTGAGCTGAGGAATATATATGAAAATCATAATTCGATAAAAGTACTGCCTGGCTTAAGGCGAGTAGAACAAGGAAAACAAAAGATTATTTACATAATGTACAAAGATTTGAGCCGGCCAACGAGAAACAACAACAATGAGTTTTTATAGGGGAAGCGTGACCTCTGGCGGTCGTTTTAACAGAGTATTTGTATCTATGAAATATAATTTTAAATAAAATAATATTTTAACATGTATAAACGTATGTAAAGAAATGAAAACACTATGAAAAATACGGAATATAAATAAAAGGTTTCCATACAAGTTGTTAGACCTTATATTTGCTTCAAACGTCCTTGTTTAATTTGTTTAAAATTTGAAACTAGGCAGTGCAGTGGCGAAATTAAATTTGAGTTCCTGCACGGGATATGGCGTGCGTGTGCGTGCAACGTTCTAATTAAGATGCATAATTACGCCGCTTTATTATTTTGGAATCAGACGAACATTTTGGCGGGAAGAGAAAAAAAAATTGTACCAAAAGATCTTTTGAAATAATAGAGAAACTTGGCAAAATTCCTTTTAAACATTTTAATGTTTTTTTTTTAAGGTCACACACAAATTTATTCTGTCGAGTTAAATATGTAATTAATAGATTTTTCTGTGATTTATGTGGTTAATTAATATTTGACTATTTGACCACGTATATCGAGATTTACGTGGATTATTTTTGTGATGGGAATTTTTATTATTAATATATTTCAATTGTAATAACGAATAGATTCAAAAAGGATAAGTTTCTTTATTTGAAAATCAATTCGAGCTTTCGGGCGCAAGCTGCCCTTCTACAGGTTAAGACATTGTGTTAAGACATGAATATTTAATGTAATATACAAATAAAATTTTTGTAAATATAATCGAATGTGAAAATTCGAAACTATTATAGACGCGTATGATTATTTTAAAAAATTAAACAATTTCTACTGCCATTACTGCAATGGAAAAGTTAATGGGAGGGCCTGGCTCATCAATGGTGAACCCTCCCAGCGGTTTCGCCAGTTTCCATTGTAGTAAGGGCAGTAGAAATTGTTTAATTGAATTAATTAAAAAAAGCGATTTGAAGTAAATATGTAAATAGGCATGATATATGCACATAAGTGTATCGTGTTTACTAATATCGATATAATTAATCAATAAAGCGATGAAGCACCTATGTACACGGGGGAGAAGAGGTAAAACAATAAAATACGCCATATATATATCCCTAGATATACAACTAAGGTATTAGTATTCAGAGCTCCTATACGCCGTATTGTTTGCCAAACGTATCACGTAATTTCCGTTAGGTTTAGTTTCAGCCTGAGAAATGGAGTTGGTTCTCATATTTCATTGGCCGCGCCGCCACACACCCTTTACATACTGGCACATGTGTTTCCATACTGTCACGTTATGCAAATATATCTCTCTATATATAGTTTATCATTGTCTGGAAACTAAAATAACTATATTTAATGGCATGAAAAAGTGTTTGATTGGAATAAGTAGAATTTATTCATTATATAAATTAAGACTTTCCAAAGACGAACATCACCATCTATCGGACTAAATATATATATGCATATATGACCATTTAATTACATATTAAAATTAAAAAAATGCATATTCTAACCGTTCACATGAACATTTTAGATGGTAGAGCGCCATATAGTGGTAAAAATCAACTAAATGTTGAATCAATTTGCTCCGTGATTTTTGGCCAACACATTTTATTGATAGAAAAGCCAACCACGGAAGCGTTTCGGGCTGTTGGTCCTCGTCAAAACGTGTTGTAGGCTATACCTCAGAGACCAAAAATTAAAATATATGTAAATAGTATAGAAGTTCATTTTCAGGCTTGAATGTCTTCCATCCGCAATATATTCTTGTTTAAAAGTGGCCTGATCACTTCAGTTTAAATTTCGCCTTTTTTTAAAGCAAATTCGACTGCTTTCATAATTTCTCCCGTAAGATGGTTATTACTGCTATACAGGTTGTTGGCTTTTGTATTCAACTTTTCCAAAGTTAGTGATGTGAGTTGTTTATTCATCACACTTTGTACGCTTGCGTAAAAATCTATCATAATGTTATTAGACTTTTTAATCTATATACTATAGGGAACTTATAATTGATCTTATTATTATGTAATCGTAAATGTTAGAAGCGTAAGAATAGCTATCATTTATATTACATCGATACATTCCAAGTTTCATTATTCTTTAATATTTCAATAGTATGTGCAACAGTCTAAAACACTCATGGACAAAACTTAAGGAAGTTGTACCTTTTAGCATGTATAGCGGGATTCAGACAATAACTCTGAAAGATATTACAGTGACCTTTATTGAAGACAAACAATATAACCAAGTGTGAAAGAAATTGCTTCTGTCTCCTTCGAAAAAAAAAAAAAAAACAGACGACCGGCAACATCAAAGACTTTCCACTTTCTTATGTTTTGTTCATGAGTGTAATTATCTTAATATAGTATATGTATATATAGAAAGGGTTTGTGGAACCACAGAGATGTGTTGGGTAATTAGATATATATCTGCATATATATTTGCATAATACAAAATACAAATATCCTAAAAGACACTTAATTAAAACATTTAAATTAGACCCTTTTTCAAAACCTTCTTTTACAATTATAAAGAGATGGTAATCTTCGAAATATAGTTTAAAAAACAAAAAACTCTGCATATTTTCTACAAATTGACCGAATACTTATGCACTAAATATATAGTTCTGGTGTGCACAATTGAAGGGAGAGGTGTCTCTTTTGGTACATAGATATCATCCTATTGCAACTTTGTTATATATATATGTAACAACATAAAGTTAACATATATACATATATGTTTATATATGCAAAATTTATTTTGTTTTTATCTAAAGAGTTTATTATTCAGAAAAAATATATACATATATATATTCCGATATATAGTTTTATTGTCTTACATATTTATATATAACTATAAAAACTATATATTCAATAGTCTTGTTAAAATGTATTTGGTTCCAAGAGTTGGAATTTTCCCCGTGAAAATTCAAAGCAGACGGCTTTTTTTTTTATTCTCTTTTTCCCGCCAATATTTCTGTAAGTTGAAACGCCATCGAACGATTTTTATTGCCCCAATATTCTTTCACGGAATAATTCCGTCGTTGTGAATAGATTTGGAAAAAAAAAGAAAAAAAAAAAACTTTTTTCGTCGATTAGGCATTTTTTGTGATTTTTTCCAATTTAATGTTTTTTTTTTTTCCTAAATTCTTAATACTAATTTTCGATATATATGTATATATGGCCCAGCCAGCCACTTTGCCAGCTAAACACCTCTTTGGAAATTTGTGAATATCCCATTAAATCTCTTGTGGATCTCGTGAAATAAAGTCCGCCCTAGACTGAAGAGGGTCATTAGACAAACACCATGGTCTCTAGGCGGACGCTTCTCAGTTTGCGAAAGCTGGTGTTGTGGCTTTGTCAACGACCTGAATCCGCTAGTTTGCGGCGACGGTCAAAAGATGGCGTTTTAACGTCTATTTCGAAGGGAGAGGCGACTATTGCTTATTTATGAGCATAAGTTTATATATTATATTTTGAAAAATATATTTATATACAAATTATTTTAAATCCATATATTTTCTAATTACATCACTAAAGGAAATAATAGTTTTATTATTTGAGTTTCCATAAACAAGGGAATAAGACTGGTATCCAACAGACTGGATAGAAATTTGTCATTTAACTTATCTAAAATAAAAAAACAGCTTTCTTATGTAACACAGTATGTATCTACATGTTATCTTGGAATAAATATATCTCCTTGTCTTGCAGACACTATTCTTTGTCTTGGTTTTCTCTCTTCTTCCATATAAATATGACCTTTCATATAGTAATATGACTTTCTTTTGAGGATATAAAACTCGTGACAAATCTGTCGGCAGACGATCATCCCGAGATGTCGTCTGACTGGATATTTGTTCAAGTTTGCCGGCCTCGCTGAAGCCGTCTTTCATCCGTCGAACCGACTCATTCTCTGACAATGTGTGTTTCTTTTCAATAATATCATCAAATATTATCTCTACAGACTTTACTGCAATGATATAAGTTATTGAATGAGAGGGCATGGCTCATCTGTAGTGATATTTTCAATAATAGCATCAAATATTATCTCTACAGACCTTACTGCAATGATATAAGTTATTGAATGAGAGGGCTTGGCTCATCAGTAGTGAACCTTTCAATAATATCATCAAATATCTCTACAGACCTTACGGCAATGATATAAGTTATTGAATAAGATGGCTTGGCTCATCAGTAGTGAAATTTTCAATAATATCATCAAATATCTCTACAGACCTTACGGCAATGATATAAGTTATTGAATAAGATGGCTTGGCTTATCAGTAGTGAAATTTTCAATAATATCATCAAATATCTCTACAGACCTTACTGCAATGATATAAGTTATTGAATGAGAGGGCTTGATGATATTATTTTACCAAGCCCTCTAATTTAATAACTTATATCATTGCAGTAATATCTGTAGAGATAATATTTTATGATATTGTAGCGATTTATTTATTATTTTACAAGCATTTATTATATTACCCTAGTATTAACAGAGTATCATTTTTTTACGTTTATATTTTGCTATTCTGTAAACTTCCCTCATTCCTTATCTTTTGTTTATCCTTATAGTTTGTTCTTGCCTTAAATAAATTGCTGTTTCATCCTGAAATTTGTCTTCCCTAATTTTCCACGTGGCAATATTATTGAAAAGAAACACATTGCCAGTAAATTTATTTGTTACAAATTTTAACGATAGATGGAGCAATTTATTTTATAAATATAATCTACTCATTCTTATCAAAATAATCTTCTGTAAATAATGTTTCCAAATCGAATTTCCGAGTTTCACGAAACTTCTGTGATAATATTTTCACCAACATGGATTTGCATTACTACATTGAAAGTACCTATATAGCGCTTGTTATTTTAAAGGGAGATATTCCTTTTATTAATTTTAGAATGTCTTTCATCTCCCAGATAGGTTCTATTCTATGATATATAACGCGTTTATAATACAAGTTCCAGTTGTGGAGTGAATATGTAATTGGGTGTGTACATAAATATAATATATATGTAAATATGTCAGGCCATATTTATTCGGATAGTAGATATAATATCACTAAATATTGCACATCTTCAGATTTTAAATAGATCTATCAGTCTTGATTGCGTCAAATTAATCATAATTATATTTAGCACAATATTTTAAAAATTAAATACATAATCTATTTCACTCTTTATCTCCCTAATTTTATCTTTTTTAATAAAACATATTTGTAAAGATAGAGGCTGCCTGGCCGGCATTCATATTTCTTGAAAATAAAAATATTTCGGCCAATAAATCTTTTTATTATGAAATTTTTGTTTGCTCCTGACGAGGATAAAGATTTTTGTCGGAACGTCGAGGTAATAAAAATATTTACTAGCCGAAGTATCTTTATTTTCTAGAAAACATTTGATTATGACTAAAATTAAGAGGACAAAGTGATTTATACTTGAAAGGTCAACACTTTAGAAAATATTCTAATTAAAATGATAATATTAGACAATAGCCCCATAAAATTAATATTTAAAAAGGCTTTCACACTCATGGACAAAACTTAAGGAAGTTGTATCTTTTAACATGTATATCGGTATTCAGACAATAACTCTGAAAGATATTACAGTGACCTTTATTGAAAACACACCAGATAACCAATATACACTCATGGACAAAACTTAAGGAAGTTGTACCTTTTAGCATGTATATCAGGATTGAGACAATAACTCTGAAAGATATGAATTGTGAAGACACACGAAATAACCAAGTGTGAATAAAATTTCCTCTATATCCTTCAAAAAAGAAAACGACCGACGACATCAAATACTTTCTACTTCCTTAAGTTTTATCCATGAGTATTGATTCAACATTTTATTAAAGTGTGTATTCAAATTAGACGTATATAATTATATTATAATTATTTATTAAAAGTGGGTGTAAAATATGTAATTATAGGGATATGTTACAGTGGTGGAGTAAATATGGAATTTGGTGTGTACATAAATATAATATATATGTAAATATGTCAGGCCATATTTATTCGGCTAGTATATATGATATTTCTATATATTGCACATATTTAGATTTTTTATCGATCTATTAGTATTAATACCGTAATAATGTTCATAATTATAAGTAGCCCTTAAGTATTTATTATTAAGTTTTAATATATGTGCAAATTCTACATACAAAACGTTTACGTTATGAATATCACTTAAAAACACATGATATTATCGCCTCAATATATAAAGAAATGGGAACATGTAAATATATATCATATGATAAATGGAAGAGATAAAGCCGTATAAAATATCTTTACTTCATCTAATGAAATAAATTGTAAATAATGAAGGGGCCTCCCTTCCCATAATTCATTGCGCTATTGACCCATCTAGCTCGTCTGTCATTCCCTGATTTTTCGTCTGCCCAGATATCCCATTATCCAACCGTTAGTAAACACACCCCGTGGAATTATTCCAGTATTTTATTTCTACGTATATATATTTACACACTTTTAGGAAAGATTATCCGATATTTCTGGAAAGGATATGCAAAATAGTTGCTATTCTATTTATGTGTGCTATAGTATGCGCTTTAATCTGGTCACATATATATATATATATATGTAAATATTAAAAAAAAATCGTATATGGAACTTTGATTAATGAAAAAAAAAAGCTTTTGTTGATAGAATTTTTGTTCGTTTTCTAAAAGATATTTATTGGCCAATATTTCGGTTGGCTAAACGCCAACCTCTGTCAAAGGTATAACGTATTTATTTTGTAACTACAGTGGACCCTCGGTTTGCGAGCATAATCCGTTCCAGAGCCATGCTCGTACTCCAAAACGCTCGTAGTGCGAAACTAATTTCTTATTTTTAATAATTGAAACTCGGGCAATTCTTCTTGCTACGAACAATTGCACAGTTTCCCACATTTTACATATTTCCCGAATCTGATCTGAAGGGAGGGATCCCAGTGAATTTTCATCCATCACGATTACGGGCAACCATCACGAGTTGCTCCTAATGAGAAATTTCACTCGTAATCCGAGGTAAAATTTTTCAAAAAATTTTGCTCGTACTGCGAAAAGCTCGTACTCCAAGGTGCTCGTAAACCGAGGGTCCACTGTATAAATAAGGGCGTTCGTTTTATATTTCCGCTGATGTTTATTAGGATTCTCTAATATATTATATATACAAATAAGTTTAATAATTTGAAGTTTATACATGTAATCAATTTTTGTTCCGTCGCATGTACCTATACAGTATAAGTGCTTATAACAATATGATAGGAGACCCATTGATGAACCTTCTGTAAATAGTTTCCTTTAGTGATGAAAACATACGAGCTTTCGAGCTTCTCGGCGCTTCCTTCTTCGGTTCTGAAATAAACAAAATATAAATAAAAATTTCATTTTTTTTTGTAATTTTTAGTTGTTTGTGGTTGTTATTATAGCGCTTTTTAAATCAATATTATATAGATTACAATGTTTTGTTTATAGCCATTTAATTGTATCAGGACTGAAAAAGAGTGTGAAGTGGGAGATTCGAAAGCTCCCCGATTTATATCATTTAAAGTATGAATTACATATGTAAATATGGTGCAAAGGTGTGAAATTGTACTGGGATTAGATTGATAAATTAAGAAAGAAGACATCTCCTGATGGTAAAACTGAAAGCTGATGATAACTTGTGCCATCTGTCGGAATAAATATCAACTATTCGTTGATTTTCTAAAAATTTGTGAACAAAATATATTCTGGAATATAATTAAAATTCAACTATTAGTTAATATTTATTTCAACAGATGGCGCAAGCTATCAGAACTTTCAATTGACACGATTAGGAGAGGCCTTTTTCATAGCGCATTCGAAATGGTCTATTTATATGTCTGGAATTTCAATACAGACGATTATTACTGTGCCTCAACAGTTATATATATAAAACTATATCTCATTACACCTGGTATATACAGTTAAACCTGTCTATAGCGCCCCATCTTGGGACTCACCAAAATAGGGTGCTATAGAGAGGGGGTGCTATAGACAGGTCACTTTTAATGTAAATATAGCATCGTACTACGTATTTAAAATCGGACTCTATAGAGAGGAAGACGCTATTTAGAGGAGGTACGCTATAGAAAGGTTTAACTGTATATACAGGGTGATCCAAAAGTCCCGCACAACTTTAAAAATTAATAACTCCCCGAATATTTGCGCTAGAGCAATGCGGTAAACACCATTGTATTCAGGATGCAATGGGATTTTTTATGGCAAATAATGAAAAATTCGAAATTGATTTTAGTTACAACTTTATTCGCTAGATGGCGCTCTACCAGAATCGGCGATTCAGCGGCCAAATTGTTTGATAAATTGAAAAATATAACTGAACGACACGTATTTTTCCTTTTTGAATACCAGGAAAGAACCCTAATAATATCAAGTGATAAATTAATAAAACACCATTTCGCCAAAAGTTAGAAGAAATGGTTAACGATTTTTAAATACAATCTGAGATATGTAAAATAGGTATATGCAAATTAAAACATGTAGCGAAAAAAAAAAGATATTTTAGATAAGGTTTGTTTTCGAAGATAATAAATTTCTATTTTTTTTAATTCAACTTTCTCTCAGTATCGATTATATTTATTTTAATTCATTTGAAAAATAGGTAT
Source organism: Cordylochernes scorpioides (assembly GCA_030710605.1). Lineage (NCBI taxonomy): Eukaryota > Metazoa > Arthropoda > Arachnida > Pseudoscorpiones > Chernetidae > Cordylochernes > Cordylochernes scorpioides. The sequence goes on from CP092884.1 coordinate 55,142,321, forward strand.
CTATCCCTGATAATTTATTTTACTCTGGAATGCCGTTGCTATTGTTGTCGTGTCCATTAAAGAGTCTCAGATGTCTCCATGCATCTCCATCACAGCAACAGCAATATCCACTATCTTGGGTGTGTAAAGCTGCTGCTCTGGGTCTGTGTCAATTTTCTGCAAGGTTGCGGCCATTTCTGGGTATGAGAATATGTGGGTAGGTGTTAGTTCCACTAAGGACAGTTGTTGCATGTCCTATAGGTTCTTGTGCCATCTGGATGTATTGTCATTCCTTTATAGAGTGTTTTGTTCTAAGTCTTGTTATAGGTTTTGTCATTTTTCTCTCAGAGTTTATTTAGCATTTTGATCTTTTCTTATTTTTTGTTTAATTATCTTGTATTTTGACAAAGCATCAGCGTCAAATAATGACATTTGTTCTTTCCTTTGGCTCAACTTTCTGGCTTCCTTAGCCAATTCAAATGCCATTTCATTACCCCCGATCCCAACATGGGCAGGAATCCTTTGTAGAATGCAGTTCTTCTCCAATGGTTCCAGTTGGGTAAGTAACGAGTGTATTTTCTGTGTGATTTTAGTATTGCCCTTCTGAATTGCTTCTAGAGCGGATATTGAGTCGCTGTATATTAAAATTCCTTCTGCTTGATGCAGGTATGGTTGGTTAAGGCATACATCAAGGGCTTTCCAGATAGCTGTCAGTTCACAAGTGAAGTTTGACGAAATCTGTCCTGCTCCTTCTTTGATTTTGATGTGTGTTCCATCTTGCAGTATTATGTTAATTACGGCCCCTCCATTACTCAGGCTAAGGTCAGAAGATCCATCTGTATATACTGTTAAAGGGGGTGACCTAGCATTTTTAATCAAGGATTTGTACTATGAGGACATAGCTGTTAACACATCAGACCTCGAAGCCCAAGGTATCAAAGTCTACCACAATCAAAACAAAGCCATCAACATATACAATATGTATCACCCTACAAACAATAAACTTATTGACGATGAAAAAATGGCTCTATTTCTTACAGGCAACACTATTATTGTAGGTGACCTTAATGCCAAAAATCAACTATGGGGATGTTCCACGCCAAACCCAAGAGGCAAAATACTATCAAACATATTTAACGACAATGCCTTCATGTGCTTAAATGATGGGAATCCTACCCATCATTCCTACAGCTATAATACTGCACAAGCACTTGATATAAGTTTTTACTATCCTGACATTTTCCACAAATGCAAATGGCAAATATTAAAAAGTATTGGAAGTGATCATTTGCCTAATTTGATTGAAATTAGCACCAAGACCAAAACCAGCTCAATTAAAAAAAATTCTGGAACTTCAAAAAGGCTAATTGGATATCTTTCAAAAACACCATTATTAAAGCAGCCAAAGTTTCAATACCAAGAGGTAATATTAAGAATTGGATTCCAAATTATACACACCAGGCAAAAAATATTCAAACACTTATAACTAAAATAAATGAACTACGGAAAAGTGCACCCAAAACCAAACAAATTGTAGAACTGAACTGAACATTGTGAATGCAAAAATAAAAATATTATACGTAAATGTCAAAAGGGAAAAATGAAAACAAACTTGTGAAAACATGAAACCAAGAAACCCAAATACAAAACTTTGGCATTTGGCAAAACAAATTGAAAGATCCCAGCCACAAACTGAAAACACAAATATGATTAAGAATACAGTTGGTCACCAGCGACTAATGACAAAAATGCTGCCAATCTTTTAGGTAATTCATATCAAATAAGTAGTAAAATCAAATTTGAAATTAAAATTAAGAAAGTTGAAAAAAAGGCCCGAAAGATTATTCATGACTGTAAAAATGTCACCAGCACATAATATTTTTCCATGAAAAAATTCAATATGAAAGAGCTAGCTTATGCATTAGAAAACACTGACCTAAACAAGACTCTTGGGCCAGATGGAATCCATAGCCAAATGATATCAAACTTGGGCAAAATTGGCAAAGAAAGACTTCTTAATATTTTCAATAACTCCTGGAAAACTGGATAATTGCCTCAAGACTAAAAACTGCAACAATAATTCCCATTAAAAAACTTGACAAATCTGCTGATGACCCAAAACACTACTGATATATATCCCTCACAAGTATTTGCTGCAAATTAATGGAAAAAATTACACTCAGACGACTCACCTACCACCTCAATATAAAAAATCTCTTACCATAAGAACAATATGGATTTAGGAAAGGACATGGGACAATAGACCAACTCTAATTTTTCACACAAAAGGTAAAAGATGCACAAAACAGAAAACCAGCTAACCACACCATAGCTGCTTTTTTAGACCTTACACAAGCTTTTGATAAAGTATGGAAAAACAAGTTAATTACAAAATTATACAAACATTTCAAAATTTATGGAAAAGCTATCACTTGGATAAATGATTTCCTTAAAAATAGATACATCAGGGTCAAATATAATGGCACTCTATCTAAAACCTTCAAATTGTTAAAGGATTAACACAAGGATCAGTCCTTAGCCCAAATCTCTTCACCCTATTTATTGCAGGCATAGAAGAAAAAAATTCACATAAAACCAATATTGGACTTTTCGCTGATGACATTATTCTATGGAGCAGCAGTACTAACTGGAAAAAAGCTGAAAGAGATTCGAACAAGACTCTTCTCCATCTAGAAAAATTTGCTAATGAACATAAATTAGAATTTAACCCCCGATTGGCTCGACACAGGAGAGGTAGAGGTTCCTAAAAATAGTACCCCTCCTTCCTATTGGTCATCCTATTGACCAACGCTACCCTCCGTCTTCCATCCGGATAGCCGGCTTGTGTTCCCATTTGATCCCTTTCCTTTTAGTTCTTAAATCCCTAGATTTAAAGCTGAGGGCTTTAGTTTTGGAGACATTGAACTTAAGGCCAGAGTCATGGGCCCAGTTCGAGGGGATTTGGAATGAAGTTTCAACACACTTCTCAGCCTTCGCTCTCGAAGCAGCCTCAATGATGAGGAACTGGTCGTCGGCATAGAGAACCAGCCTGGCTCCCTCAGGTAGCTCCTCTTGGAAAACGGTGTTTACCAGGAGATTACACAGAATAGGTCCGCAGCAAGAGCCCTGGGGGCAACCCCTAGCACAGTTTCTTTCCAACATCAGCCCACCAAAACTGAGGCTAATCCGTCTATCCCTCAGGAAGTCACGAACCAAGCTGCACAAATTATCTGGACAACCCATGTCCATCAAATTTCTCATCAGCTTGTTCCAGTTCATGGAGTTGAACGGGCCATCAATGTCTAGGGCCACGAGAAGAACCCAAGCACCCTTATTTAAGCCCATCTCAACCCCCTCTAACACCTCGTTTAGAGCTGTGGTTGTGGACTTTCCTTCCCTAAAACTATGTTGGAAAGAGGAAAGGAGCTCATTACCTCTAGCCAGTGCTTCAGTCGCTGAGCTAGTAGGCTATCCAGAACCTTACCTAGACACGCTAGTAAAGAAAGCGGACGATAATCATTAGGAGAATTACCCTTTCTACCAGACTTTTCTAGAAGCACTACTCGGGCAACCTTCCATGCCTCAGGAAAAGTACCAGTGTCCAGGCACCTATTGAATAACCTGGCAAGAAGCGATAGGTGCATCCTCACCAGGGCTTTCACGACCGTGTTATCGATCCCGTCGGGACCAGGAGATTTCCTGTTCCCGAACTTGAAAGCCGCCAGTTTCACCTCATTCTCAGAAAAGTGCGGATCCACCAAACCACAAGTGGTCAGAGAGATCTCGTCCTCTGGTTCTCGTTTCCGAAGTTCCGATCCAAGATGAGGTCCAGGGTCTCCTTCAGGTCCTGAGTCTTGAACCCATCTTCCCCTTCAAGTAGCCTCAAGTTAGCGGAGCACCTTATCTTCCCAGAGACAGCCCTGTAAGGGAGACCGTATGGATTAATCTCCAGTACGGTTCTGCACTGCTCCATCCAGTGTTTCCTCTTCGCCCTTTTGGTGTGTCTCTTGTACCCTGCTAGGACCTTCTGGAAAGCTATTCTTCTCCTAACTCTCTCTTCGCCCGTACTATTCTGGAATAGCTTCCTCATGGCCCTGACTCTTTTCCTCTCGATCTTCAGCTCCTCGGTCCACCAAAGCTGTTTAAACTTTTTAAATGCGGTAACCTTTCCAGATCCAGGCCCCAAGGTTTTGCACGTTGGTTATATCCTGGTGGAGCTCATTGACCATGCTATTAATAGAAATTCTGTCAACTGCTCCAGCCAATCTGTCCCCAAGTGTGCAAGCAAACCGGCGTCTGAATATTTCAAGGTTAAGCCCCCTGATGCTGTACCGAAGAACTCTCTCCACTGATGGCGGTTCCACTTCACAACTGGTCTCAAACCTGATGAGTATGTGGTCGCTTACGTCTGTGGGGTCCGTTTCCCACCTCAAACGCCGCATCCTGCTCGTTCTTGCCAGGGAGAAGTCTATGATGTTTTCACCGTTTTCCGTGGCAAACGTCGATTCACCATAGACGTTCGAAATCTCCAGACTCTGACCAATAACAAGATCGACCACGCCTTTCCTTTAGAATTTTCCTCCCTGTCCCCAAACAGCTGGGTGCGCGCGTTAAATTCTCCGCCAATCAGGATCTCATGCCCTTCCTTCCCAACCAAAAAATAATTTAGGAAGTCCAGCTTACCGAGGTCGTTGTCCTGAGGTGGTATGTACGTAGAGAGGCAGACCAGTTTCAGATCCGCCGCCTCGATCTGTACAGCCACCGCCTCCTCCCAGGACCCACAACCCAAACAAGAATCTCCCCGGACCAGTAAGGCGGCTTTGTTGCTCTCGCTAGAGAAAATATCTGTAACGAGTATCTAGACCCATCCTCCCGTCATCCTCCAGGTACATCTCCTGCACCAGGATAACATGAGGGCGATCACTTTTAATGATCCGGTCTAGCTCCTCGGAGCTCCTCCTCGAAAGAGCGCAATTTAGCTGCACGAACCTCCACACCTCCTTGTTTTGCCCCTCTACCATCGCCTCCCGTTCACGTACCAGGCCTTCACCGAGCACTGCGTACTCCGGGGGCGATTATTATTCCTGTCGTACCTCTTGTTGTCCTCTAAACAGAGTCAACAACCCGGTTCCATATAGCATCCCTGTTCTTGGGAGTGCACGCCCTCGCACCTCCCACACCTCTTAGGATGTTCGCAGGTCCTTGCGAAATGACCGGGCCTAAGGCACCTGAAGCAAGTTGACACTGCCTAATTCACCCTGATAGGCACCATCCTGGCACCTATCTTCAACCTCTTCTTGACCAGGAGGGATTTCATGGTGGCCTCCTTTAGGCCCGAAATGACCCAATTCGTTGCGTAGGGCCTCCTTGTACTCTTTGTATAAAATCTCATGTATCCTTCCAAGAAGTCCCCACACCTCGAATTTTGGAGCACCACCATTTCTCTTAGCGCCTCCTCTTTGATGCTAGAGTTGACACCCAAATGAATCAGCTCCCTCCTGTCCCTCTTGAGGCTCCTAGCCTCAGTGCAGGCTCCCTCTCTATAGCCTCCACGGCCAGTTTCTTTTCATCGGGGTTCTTCAATATGAGAGCCACAGCTCCCCCACCCCGAATCATTTTTAGGTCAAAGCAGTGCCTAGGAATGCTACCAGCGATGCTTTTCAGCACCGCGAGCATTAACCCGGACCCCGCATCCTCACTCCACTCAACTACCAGGGTCAGGTCCTCCTTCCATCTAGGGGGCCCTTGACCTTTGGGGGTTCTGGCTTGGTAGTCTTGGCCGCCTTGGGGGGATCCTTAACCTCTTTAGCCCTGATCTTCTTCGGGGTTGTAAGTTCTTTCACTTCTTCTGTAGGCGTCGCTCTCGGTGGGTCCTCTTTTGATCCGGCTGTCACCTCAGTCCTACCCTCTTCCTCTTTTGCTGAAGGCTTCTTAACCCTTTTCTTCTTTCTCTTCTTTTCCACCATCTCGCTGTTCCTAGTGTGAACAGGTTGTTTTGGGGGAGATGGCGGAACAGCTTTCTAGTCTCTAGTTGGTATTTGGACCGAGGCTCCCTCTACCTTGCCCTTGTGGGCTCCTCCGTCTTCTCGTTTCGAGGCGTCTCTCGTTTAGGGAGAACTGGGGAAGCGTCATTGGGAGTACATACCTCGACCTCAGCTAGTTTCAGCGACTCTAAAAGAGCCGCTGCCACTCCCCTCTCTATGCCATACTGCAGGGTGGTCGACTGAGGATCTTTTCCTCCAGGTTACGCTTCTCCACCCGCAGGAGCTCGAGCTCTCCAAGGGCAGACCTATGTTTCTTGAGAAGCTTATCGAAGCATTGCTCGAGGATGTTCGGGTGAACATTTCCAATCTTCCTCCCTCGACGTATGGTGTCTAGGGAGTCCTGGAACGCCTCGGCAAGCTCCTTAAGCTTCGTGCACCACTTCTGGGGTGTCAATGCCTTATTTAGAAACTCATTCATTTCATTCAGGTAATTGAGGTACCTTGCCTTGGTGACATCCATCGCAGCCCCCGACTCCTGGACTATTGAGCCGATTCTCGTTTCAGACGATGGGTCAAACAACAGGAAAGAATCCACAGAGATCTCCATGTTGATGATCCTGTTGAGGCGGATATCAGGGGGAGGGGGGGGGGGTGGACGATCCTTCCTATCCTTTCGCTCTGGGTATCCAGAGCTAGCTGTGCGGAAGGCACCTGAGCTCAAATTCTCAGGCGGCCGCGTCGCTTTTCGAGGACTCAAGTGGGCACCCTGCCTATCCTCTCGAGTCGTGTCGACTCTCGCTGTGCGGAGGGTGCCTGCTTCCATAGGGGACTTCCCTGGGCCATTAGTGGGCGCGGCAAGGGAATTATTAGAAATATCCAACGAGGTATTATTGGGCATACGCTCGGAGCCCGAAGGAATTTGAGCGTCCTCGGGCTTACCCTTGTCTTCAAGAGGGATGCATGAGAAGTTACTAGACCCAATACGTCAAGCTGGCCTATCAGCTCTGTCTAGGTCGTTCACTCCACGGCAAGAGGGATCTGCCTCCCACCCGTTCTCAGGCGCTACCGGAGCCTCATTGGTAATGTCAATCTTTATATTTTGTATTGGCATTATTGGGGGGGGGGGGGGGGGGGGGGGGGGGGGTGACCTGTATTATAATGACACCAGAACGCCACCATGTTACGCAAGGCTGAACTGGGCATATCCGTCTTTCCAGACTTGTCAGACGAGCTGTCAGCGTTGGCCACGTTCTTGTTAGAAACTTGCTCAGGACGCACCACGGGAAGGTGCTGCTCAGCATATGTAGGTAGCCGTCAAGCCTCCCTACTTTGCGTAATCTACAACTGGACGTCACTCCTGTCACAGACCCCTATTAGCATTGCTAACTCTTCCACTGAGTTCCACAATGGTCTGTCGTGATCAGTTAGCCCCTACCACCCTCTTTCAGGCAGCCAGGTACAGACCGCTACTACCCGCGAGTCGGGTGCCAAGGGCTGCAGATGCCAGGCACATAGTCCTACCCACTCTCCATGCTCAGAACTAGGGCCCCGGGCCCAGCACAGTTGGTACATCCCTGGAGCAGTAATGGCTACCCAGACCTCGAAGGTCCACAAGCCGGCTCACAGTTGGTACATCCTAGAAGGAGTGGCCACCCAGACCTTACGGTCCATAAACCGCCACAATTGGTACATTCTAGGATCAGATTATTACCCAGGCCTGGGAGGCCCATAAGTATTTAACCCTCCTTTCTGGTTTCACAGTTGGTACAGTGGAGTGGACCCAGGAGGAGCTCTGAACATCAGAAATAGACAGCATCAAACGACACTTACAAGTTTTAGAATAGGCCATCTCAAGCCATTGAAGATAGAAAATAACAACAAAATCTACCCCACTTGCCCAAAATGTAACTTGGCACCTGCAGCTCCAGAAGACATTGTGGCTTGCATTAGATGCATTAAAAAGGACCTTTGGGAGAGGCCGCTGCTTATCATAAAACAGCTCGAGGAGCATGAACTCATGGAATTCGTGTAGACTTCACACAAGGGGATAAGAAACAACAACAACAACGAATAATTTATCCGATCGTTTAAACCAATTGTGCCAAGTCCTTTCTTTTTAAGTATGTTTTTGTTCTCTTTTTTTTTTTTTGTGCAGGGTTCATTCAAGATTGATGATTATATTTGTTGGCACTGGGGTAGGAAATATCGGTTCTTCTTGAATTTGAAAGTCATTGTGTTTCATATTTATGCCCTTTCTAATATTGTTGTCGTACTGAAGTGTTGAAGATCTTTTGAGTCTTTCTTTTTGTGTCCAGTTTAAATAGGTTCTATGGGATATGTGTTCGGTTTCTTTAGTTTTTATGCTATTGGTGAATTTTATTGTTTTTAATTGTCTTCTGCTTTCGAGTATGTCTAGACCACATTCTCTCTGAATTTTCTCATTGTTGTGGATGAAACAGCACCAGTGATTATTTTGGCCGCTTTTGCTTGAACACTGTCTAGTCTTCCTTTTAGTGATGAGGGAGCCCAGACGAGTGTTTCATATTCCATTATCGGCCTTATTAAGGTGATATATGTTGTTCTGAGAATTCTGGGTTTTGCTCCCCAATTTGTTCCACATAGCCATCTCAGAATGTTTAGTTTTCTGGTAGCTCTATTTGAGGTGCTAATTATGTGTTCTGTAAATAGAATTTCCTCATCAATGACAATTAAAATAATTTTATTGACATCTTGTCAATACATGCAAAGTGCACAGTCTGCACTATTTTAAAAAAGATAATATGCATTATATACACTATGTACAATGAATATGGCGCCTCTGCCAACGCTGCAGAGTTTGGTGGAGAATCGCCAGTGGGTCTCCAGCGACACCACGCATTTTACGATCTACGATGAATACGTAGATCGCGTGCTTCCCCGCTGAGGAGATGGTGATGGCGTGGTCCTCGAGACCAACTGGAAAGATCCAGGACTGCAGTATCACACCTAGGTATTTTGGATTTCTAATTTTATCAATTATTTAGTTGTTTATGCTTATTTTGGGGGTATTTTTATGCCTTTTTTCCCTGTCAGTGGAGAAGACGCATAGGTTTGGTTTTATTGGGTTTATGGTCATTTGGAGTTCCATTGCCCACTTTTCCAGTCCTCTCATTGATGTGTTCAGTATTTTGTCTGATTTTTCTATGCTGCTACTTGTGTGCCATATGGCTATATCATCTGCATAACAGGCAACCTTTGTGTCTTCAGTGAGGTAAGGATGGATGTCGTTAATATATAGCAGATAGAGTAGAGGACTGAGCACAGATCCCTGAGGTACACCAGCCCATGTTCTTCGGTCCTTGGAAATTTCTCCATTGACCCGAACCTTTATCCTTCTTCCCCTTAAGAAGTCTGCAATCCAGATTATGGTTTTTCCTCTTACTCCGATGCTGTGCAGCCTTTCAAATAATTTCTCCCTCTACACTCGAATGAAGCTGAGGTCATATCCAGGAATACGGCCGTTGTCTTCTTTGGCGGTTTTTCCTGGAAAGAATCTATTATTGATTGGCAGAAGTAGAAAGGTTGATCAGGTGTGCAGTGTCTGGATCTATAGTCAGTTTGGTAGAAGTTTATTTTATTATTGTTAGTGAGCCAGACTATGAGCCTAGAGTGAATGATTCGTTCTGTTATTTTACAAAGTATGCTGATGAGAGCAATTGGCCGATAGTTCTTGGATTCCTTGGCATCTTTATTTGGTTTCAGTATTGGCACTATAATTGATATCTTCCAATTCTTTGGTAGTTTACCAGTTTGCCATGAAATGTTCAGTATTCGTAGGAGTTGATTTTTTGCTTTGTCTCCAAAGTGTTTAATCATTTGACCAAAGATTAGATCATCTCCTGGTGACCTCTTGGATCTAACTTTTCTATTGATGAGTTTAGTTCATTCAGTGTGAAGTCTCTCGAGAAAATATCTTGTTGATGGTAATTTCTTGCTTGTTTAACTAACTTGTTTATATTATTTTTAAGAGTCCTTTCTTCATTCGTGTAGTTGAGTCTGTAAGTGCTTTAAAGATATTCAGCAATTATGTCAGCCATCTGTTTGCTCGTTCTCGCTGTTCTATTCATATCGGTTAGAGTATTGGAGGATTGGCGTTGGTTTTGATTGTTTCTAACACTCTAACCATATTCCAGTGTTGGCTGTCCTTTCTTGGATCCATTTTTTTCGCCGAATTCTGCCATTTTTCTTGTTTGCATATCCAAATTTCTTGTTATATTTTGTGAATAATATCAATGAGTTCCTTTCTGTTTTCTTCTGTTCTCTTTGTTTTAAGAAGTTCATTGATATTGTTTCTCTCTCTGCAATCATTGCCTCGATGTTGTGGCCCTTCCAGTAAGGTATCCACAGGTCTTTACGTCTCCTTCTAGGTATCGATGCTTTTGCAGCTTTGGATATGTTCGAAGAGAATTTTTCCAAGTTTTTGTCAAGCGTTCTGAAATTCAATTCTTCGTTGCACAGTTCTTCAAGCTTTTCTGTGAATTTTTTCAAGTCGGCTTTCCTAAAGTTCCATGTTCTTTTATTCTGTTGGACATTCTCAATTTTGAAGTTTAGGGTTGTTAAAATTGTTCTGTGGTCACTGATTTAACCTCTCAGGTTTTTCCATTGTGTTGTGGGTGCGCGATGTTGAAATTTATCGCTGTGATGTCTATTGCGGATTCTGTGCCTGTGGACTTGGATATATAGGTGTTCTCTCCGTTATTTAATGGTGTAAGGTCGAGGTCGGTTAGCATGTCCTCAACCTGCTGACCTTTGTTATCCTGGACAGGTGGTCCCCAAGTTGAACTTTTGGCGTTAAAATCGCCGAGTATGTTTGTGATATCCGAAGACGCTTAACTTAATGTCTCTATTGTGTGTACCCATACAAAATTCAAAGATTTCACGAGCTGAAAGTTGGCGATTTTGAGATGCGTCAAGAATTCGCTGCATGGGTTTTCCGGCAAATTGATATTGATGAAAACTGGCTGTCGAATGTTCTGTGGACAGATGAGGCTCACCTTTATATAAAGGGGGAATTTAACATTCAAAACAGCCGCATTTGGGTAACAGAAAACCCTAGGAATTTTACAGAAATGCCACTTTATCAGCGCAGAGTTACAGTTTTGTGTGGGTTCACATCTTCTTTTATTATTGGGCCATTTTCCTTTTAAAAAATCAAAGGAAGAACTTTTAAGCCCGTTTTTGTAACTGGGGAACGTTAATTTCAACTTTTAGGAGAAAAGGGTTTTGCATATCGCAGGGCAGACAAGTACTAAACGAAATAACATTCATGAAAGATGGAGGACCTCCTCATATCTCCCGAGGTGCCAAACAATTGCTGAAGGATACGTTCGGTGAAAATCGTGTGATAAGTCGCCACTTTATATACCAGTCGCCTCCAAGATCACCAGACTTGACACCTTGCGATTTTTGGTTATGGGGGTACATTAAATCGTGTGTTTATCGATGCCGGCCTACCACATTGGCCATGTTGAAGGCTTCTATCAGAAGGCACGTTTTATAAATTTCAACTATTTAATTGTGACCATTCTGTCATCTATCGTCTGCAGGCGGTGTTTGAGAATGAAGGGCGCCACATTGAGCAAGGATTGTGACCTAATACAAGAGAGAAGGCAGTTACCTCATGTGTTATATTTTGCAGCTCTTTGTTTTGGGTTATGGGAATAATAAATGCTGTCCTTACATCTTGACTCTTTTTTTTTTTCTGTGAACAGTAATTTTTTTTTTTGTTAATCATTTGCCCACATCTTATATTATGTCGTGCAGGCCAAAGTGTTATAACTTCTCGAATAACACTGGTATACACAATTTTAACCCTTATGTTTATTTTATCGCTTTTCGCCCATTAGAAAAAATAGCATAAGGAATATTCTCTGTATCCACCCAACTTTAGAAATTTTGCGCTAAAAATAATACAAAATGATTTTGCTACCACGTTTTTCAACGCAAATGTTCGATTTAAATTTTTTTTTTTTTTAGGGGATACATTTTCAAAATTATGTACAGTATAATAAACAATGATAACATTTGACAAACCCATAGGCTATTTGGAATAAAGTACGACAAATATATTGTCACTCCCCTCTATATTTCATCTTTGTATCATGACAAATATCCAGTTAAATAGTCAAATGTCACAATTAGTCAAGAAACTATACATTCCTTATAGCACGAAATCCTATTATAGTGCCATCATAATTTTTGGTACTATATTAACATTTCAAAAATCGTGTATTGATATCAGTAGTTATTTTCAAACATTCATTCTATTTCACAAAACTCCATCTAAAATATAAATATTTTTTGCTACATGTTTTAATTTGCATATACCTATTTTACATATCTCAGATTGTATTTAAAAATCGTTAACCATTTCTTCTAACTTTTGGCGTAATGGTGTTCTATTAATTTATCATTTGATAATATTTGGGTTCTTTCCTGGTATTCAAAAAGGAAAAATACGTGTCGTTCAGTTATATTTTTCAATTTATCAAACAATTTGGCCGCTTAATAGCTGATTCTGGTAGAGCGCCATCTAGCGAATAAAGTTGTAACTAAAATCAATTTCGAAATTTTCATTATTTGCCATAAAAAATCCCATTGCATTCTGAACACAATGGTGTTTACCGCATTGCTCTAGCGCAAATATTCGCGGAGTTATTAATTTTTAAAGTTGTGCGGGACTTTTGGATCACCCTGTATATAACCTATATTTCATTACACCTGGCATCTATCTATCTATATATATAAATATATATATATAAAACAATAGGAAAAAATAAAAGATAAGTGGGTCAGGTGTTGATATTAAAAATAAAGAAGGCATCTCCTGACCACGAGCACATGTGCTTTTTAGATGGCAGAGTGCCATCTAGTGGAGCAAAAATAAACTAAACGTTAATTAGCTTGCTTCATGATATTTGGCCAACCCATATTACAGCCTACTCCACGCTGACGAGCGCGAACAGCGCGAAACGCGTTCGTGGATGGCTTTTCTTGATTTATCAAGAAATTGGGTTGGCCAAATATCAGGGAACAGGCTAAATAAATGTTTAGTTGATTTCTGTTCCACCAGATGGCGCTCTGCCTTCTGTAAAGCACATGTGCTCCTGGTCAGGATATGCCATTTTTATTTTTGATTTCAACACCTGATCTCTTTATCTTTTATTTTTTTCTTTAATTTTTTTTTCATATATATATATGAAATATATATATTATATATATAGTCCTATATATATATATACGCAGTTTTCTAAAAAGAAATACCTATTAAAAAACAAATTAGGTCTAACAAAAGGAAAGTTAAAAACGAAAAAATTTCTCCTTCGTTCTCAATTTATTTTAAAGAATGTAATTTTCAAGTAATTAAAAAAAAGTAACAATTAATTACCCGGATTTATTAAAATGACATTAACCACGCGGCTTGAAAAGTTCATTAGATAAAAAAAAAGAACTAATCAATTTAGTATTTGAGGATTTTTGAGGGGTTTGAAGAAAAAAAAAGAACCAAAAGATATTTTTAAGAAAGTGAAGGCTTACATAGAGCAGACGATGTGGATACAAATTTATCGTTTGGTAAAAATATGGCCGGAGGGGAGGGGGATCTATCATTAGATCAACTTTAATTAGGCAGGCGATCTTGTTAATTGATCGTTTGGTTTTTTTTTTATAATTGGGTGGTTTGCCTAGAAAGATGAAATGAATGGAACCCATTTTAAAATAATTTTTAACATGTCAACTTATAGGTTCAATTTAAAACGTTTTAGGTCTTTAAAATAAGAAATGTATTTTTTTTTTTGTTGGTTAGGAAAATAAACAGCATAAAGACCATTCCTGATAATGTAAGTAATTGAAAGTTGCTGATGGCTTGTACCATCTGTCGGAATAAACATCAGCTAATTGTTCATTTTTAATTAATTCCCAATATTCAACGATAGAAAAATCAACGATTAGTTTATATTTATTCAGACAGATGGCGCAAACCATCAATATCTTTGAATTTGCATATTATTTGTTATAGTTGCATATTTCCACTAGATATCTAAGAACAATAAAACCCATTTTTACTATTTTACAAACTATAACGAGATATTTTATTCCTCGTTTTTTTTAATCAAATAATAAAAATAATAAATATATTAAAAACTGATAAATTGTGTTTATATTTACCATGTATTTACTCCTTACCGTTGTAACATATTAAATATGTATATATTCTAGGTAATATATGGCAGAATTATCTGATTGGTTGATAGAGTAGGAATTTAGAATAATTATTCACTATGAGAGTTGGATATGCAAAATTGGTCGGCTTAATATTCTCTCAGATTTCACAGAACGGCGATACCTCGGTCAATTAGGCCTAATATGATGATCATAATGCATTAGCGCGACGTCTATGTACAAGTGTTTCCACCTTTTTAGTGCGTTATTTGCCTCCTTTTTTATAAATAAAACAGATTCATATTATACTTCCTGCGATAAAAAATAAATTGTCCAAACCATTGGGAGAATTTACCACTGATGAGTCAAGCTTTTTCCACAATTTTTGAGCTTCTATCATAGTGTTGCCTTCATTTAGAGATATTTTTTAACTATTTACACATGGACAACACTTGATGAAGTGGAAAGGTTTTGATGTCGCCGGTCGTATATATATATATGTGATATTGTGTTGGGATCCTTATCTGTGATTAGGGATCCTGTCGACTAGCTGTAATAATGCGTTGAGGTTCTGGTTGGCCTGTTGTAGAACCTCGTCGACTCTCGCTATAAGTTGTGGCAACCGAGGGTCAAACCTGTAGTAACCGCGAGGGACAGTCAGGGGTGGAGAGTTTTCCCGTACCTCTCTGCACCTTGTAGGATCTTTAACAGTTCTCACAGGGTACAGGCAGTCGTGGTCGAGGCAGAGTGGAAAACTTGGGAATGTCCACACACAAAAAACGAAGAGACACAGTTGAAAGAAAGTTCCTTGAATAGATAAAAAGCGAGCCAAAAGCAAAGATGGAGATAGGAGATTCCTTACTGTTTTACATGGTGAATGAGGGGAACTTGGAGACAACCGGCGACGCGCTGATGGGGAACTGGACTGAACTGGCTGTTGCTACGCGGCCTTTTTATACGACCGCTCTGACTAAGAGAATTGGGTCATGCACGTGTCGATGCTACTCGAGACACGGCACGTGTCGCTGATATTCGAGTCTGGCGCCTACCTGTCGGCTAACAATCTATCTTTAGAAGTTACTTTGGGATCTCTCAATCTTGCTTTTAACTTGGCTTTTAATCTATTATATTTTATTTATTCATCCTCAGTACATTACATATGGTGGTGCAAGGAGACATGTCAATTATGCGTATAATTAGTTAGTTTATAATTAGTTCTATATACAACATGACAAGCTTGTTATACGTATTACATAATATAGGGTTATTGGTTTAAATTATCATATATATATATATATTTCTTTTTAAGCGACAGGGGCAATTTTGTTAACATTATTTATCCCGTGTGTCTTCAATAAAGGTCACTGTAATATCTTTCAGAGTTAGTGTCTGAATCCCGATATACATGCTGATAGGTACAACTTCCTTAGCTTTCAGAGCAATTGTATGAATCCCGATATACATGGTAAAAGGTACAACTTTCTTAAGTTTTGTCCATGAGTGTATATTGGTTATCTCGTGTATGTTCAATAAAGGTCACTGTAATATCTTTCAGAGCTATTGTTTGAATCCTGATATACATGGTAAAAGGTACAACTTCCTTAAGTTTTGTCCATGAGTGTATATTGGTTATATCGTATGTCTTCAATAAAGGTCATTATAATATCTTTCAGAGTTATTTTCTGAATCCCGATATACATGGTAAAAGGTAGGACTTCCTTAAGTTTTGTCCATGAGTGTATTTCTAAAACACACACAAAAATGTTTAAAATAATAAGATAATAAAAATACATGATAAATGCCATATTTAAGTTACAAAAATAAATCTTAAATTTTCTATATCGTTGCAAATAAAAAAATATGAACATAAAAAAAAACATATAAAAGGTAAACGCATTTTCGTCCTATAAAAGTTTATTGCTTCCAAAATATTGAAAACAATATATATTTAATATCCCACTTGTTTTCCTTTAATACATAAAAAAAATACACCAATATATTTTGAAAAGAAAATTTAATTTTTGGTGCACAAGTTTATATATAAAAGGGAATGGAAAAAAATCACTTTCTAAGTTAGTCTTTAAAAACAAATTTTTAAAGTTACTTCAGACCTTAAATTAAATCTAATAAATATCAAACGATCTTTTTTTTTCTTTCTGGTATAAAAAAATAAACTTTATTCTAAATTACACAAAGAAGGAAGAATTTAATGGAATATTTAAATAATTTTTAGAGAAATCTTTACTATTTTACGCAATAAATCATTTAAAGTACAAGAAAATTGCATTTTGATTTGTAATAAGATATTTTATATATAAATTCTATTTATTTATTTAAAAAATACACCTCTATTTTATAAACTTATATAGGAGAGTTATTTATGTAAATATTTACATTTTATATAGACATTTACCGCTGCTTTTAAATATAAATATATTATATAATATAAAAACTCAAATATTTATATATTTAAAAATATATATATTTTATTTTTATTCATTGATATTTTTACTTTTGGTTATCGTTTTTAGAAAGACTTTCAGTTTTGTTGTAAATATGCGTAGTTAACATATCTATCCTTTTAAATCACTAATATAGGATTAACTTTATAAATTCTATATAATGTGAAAATTACCTAATGTGTAATATTTCTTCAAGTAATTGAAAATAAAAGCTACTTGATGGTAAATAATTATATTTTTTTTTTATCACGACTGCACCTTCAACCCCTTATCTTATCGATCCTTTGTCTTATCAACCCTTTCTCTAACAACAACAAACAATTAATTCATAACATATGTATATATAATTACGTTGAGAGAATTTTATAATTTATATAAAATTTGTTATTTAGTTTAAACATTTGAGGTTTGTTTTATTAATATATATAATAAATAGGTAGTGTGTTAGCATATAGTAGTATATATCGTGAAATATTGTGATATTATAAATGTTGTAAATATTGTAAAATGTATAAACTCAAATGATATATGACATGTTTATAATTTATATATATTCAATAAAATGTATAAGCAATTAAATATTTAATGAAGATTATTCATTTTGTTAGTAAAAATATTGTTAGTAATATATGTAATTAACGCAAATATATACTTGATAACTATATTAAATATTATATATAAATATAATTCAAAATTCGAAACTATTATAGACGCGTATGATTCTTTTTAAAATTAAACAATTTCTACTGCTCTTACTGTAATGGAAATTATATATTTATAATTGTATGTAATTTCTACTGTCCTCAAAGCTTATGTCCATAGTTAATTCAAGATACATATTCCAAAAGTCTAGCATCAGTATCACTATAAAAGGAAAACCAAAAGATGCAATATAACAGCGGAATGGTAGATTAAACTGGCGAAACCTCTAAGGGTTCACCACTGATGAGCCAGGCCTTCCCATTAATTTTACCATTGCAGTAAGGGCAGTAGAAATTGTTTAATTTTAAAAAAGAATCATACGCGTCTATTATAGTTTCGAATTTACATAACAGATGGCGCGCTAATGTATCATAATATAATTCAAAATATAAAATAATTTCTCTAATTTAGGTTTTGCAATAATTTTTTATATATTTTTTTTTGACACTCACTAATGTTTCTTTTGATATAAATATATATATTTTTTATGTTTCTGAACTGCGACGACAATAATAAGAGGAGAGTAGAAAATTTGAGCTTTATTAAAAAAATAATAATAATAATAATCGCTCAAAATAATTTCAATTTGTTAAAATAGATGGCGTGATAATCCCTTAGTTGAAATATCTAATTAAATATAATTCCCTCGAGGGGTCTAAATTGTATTTTTTCAAAGAAAATATTAATATATCCATTTTTTAGAATTACAAAAAGAAATAATTATAAAATCGATAAAAATATTTATAACCTAATATAAAATAATAAATAGAATTGCTATGCAGTCTATATAGGAACAGGGTAATATTGAAATAAGGAGAGAGAGTCCTATATGGAAATAAGATACCAAATAAATTAAGGAAGGGTTACATAGACAGAGCTGTCCATAAAAGAAAGGTCAAGATGATTATTAATATTCCATTTGGTCACATGTAAAAGAAGCTAGGTCAAAGGAATGTATGATTAGATCATCATTGCAGGCACGTGAGACGACAACCAAATATGGACATGTTTTGTCAGTTTCCCGCGCTTTTTTTTCCCGCGTTTTTTTATACTTTATCGTTTGGCCCACAATTATTTGTCAATTTTGGAAGGATAATATATATTTGCATATTATTCTTTTATATTTAAGATAACTATTTCTGTGCAAATATAATGTTACCTTTTTTTGGATTATTGTATAATATTTTTAGAAAACCTCTCACGTACAAAATTGATGAAAAACAAACGTAAAGAGAATTTATATATTTTAATATTCAAACAATTAAAAAACATATTTACATAAAATAATAAGAGAGGTGTAATAAGAGATATTTGTCGAAAAAAAAATGTTAATAATTTGTTGACATATTTATAAATATTCGGTTACACACAAAATTAATATGAATATTGAAAATTATAACACCAAAAATTCTAAACACAAGGTAATAAGACCAAATTCAAATAAATAAATAAATATTATTACCTTCTGTTTATAATCTATAATCCAAATTGTGCCTTATCACCAATATTTCTATTATAACTATGGATAAAAACAGAGAGAATCTCTACGAATTAAAAAAAAAGTATTTTTATTCTTTCTCAGGTCAAGTACGCATTTTGAATAAATAATATTTTTCGTATTTAAAAATAACGGTCACCTCTCCCATCAAATTCGATGCTAAAACTCAGCGTCTTCTGAAAAACAGAATTTGCATATCTATTTTCCTATTATTATTATTTTTTAAAGTGAAATATATTTTCATATTTGCTATATGATTATTAATTAGGGAAAAAGCGATATATAATTTAATTATGTTTAATTGAGGATGCATTATATACAAGTATTGTATTAAATTTCATAATTATTTAATGTAAAAAAGTCGTCTCTCCTGTCAAAATAGACGTCATAACTAATTGCCATCTATATGATAAAAAATATATAAAATTTAATTTGAGAATTATCCATTAGTACGCTAAGTAATATATATTTTTGGTTCTAAATTTATAAATTGATATCATTAATTTCAATTATAATTAAATATAAAATCTACCTTTAGAGAAGTATATTATATTTTATCAATATAATTCTCATATTTCTATATCTTTTTAAATCGATGTAGCAGATAAAAATAAAATCCAATATTCAAATATATATCCATGAATATCATTATTTAAAATTTAAAACGATATTATATAACATTGTAAAATATATTTATTCGAAATTTTACTTGAGATCAAATACATTTTGATCTTATGTGAGATGGTAGGGAAATATATTTTAAAAATAGAAAATATAATTTATTTCAACAGTTTTTAAATCGTTTTATCGATTATTGTGAATATAAACATATATACATAATGGTTAAAATTTAAGGAAGTGGAAAGTCTGTTGTCGCCGGTCGACTTTTTTTTTTTAAAGTACGGTCAATTTTGTTCACACTTGTTCATCTCGTGTGTCTTCAATAAAGGTCACTGTAATATCTTTTAGAGTTATTGTCTGAATCCCGATATACATGTTAAAAGGTACAACTTCCTTAAGTTTTGTCTATGAGTGTATATTGGTTATCTCGTGTGTCTTCAATAAAGGTCACTGTAATATCTTTCAGAGTTATTTTCTGAAACCCGATATAAAAGGTACAACTTTCTTAGGTTTTGTCCATGAACGTATTATTTAAATATTTAGTGAATGATTTATATTTTAATGCTTGATACCTCACTTGTATTAACTTTACATTCAAAACTCGGTATTAGAAAATACATTTTATGATCGTGGAACTTAATTTTTTCTGATGGTTTTCGCCATCTATCGGAATAAACTCAACTAAACGTTGTTATATTTTTCATTCCAGAATTTTTTGTCAGAATCTTTTTTCCTTTATTTATGATATTTACTATCACAAACGTACAGTTTTACGGTCAAAAGAAATATATTTTTATTTACACTTCTTTTATATATATACTAGCGGACGTACCCGGCTTCGCCCGAGGTTTTACCCGAGTAAAGGTTTGTCTAGCGAACATTTGTTAAAACAATTCTCTAAAAACTTAAAAAAAAAAGAAGATATATTTTGATAATTTGAAACTCGTAAATTTGAATCTCTCGATAAAGTGAACATTTTTTCCCGGTCCCTGTGTGCCGTGTCATCCTGAATTTTGTCTTTCCTAAATTTCTACATTAGAAAATCATAGTTTTATCTAGTGAACATTTTTTCCCGGTCCCTTGAATAATACTCGATAAGTTGAATAAAATCAATATTAATTGGTTCCCTCGGTAATTGGAAGTTAAAGGAATAGTATCTTCGCCTTGGAATTGTATAATTATTCTTGTCTCAAATAAATTGCCGTGTCATCCTGAGATAATCTTACTTTTGATAAATAATATTTAAGATAACAAACTTGGTGATAAGAAAACTTGTTATCATCGTCACAATGAGGGCGCTGCTTGCGAGTTAAATCTACTAATCTGCAAATAACTCTAAGGATATTCAAGATATTCATGAAATTATTTTTCAAAAACCTTCCCGGTGATATACCTAATAATATCCCAAAATTTCACGGCGATTGGATGTATGGTTTTTGAATCTATAGAGTACAGACAAACAGACAGACATTGAATTTTATATATATAGATTTTCTATTTATCAAATAAAGACTCCTTAACACGATGTTTAGTTAATTTCTAATCCTAAAGATGGTGCTAAAATAGCTGCATTATTCTAAGATAAAATTTTAATATATTATTCCAGTTAACATAATTATAACCTAATTTTAGTGTTGCTTTCATTTTCCATATTAGCATATACTGTCAATTAAATACCGAGAATAAACAAACGACGTCCCACTTTATGCAAATTAAATGAAATATTTACATAAGGTAGATGAAATTAGGTCACACACACTCGCGCTAATATACCTGCAATAAAAGATAAATAGAAGGCAATCAACATAATCAAATATTTGTTATGTTAAAAAAACAAAGTGAACTATTAATGGTTTAGTAAACTTAATTCCTCTATTGATGAGTTTACTAAACAGTGCATAATTCATCAACTCTATTTCGTATTAGCAATACTAGACTTAATAATGATTCGTAAATATGTAAATACGTTATGGATATCAATTTATAGAGAGGTAGCCCTTTATTTATTAGAATAATATCCTCCCTGTGCTAAAATTTAACCCATCAACTTGTTGCATATATAGCGCTACTCTTCTTTTTTTGAATATGTTGTGTATGTAAATAGATGAAGATTATTTGCATTATTTAAAGCCTCATTATTTAAAAATATATTTGTATATAAATTGGCCATTTGTTGTTGGCCAGTCGCAAGAATAGGAGCTAAATAAAGCGTCATGGTCAAGTTCGAGTTGCTCTACGTCTGATTTCGACACAACAGAATAAATTGTAAAATATTGAAAATAATGGAAAGACCCACTTTAGGATGGGAATGCAATTTGATAAATACAATCACTAATTTGTTACAAAGTAAGCTACGAATTAGAATTGAAATAAAAAAAGGCTTCATCTGTATATAAATCCGAAATAAAATTTATAGTTAGCTGGAAGTCATACTTCTAATTCTTCTTTTGAAGGGTATGTTGGACTGAAAGCTAGAAAAAATTTACATAGTTAAATAAACACATGTGCTCGTGGTCAGGAGATGCCTTCTTTATTTTTAATATCAACACCTGACCCACTTATCTTTTATTTTTTTCTATTATTTTTTCATGTATAAACTTATCTCTGCATTTCTTTTTGATTTTATTAAACAATGAAATATAATTATATCCCACATCCAGACATTCTAATTTGCTATTGTTGTGAAATTGATGAATTTTAAAGAAAACATATTTACATACTTGAATGTTTCTACATTATAAAAGAAGCGGTGTTGTAGCATCAGGCTCAACTCTGTCTTTGGTCAACGTAAAGTCTGGTGAAGTTAAATATTTTTTATATTTTTTCATTTTTGTTCTAGTTTCCATTATGCGGTGCATATATTTTTGTATTATCGTTTATTTGATTTGTAATATTGCTCTAAAATGTAAGTTTAAAAAACGATTTTTCATCTAAATTGGAAGCAATACATCCAGGTTTATCTAATTATTCAACAGTTATAGGGTGGTTACAATCAATGGCTGTTAAATAAACAGAAGAAACCAAACGATGTTGAACAAATTGTTGCAAGGAAGATACTGTTGCATAAGTTTACCCAATTTGCACAATGGCCGGTCGATAACCTGCCTGCCCCGAGGTAAAATCAATTTTTGTCTCAATCTGGATATCGAGGTTGCCAGTCGCTGATTTTCTTCCAATAAATTCACTGAATTTTTATTATTTCTCTCTCTCTCCTACACTCTATGATTTTTATTAAATAAATCTATTTTATGGCAATATCTTTGGGATTTTTTTCAAAAATATAGTATATAAGGATTTAAAATTTAACTCTCTATGTGTTGTGTGTGCAAATTTATATCTAGATACACTCTATGATTATATATTTATGCTATTATTTATTCTTATAAGGTGCTTTAAAGAAGAAGGAATTTCGTAGATTTTATTTTTTAAATGACTAATGACCCTCTTCAAACAATTATTTATTTCGACGTTTCGGTCTCCTGAGAAATGTACAAATTAAGTTGCATTTATCGTCATTTGAAAGCCTACAGTTTTCTTATCATTTGTACCTATTTACATATATCTATTGGTTTTAATTTGTTTTTTGTGTTGTATTTTTATTCAAAATATCGCCAAGCACAGAACGCTCCACGTGTTTAAAATGAGATACATTAGTGCGCCATCTACATTTATATATGTAAGTTATTTTAGGGTAAATACGATTTTCTATTGGTCAATATTCTTGTGAAAGAGTAATACAAGAGAAGCATGTATTTATACACTTATAGACAAACCTTAAGGAAGTTGTACCTTTCAGCATGTATATCGGGATTGAGACATTAACTCTGAAATATATTACAGTGACCTTTATTGAAGACATACGAGATAACCAATATACACTTATGGACAAAACTTAAGGAAGTTGTACCTTTCAGCATGTATATCAGGATTCAGGCAATAACTCTCAAATATATTACAGTGACCTTTATTGAAGACATACGAGATAACCAATATACACTCATGGACAAAACTTAAGGAAGTTGTACCTTTCAGCATGTATATCGGGATTGAGACATTAACTCTGAAATATATTACAGTGACCTTTATTGAAGACACTCGAGATAACCAATATACACTCATGGACAAAACTTAAGGAAGTTGTACCTTTCAGCATGTATATCAGAATTCAGACAATAACTCTGAAATATATTACAGTGACCTTTAATGAAGTCACACGAGATAACCAAGTGTGAAAAATATTGTCTCTGTCTGCTTAAAAATAAATAGACGACCGGCGACATAGAAGACTTTCCACTTTCTTAAGTGGATGAGTGTCTGTATTTATTTTGAGAGAAGAAATTCATCCAGGAAAAAGTGTATTGAAAAATATCAGTTAATTAACTCAAGCTTTCTGGCCTTGTAGCTCTTCTTCAGGAGTAAGGTTCACTATATATAACCTGCGTATTTCTCTATAACTATTACAAATTTTTCTACTGTTCTTATGCCCTAAATACCGTGAATATATGCAAATCAAATAAATATATTATTAGAGAGGTTTAGAAGATTAAACTGAGGAAACATCTAAGAGGGTTTACCACTATTTAGTCATGCTCTCTTAATATTTTATAATTTCAGTAAGGTTACTGTAGAAAAATTATATTTTCAATAATTTTACGATAAAATAATTTAAATTTCTATATTTTTCAATAAATGGCAACCCTTGTAACGATAGATCAAAAAGGCCATAGTGGCATTTCGAAACTTCCAGCTATATTCAAATAAAGATTAATGGGATTGAATCATTAGTAAATTATTACTAGGTTGTGTTATGCAACTTGTGTGAAAACATTGTGTTCTATGCAACTTTAGATACGATCTGAGAAGTAATACAAGACTAAATGAAAGTGAGAAATTCCTGAGAAGCCAAATGGTTTAGTTTGTATTCGGGAATGTGACGTTGGTTTCTATTCGATTTTTTTACTTCATTTCTTTCTTTTGAAACTTCTCTCTTTTGTGGAGAGTTTCTTCAGAGAGAGAGCAATAAATCTCTGAAGTATTGTACCATATGTAAATATGGAATTTCTGTCTATTCGCTACGATATAAATATAAACCCGAACGAATAGTAGTCCATTGGCTATGCAACTTTATAAAATTCTCAAAGATAGTTCAATCTAAAATATGCGGATATAATAAAATCGAACTATGTCAATCGTCTATGCAACTTTATAAAATTTTAAAGATAGTTCAATATAAAATGTGCTGATATAATAAAATCGAACTATGTCCATCGCGTCTATGCAAATTTATAAAATTCTCAAAGATAGTTCAATATAAAATATGTGCTGATATAATAAAATCGAACTATGTCCATCGCGCGCGTCTATGCAACTTTAAAATATCTCTCAGGCCTAGTTCAATATGAAAAATGTGCTGATATAATAAAATCAAACTATGTCCATCGCGTTTATGCAACTTTATAAAATTCTCAAAGATAGTTCAATATAAAAATGTGCTGATATAATAAATTCA
Organism: Cordylochernes scorpioides; assembly: GCA_030710605.1. Classification (NCBI taxonomy): domain Eukaryota; kingdom Metazoa; phylum Arthropoda; class Arachnida; order Pseudoscorpiones; family Chernetidae; genus Cordylochernes; species Cordylochernes scorpioides. Next base: position 55,167,275 of record CP092884.1, read on the forward strand.
AACTATGCCCACTCCATCTAAAATTCACAATTACAGAATAAGATGATCAAGTGCTGGATCTCTATAATATAAAAAGATATTAAAAATATATAATATTAATATATTCAATTAATATAACTTTTGAAGAAAATTTGTTTAAAAGAAACTACAAATAGAAACGCTATTGAAGCATTCCTGATGTTATCAACAATGAAAATATATTTAAAGTAAAAAATAATAAATATAAAAAGGTCAAATATCGATATTTAAAATGAAAAAAAGGCATATCCTGACCGCTCACATGAGCATTTTAGAAGGCAGAGCGCCATCTAGGGGAATAAAAATCAACTAAACCTTGATTATAGGTTTGTTAAACCTGCGAATGTGAGCGGTCAGGGGATATGCCTTTTTCATTTTTAAATAAAAAAATATATATTACGAGTTTCTAACCCATAATCTTATATTTATTATAGTACTACATTTCTCAATGCAACCACTAATCTATAAAAACATTGTACGCTGATTGGTTAATAAAATAATCACTAATAGGATGATTACGGTCATGTGATAGGAAAGAGCCAATCAGTGGGTGAGTAAACAAGACACCGCATATATACACCGATTAAGGCGTATAATAAAGTATATAATTAGGCTTGGCTTGCTTTTAAGTTTATTTATTTTGATAAGTTCGCACTGTTCCCAAAATTATGACTCTCATTCTCGATTATTTTACTTATTCAATAAAAGGAAAGCTTTCGAGCTATCATTCTTTGACGTGCTACATTTAAATAATTGGTAATAAGAGGCCCTGATATATTAAATACATTATAATACCAACAAACATGATAGAATCACACACTGGTCAAAATATATTTTTCCTTTCTATTCCTATAATCACAGAGAATATACAAATACAATTATATATATATATATGAATAATATACGTGGTTATGCAAATTAATAAATAATAATTATTTAATAAGTTAACACATATTATCAACCCAGGTAACTATTATAGTCCAATTTAAACGTGTTTAAATTTTATATCATTGCGCTAATGGCTAAGTGTGCCTCAATTTAAATTAATTATTTAAATTATAAGGGGGAATTTATCGAGAAGGGGGTCTAGCTAATGGCCAAATTATGTAAGGAATAATTGTGATGTTAACCAAACTTCACTAATCTGCATGCATTATACCCTCCCCCTCCCTCCTGTTTATGATGCCTATGAATATGGAACGAGTAATGCTTACATAGCTCCACCTACCATATATACATATAACCCCCTATATACATATTTCCCGGGTTAATATTCATTAATGACTAGCAATTTTGATAAACTTTTAAATGAGGTGTCGGCCTCTCAGTAAACATATAGATGATATACTGGTGTTTTAATAAATTTTTCATGATTTTTTTATCATTTAAGTTGTCTTTTTATATATTTTTTCCTATTACAGTATTGGAGTAATGAAATATCAGCACTAAGTTTTTATTATTTAGATTAATATATGAAAGGACATATTTTTAACGATCAAATGAGGAATTTTAGATTGCAGAGCGCCATCTAGTGGAACACAAAATCAAATAAACGTTGATTCAACTTTTTCCGTGATATTTTGCCAACCTATTTACTTAATAAATCAAGAAAAGACAATCACGAACGCGTTTCGGGCTGTTGGCCCTCGTCATCGCAGTGCAGGCTGTACCTCAACAACCAAAAGCCCTCCTGAGAAATCAAGATATGGATATTTAATTTTTGTTTCTATTCTTTTTCATATAGTTATATTTGTTATGGTACATATTCCTGTTTTTATAATCTTTGGTGATCTTTTAATTCATATTGAAATTTACCATATATACATATAGTGATATGCAAATCACCGAGATGGGAGTGGCGTATATAAAGGTCAGGAGTAAGAACCTGTGAAAAGTAGGCGGATTAAAATGTAAGTTCCGAGGTCCAGCAGGGATCTGACTAACGTGAAGACGGCGTCTGTCTATCAGATCTGCTCAATAGACATTGATTCCTTGGGTTTTATACTCTCCCGTAGCAGGGCATTGAACTCTGAGTTCCGAGCATTTAACGACCGTTGGGTAAAAAGGAAAGAAATTTCCATAGACACAAAATAGTCTGCCGAGGCCCAACTTGGTTCAATTTGCAACTTTCTCTCCGTCTTTCTTTCTTCATACTTCCTCACAAATTATTTTTAGCGAAGACTACCTTATTATACAGTAGAGATTCTGAACCCATATATGTAATTATATGTTGTTGTTGTCGTGTCCAATGAAGAGCCTCAGATCTCCCCATGCAACTCTATCACAGCAGTCGTTCTCTATCTTGGGTGTGTATACTGTATTGTTGTTGTTGTCGTGTCCAATGAAGAGCCTCAGATGTCTCCGTACATCTCTATCACAGCAGTCATTCTCTATCTTGGGTGTGTATACCGTATTGTTGTTGTTGTCGTGTCCAATGAAGAGCCTCAGATGTCTCCGTACATCTCTATCACAGCAGTCATTCTCTATCTTGGGTGTGTATACCGTATTGTTGTTGTTGTCGTGTCCAATGAAGAGCCTCAGATCTCCCCATGCAACTCTATCACAGCAGTCGTTCTCTATCTTGGGTGTGTATACTGTATTGTTGTTGTTGTCGTGTCCAATGAAGAGCCTCAGATGTCTCCGTACATCTCTATCACAGCAGTCATTCTCTATCTTGGGTGTGTATACCGTATTGTTGTTGTTGTCGTGTCCAATGAAGAGCCTCAGATGTCTCCGTACATCTCTATCACAGCAGTCATTCTCTATCTTGGGTGTGTATACCGTATTGTTGTTGTTGTCGTGTCCAATGAAGAGCCTCAGATGTCTCCGTACATCTCTATCACAGCAGTCGTTCTCTATGTTGGGTGTGTATACTGTATTGTTGTAGTTGTCGTTGCCAATGAAAAGCCTCAGATGTCTCCATACATCTCTATCACAGCAGTCGTTCTCTATCTTGGGTGTGTATACTGTATTGTTGTTGTTGTCGTGTCCAATGAAGAGCTTCAGATGTCTCCGTACATCTATCTCTATCACAGCAGTCGTTCTCTATCTTGGGTGTGTATACTGTATTGTTGTTGTTGTTGTGTCCAATGAAGAGCCTCAGATGTCTCCATACATCTCTATCACAGCAGTCGTTCTCTATCTTGGGTGTGTATACTGTATTGTTGTTGTTGTCGTGTCCAATGAAGAGCTTCAGATGTCTCCGTACATCTATCTCTATCACAGCAGTCGTTCTCTATGTTGGGTGTGTATACTGTATTGTTGTTGTTGTTGTGTCCAATGAAGAGCCTCAGATGTCCCTATGCATCTCTATCACAGCAGTCGCAATTTCTCTTTATTGAAAAATGGGTGCCGTTAGTCACCTTGGACCAGAATTTGGTCAAATATTCCAAGGATCCAGGGGGGACCGCAGAGAGGTGTGGTTTGATTTCTCCCCTAGGGGATTTATCTTACTCAAATCGGTTTAAAAGCGGCTGGATGTGATGATCAAGGGACAGTTCTCACCGAGGTGGTCTCGACACCAGTTGTTCTAGGAGTTGTCCTTCTATATTTCCTCCCCGTTCTATTTCTCACGGGACCTCTGGATCCTGTGTGTCCTTACCACCCATCACTCAACCACCACGACTGCTTCTAACCAACATGCCACACTACAGTCATCCTATAGGATAAAACACATTACAACATATATATATATACCCCCTTGTACCATAATGTTTTCCAGGTAGTTTTCAGTAAGGCGTGTCGTGTGGAATTTGCATAAAGCGAGTGGCGAAAGAAGGAGAGACGTGAAATATTATTTTTATAATATATGATTAGATGGAATTTTGCCGGTAGGATATTGATCTAAAGAGACAAAGGTCGTCTCTCCCGTCAAAATAGAAGTCAAAACCAGACGCCATCTAATTTTGACATTTTGACAGGAGAGGCGACCTTTGTCTCTTTAGAATATTTGATTAATTATAGTTTTTCTTTAATATAATAATTTATTAACTTGTGAGTATAAAATACAGATTTTATTAAACTATAACCCCAGCACAAAACCGCACGATTTAACAAAGAAATAGAAAGTCACGTTTTTCTTCTTACAGATATTAAAAATTCTAAACTTAAATACTTGTTAGAGATTTTCGTTTCTAATAATATTTTATATATTTTACTAAAATTTGTATTCAGAATCAAATAAATAAAACTATTTTTTATGTTGTCCTTTTAAATATTTAAAATATATATATTATATTTCATGAATATAAATATACCTCTTTATATATATTACTTTTACTATTATTATTATAGTAAGAGAGAATTAACGATATAATTTACATACTCTAGATTGTTATGCAAATTAATCAAATATAATAATAGGGATGTTTATGGTTTTAAAATGAAAAAGACACTCCCTCTCTCTTCTATGCAAATTTAATTTTAAATTATTCTTTATAATTGAGATATATCTATATATATATATATTTTTTTTATTTATATTTTGTGCGTGATATATTAAATTATATTTTCAAAACGGATATATAGATTTTTTAATCTTTAATATAACCTTTTTATTACAAAAATATAATTGACTTTGTAAGATTTATATTGGAGTCTCTTCATATCCTGTACTTTATGAAGCGATAAATTGCGTTTTGACCATATTATATTATTTAATTAAACTCTATTGATATGTGGTTTATTTTCAGAACGAATATTCATTCAATTTATTGTAATTTTCTTTGTGTGATTTTATCTTCCATATAGATTATATATATATATATATATATTATGGATGAAAATATTTCCGGGAGGATATTGATCTAAAAATAATTACCTCACCAGTCAAAATAGAAGCTAAAACAAAGAGTCATCTATTGACGGTCTCTACAAACAAACGGACAAAGGTCGGTGACAAAGCTACAACACCAGCTTTGACAAACTGAGAAACGTCCATCTAGAGACCATGGTTTCGGGCTAATGGCCCTAATCAGTCCAAGGCGGACTTTATTCCATGTGAGATCCACAAGCTATCAAAATTTATATATATGTAAAGGAAAAGGTCACTCTCCCGTCAAAATAGACGTCAAAACTAGGTGCCATCTATTGCCCTTCGCCGCAAACTAATGGCCACGGCCATTGGTAAATGGTGAACTGGTGAACATGGTTTCAGGCTAGTGACCCTCTTTGCTCCATATATGTGATAAATTTGCACTGTTAGTCAACAATAGTATCTGAATTGATTTCAAAACACTTATTGTGACGACAGACCTTTATTCTATCAACTTTAAATATGTGGAGAATATTATTTTGATGGACTTTGATCATGAAGTTTTATTTTTTTTTTATTATTATTACATAAGAACGAAGTCTACGAGGTGTGTTCAAAAGGTATCGCGACTTTTGTGTTTTTTCAAAAATTATTTATTCATTTATGAATACCTATTTTGTCCCCTTCAAAGTAATCCCCATGAGATATTATAAACTTGTGCCAACGGTTTTTCCAATCTTCGAAACACTTCATAAAATCATTTTAAAAAAAATCTTTTTCAGCTCCTCCTTCGATGCCGTCTTTATCTCGTCAAGCGTAGCATAACGTCGTCCTTTCATGGGCCTCTTCAGTTTAGGGAACAAGAAAAAGTCACAGGGGGCCAGATCTGGGGAATACGGTGGCTGCGCGGTATCATTAGTGTGTTGTTTTTGGCCAAAAAGTCGCGCACAAGCAACGATGTGTCAGCAGGGGCGTTATCGTGGTGCAAAAGCCAATTTTTGTTCTTCCACAAATCCGGGCGTTTCTGGCGGATTGCTTCGCGCAAATTGCGCATAACCTGCAGGTAATATTCCTTATAGACCGTTCTACCCTGTGGCAAGAACTCATGATGCACCACGCCCCTGCAATCGAAGAAAACTTTCAGCAAAAGTTTCACATTCGACCGAACTTGGCGCGCTTTTTTCTGTCTTGGTTCGTGCGGCAGCTTCCATTGAGATGATTGAGCTTTGGTTTCCACGTCATAACCATAAACCCACGCTTTGTCACCAGTTATGACCCTCTGGAGCAAATTTGGGTCGTCGCGGACAGAGTCCAACATCTCATTAGCAATGTTCATGCGATGCTGTTTTTGGTCGCAATTGAGCAATTTTGGTACGAATTTCGCGGCGACCCTTCTCATGCCCAAATCATTGATAAAAATCGAATGGCACGAGCCAATCGATATGTTTAGGTTCTCAGCAACTTCTCTAACGGTGATTCGACGATTGGCCAATATCATTTTCTCCATTTCGTTTTTCACACAAAATTTGATCCAGGTTCTTTGATCCATTTTTTTAATAGTTAAAAATCGAAGACGATCCAAAACACCTGCAAGCAAAGCAGCTGTCAACAATTAAGTGAACATTCAAAATGGCCGAGCTTGTCGGCATAAGTGAGAGACATGAGTACCAACATAAAGCCACAAAAAGATCGAAATTCGAATATACGTAACCCGCGAAAATTCAAAATTCGCGATACATTTTGAACACACCTCGTATCAGATTATTGTGTTATATTAGAATTATTTACATATATATCTTTAATTATTTACACGATGAATTAGTAGTGATTTATAAATCTGTGTACAAATAGTTCTAAACTTGCCAAAGTTTTCATAAGATTGAGTATATACAGAAAGATGGCATTATGTCAAAGTAAGCAAGTACAATTTGGTTAGTCAGAGGGCAAGCCAACAAAAGATGGTGTTTCAACATCTAGACAGCATGTTGGATCATTTATAACTCTCAAGTCAAAAAGAAAACTTAAAAAGGGTCCTTTGCCTCTGAAGAACAAAGTAGTGTATCATAAAATCTTAGAGTAGATTGAAGTATACACACCAAGTGTCTGAAGCTATAAAGGGAAACCATCACGAGCGGGGACGTCAACTTATCGTCGCTGCCGACGTCAGCTTATAGTCCCGAGTCCGACAAATGAGTCCTGTGTCTGTCATATCAATATTTCCTTTGTAGACTTAATCCTATCTTTAATGTCTGCTCTAGATGTCGTCTTTCTATGTCGCCACAATCATTTGGGACTTTATTTATGTGACAGTTTATCAATTATACATATTTGGGTGGCGGATTTGCATATACAATATATATGACAAACACAAATATATTTACATATATATAACATAAAGTTGCATATATAATAACATATATGTAACATAAAGTTAATATTGCCTGTTTCCTTATTTAATTAATAAAGTACATATATAATCATGGAATAAAAACTTATGGAAATAAAAAGTCTTTGATGTTGCCGGTCGTTTTAATTTTTCTTTTTTTTTTTAAAGAAGGAAGAGGCAATCTTTTGTTAACACTTGGTTATCTCGTGTGTCTTCAATAAAGGTCATTGTAATATCTTTCAGAGTTTTTGTCTGAATCCCGATATACATGTTAAAAGATACAACTTCTTTAAGCTTTATCTTCATGATTGTATAAAGCTGTTTATTTAATATGACCTTTTAAAAATATTACATACCACGTATTACCCAAGTGTAGGTTTGATAGAGATACAAATGTAATGTAAGTGTAGGCTTATCAAAGTACTGTGCCAGATATCTTATTTCAAAGACATAATGTTCCAATATCAAATATTAAAACAGAAAAAAAAAATCAAACGATATACTATTTTTATTCAAAGGTATACTCTTTTTATGTTTGGAAATTGCTATAAATATAAGATTCCAATTAAAATGATAAAAAAGTATTAGATTTTAATATATATATATTCTTTTTATTATAGATAATATGATAGAGTTGGGAGTTATATATTAAACTATGTAATATATAAACTAGACACATCATAGGTGAAGATTAAAGAGAAAATATATTTTTATAAAATATTAATTGAAATATATTTTGTATATAAGATTTCTCTTAATTAATATTATTTTTTTATGATTTTCAATCTTTGCATATTTTCCTAGTTTACATATTTTAATATCTATCTCATATGTATATATATACGTATATTATATAATCTAAAATGCAAATATTTTATTTTTTATAAAACATGTATTTTATTTTCATTTATTGGCTTTTCTATATTTTTGACCATAGATTTAGAATATAACACTTTGAATAATTGTTGTAAATATGTATATAGTTAACCTACCTAATTTTTTTTTTTTAATTCACGAATATAGGATTCTTTTTATAAATTCTATATTACTGTGATAAATAGTTAATGTGTGATTTGCTTCAAGTAATTGAAAATAAAAACTACTTGATAAGTAAATAACTATATATATATATATTTTACGACTGCATCTCCAATTCTATACTTTTCAAAAACAAAAAAAAAAGTTCATAACATGTATATATAATCTATTCCATATAAAATATCTGATATTGCAAAAAAAAAAAATGAAATTAAGAATAGCTATGCTTTATATTTTCTGATAAAAAAAAGGTGTTTTGATAAATTATTTATAAAATAAATTGATCTTAATAAATATCTAAGCCCAATAACAAAAAAAAAAAAAAAGTGGGGGAAGGAAAGAAAAAAGAGAAAAATGGAAAAACCAATATTTGGCAAAAATGTGATTTTCCTAAGCCTCGTAAGAAAACTTTCGAG
>CP092884.1:55175985-55186823 GCA_030710605.1 Cordylochernes scorpioides
ATCTCGGTGATTTGCATATCACTATATGTATATGAGGTAAATTTCAATATGAATCAAAAGATCAAAACAGATTATAAAAACGGAAATATAAATCATAACAAATATAACTATATGAAAAAGAGAAGGTCGGTGGAAGGATGGTTTAAACCGTTGGTTTTCGACTGCTACGACCCGAGTTCGATTCCTGCCTTGGGCACTTTTTTCTTATTAAAAAAATGCTTCAATGACCCCGATTCTTGCAAAGGTCCAACCCCACCAGCGAGTGTAAGTAACCAAACGGGGCTCTGGCACATTTGTAAGTACAAAGTCGAAGTGCTTTTCACATGTGTAGACATGTGGTACACTTACAGTAAAAGCAGTCGCCTAATTCTACCCCACCATGATTATCATGGCCTGTACCACGTGTATTAGGGATAAGCAAAAATAATAATAATAAGAGAAAAAAATATTAAATATCCATTTCTTGATTTCTCAGGAGGGCTTTAGAACCGAATATTTGGTTGTTGAAGTACAGCCTGCACTGCGATGACGAGGGCCAACAGCCCGAAACGCGTTCGTGGTTGACTTTTCTTGATATTTCAAGAAAATGGGTTGGCAAAACGTCACGGAACAAGTTAAATCAACGTTTAGTTGTTCCACTAGATAGCGCTCTGCTATCTAAAAATCTTCATTTGATCGGTAAAGATATGCCCTTTTATATAAATTTAAATAATAAAATTCTCTCAGTGCTGTAATAAGAAAACGAATTATAAAAAGACAACTTAAATGATAAAAAAAATGATGAAAAATTGATTAAAACGCCAGTATATCATCTATATGTTTGCTGAGAGGCCGACACCTCATTTAAAAGTTTATCAAAATTGCTAGTCATTAATGAATATTAACCCGGGAAATATGTATATAGGGGGTTATATGTATATATGGTAGGTGGAGCTATGTAAGCATTACTCGTTCCATATTCATAGGCATCATAAACAGGAGGGAGGGGGAGGGTATAATGCATGCAGATTAGTGAAGTTTGGTTAACATCACAATTATTCCTTACATAATTTGGCCATTAGCTAGACCCCCTTCTCGATAAATTCCCCCTTATAATTTAAATAATTAATTTAAATTGAGGCACACTTAGCCATTAGCGCAATGATATAAAATTTAAACACGTTTAAATTGGACTATAATAGTTACCTGGGTTGATAATATGTGTTAACTTATTAAATAATTATAATATTTATTAATTTGCATAACCACTTATATCATTCATATATATAATTGTATTTGTATATTATCTGTGATTATAGGAATAGAAAGGAAAAATATATTTTGACCTGTGTGTGTGATTCTATCATGTTTGTTGGTATTATAATGTATTTAATATATCAGGGCCTCTTATTACCAATTATTTAAATGTAGCACGTCAAAGAATGATAGCTCGAAAGCTTTCCTTTTATTGAATAAGTGAAATAATCGAGAATGAGAGTCATAATTTTGGAAACAATGTGAACTTATCAAAATAAATAAACTTAAAAGCAAGCCAAGCCTAATTATATACTTTATTATACGCCTTAATCGGTGTATATATGTTGATATGGTGTCCTATTTACTCGCCCATTGATTGGCTCTTTCCTATCACATGACCGTAATCACCCTATTAGTGATTATCTTATTAACCAATCAGCGTACAATGTTTTTATAGATTAGTGGTTGCATTGAGCAATGAAGTACTATAATAAATATAGGATTGTGGGTTCGAAACTCGTAATATATATTTTATATTGAAAAATGAAAAAGGCATATCCCCTGACCGCTCACATGCGCAGGTTTAACAAACCTATAATCAAGGTTTAGTTGATTTTTATTCCATTAGATGGCGCGCTCTGCCTTCTAAAATGCTCATGTGAGCGGTCAGGATATGCTTCTTTTTTTAAATATCAATATTTGACCTTTTTCTATTTATTCTTCACTTCAAATATACGAGTATTTTTATTGAGGTTAATATTAGGAATGCTTCAATAATTTGTTTCTATTTGTACTTTAAAGACACAAATTTATTTGAAGGTTATATTAATTAAATATATTAATATTAGATTTTTTAAATATATTTATATTATAGAGATCTAGCACTTGATCATCTTATTCTGTAATTGTGAATTTCAAATGGCGTGGGCATAGTTTGATTTTATTATATCAGCATATTTTTTATATTGAACTAGGCCTGAGAGATATTTTAAAGTTGCATAGACGATGGACATAGTTCGAATTTATTATATCAGCATATTTTTATATTGAACTAGGCCTGAGAAATATTTTAAAGTTGCATGGACGATGGACATAGTTCGATTTTATTATATCAGCACATTTTTTTATATTGAACTATTTCTAAGAATTATATAAAGTTGCATAGACGATTGACATAGTTCGATTTTATTATATCCGCATATTTTAGATTGAACTATCTTTGGGAATTTTATAAAGTTGCATAGACGATGGACATAGTTCGATTTTATTATATCAGCACATTTTTTAGATTGAACTATCTTTGAGAATTTTATAAAGTTGCATAGACGATGGACATAGTTCGATTTTATTATATCCGCATATTTTAGATTGAACTATCTTTGAGAATTTTATAAAGTTGCATAGACGATGGGTTACTATTCGTTCTGGTTTATATATATATATCGTAGCGAATAGACAGAAATTCCATATTTACATATGGTACAATACTTCAGAGATTTATTGCTCTCTCTCTGAAGAAACTCTCCACAAAAGAGAGAAGTTTCAAAAGAAAGAAATGAAGTAAAAAAATCGAATAGAAACCAACGTCACATTCCCGAATACAAACTAAACCATTTGGCTTCTCAGGAATTTCTCACTTTCATTTAGTCTTGTATTACTTCTCAGATCGTATCTAAAGTTGCATAGAACACAATGTTTTCATCTACCTTGGTAGATATGTACAAGTTGCATAACACAACCTAATAATAATTTACTAATGATTCAATCCCATTAATCTTTATTTGAATATAGCTAGACGTTTCGAAATGCCACTATGGCCTTTTTCATCTATCGTTACAAGAGTTAGATGTTGCCATTTATTGAAAAATACAGAAATTTAAATTATTTTATCGTAAATTTATTGAAAATATAATTTTTCTACAGTAACCTTACTGAAATTCTAAAAATATTATGATGACTCATATTAGTGGTAAACCCTCTCATCTGTTTCGTCAGTTTAATCTACTAAACCTCTCTTATAATATATATATTTGATTTGCATATATTCACGGTATTTAGGGCATAAGAAAAGTATAAAATTTTGTTATAGTTATAGGAAAATACGCGGGTTATATATAGTAAACCTTACTCCTGAAGAAGAGCTACAAGGCCAGAAAGCTTGAGTTAATTAACTGATATTTTCAATACACTTTTTCCTGGATGAATTTCTTCTCTCAATATAAATACAGACACTCATGTACAAAAGAAAGTGGAAAGTCTTCTATGTCGCCGGTCGTCTATTTATTTTTAAGCAGACAGAGACAATTTTGTTCACACTTGGTTATTTCGTGTGTCTTCAATAAAGGTCATTGTAATATCTTTCAGAATTATTGTCTGAATCCAGATATACATGCTAAGAGGTACAACTTTCTTAAGTTTTGTCTATGAGTGCATAAATTCATGCTTATCGAGTATAACTCTTCCACAAAAAATATTGGCCAATAGAAAATTGTATTACTGCCAAAATAATTTGCCTATCTAAATGTAGATGGCGCGCTAATGTATCTCATTTAAAACACGTGGAGTGTACCGAGCTATATTTTGAATTGAAATTTAAAAAAATTGAAACCAATAGATATATGTAAATAGGTACAAATGATAAGAAAATTGTAGGCATTCAAATGACGTTACATGCAACTTGATTCTCAAATTTCGCAGAAGATCGAAACGTCGAAATAAAGATATGTTTGGTGAGAGTCATTAGTCCTTTTCAAAAAATGAAATCTACGAAATTTCTTCTCTAAAACCTTATAAGGATAAATAAAAGTATAATGATATAATCATAGAGTTTATCTCGATATAAATTTACACATACACACAACACATAGAAAGAGAATAATTTTAAATCCTTATATACTATATTTTTGAGAAAAATCCCAAAGATATTGCCATAAAATAGATTTATTTAATAAAAATCATAGAGTGTAGGAAAGAGAAATAATAAAAATTCAGTGAATTTATTGGAAGAAAATCAGCGACTGGCAACCTCGATATCCAGATTGAGACAAAAATTGATTTTACCTCGGGGCAGGCAGGTTATCGACCGGCCATTGTGCAAATTGGGTAAACTTATGCAACAGTATCTTCCTTGCAACAATTTGTTCAACATCGTTTGGTTTCTTCTGTTTATTTAACAGCCATTGATTGTAACCACCCTATAACTGTTGAATAATTAGATAAACCTGGATGTATTAGCTTCCAATTTAGATGAAAAATCGTTTTTTAAACTTATATTAGAGCAATATTACAAATCAAATAAACGATAATACAAAAATAGAAGCACCGCATAATGAATGGAATCTAGAGCAAAAATAAAAATACATAAAAGAGTGAAATCCATCAGATTTACGTTGACCAAAGACAAAGTTGAGCCTGATGCAACAACACCGCTTCTTGTATAATGTAGAAACATTCAAGTATGTAAATATGTTTTCTTTAAAATTAATCAATTTCACAACAATAGCAAAATAGAATGTCTGGATGTGGGATATAATTGTATTTCATTGTTTAATAAAACCAAAAGCAATGCAGAGATAAGTTTATTTAACTATTTTTATTTTTTTCTAGCTTTCGAGCCAAATTTAAAAGGAGAACTAGAAGTATGACTTTAGCTAACTATATATTTTATTTCAGGTTTATATACATATTAAGCCTTTTTTTAAAATTTCAATTCTAATTCATAGCTTACTTTGTAACAAATTAGTGATTGTATTAATGAAATTGAATTGTACCATCCTAAAGTGGGTCTTTCCTTAATTTTCTATATTTTACTATTTATTCTGTTGTGTCGAAATTAGACGTAGAGCAACTCAAACATGACCATGACTCTTTATTTAGCTCCTATTCTTACGACAAGCCAACAACAAATGGCCAATTTATATACACATATATTTTTACATAATGAGGCTTTAAATAATGCAAATAATCATCTATTTACATACACAACATATTCAAAAAGAGAAGAGTAGCGTTATATATGCAACAAGTTGATGGGTTAAATTTTAGCACAGGGAGGATATTATTCTAATAAATAAAGGGCTACCTCTCTATAAATTGATATCCATAACGTATTTACATATTTACGAATCATTATTAAGTCTAGTATTGCTAATACGAAATAGAGTTGATGAATTATGCACTGTTTAGTAAACACATCAATAGAGGAATTAAGTTTACTAAACCATTAATAGTTCACTTTGTTTTTTTAACATAACAAATATTTGATTATGTTGATTGCCTTCTATTTATCTTTTATTGCAGGTATATTAGCGCGAGTGTGTGTGACCTAATTTCATCTACATTATGTAAATATTTCATTTAATTTGCATAAAGTGGGACGTCGTTTGTTTATTCTCGGTATTTAATTGACAGTATATGCTAATATGGAAAATGAAAGCAACACTAAAATTAGGTTATAATTATGTTAACTGGAATAATATATTAAAATTTTATCTTAGAATTTTGCAGCTATTTTAGCACCATCTTTAGGATTAGAAATTAACTAAACATCGTGTTAAGGAGTCTTTATTTGATAAATAGAAAATCTATATATATAAAATTCAATGTCTGTCTGTTTATCTGTACTCTATAGATTCAAAAACCATACATCCAATCGCCGTGAAATTTTGGGATATTATTAGGTATATCACCGGGAAGGTTTTTGAAAAATAATTTCATGAATATCTTGAATATCCTTAGAGTTATTTGCAGATTAGTAGATTTAACTCGCAAGCAGCGCCCTCATTGTGACGATGATAACAAGTTTTCTTATCACTAAGTTTGTTATCTTAAATATTATTTATCAAAAGTAAGATTATCTCAGGATGACACGGCAATTTATTTGAGACAAGAATAATTATACAATTCCAAGGCGAAGATACTATTCCTTTAACTTCCAATTACCGAGGGAACCAATTAATATTGATTTTATTCAACTTATCGAGTATTATTCAAGGGACCGGGAAAAAATGTTCACTAGATAAAACTATGATTTTCTAATGTAGAAATTTAGGAAAGACAAAATTCAGGATGACACGGCACACAGGGACCGGGAAAAAATGTTCACTTTATCGAGAGATTCAAATTTACGAGTTTCAAATTATCAAAATATATCTTTTTTTTTTTAAAGTTTTTAGAGAATTGTTTTAACAAATGTTCGCTAAACAAACCTTTACTCGGGTAAAACCTCGGGCGAAGCCGGGTACGTCCGCTAGTATATATATAAAAGAAGTGTAAATAAAAATATATTTCTTTTGACCGTAAAACTGTACGTTTGTGATAGTAAATATCATAAATAAAGGAAAAAAGATTCTGGCAAAAATTCTGGAATGAAAAATATAACAACGTTTAGTTGAGTTTATTCCGATAGATGGTGAAAACCATCAGAAAAAATTAAGTTCCACAATCATAAAATGTTTTTTCTAATACCGAGTTTTGAATGTAAAGTTAATACAAGTGAGGTATCAAGCATTAAAATATAAATCATTCACTAAATATTTAAATAATACGTTCATGGACAAAACCTAAGAAAGTTGTACCTTTTATATCGGTTTTCAGAAAATAACTCTGAAAGATATTGCAGTGACCTTTATTGAAGACACACGAGATAACCAATATACACTCATAGACAAAACTTAAGGAAGTTGTACCTTTCAGCATGTATATCGGGATTGAGACAATAACTCTGAAAGATATTACAGTGACCTTTATTGAAGACACACGAGATGAACAAGTGTGAACAAAATTGACCGTCTCCTTAAAAAAAAAAGTCACCGGCGACAACAGACTTTCCACTTCCTTAAATTTTAACCATTATGTATATATGTTTGTATTCACAATACTCAATGAAACGATTTAAAAACTGTTGAAATAAATTATATTTTCTATTTTTAAAATATATTTCCATCTCACATAATATCAAAATGTATTTGATCTCAAGTAAAATTTCGAATAAATATATTTTACAATGTTATATAATATCGTTTTGAATTTTAAATAATGATATTCATGGATATATATTTGAATATTGGATTTTAATTTTATCTGCTACATCGAATTAAAGAAATAGAAATATGAGAGTTATATTGATAAAATATAATATACTTCTCAAAAGGTAGATTTTATATTTAATTATAATTGAAATTAATGATATCAATTTATAAATTTAGAAACAAAAATATATATTACTTAGCCTACTAATGGATAATTCTCAAATTAAATTTTATATATTTTTTATTATATAGATGGCAATTAGTTATGACGTCTATTTTGACAGGAGAGACGACTTTTTTTTTTTTTTTACATTAAATAATTATGAAATTTAATACAATACTTGTATATAATGCATCCTCAATTAAATATAATTAAATTATATATTGCTTTTCCCAAATTAATAATCATATTCGGAAATATGCACATATAATTCACTTAAAAAATATTAATAATAGGAAAATAGATATGCAAATTCTGTCTTTCAGAAGACGCTGAGTTTTAGCATCGATTTTGATGGGAGAGGTTATCATTATTTTTATATACGAAAAATATTATTTATTAAAAATGCGTACTTGACCTGAGAAAGAATAAAAATACTTTTTTTTTAATTCATAGAGATTTCTCTCTCTTTTTATCCATAGTTATAATAGAAATTTTGATGATAAGGCACAATTTGGATTATTCTATATACAGTTACGAGCGTCATTCTTCGTCGCCTCTGTCACGGTTTGCTTTTTTTTTTTGGAATGGCGCCCTCCTATTGGTCGGCTACGATCACGCCACCTTTGCCCCCCCCCCCATTTTTGTAACTATTGTGTTGGAGCGGGTCGCTCCTTAAATAAATATATATATTAGTTAATAACCAAATGGAATCCTCTCTTTCTTTTTCCCAGTAAGAGACGCCTACGGAAGCCAACAGTACATAGACAGATAAAGCACATAGGCTATAGTTATTAACTAATATATGCATTTATTTAAGTCGCCAATTTATAATTGTAACAAATAGTATTTGAATCAAAACATTCAATCGGGTAAAACACGGGCGTTGCCCGGGTCATTCGGCTAGTAGATTATAAACACAAGGTAATAGTATTTATTTATTCATTTGGATTTGGTCTTATTACCTTGTGTTTAGAAATTTTGGTGTTATAATTATCAATATACATATTATTATTTTTGTGTGTAACCGAATATTTATAAATACGTCAACATACATATTATTAATATTTTATTATTCGACAAATGTCTCTTACTGCACCTCTCTATTATTTTATGTAAATATGTTTCTTAATTGTTTGAATATCAAAATATATAAATTCTCCTTACCTTTGGTTTTCATCAATTTTGTACGTGAGAATTTTTCTAAAAATATTATACAATAATCCAAAAAAAGGTAACATTATATATTTGCACAAAAATATTTATCTTGAATATAAAAGAATAATATGCAAATATATATTATCCTTCCAAAATTGACAAATAATTGTGGGCCAAACGATAAAGTATAAAAAAACGCGGGAAAAAAAAAGCGCGGGAAACTGACAAAACATGTCCATATTTGGTTGTCGTCTCACGTGCCTGCAATGATGATCTAATCATACATTCCTTTGACCTAGCTTCTTTTACATGTGACCAAATGGAATATTAATAATCATCTTGACCTTTCTTTTATGGACAGCTCTGTCTATGTAACCCTTCCTTAATTTATTGGTATCTTATTTCCATATAGGACTCTCTCTCCTTATTTCAATATTACCCTGTTCCTATATAGACTGCATAGAATTTCTATTTATTCTTTTATATTAGAATAGAAATTTATTTATCGATTTTTTTAAATCTTAAAATTATATCTTTTTGTAATTCTAAAATGGATATATTAATATTTCATTAGAAAAAAAAATACAATTTAGACCCCTCGAGGGAATTATATTTAATTAGATATTTCAACTAAGGGATTATCACGCCATCTAGTGTAACAAATTGAAATTATTTTGTGCGATTATTTCTTTTTTTTTAATAAAGCTCAAATATTCTACTGTCCTTTATTGTCGTCGCAGTAAAGCATTTTTAAAAATTATTTATATCAAACGAAACATTAGTTAGTGTCAAGATATTTATAAAATGCACACACACAATACCTAAATTTGAGAAATTATTCAATATTTTGAATTATATTATGATGCATTAGCGCGCCATCTGTTATGTAAATTCGAAACTATAATAGACACGTATGATTCTTTTTGAAATTAAACAATTTCTACTGCCCTTACTGCAATAGAAAAATTAATGGGAAGGCCTGGCTCTTCAGTGGTGAACCCTTATAGGTTTCGCCAGTTTAATCTACCATTCCGCTGTTATAATGCATCTTTTGGTTTTCCTTTTATAGTGATACTGATGCTAACTTGGAATATGTATCTTGAATTAACTATGGACATAAGCTTTGAGAACAGTAGAAATTACATACAATTATAAATATATAATTTCCATTGCAGTAAGGACAGTAGAAATTGTTTAATTTTAAAAAGAATCATACGCGTCTATAATAGTTTCGAATTTTGAATTATATTTATATATAATATTAAATATAGTTATTAAGTATATATATTTGCGTTAATTACATATATTACTAACAATATTTTTACTAGCAAAATGAATAATCTTTATGAAATAATTAATTGCTTATACATTTTATTGAATATATAAATTATAAACATGTTATATATCATTTGAAAGTATGCACATTTTACAATATTAACATTTACAATATTTAAAACATTTATAATATTACAATATTTTACGATATATACTACTATATGCAAAATTTCTATTTATTATATATATAAAACAAACCTCACATGTTTAAACTGAATAACAAATTTAATAAATTATGATATTCTCTTAACGGTATTATATATATATGTTATGAATTAATTGTTTGTTGTTGTTAGAAAAGGATTGATAAGACAAAGGATTGATAAGATAAAGGGTTGAAGGTGCAGTCGTGATAAAAAAAAAGATAATTATTTACCATCAAGTAGCTTTTATTTTCAAATACTTGAGGAAATATTACACATTAGTCAATTTCACATTATATAGAATTTATAAAGTTAATCCTATATTAGTGATTTAAAAAGATAGATATGTTACCTACGCATATTTACAACAAAACTGAAAGTCTTTCTAAAAGCGATGATAACAAAAGTAAAAATATCAATGAATAAAAATAAAATATATATTTTTTAAAATATAGAAATATTTGAGTTTTTATATTATATAATATATTTATATTTAAAAGCAGCGGTAAATGTCTATATAAAATGTAAAATATTTACATAAATAACTCTCCTATATAAGTTTATAAAATAGAGGTGTATTTTTTAAATAAATAAATAGAATTTATATATAAAATATCTTATTACAAATCAAAATGCAATTTTCTTGTACTTTAAATGATTTATTGCGTAAAATAGTAAAGATTTCTCTAAAAATTATTTAAATATTCCATTAAATTCTTCCTTCTTTGTGTAATTTAGAATAAAGTTTATTTTTTTCTACCAGAAAAAAAAAAGATC
>CP092884.1:55186923-55252766 GCA_030710605.1 Cordylochernes scorpioides
GTTTGATATTTATTAGATTTAATTTAAGGTCTGAAGTAACTTTAAAAATTTGTTTTTAAAGACTAACTTAGAAAGTGATTTTTTTCCATTCCCTTTTATATATAAACTTGTGCACCAAAAATTAAATTTTCTTTTCAAAATATATTGGTGTATTTTTTTTATGTATTAAAGGAAAACAAGTGGGATATTAAATATATATTGTTTTCAATATTTTGGAAGCAATAAACTTTTATAGGACGAAAATGCGTTTACCTTTTATATGTTTTTTTTTTATGTTCATATATATTTTTTTATTTGCAACGATATAGAAAATTTAAGATTTATTTTTGTAGCTTAAATATGGCATTTATCATGTATTTTTATTATCTTATTATTTTAAACATTTTTGTGTGTGTTTTAGAAATACACTCATTGACAAAACTTAAGGAAGTCGTACCTTTTACCATGTATATCGGGATTCAGAAAATAACTCTGAAAGATATTATAATGACCTTTATTGAAGACATACGATATAACCAATATACACTCATGGACAAAACTTAAGGAAGTTGTACCTTTTACCATGTACCTATATCAGGATTCAGACAATAGCTCTGAAAGATATTACAGTGACCTTTATTGAACATACACGAGATAACCAATATACACTCATGGACAAAACTTAAGGAAGTTGTACCTTTTACCATGTATATCGGGATTCAGACAATTGCTCTGAAAGATATTACAGTGACCTTTATTGAACATACACGAGATAACCAATATACACTCATGGACAAAACTTAAGGAAGTTGTACCTTTTACCATGTATATCGGGATTCAGACAATTGCTCTGAAAGATATTACAGTGACCTTTATTGAAGACACACGGGATAAATAATGTGAACAAAATTGCCCCTGTCGCTTAAAAAGAAATAAATATATATATATACGACCGGCGACATCAAAACCTTTCCACTTCATCAAGTGTTGTCCATGTGTAAATAGTTAAGAAATATCTCTAAATGAAAGCAAAACTATGATAGAAGTTTAAAAAAGGTGGAAAAGGCTTGACTCATCAGTGGTAAATTCTCCCAATGGTTTGGACAATTTTTTTTAATCGCAGGAAGTAGAATATGAATCTGTTTTATTTATAAAAGAGGAGCAAATAACGCACTAAAAAGGTTCCACTTTTTGTACATAGAGGTCGCGCTAATGCATTATGATCATCATATTATGCCTAATTGACCGAGGTATCGCCGTTCTGTGAAATCTGAGAGAATATTAAGCCGACCAATTTTGCATATACAACTCTCATAGTGAATAATTATTCTAAATTCCTACTCTATCAACCAATCAGATAATTCTGCCATATATTACCTAGAATATATACATATTTAATATGTTACAACGGTAAGGAGTAAATACATGGTAAATATAAACACAATTTATCATTTTTTAATATTTATCATTTTATTATTTAATAAAAAAACGAGGAATAAATTATCTCGTTATAGTTTGTAAAATAGTAAAAACGAGTTTTATTGTTCTTAGATATCTGGTGGAAATATGCAACTATAACAAATAATATGCAAATTGAAAATTGCTGATGGTTTGCGCCATCTGTCGGAATAAATATCAGCTAATCGTTGATTTTTCTATCGTTGAATATTGGGGATTAATTAAAAGTCAACAATTAGTTGATGTTTATTCCGACAGATGGTGCCAGCTATCAGCAACTTTCAATTACTTACATTATCAGGAATGGTCTTTATGCTGTTTATTTTCCTAACCAACAAAAAAATACATTTTTTATTTTAAAGACTTAAAACGTTTTTAAATTGAACCTATAAGTTGACATGTTAAAAAATTATTTTAAAATGGGTTCCATTCATTTCATCTTTCTAGGCAAACCACCCAATTATAAAAAAAAAAACCAAACGATCAATTAACAAGATCGCCTGCCTAATTAAAGTTGATCTAATGATAGATCCCCCTCCCCTCCGGCCATATTTTTACCAAACGATAAATTTGTATCCACATCGTCTGCTCTATGTAAGCCTTCACTTTCTTAAAAATATCTTTTGGTTCTTTTTTTTTTTCTTCAAACCCCTCAAAAATCCTCAAATACTAAATTGATTAGTTCTTTTTTTTTATCTAATGAACTTTTCAAGCCGCGTAGTTAATGTCATTTTAATAAATCCGGGTAATTAATTGTTACTTTTTTTTAATTACTTGAAAATTACATTCTTTAAAATAAATTGAGAACGAAGGAGAAAATTTCTTTCGTTTTTAACCTTCCTTTTGTTAGACCTAATTTGTTTTTTTAATAGGTATTTCTTTTTAGAAAACTGCGTATATATATATATATATATATATATATATATTTCATATATATATATATATGAAAAAATGAAAGAAAAATAAAAGATAAAAAGATCAGGTGTTGAAATCAAAAATAAAAATGGCATATCCTGACCAGGAGCACATGTGCTTTACAGAAGGCAGAACGCCATCTGGTGGAACAGAAATCAACTAAACACTCATTTAACCTGTTCCCTGATATTTGGCCAACCCAATTTCTTGATAAATCAAGAAACGCCATCCACGAAATATGTGTAATATATATATGTAGATACCAGGTGTAATGAAATATCTATATTAATAAAATGGAAATTTCATAAGTGGACATCACTAAAAACTTTCGTTACAATGCATCAATTTCAACCAAATTTTCAACATTTATGTAAAACGAGATGGAGCAGGTTTTGCTTAACATCAAAATATATTTCCTAACATTAACATGCGTAACTTCGCTGTTATCGATTAAATACAAAAAAAATCAACAGAGCTAATTCTATTTATATATAAATACAAAAATAAAAATCTACAGAGTTAATTTTTTTACATACTAGCTAATAATCTCAATCTAAAAAACAACAACGATATTACATCTTTCTCACATATTCACACATAATCTTAATTAATAATTAACTAATCTTTAACATTGTTTATTATATTTCAACTTTTATTTCTATATTTGTTTTTAAATACCCAATTGTTTTATCATGTTTCTAATTTCGCCTAACAAATATACAAATTTATAGTGACCAACATATGCAAATTTTACCTTTGTTTTTATTTAACTTGATATCGTAAACATAACATCCATTGTAAGCATTTTTCTGTTCACCTTCTGTGATTTCTCTTTTCTCTGATAGTTTTTAGGTGTAGTATATTTTCTTATTACTAGACTACAAACATTCCCTCGAGAAAAACCTGGGCGAAGCCGGGTACATCCACTAGTAGGTTATATACAGTTAAACCTGTCTATAGCACCCCTTCTCTATAGCAACATATTTTGGCGAGCCCCAAGAGAGAGCGCTATAGACAGTTTTAACTGTAGATAACTGGTGTAATGAGATATATATATATATATAAATTAATGTTTTTGTATGTTTGTTTGTTTGTATGTTTGTTTGTATGTATGTATGTCCGGTATACAAATTCGCAGTAGTTCACTAATTCAAACCAAAATTTCCATACATAGGTAAAGAAATACGGGGAAGACGATAGGCTATTTAAAAATATATATAATCAATTATTAAAACTATATATTTTTAGTCAGAAAATGATGATGACGATATTGCTGTATCATGTTTGATTATTAGATACATAATTATATCGGGAAAAATTCCAAAAAGCAGAGACCACGGGTGAAACCAGTTCATTATTTTGTACGCAGGAACAAAATTCTAACAGAAAAACATTCATTCGAGCAGAAAACAAAAGCCAGATCATCTTTCTATAAAAATATCGCTTCTCAGACACAAGGTTTGGAGCGGGACGTTTCACAAGAGTGACATCCACGACGCCAATTTATAATTGTAACGAATATTATTTGAATAAAAACATTTAATCGGGTAAAACACGGGCGTTGCCCGGGTCATTCGGCTAGTATATATATAAATCAATGTTTGTGTTTGTTTGTATGTTTGTTTGTTTGTATGTCCGGTATACAAATTCGCAGTAGTTCACTAATTCAAACCAAAATTTCCATACATAGGTAAAGAAATACGGGGAAGACGATAGGCTATTTAAAAAATTATATAAATCAATTATTAAAACTATATATTCAAATTATTCTACTTAGCTCACGAACAGCGCCTTCTAGATTAGATTAAATTATGCTGATGCAAACAAATAGATAATGCTAATAACATACAATTATAAAAAAATCTTATCTAAATATATATCACTCGGGTAGATATGCACACGGGTCAATCCCGGGGCGAAGCCCGGGTCACCCGTCTAGTAGTTTATATATATATAATTCACGAAGCACAGTAATAGTCGTGTGTATTAAAATTCCAGACATATATATTCGAATACGCTATGAAGAAGGCCTCTCTTGATCGTGTCAACTGAAAGTTCTGATAGCTTGCGCCATCTGTTGAAATAAATATTAACTAATCCTTGATTTACAATTATATTCCAGCATATTGATCAATATTTTTAATCAACACACGAATAATTGATATTAATTGCGACAGAGAGAGAAAGAGAGGGATTGTGCAAATTATCATCAGATTTCAGTTTTACCATCAGGAGATGTCTTCTTTCTTAATTTATCAATCTAATCCCAGTACAATTTCACACCTTTGCGCCATATTTACATATGTAATTCATACTTCAAATGATATAAATCGGGGAGCTTTCGAAGCTTCCATGTTACACTCTTTTTCGGTCCTGATACAATTAAATGACTATAACCAAAACATTGTAATCTATATAATATTGATCTTAAAAAAGCGCTTTAATAACACACACAAGCAAATAAAAATAAAAAAATAAATGAAATTTTTATTAATATTTTGTTTATTTCAGGACCGAAGAAGGAAGCGTCGAGAAGCTCGAAAGCTCGTATGTTTTCATCACTAAAGGAAAGTATTTACAGAAGGTTCATCAATGGGTCTCCTATCATATTGTTATAAGCATTTATATTGTGCAAGTACATGCGACGGAACAAAAATTGATTACATGTATAAACTTCAAAATATTAAACTTATTTGTATATATAATATATTAGAGAATCCTAATAAAGATAATCAACGGAAATATAAAACGAACGCCCATATTTATAGTTACAAAATAAATACGTTTTACCTTTGACAGAGGTTGGCGTTTAGCCAACCGAAATATTGGCCAATAAATATCTTTTAGAAAACGAAAAAAATTTCTTTCAACAAAAGCTTTTTTTTTTCATTGATCAGAGTTCCATATACGATTTTTTTTTATATTTACATATATATATATATATGACCAGATTAAAGCGCATTCTATAGCACACATAAATAGAATAGCAACTATTTTGCATATCCTTTCCAGAAATATCGGATAATCTTTCCTAAAAGTGTGTAAATATATATACGTAGAAATAAAATACTGGAATAATTCCACGGGGTGTGTTTACCAACGGTTGGATAATGGGATATCTGGGCAGACGAAAAATCAGGGAATGACAGACGAGCTAGATGGGTCAATAGCGCAATGAATTATGGGAAGGGAGGCCCCTTCATTATTTACAATTTATTTCATTAGATGAAGTAAAGATATTTTATACGGCTTTATCTCTTCCATTTATCATATGATATATATTTACATGTTCCCATTTCTTTATATATTGAGGCTATGACACCATGTGTTTTTAAGTGATAATAAAATATTTTAAACTACAGTTAAACCTATATATCTGTGATATTCATATCGTAAACGTTTTGTATGTAGAATTTGCACATAAATTAATACTTAATAATAAATACTTTCATTTTATATAAATTGCATATTTACCCTATTTGCACAATTCCCTACATATCCCTATAATTACATATTTTACACCCACTTTGAATAAATAATTATAATGAAATTACATACGTATATTTTAAATACATACTTTAATAAAATGTTGATTCAATATATACACTCAAACTTAAGGAAGTGGAAATTATTTGATGTCGCCGGTCGTCTCTTTTTTGGAGGAGACAGACAATTTTGTTCACACTTGGTTATCTCGTGTGTCTTCACAATAAAGGTCACGGTAATATCTTTCAGAGTTATTGTCTAAATCCCGATATATATGCTAAAAGGTACAACTTCCTTAAGTTTTGTTCATGAGTCTAAACCTCTCTTTAAATATCAACCTTATGGGGCTATTTTCGAAAATTATTATTTTAATTAGAATATTTTCTAAAGTGTTGACTTTTCAAGTAGAAATTACTTTGTCCTCTTAATTTTAGTCTTAATCAAATATGCTGATTGAAAATGATAAAATTAGTGAAAGTAAAAAGATTTAGAGTAGATTATATTTGATAGAAAATATTGTGCTAAAATGGCTAATTATAATTATAAACAATATTACGGTATTAATACTCATAGATCGATAAAATATATGTGCAATTATAGAGTAATATCATATATACTAGCCGAATAAATATGGCCTGACATATTTACATATATATTATATTTATGTACACACCAAGTTCCATATTCACTCCACCACTGGAGCTTGTATTATAAACGCGGCATATAATTATAGATTAGAACTTATCTGGGAGATGAAAGACATTCTAAAATTAATAAAAGGAACCTCTCCCTTTAAAATTTCAAGCGTTATCTAAGTACCTTAATGTAGTTATGCAAATTAATGTTGGTGAAAATATTATCACAGAAGTTTCGTGAAACTCGGAAATTCGATCTGTAAACATTATTTTGCAGAAGATTATTCGGATAAGAATGAGTAGATTATATTTATAAAATAAATTGCTCCATCTATCGTTAAAATTTGTAACAAATAAATTTACTGGCAATGTGTTTCTTTTCAATAATATTGCCATGTGGAAAATTAGGGAAGACAAACTTCAGGATGAGACAGCAATTTATTTAAGGCAAGAACAAACTATGAAGGATAAACAAAAGATAAGTAATGAGGGAAGGTTACAGAGTAGTAATATATAAACATTAAAAAATGATACTCTCTTAATACTAGTGTAAAATAATAAATGTTTTTGTAAAATAATAAATAAATCGCTACAATATCATCAAAAATTATCTCTACAGACCATACTGCAATGATATAAGTTATTAAATGAGAGGGTTTGGTAAAATAATATCAAGACCTCTCTTTCAATAACTTAAATCATTGCAGTAAAGTCTGTAGAGATAATATTTGATGATATTATTGAAAAGTTCCCTACTGAGATGAGCCAAACCCTCTCAATCAATAACTTATATCAATGCAGTAAAATCTGTAGAGACAATATTTGATGATATTATTGAAAAGTTCACTACTGATGAGCCAAGCCCTCTCATTCAATAACTTATATCATTGCAGTAAAGTCTGTAGAGATAATATTTGATGATATTATTGAAAAGTTCACTACTGATGAGCCAAGCCCTTTCATTCAATAACTTATATCATTGCCGTAAGGTCTGTAGAGATATTTGATGATATTATTGAAAAGAAACACATTGCCAGAGAATGAGTCGGTTCGATAGATGAAAGACAGCATCAGCAAGGCCGGCAAATTTGGACCAATATCCAGTCAGACGACATCTCGGGATGATCGTCTGCCGACAGATTTGTCACGAGTTTTTATATCCTCAAAAGAAAGTCATATTACTATATGAAAGGTCAAATTTATATGGAAGAAGAGAATAAACCAAGACAAAGAATAGTGTCTGCAAGACAAGGAGATTTATTTATTCCAAGATAACATGTAGATACATACTGTTTTTTTATTATTTTAGATAAGTTAAATGACAAATTTCTATCCAGTCTGTTGGACACCAGTCTTATTCCCTTGTTTATGGAAACTCAAATAATGAAACTATAATTTCCTTTCGTGATGTAATTTGAAAAGATGTGGATTTAAAATAATTTGCATATAAATATATTTTTCAAAAATACAATATATAAACTTATGTTCACATATATATAAATAAGCAAAGATAGCCTCTCCCTTCAAAATAGACGTTAAAACGCCATCTTTTGACCGCCGCCGCAAACTAGCGGATCCAGGTCGTTGGCAAAGCCATAACACCACCTTTCGCAAACTGAGAAGCGTCCACCTAGAGACCATGGTGTTTGTCTAATAGCCCTCTTCAGTCTAGGGTGGACTTTATTCCACGAGATCCACACGGGATCTAATGGAATCTTCACAATCTTCCAAAGTGATGTTTATCTGGCAAAGTGGCTGGTTGAGCCATATATACATGTATATCGAAAATTAGTATTAAGAATTAAGGGAAAAAAAAACATTAAATTGGAAAAAATCACAAAAAATGCCTAATCGACGAAAAAAAGTTTTTTTTTTTCTTTTTTTTTTCCAAATCTATTCACAACGACGGAATTATTCCGTGAAAGAATATTGGGGCAATAAAAATCGTTCGATGGCGTTTCAACTTACAGAAATATTGGCGGGAAAAAGAGAAAAAAAAGTCGTCTGCTTTGAATTTTCACGGGGAAAATTCCAACTCTTGGAACCAAATACATTTTAACAAGACTATTGAATATATAGTTTTTATAGTTATATATAAATATGTAAGACAATAAAACTATATTTCGGAATATATATATGTATATATTTTTTCTGAATAATAAACTCTTTAGATAAAAACCAAATACATTTTGCATATATAAACATATATATATATATGTTAACTTTATGTTGTTACATAAAGATATAACAAAGTTGCAATAGAATGATATCTATGTACCAAAAGAGACACCTCTCCCTTCAATTGTGCACACCAGAACTATATATTTAGTGCAGAAGTATTCGGTCAATTTGCAGAAAATATGCAAAGTTTTTTGTTTTTTTAAACTATATTTCGAAAATTACCATCTCTATATAATTGTAAAAGAAGGTTTTGAAAAGGGTCTAATTTAAATGTTTTAATTAGGTGTCTTTTAGGATATTTGTATTTTGTATTATGCAAATATATATGCAGATAAATATATAATTACCCAACACATCTCTGTGGTTCCACAAACCCTTTCTATATATACATATACTATATTAAGATAATTACACTCATTAACAAAACTTGAGAAGGTGGAAAGTCTTTGCCGTTGCCGGTCGTCTGTTTTTTTTTTTTTTTCGAAGGAGACAGAAGCAATTTTGTTCACACTTGGTTATTATATTGTTTGTCTTCAATAAAGGTCACTGTAATATCTTTCAGAGTTATTGTCTGAATCCCGATATACATGGTAAAAGGTGTAACTTCCTTAAGTTTTGTCCATGAGTGTATTAACCTATTGCACATACTTTTGAAATATCAAAGAATAATGAAACTTAGAATGTATCGATGTAATATAAATATTAGCTATTCTTACGCCTCTAACATTCACCATTACAGAATAATAAGATCAATCATAAGTTCCCTATAGTATATAGATTAAAAAGTCTAATAACATTATGATAGATTTTTACGCAAGCGTACAAAGTGTGATAAATAAACAACTCACATCACTAACTTTAGAAAAGTTGAATACAAAAGCCAACACCTGTATAGCAGTAATAACCATCTTACGGGAGAAATTAGGAAATCGGTCGAATTTGCTTTAAAAAAAGACGAAATTTAAACTGAAGTGATCAGGCCGCTTTTAAACAAGAATATATTGCGGATGGAAGACATTCAAGTCTGAAAATGAACTTCTATACTATTTACATATGTTTTTGATTTTTGGTCTCTGAGGTAGAGCCTACAACACGTTTTGACGAGGACCAACAGCCCGAAACGCGTTCGTGGTTGGCTTTTCTATCGAGAAATTGGGTTGGCCAAAAATCACGGAGCAAATTGATTCAACATTTAGTTGATTTTTACCACTAGATGGCGCTCTGTCATCTAAAATGTTCATGTAAGTGGTTGGGATATGCATTTTTTTGTTTTTAATATGTAATTAAATGATCATATATGCATATATATATTTAGTCCGATAGATGGTGATGTACGTTTTTGGAAAGTTATTTTGTATAATGAGGAAATTCTACCTAATCCAATCAAACACTTTTTCATGCCATTAAATAAAGTTATTTTAGTTTCCAGACAATGATAAACTATATATATAGAAAGAGATATTTGCATAACGTGACAGTATGGAAACACATGTGCCAGTATGTACAGAAGGTGTGTGGCGGCGCGGCCAATGAAATATGAGAACCAACTCCATTTCTCAGGCTGAAACTAAACCTAACGGAAATTACGTGATACGTTTGGCAAACAATACGGCGTATAGGAGCTCTGAATACTAATACCTTAGTTGTATATCTAGGGATATATATATGGCGTATTTTATTGTTTTACCTCTTCTCCCCCGTGTACATAGGTGCTTCATCGCTTTATTGATTAATTATATCGATATTAGTAAACACGATACACTTATGTGCATATATCATGCCTATTTACATATTTACTTCAAATCGCTTTTTTTAATTAATTCAATTAAACAATTTCTACTGCCCTTACTACAATGGAAACTGGCGAAACCGCTGGGAGGGTTCACCATTGATGAGCCAGGCCCTCCCATTAACTTTTCCATTGCAGTAATGGCAGTAGAAATTGTTTAATTTTTTAAACTAATCATACGCGTCTATAATAGTTTCGAATTTTCACATTCGATTATATTTACAAAAAAATTATTTGTATATTACATTATATATTCATGTCTTAACACAATTGAAATATATTAATAATAAAAATTCCCATCACAAAAATAATCCACGTAAATCTCGATATACGTGGTCAAATAGTCAAATATTAATTAACCACATAAATCACAGAAAAATCTATTAATTACATATTTAACTCGACAGAATAAATTTGTGTGTGACCTTAAAAAAAAACATTAAAATGTTTAAAAGGAATTTTGCCAAGTTTCTCTATTATTTCAAAAGATCTTTTGGTACAATTTTTTTTTCTCTTCCCGCCAAAATGTTCGTCTGATTCCAAAATAATAAAGCGGCGTAATTATGCATCTTAATTAGAACGTTGCACGCACACGCACGCCATATCCCGTGCAGGAACTCAAATTTAATTTCGCCACTGCACTGCCTAGTTTCAAATTTTAAACAAATTAAACAAGGACGTTTGAAGCAAATATAAGGTCTAACAACTTGTATGGAAACCTTTTATTTATACTCCGTATTTTTCATAGTGTTTTCCTTTCTTGACATACGTTTATATATGTTAAAATATTATTTTATTTAAAATTATATTTCATAGATACAAATACTCTGTTAAATCGACCACCAGAGGTCACACTTCCCCTATAAATACTCATTGTTGTTGTTTCTTGTTGGCCGGCTCAAATCTTTGTACATTATGTAAATAATCTTTTGTTTTCCTTGTTCTACTCGCCTTAAGCCAGGCGATACTTTTATCGAATTATGTTTTTCATATATATTCCTTAGCTCAAATAAAGAAATCTCTGATCAAAACTATTTTATTATTCCCACGACTGGAAAACAATATCGTAAAATACTCATGGATACGTTGAATTTGTTACTACAGTAATCATGATGAAAAAGAAATAAAAAACAATTAAAGCAACAAATATATAAATTTATCTTTTAAAATATTTGTCCCAACATTAGTATCAAATTTCTAAAATTGCTAATACTACTAAGAAAGGTAGAAATATGCAACACTCTCCCATCAAAATAAGCAACTTGTTACCAACACCAAACAACACTATGCAAATAAACAAGTTAATTGGAAACGATTCTGTACAAGATTACAACGTTGTAAGCTTCTTATTTCATTAAGAAAGACGTTTTTCTCAACGTCTCTATAACGGTTTATGATCCAATTAAGAAACCGGAGATCCGATTATCAGAAAGACAGCGTTCGACAACACTGCTTCATTGAACAGGAGAATTAAAATTACATAATCCTTAGGAAGGTGTCTTAGAAATCATAAGTGTTCATCTTAATTTTGGAAGGTGATAGATGGAGGAAATGTGAATTTATCATTATTATATCATTGCTTATTATCATTTTTTAGTTGAATTTTTATTCCAGTATATTATCCAAACATAAGATACGTTTATATTAATATGACCATCTCCTGGTATAGCACATGCCCCACTTTGTTCTATATTTTTCATATATTCTTATGAATTTTTCAAAAAGGTGAATGTTATAAAACTTATTTCTTATATATATATATAAATTCATATTTTATTTTATTGATAGATAGCGACGGGGTTATGTGCAAATAAGGTGAGGTGTGGCTTGCAATTGGGATACAATTATGCAAATTGAATTTGTCATCTGTCGTTGAAAATAACGAGTTCACTCTAAACCGTTTTTCTAAAGATCTGCATGTAGTGATATATATATAATTATAACGAAAAGAATAAAGGCGAAGAATTTCTCTATTAGACTATTATTCACGAGCTTTCGAACTACAGTTCTTCGACGAATGTAATTCTGATGGACATTATAAAAGGGTATGTATATATAAGAGATATGATTTACATAGATTTAAAGCGAGATAATATTTTAAAATATTTGTAATTTTAATATATTATTCAATCATTACTTAGCCATAATTTGCCTTAGATCAATACAAATTATATATTTTATATAAATCGTCTATATAATGTTCACCACACCTGAAGAAGAGCAGTAGTTAGAAAGCTTGTGTTAACGATAGACCAATGAGAAACTCTTTCCTTTTGTCTTTCTCATTATACAGAAATTCGGGTGATTACATATACTTCTCACCGACCCGAAACCGCTAGTTTGCGACGAAGGTCAATAGATGGCGTCAAGTTTTGACGTTTATTTTGACGGGAGAGGCGCCCTATGCTTCTATGGATCAATTTCCTTCCGGCAAATTTTACATCTATAAATATATAACAAGATAAAATTAAAAAAGGTCAGGTGTTGATATTAAAAAAAATTAAAAAGGGTACATTCTGACTGCTCACACGTTTAGTAAATTTTTGTTCCACTAGATGGCGCTCCGAAATTTAAAATATTCAGAAAAGCGGTCAGGATATGCCTTTTTATTTATATATATATATAAGCATAAAGTTATAAGAGGATGATATTCATGTAGTAAAAGAAGTACCTCACCCTTTTATTATGCATTAGAACAGTACATGATAAAAGGTATATGTAACAATTTTAAGAAATTAATATATATTTTAAGAAAAAGGCATCTCCTTATCGTCAAACTGAAAGTTGCTGATGGCTTGCGCCATCTATCGGAATAAATATCAACTATTCTCGTTGATTTTAAATTATTGCAGAATTGGCCAATTATCCATTTCTTGATTAATCAAGAAAAGCTAACCACGGACGCGTTTCGGGCTGTTGGCCCTCATCAGCGTGGTGCAAGCTGTACCTCAACGACCAAAATATTGGTCATTAAGGCATCCTGAAAAATCATGAAATGGGTAGTTAAGGCCAGAATTGCGTGAGGACGCTACACAATGTGAAAAAATAGTACAAATGTAATATTGTACTGGGATAAGGTGCGTAAATTAAGAAAAAGGCATCTCCTTATCGTGCAACTGAAAGTTGCTGATGGCTTGCGCCATCTATCGGAATAAATATCAACTATTCTCGTTGATTTTAAATTATTCCAGAATTGGCCAATTATTTATAATTTTAAATATCTCTTTATATCTACCACCAGATGTCAGGACTTCCCTTTATATAACCTATTGTTGTTGTTTCCTGATGTCCGGCTCAAACCTTTTGTACATTATGTAAATAAGTTTTTCATTTTTTTTTATTCTTACGCCTTAAGTCAGGCATACCTTTCTCAAATTATGTTTTCTATATTCCATAAGCTCAATTAAAGCTATTTCTAATCTTTCATATTTTTATTATACTTTCAAGATATTAACCACGACTGCATTACCATAGCATAATCCTCAAGATAATCAAAAATCAACAGAAATCTCCCTTTTCTTATAATATATATATATGTGGTAGATTTACAAGACCTATATGTATATATGGCGAAGGTGATAGAGCAGGACTGAGAAGAAGAAATAGTCTTTGTCACCGTATCCAGCCGGACAATTGACATCTAACGAGGCTTCCCGGTATCAGAACACCAATACAATTATTCCATACACTCCTTCGAGACCTTTTCATTGGCTACCTATCAGCGCATGCGCCGTATCACAATGCCCACTTTCACCCCCTATAGCTTCGAC
Organism: Cordylochernes scorpioides; assembly: GCA_030710605.1. NCBI lineage: Eukaryota > Metazoa > Arthropoda > Arachnida > Pseudoscorpiones > Chernetidae > Cordylochernes > Cordylochernes scorpioides. Next base: position 55,201,137 of record CP092884.1, read on the forward strand.
TGAATGCCTCTAAATATACCATTGTACTACCGTAGCGCTTCTTCTCATATTGCCTTGGTGATCTACTTAGGACTATGTATTTATAGATACTATAATTGACTTTTATTGGTTTATAGAGATATTTGATTACTTAGATACATATATATATGTTATATTATGATATTATTTTATTTAGAATTATATTCATGGATTCAAATACTCTGTTAAATCCTCCATCAGAGGTCGCGTTCCCCCTATAAAAGCTCATTGTTGTTGTTTCCCGATGGCCGGCTCAAATCTTTTGTACATTATGTAAATAAGTTTTTAATTTTTTGATTCATACCCCTTAAGCCAGGCAGTACTTTTATCAAATTGTTTTTTATTCCTTCAGCTCAATTAAAGCTATTTCTAATCTTTGCTATTTTTATTATACTTTCAAGATTTTTAACCACGACTGCATTACCATAACATAATCCTCAAGATAATTCCAAAATCAACAGCAGAAATCATTCTTAAATATAACATATATTATGATGCATTAGCGCGCCATCTGTTATGAAAATTCGAAGCTGTAATAGACGCGTATGATTCTTTTAAACAATTTCTACTGCCCTTATTACAATGAAAAATCAATGGGAAGGCCTGGCTCATAATTAGTGATCCTCCCAGCAGTTTCGCCAGTTTAATCTATCATACCACTGTTATTTTGCTTAAAACTACTGGGAGGGTTCACCACTAATGAGCCAGGCCCTCCCATTAATTTTCCATTGCAGTAAGGGCAGTAGAAATTGTTTAATTTTTAAAAATAATCATACGCGTCTATAATAGTTTCTAATTTTCATATATGTATATATGTTTTTTCATATATGTATATATATATATATTGAAATCAAAAAGACATAAACACTGACCGCGTTCACATGAGCATTTTAGATGACAGAGTTTAGTTTATTTTTGTTCCACAAGATGGCGCTCTCCCATCTATATTGCTCATGTAACCGCGGTCAGGATATGCCTTTTTTATTTTAATATCTACACCTGACCTTTTTCTATTTTAAAATTATTTTTCACACACACTCATGCGCGGGCAGAAAAAGACTTCTTTTTTTTTACCTAACAATTTTAAGTATAAAATTGTCAAACCAAACTTCTACAATGTTCAATTCTTTACGGGTGATGGTAACTTCAAATCATATCTCTTCAGAATTATAAAATTTGATTCGCCCAGATGCTCTTGTGGAGCGGAAGAAGAAACCCCCGAACACATTCTGAACTCATGCCCACTGGTGTCAAACCTAAGACAGCAGAGCAAGATGGAAAGAACCTATCTGGGTCAAACAGTTTATAATAGGGAAAGATACGAAATTTAATAGGTTCTGCAGACTTTTCATTATAAATAGACAGCTTCATGCAGCTTGAGGAACTACACTACTATGCGACTTGATTTACATCAATGTAAATAATTAATAAGTTACTTTAGAATATAAATCATTGTAAATAACTCAACTTGATCAACTTTCTCTCTCCACGATACTAATTATTATAGATAACTTCATCAACTTCCATCATTGCTTAACATACTGTAAATAACTACCTTGCGATTTCTTCTATCTGCTTATGTTGTTGCTTATTTGTTTAATGGTTATGTTTATTCAGTATTCTTTTTCTTAATTTTTCATTTTCTTTTTGATAATTCTGTTACCTACTCTACTACAATTATTGTAAATAGTTTCACGCGCAATTATCCAGATCGGATATAGCGTGTCTTGTTTGCAACTGGTAATAAATAAATAAGTATAAAATGTTGTAAACGTTTTAATTAAAGTGAAGTTTTTTGGAATTTTTATTTAAAAAAAATAGAATGTTCTATCGGTATACATTAACAGGTGGTGTTCAATAAAACGGCTACTCTGATGTGAGGTTCTATATATTGGTTTGGAAGTATGTAAATTGTATAACATTATGTAAACTTTTGTTGAAAAAAAAACGTCTAGAGAAGTCGAAGTGTATTTTATTTTGTAGAAACTTGAATTAGTTTATCGATGTAACATTACCTAGATAAATATTTGTTCTGTCTTTGCTACCTCAACGCTGATTGGCTGTTGAAGGTTACGTGAAATTGGAAAACCAACCACTGAGCAATAAACAGTGTTTAAAGAACTTCCCCTATTTATATACATTTTTACACCAATTTACATACTTTCATACCAATTTACATACCTCATATTAATTTACATACTTCCACACCAATTTACATATTTCCAAACCAATTTACCTACTTTCATACCAATTTACATACTTCCATACCAATATATAGAACCTCACATCAGAGTAGCTGTTTCATTGAACACCACCTGTTAATGTATACCGATAGAACATTCTATTTTTTAAATAAAATTCCTAAAAAAACTTCACTTTAATTAAAACGTTTACAACATTTTATACTTAAAATTGTTAGGTAAAAAAAGAAGTCTTTTTCTGCCCGCGCATAATTAATATACATAATATAGAGAGTTTAATCAATAATTTCAAGGAAAAATATCTCTAACGATATACATTATATATACATATTGGCTAATTGCCAATATACTATTTAGAATTGTCAAATTTTCTATAACGAAACACAAAATTAGGATTGTGTTTAGAATTTCAACTAATTAATCAACCTTCAATATATTCAATACATATGTTCCAACTTATGTTTCAGAAAACAAAATTTCTCTTAAAAATCTTCCTCTATAGGCTTTTCAAAATAATCGAAATTTTACATTGAAAAATTAGAAATATATTTTAATCGCCATTTTATATTCACAATAATGATAATAAATCCAATCCTGAAATAATTAAAACTTCAAAATAATAAAGAATGAAATTGAAAATAAAGAATTTTCTTTATCCAAGATATCCTTTTACTATATATAAACACTCAAAATTCGAAACTATTATAGACGCGTTTATGTTAGTTTTTAAAAATAAACAATATCTACTGCCCTTACTGCAATGGAAAAATCAATAGGAGGGCCTGGTTCATCAGTGGTGAACCCTCCCAGCGGTTTCGCCAGTTTAATGCATCATATATAAACACTATATACCTACAAAGAGAATAAATTTTCCTTGATCACATTTTAAGAGATTAAATAAAAAAAATTGAGAGGAAACATATATTTCAACTCGTTTTATATATATAAAAGAAAATTTCTCTGATTTGATATTCATTATTTATAAATGTCTCTATATGTTTCCTTATAGAATATGCAAAAACGTAGTAAAAATAGCATACAATATGTAATTCTTATGAAATATGCAAATTTTCATTTTATAAATGAAATCAATAACTTCTATTCTCTTTTCATAGCCAATCTATGGAAGATATATTATCCAATATGCGCGAGGTTTTAAACGCGCTCCAAAATAAAATAGGGTTAAAACTTCCAATAGGCAGCCGATAAATTCCGAAACTTAATGCCAAGTCGTTTGGCGGGAAAAGTTACATATCCTTCAATTCTTTCTATGAAATTGATTATATATACACATATATGTATATATGATAGATTGGTTATCAATAATTATGTTGCAAAATATATTCATACTATTATTTCTTTTTTCGAATATAATATTTTATTTTTGACCATATTACAATTATAAAAATAATAAGAAAGCCTGGCTCATCAGTGGTGAATTTTCTTTAGCGGTTTTTCCAGTTTAATCTAGCGCCTACGGTTTTAATATTGTTTTTACTATTTTTCATTTATTTATACTACTTTAGAGGCAGGCATTCATGGTTTCGTTATTCAAGGGAAGTATGTTTATAACCTTTGAAGACGTATATACATATGAATATATACAACATAAAGTAACATAAGGATGGCATTCGTGTTCCAAAAGTGGTACCTCTCCCTTTAAAAATGTATTAAAACAGTGCATTGTTTTATCATCCCAGTAAAAAAAACTTGAAAGTGTTGACAAAGAATCAGCTACAACACAGATTTTGGAAAATTCAGTCAAAAGTCAACATGAATATCTGTTTACTTTAACATCAAAGCGTTATGTCTCTCAAGGGACACTTGTTCCTAGTAGAACAAAAGTTGCATAGCTACCTTATATACATATTTTCTACAGCAAATTTATGAGAGATTATTTTTCTCTAATTTTGTCGAACGATAATTTATTTGTGAAACTATTTGAATATTTACAAGTCAATGCATACAGTACATTTAGATAAAACACACATATTGAACAATGCCAGAGAAATGTTAGCTGTTTTTTTAGGGCAATTTCAGAATATATTTGCATAATTAGTTAAACTCAATATAGAAGAATCAACTTTGATGCACTTTGATGTTGAAATAAATTCAAATATACCCTTCTCAGAAGAATTACTTTTCCGCAAATAAATTACATATATAATAATTATAATATAGTTATTGTGTAGATGTACGTTCGGATGATATTCGTGAGATAAAATGGGTACCTCTCCCTTTAAATAAAAACATCTATATATATATATCCATTTTCACTAGTTGTAATGATTTCTTTATTGACATCTTCTGATAATATTCTTTGTTTTCCGGCATGATATAATCATCATTTAACTCTTGAATTCGATAATAAACGTTTTCCTTCTTGAGAGAGATTTATAATATTATAAAAATAAATAAATCTTCCAGGGCTAAGTTTGTTGTGCTAAAAGAAACACAACTATAACATACTTTTTTCAAGAAATATAACATACTTATAAAGGTAAATCTCAATCGTAAAACTGAACGTTGCTTGATAACTTGCACCATCTATCGGAATATATTTCAAATGATGAATATTTTTTTTCTATTTGTGAATATTGGCAAAACATAAAGGTATTATAAAACCACTCGTAAATATGTAAATAAATATATATTTTTCTCTTTTTTCCAAGCCATAATTCCAAAGTCAGAAGTGAAAGAAATATTTCATGATTTTATGAACTTCTGCCTTTTATCATATCTAAAAATAAATTCCCATTTCTCCATGAACACATATAGATAAAAAGAATGTAAAATAATAAAATCCAAACATTCAGAAGAAAAATATAAAAGATATTTATGAGAAAGAAAACACAATGTTTATGTTCTACCAATATATTTATAAAACATTCAACAACAAAGTTATTGTTATATTAAATCAATATATAAATATAAATGGAGAGTGTATTTTTACCAGAATTGAAATATTGATAGAAATGCTCTGTAACTCTATGTAAGTTGCTTACGTATCGATCTTTTAATTGATTGGTTGGAGAGTTCATTCATCGACATTTACATACAGCGCTATTATGTAAATATGTTTATATATACTCTTATGCAATTAGTGCTATTTTAAAAAAGAATTCCTCTTTCCCAAGCCCTATTAATCAGATCCAATATATATATATATATATATATTTGGAATAATTAGAAATCAACGAGAATAGTTGATTTTCATTCCGCAAGCCATCAGCAACTTTCAGTTGCACGATAAGGTGATGCCTTTTATAATATATATATATGTTATATAAAAATATAATTTCATTTTAAAATTAGAATTTCTATTATAAAATACTATGTAAAGTTGACCGCCAGAGGTCGCCGCTTTTCCCTTTATATAACCTATTGTTATTGTATCCCGTTGGCCGGCTCAAACCTTTTGTAATTATGTAAATAAGTATTTTGTTTTTCTTATTCTATTCACCTTAAATCGGGCAGTAACGTTCTCAAATTATGTATTGAATACTTTATTAGCACAATTAAAGAAAATTCTGATTAAACCTTTATTTAATTATCTTTCCAACCAGTGCATAACAATATAATTTAAATACTCATGTATACCAAAATTCAAGTAACAGCTAATAATTCTATATCTAAATAATATTCCAAACGCAACAGAAAATCTTATTTTTTTGTAATATATATAGTGGCACCTCTCCCTTTAAAAATACATTAAAACAGTACATTTGGGTTATCACCCCATTAGGAAACGAAAAGATGGTGATAACGATTAAGCCACAACACCAGTTTAGGAAAATTCGGATAAAAACTAACCTGTATAGCATGCTTCCTGGCTTTTTTCCTGAATTTGACAAAACTGGTCTTTTAACTCAATCTCGTCATATAATATCATCATATAAATCTTGATTTAAAAAATAAAAGTTCTTCCCTGATTTATAATATTATAAAATATAGATATATGTGTGATCATTGCTCTTTTAGAAGTTTTCTTAATGTTTAAATGTGTGGTATTTATACAGAAACTAGCCGAATGACCCGGGCAACGCCCGTGTTTTACCCGATTGTGTGTGAATGTTTTGATTCAAATACTATTTGTTACAATTATAAATTGGCGCCTTAATTAATTGCATATGTTAGTTAATAATTATAGCCTATGTGCTTTATCTGTCTATGTACTGTTGGCTTCCGTAGGCGTCTCTTACTGGGAAAAAGAAAGAGAGGATTCCATTTGGTTATTATCTAATATATGCATTTATTTAGGGAGCGACCCGCTCCAACACAATAGTTACAAAAACGAAAAAGCGAGTGGGGGAGGCATGATGGGGGGGGAGGGGGCAAAGGTGGCGTGATCGTAGCCAACCAATAGGAGGGCGCTATTCCAAAAAAAAAAAGCAAACGGTGACAGAGTTGATTGATTAGGAGATGAGGAATGACGCTCGTAACTGTATATAGAATGTGAGAAAATAATGTTTATACATACCTGTCAACAGTTAAATAATGGAAGGAAAAGTGACGAACAGAGCCATTCTGATATCTATGTATGATTTATGTTTAAAAAGTTGTTGTAATCCTCATGCATTATTTGACAACAGAAAATTTATAAAAGAAAAAATGATCAGTTTATTTATCTTTTTTGTTTTTTAAATGGGTAAAAATTAAAATAAAAAAAAAACAATGGGACAACAATTCGTACAACATATAAATCAAGTTGGAAAGTAATAATCAAGTTAAAAAGCAACAATACGCCGAATTGTAATTTTTATAGAAAAAAATATTTTATGTATTATTTTTGTTTGTTTTTATTATTGTCAACTACCTTGCGATTTCTTCTATCTGCTTATGATGTTGCTTATTTGTTTAATGTATTATGTTTATTTAATGCTCTTTTTCTTAATTGTTTATTTTCTTTTTGATAATTCTGTTACCTACTCTACTACAATTATTGTAAATAGTTTGACGCTCAATTATCCAGATCGGATATAGGGTGTCTTGTTTGCAACTGGTAATAAATAAATCAGTTTATTTTCAAAGTTTTTCAACTATAGGCCCGGAATGAAGTCCACGTGGAACAGCTACGCGCGGGTGAAGCGAGGAGCTTAAGAGGGTGAGATTCTACGTTAGAATTCTTCAGAAACGGTTGGAGGTCTTGAAAGCCAGTTCAGCGATTTGACCGCTGAGAACCGCGTCTTACGTCAGAACGTCGAGCTTTACCGGAGTCTCATGGAAGAGGTTAACCGCGTCTACGCTAGAGGGATCGAAGATAAGAAGACGGATGCTTCAAACCACCAATTGGAACAATTAACTAAAGAAGCGAACAGCGTTCTCAGCTTACGCCTTCTTCTAAGCGGTGGAAAGAAACATTAGTAGACGGTCAAGATTCCTGGATCTGCAGATGAAAGCTACAAAGAAGACGAGGAAATAGTGGGATAACTGAAGGAATGTTCAAGGCATATTCTTTCTGATAAGATGTTGAACAAAAATTGGAAAAATTATTCGCAATGATGACTGATTTTTTACAATTGCTTTCAAGATTCGAACGTGGTTCGAGAATGTTCCTAAAATTGAAAATAAGGTGAAGTCAAAGGATAAAGTGGCTTATTTCCTTTTAAAATGGAATAGCGAGATGGTCACGCGCCTCGGTTCGACCCATTGGACTCTACGCTCAATGCATCGCAACTTTGGCGATTGAAGACTTCCAACGGCAATTGAATCAGTGGTTCGTGCAAACACTCAATCACTGGGTTCCCAGAAGATATAAGAATCTAGAATTTGTATGCTGGTGGCTGGCCTGTGAAGACAGGGAATATGAAGATTAAAATAAAATAATTGCTTTCCCCACTCTGAAGAAAAGAAAAACTTTTCAGAGCAGTGGAAAGAAACATTCGTAGACGGTCAGGATTCCTGGATCTGCAGAAGAAAGCTACAAGGAAGATGAATAATTGGCTACTTTATTTCTTCAAGAAGAAAAAAAAAAGAATTTTCTTGGCGGTTGAAAAAGCCATGGAAGAAATACGGTAACAAAAATGCTTCCGACGCTATGACTTACGCTTTTATGGGCAGGATGCCTGGATCAGCAGAAGAAAGCTACAAAGAAGATGAACAATTGGCTACTTTATTTGCCCAAGAGAGAGAGAGAGAGAGAAGAAGAAGAAAAAGAAATTTTCAGGGCGGTTGAAAGAACTATCGAAGATGTAAGGAGCCGACGATATCTACGGCGTTATGACATAAACGTTGATGTGGGCAGGATGACTGGATCTACAGAAGAAAGCTACGAATGAAGACGAGAGAAATGAGCTCTACCGGAGTCTCGTGGTAGACGTTAGCTCTATCAACAGCGTCTACGCTAAAGAGATCAAAGATTTGAAGAGAGAATATGGATTTTTTGCGGGCTAATAACCAAAGTGTATGATTTTTCGAGCTCAAAAAAAAAATGGTTTCCAGGCGGGAATCGAACCCAGGCCTTCTGGGTGAAGCCGAATATTCTAGCCACTGGAACACGTGGGAAGGATTTTGTGCTGAGAACATTGTATGTTTTCCCACGTGACGCGGCGGAGCGTGACCTTGGCTGCACGGGTGAGTCAGTTGTTGTTTTGAACTCTGTATAGATGGACATTAAAACATGGTGGCAGCGATAACTGGATAAAATACGAACCCGTATATTGCAAAATATCGATTTTTGCGTACCTTGGAAGATAATTCAACATGGCTCAGATTCAACCTCCAGAAACGTTCGACTTCTCGACTCCCAACGAATGGCCCAAATGGAGGAAGAGATTCGAACGATACCTCGTGGTCAGTGGAATGAAGAAGAAAGAGGAGGCGGACAAGATCGATTTGTTCATGTACTTGATGGGTGACCGCGCCGATGATATATTCAGGACCTTCAAGTTCGAAAAGGAGGAAGAGGCAACGAAAATTGATTCCGTCCTCAAGGCGTTCGACAGCCACTTCTGTGTCAGAAAGAATATTATCTACGAACGTGCGAAATTTAATTCAAGAATCCAAGAGGATCGGGAGCCAGTGGACGAATTCATCACTTCATTGTACAAATTGGCTGATAGTTTCGAATTTGAGGGTCTTCATGAGCAGTTGATCCGTGACCGAATAGTGGTTGGAGTGAGGGACAAAGCTTTATATGAAAGAATGCAGTTGGACAGCGAACGGACTTTGGAAAAGGCGGTGAAAATGGTTCGACAGCAAGAAGCCGCTCGACAGCAGCAGGTCGATCTGCAGCGTCCCTCAACAAGCCAAAAGGTCAATCAGGTGAAGTTCAACTCGACGAAACAGTCACCGAAACAACAACAGCAGCCTTCGAGGAAGAAGGAGAAGTCAGCCAAAACTAGATCTCGATGTCCAAAATGCGGAGGTTTCACCCACAGGGAAGGACAGGCTTGCCGTGCTGAAGGACAAAGATGTAACCTATGTTCAAAAACTGGCCATTTTGCAAATTGCTACCCAGATAAGCAGGCGAAGACTGCGGAAGTCAAAGCTGTTTCTGAACTTGATGAAGAAATTGATTTTCTCCTGGAGGGCTCAGCTGTGGAGGATTCATCTAATCTCGATGATGATGAAGGCGAGTGCAGGAGGCGATGGACAGCAGAAATCCAAGTGAACGGGAAACAGGTGAAGTTCAAGCTCGACTCCCAGGCGGATGTTACATGTGTTCCTCTGTGTCTCTTCAAGAAGATGATGGGACAGCAACGACTAGTGAAAAGTGATATCAACATTAGAGCTGCTGAATTCTCCGAACTTCAGACTGTGGGTATGTTTATATCAACGCTGCGAAATGGCAATTATGAAATCAAGGAGAAGATTTATGTCATTCGTCGTTTGAGTGAACCTCTTCTGAGTCGCCGGGCATGTGAGCTCTTGAACCTGGCGAGGCGGATTGAAGTGGTTGCGACGAGAATTAACCCGAACAAGGAATTCCCTGAAGTATTTGAAGGACTGGGACAGATCGGAAACCCTTACGAAATCAAATTGAAACCTGGAACAAAACCATATGCTGTGCATACTCCTCGACGGGTACCAATACCTTTGATGGAAAAGCTCAAAACATGATTGGAAGAGCTCGAGAAGGCGGGAATCATAAAACAAGTTAACGTTGCGACTGAAAGGTGTGCACCGACTGTGATTGCTGGTAAACCGAATGGCGACATACGACTCTGTGTGGATCTCTCAAGGCTGAACGAACATGTACAGCGCGAAGTGCATCCCATGCCAGTGGTGGAGCACATGCTGGGGCAACTGGGGGAAGCAAGATTCTTTTCGAAACTGGACGCGAACAGTGGCTTTCACCAGATTCCATATTAATACTTCCTTTGTTATCAACTGTAATATTTTACTGAGAAAGAGAAGTATTAAAATCAACATTATGATTTATTCTGTTAAATTCAATATTTTTTTGGTAGATACGAATTTAAGGTTATAATCCGAGATAAAAGTATTTTATTAAATATTAACTCTAAATGCAGTTTTAATAACTATTATTTTTCCCATAGTTGATATTTAAAATTATATTACTATAGTTTATTAGCTTCAAATATAGCCAATCTCTTTAAAAGATAAAGAATTGATCTAAAATTTCGGCCAGACCTGATAAGATCTAATAATATGTGGACGAAGAAGACAGTGGAATACAAACAGAACAACTGATGCATGTCACTACAAAATCTCCTTTAACCAGGACTCTATTTAAATTTGAAACCTGTTTGTTAATCAATTCAATAAAGATACACCATTACAGATATTTTTATATAGAACACTCTTGGTGTGTTAAGAGTTCATAATTTCCACGATTCCATATTAACACTTCCTTTGTTATCAACTGTAATATTTTAATGAGAGACAATTTGACAACAACTTTATTGGGGGTCGGTGGAAGGATGGTCTAAACCATTGGTTTTCGACCGCTACAACCCGTATTCGATTCCCGCATTGGGCACTTTTTTTTATGTTTAAAAAATGCTTCAATGGTTCCCGATTCTTGCAAAAGTCCAACCCCACCAGCGAGTGTAAAGTAACCAAACGGGCTCTGGCATATTTGTAAATGCAAAGTCGAACTGCTTTTCACATGTGTCGACATGTGGTGCACTTACAGTAAAAGCAGTCGCCTACTTCTACCCACCATGATTATCATGGCCTGTACCACGTGTACTAGAGATAAGCAAAAAAAAAACCAACTTTATTGACTCCTCCCCAATAATTAATTGAGTAGAATTAAAACACAATATTGTAATAAAAAATAGAAAATATTTACATCATAAAAACCTACTCTGAAGGGACGTCTGGATCAGGAGCTACAAGCCGCTCTGAGTGTTGACAGGCCCTTGCTTATTGTGTAGTTTTGTCCCCAAACATGCTCCATGGCAATGTTGAGAAATCCGCACAGAATTGTCTTGTGTTCAGACGAGAGTATCTCGAGAAAGAATATCAATATCAACATTTTGATTGATTTTGTTGACTCTAAATTTATGATAGCCATGTTTCAGGTTCTAATCCGCGATAAAAAGTTTTTTTTTTAATTTAACTCTCTCTCTCTCTCTCTCTCTCTCTATATATATATATATATATATATATTTATTATTTAACAATTACAGAATACACGCTATATCCACAAATCGGATATTGGCGTGTGAAATATATACATTTAAATGAAAAACAAAAAGAAAAATTATTTCAAAGAGGTATATACATATTTACATATCAGTATGCAAATTGATTACATTAGTAGTCACTTATTTAGTTAAGTACATTCTGCAGAATTTGTTGAATCTTTGGTGTATGTCCTTAGTATATATATATATACTGTTTTTTTAACTATTATTTTTACCGATAGATGGCAATTCAAATTGCTGATATTAATCTAAAGAGACAAATTTTGACGGGAGAGGCGACATTTGTCTCTTTAAATTCTCTAAAGACAATAACATCATAAACAGAAGAATTGATCTGCCTCAACAATTCTTTAATATTTAACGCAAATAATTTCTAACCCTATATGGTTGAAAACAATTTTTATATATAGTTTTATTTGATTTTAAAATATATTTCAGTAAAATATATATTATATAGCATATGTTGCAACGACTTTGTGGAGCCATTGACCTGATGAAGCGCCAGCGCGTGAAAGCTTGGCTCTCCCTTTTACAAAGATACAAACAGGAAACAGGAGCCCGTATGACATAGGTTAAAAGGAAGGAGAAGATCAGAGGTCAAGACAAATTGAGGTTAACATAGTTAAGAAGTCGAAGAATTCCGGTCTTTATCAAATGAATCCAGATATTTACATAGTTCATTAAATAGAGTGAACTTCTAAATCCAAGAATACAAGTACAATCTAACAATCTTTCTGTAAGAAGGTAATATGTTGCGTCAACAACATGGTCTCAATAGGATCAACTTTATTTTTATTTTGAGCTTTCTCTTTCTTCTCTTCTTCATTTCCATCCAAGATATTTTTGATCCTTTTCATATGATATTTATTAACTCTTTCAGTTGCCCAAAATAATATGTAAGAAAAGTGTTGTGAAGTGTTGTATTAAATAGAGAAGTGTTGAATTAATTCAATGAAAAAGGTATCAGACTCGAAAGTTCCTAACCGTTAAATTCAGAACCATAACTCCGGGCGCGTTCGCTTTATATTAAAATCATTGGGGTAAATAGTTTTTTTTTTCTCCTTCAAAACCATTTTGTCCTCCAGGTTTTTAACCAATAGCGAAATGGTTTAATAAACGTCCGCTTGGAGGGAAAAACTTAAGCCTAATTTATATGCAACAGTGGTAGGTTGGATGGCAGAAGTGGGAATAAGGAAAGCTCTTAATAACCCTCGACTTTTTTTTTCTAAGTTTAATTTTATTTTCGAAGTTTTATTTGCATTTAAATAGGAATAATAACCTAAAATATTTATGCAAATATATTGTTTTATAAATAAATTGATGAAAATTGTTTTTTTTTGTTTTTTTGGATTGAAATAATTTAGAGAATAAAATAATAAAATTCACACCACTATTGACTATATTTGGAAGTTTTTAGAATAGTATGTGAATAGAGTCCTGATATATGTAATTTTAAAATGTAATATATTGGAAATTATACTTTTTAAAAATATTATATATATTTAATTAAAAAGGCATTATACCGATCTACTATTATAGGCATAAAAACAATACAATATAAGCACAAATAGATTTATAATATGTAAATCTATATATATATAAAATTGAATGTCTGTCTGTCTGTACTCTATAGATTCAAAAACCATACATCCAATCGCCGTGAAATTTTGGGATATTATTAGGTATATCCCCGGGAAGGTTTTGAAAAATAATTTCTTGAATATCTTGAATACCCTTAGAGTTATTTGCAGATTTTTAGATTTAACTAAATGGTGATTATTATTTATCAAAAGTAAGATTTTCTACCTCTTAATTGTGCACAAGTCTAAGTTAGTTGTATCATTTATCTACAACATATATATTGGGAGAATAGATAAATTGATGATTTTGTAATGTAGAAAATTGGGAAAGACAAAATTCAGGATGACACGGCAATTTATTTGAGACAAGAATAATGATACAATTCCAAGGCAAGATACTATTCCTTTAACTTCCAATTACCGAGGGAACCAATTAATATTGATTTTATTCAACTTATCGAGTATTTTTCAAGGGACCGGGAAAAATGTTCACTAGATAAAATGATGATTTTGTAATGTAGAAAATTAGGAAAGACAAAATTCAGGATGACACGGCAATTTATTTGAGACAAGAATAATGATACAATTCCAAGGCAAGATACTATTCCTTTAACTTCCAATTACCGAGGGAACCAATTAATATTGATTTTATTCAACTTATCGAGTTATTTTCAAGAAACCGGGAAAAAATGTTCACTTTATCGAGAGATTCAAATTTACGAGTTTCAAAATATCAAAATATATCTATTATTTTTTTTATAAGTTTATAGAGAATTATTTTAACAAATGTTCGTTAGACAAACCTTTACTCGGGTAAAACCCGGGCGAAGCCGGGTACATCCGCTAGTTTTATATAAATATATTAGATAATAAAAAGGCATATATTAGCAAATAAATATTTTATTCAATCCAATATATGTATTTTTATTATCTAACAATTTAAGTATGGATTGCTCTATTTTCAGAAATAATAAATATATGTAAATATATATGACTCAATGTTAAATTCAAAATTTGTAAATATTAATTTATTATATTTTACTTTACTCTTCTTTTGGAGAAAGTTGCTGATGGCTTGCACCGTTTGTCGGAATAAATATCATCTAATCGTTTATTTTTAAAAATCATTCCATAATTGGACAAAAATACCCTTTCTAGATACTGTATATTTCATTTGAATATATTAGAGATATGATATATCTAATATATATCAGTTTAACCAATAATGTGTTAAAAAAAAAAAGATTTTGTTAATATATCTATGATGCACTAGCGCGCCATCTGTTATCAAAATTCGAAATTATTTTAAAGGCGTAAGATTCTTTTTGAAAATAAATAATTTCTACTGCCCTTACTGATGAGCCAGGCCCTCCCATTAATTTTTCCATTGCAGTAAGGGCAGTAGAAATTGTTTATTTTCAAAAAGAATCTTACGCCTTTAAAATAATTTCGAATTTTGATAATATATATCTATAAATAGCTTTCTTTTAATTTGCAGACGATAATTTTAAATATTTTGGCAAAATTCCAGAAATGTTTTTTTTTTTATTTAATTAAAACTATAATAATATATATATATAAGAATAAATCTCGCACACAAATAGTATTATATTCTTAATAAAATAGGAGCATTCAGTGATACACGGAAGAATAAATAAAAGAATTTCCAGAGAGAATAACAAACATTAAGCCTATTTTGTGGAAGCAGCCCCATATTCCGGTCTCGGCTGCTACACCCGAGAGATAAATGACTGGGGCAAATCATTTATTCGCGGACAGATCCTGTGGTCTAATTTTCTTTTGGGCCGTAATCCTTTGTTTATATCGTTTGGTATCCTAAATTATCGTTTGATATTTATATATATATAATCGAAATTAATTCAAACTAGCGCGTAATTATAAATATTGATTCAAAATTGACAAATTTATAACACACATATACAATTAAATCTGTCTATAGCGCCCTCTCTAAATAGCGACTCCCTCTCTATAGCGCACGATTTTGAATACGTAGTACGATGCGATTTACATTAAAAGCGACCTGTCTATAGCACCTCCTCTCTATATCACCCTATTTTGGTGAATCCCAAGAGGGGGCTCTATAGACATGTTTAACTGAACATTGATTAATATTTTAGTCTATAAATGATAAACAAAATGGCTTCCTAAGATAAGTATCTTGATTTATTTTATAATATTTAAAGCTTTCGAGTATTACAAACCCTTCTACAGGAGTATATGATACTCATTTAATAGCTTAAATCATTGTGGAATAACCAACATGAACAGGTCTGATGGATTCTTAAAATTAAAGATACTTCTGCCAATATAAATCTTTTTGTAAAACGACATTTGAAAATTATCCCGCATGAGTTTCTTTTCAACGAAAAATCAAAATTTATTTCAAGGAGAAATAACGACCATTTCTAACCTTAGGGATGATTCTTTGAAAAGAAACTCATGCGGGATAGAATTCCAAATGTCGTTTTACAATCACAAGCCGCATTATATTATATTGTATTATAAATCTTTTTATTATCTCCACGTTTCGACAAAAATATTTTGTCCTCGTCAAGAGCTAACAAAATTTAAAACAGAGGTCAGATAAAGATGTTGCGCTCGAAAGCTAGCTATATTCTACAATAAATGACATTATTTATATGTTGTCTTTTTTATTTTTTTATTAGCGCTCATAACAATGCCCTTTGAATCTAAAAAGCTATTTGAATGAAATGGTTGACGAAATATCTTCGCGACTTCGGGAAACATACCAAACGGAAAGTCGGCTAAACTATATTCTGATGTCACAGAGCTATCAACTTCTCTCTCCCATAAGACATGGCTAAGTAAAGTTGCATAGACAAGTGGAGTTAGTTGACAAAGTGGCTCCACCAATCAATGACGCGCCTGCACCGTCCAATTAGGATCCATTGATGACCAGGCTTTCACATGGTTCGTTCGAGCAGCTCTTTCAGCCTTCGTTATTGGAGCTTCTCCCACATTCATACCTATTTACATATATATATACTCCTTACTTCTTCTATAGAACATTTGAAATTATCATCAATAGATGTTGTCTGAAATAATGTTCTGATATTTTAATTCGTCTATACGGTACATATTAACTGAAGATCTTTTTTTCGCAATTTTATATTATATTAAAAATTATAATAATAACTCTATTTCAAATGTCGTTTTACAATAATAACTCTATTTAGTGAACAGGCGAAACCGATGGGAGGGTTCACCAGTGATGAGCAATGCCGTTATAAATTATATTTTTCTTGTAGATAATAAATATTTCATTCTTTTTAAACACATTCATTATAAAACATATAACATTATGAAACTTAAAATTTAAGAGTGAAAAATAATTATACTTTTTATTTTGGTTTTGAAGAAATTCGTTTCTTAAATATATTTGAAATACAAATAAGACACATATTCAAATCCAATTGTTTCAATAGTTCCATGAGTTTTGCACTAGTCCAACCCCACTAATGACTGAAAGGAGCCAAACAGGATGTAGCATTTTGTAAGTGCAAACGTTTAAACGGTTATGCATTTATAATGTAGTGTATTTACACACACACAATAGAAATAGTGGTAAAACTCTACCCACTGTGATATCCCATAGTAATATGTCGTTAATATGTAAATATTACCTAAAACAATATGTAAATATAGAAAACTATATATATATATTAATTAATTAAACGGCTGAAGGAAACAAATCTAACAGCAGACGAAAAGCTTTCCTAGGCAGAAATTCACGACTACGTAGAAAATATAAAGAGTTCAGCAATTAAAGGTGAATATAAGTAAAAAAATACACAAAATGAAATACTTTTCCTAATCATTTCTCTCTTTTTTTTACCCTTTTTAAAAATATTAAAATTAAATCGTCTGCTCATAATTTAATTTCATTTATTTTAACTCTTTTTTTTTTCACTGTTGAATTTTCTATATGCATTTTTTTTTTAAATATATAATTCCTAGTCAATTATATATGGTTTAAAGATGATAAAAAAAATTGTTTTAACTAATAATTCCTAATTAATTTTAACTATTTCTTTTTTGGCGGGATTTGTGGCCTAACTTTTTATAATTAGTGCTAAGAAAGGAAATGCTGTATTTTAACTGAAGTCTTGGGAAAGGTTATTTACTCTTTTTTTTTTCTCTTTTTCCCTTTATCGAATTAAAAAAGATCCAGTTTTCCTATTTGGTAAAAAGAGAAAGTGTATTTTTTTTCGTCTGTCTGTGGAGAGAGGAAATAAATTTAGTTAGAAGAGAGAATGGTAAAGGGTAAATTACGTTGCGTTAAAATTTATGGTCAGACGACCAAAACAGTTTTAATTACCATAGGTGAATTTAAAATATTGGCAGGATTAAAATATGCAAATTAAAATATATATAACATTATTTTATTTATATATATATATGATTTTTCTACAATTATCGTAAGGCTTTTATATAAAACAAATAACATGATTTATATATATACATAGAATATGCAAATTTAAAATTAAAATGTTTGTATATACGTATATATGATTGATATTTTCGATTAAATTTATATTAATTTATAAACTTCTCTTACTATAAAAATATATAAGAAAATATGCAAATTAAAAAAAATAAATATAGTGTCAGTATATTTGCATATATGATTGAAAGTTTAGAATATTTTTATAGGGTTATATGAATCAGTTTACCATGAGCTTTTTCTTCAACGAAACTATTTTTCATAAAATCAATGGTACCCGGTCAATACTCATGGTGGCCTATAAAAGATGACATCTCCGCCAGATAAAATACTTTATTTTTGTTGGGAAAAATATAGATTCGTAGAAAAAAGAAAGATCCTTTATTACTTAAAGGTATAAAACAATAAAAGAAGGACACTAGAGATCAAATTATATTTACATCAGCAGCTCACGCCGGCCTGCCCTATCCAATAGCCGCTAGCCAACTAAACCAACAAAGCTTCGCTATATATATGCAGATATGTCAGTTAACATAGACAATGCTATGCAAATCACAAGAGTATTATATTGTAGAAATATTCGGAATTGCCACTTTGAACAATTTTCCACGACGTTTCAATAAATATATTAACTTTTATCAGGATAGGAAGATAGATCCCTTTATACAGTGTCAGCTTCATTATTTACATAATGGACTGCCTTCTTAATCAGTTTGGACATTGGCAAAACCTAAGCGGAAAATGAATTTCTCGATATGTGCGATGTTAAAGAATTTTAAAAATAGGATGAACGGATAAACTGACTCCTAAAAAGGTCTGTAGATGATTTAATGGCGAGTGTAATCTACAAAATAAGTAATAAAAAATAAATGGAAGTTTGCAGGACATGTAGACACTCCGAGGATCATATACATACAGGAAGAATACACCTTGAGGAATAAAGGGAGAGGTGGACAAAGGAAGATTTGGTTCAATTTATTGGTCTGGGATTAGAAAATAGGAAGATAATTCCTCAATGATGTTCCATGATAATCGATATCTTGTATTGAAGATGGTCATACCCACTAATATTGAAATATCTCTACTATTTTTTAATCGCAGTAAGGACAAAATAAAAAGGTTTGTTTCATTTGAAAAGAAACATTCGTGCTAAAAAAATTTACTCTTATTTACATATATGTTCTTAATAATTCGAACCTTTCTCTTTCTAAAAACGAACAATATACAGATAGAAAGAAGCGAATGTTTATTTTTCATAAATAAATCAAACTTCTACTGTCCTTACTGCAATGAAATAAAAAAAGGACAATAAAGAGAAGTTTAATTTATTTGTGAAAAGAAACATTCGCGTCTTAATAACTCTATTCGTTATATATATGTATATAGATGGCACTTCATTACTTTGTATTAGAGAAGACAGCGCATTGAAAATATTTAATACCTTAAAATCTGATAATTAAGAAAATAATAAGGGCATCATGTTTACACGATTTTTCATAGAAGGACAATCTTTTACCTTCTAGGAAAAAATCAGAAAAGCTCAAAAATACAACTTTCAAAGAAACATGCAAACTACAAAGAAGAAAAAAAGAAAAGTAACCTCAAACCAGGTATAAGTGTTTTATCAGTTAATAAATAAAATGAAGACAAATGAAAAGTGTTGAGAAAAGGTATAGATTCGTAGAAAAAAAAAGAAAGATCCTTTATTACTTAAAAGGTATTTATAAACAATAAAGAAAAACAAGAGATCAAATTATATGTACATCAACAGCCTATCAGCGGTCTGTCCTATCCAATAACCGCTAGACAACTAAACCAACAAAGCTGAGATATATAGACAGATATGTCAATTAACATAGACAATACTGAAATACTATGCAAATCACAAGAGTATTCTATCGTAGAAATATCTGTAATTGTAACTCTAAACAAAAAGAAAGAAGAAAAACATGAAGTCAAAACAAAATTAATTTGACAAACAGCTCATTTCAGTAGAAAAGAAAACCCTAAAACCAAGGTAAACCCAAACCAAGGTATAAGTGTTCTTTCAGTTAAGAAATAAAATGAAGACAAATGAAAAGAAAGAAAGAAAAAACATGTTGTCAGAACAAAATAAATGAAGAAAACAGCCCATTTCAGTAGAGAAGAAAACCCTAAAACCAAGGTAACCCCCAAAACCAAGGTAAGTGTTCTTTCAGTTAAGAAATAAAATGAAGACAGAAAAAAAAGAAACAAAAAACATGTAGTCAGAACAAAATAAATGAGGAAAACAGCTTATTTCATAAGAAAAGAACATCCTAAAACCAAGAGAAAGATAGAAAGAATATTTACACAACGGCAACCATACCAGCAAACCTATCTTCAAATATATTACAATGTCCTCAAATGTAAAAAGAACTAAATAAAGAAGGTTTAAAGGGAAAAAGCTAAATACGCCCATGAAACTGCAGTAAACATTGTTAGGCTACAGTTTTGTATTATTAACTTGTACAATTACGGAAATATTTGAAGATATCTCATTGATGGAATTTCGCCCTTTCTCTTTGAAGGCAAATTGATGGGAAATCTAATTTGACCTCAAGCCCTTCATTTAATATATCGCTCCGGGAATTCTCTTTCAAATGTATATTTATTACGTTTTTTTATAATATATATTTCTCTATTCTTTTATATATTTTTTATATTGAATCGTATTATATTAATGTATAAATTCTACAAATATATCATTTTATAAATAAGACATTAAAACTATCTATATGTAATTAATATTCATTTATCGAATTTTTTTTTCAGATGTAAGATTTGAGCCTAACCGTTTTCTGTTTGTGAAAAAAAAAAGCACAATATATAATACAATATAATGCGGCTTATGATTGTAGAACGACATTTGAAAATTATCCCGCATGTGTTCCTTTTGAACTAAAAATCTAAATTTATTTTAAGGAGAAATAACGATTATTTCTAACCTTACGGATGAGGTATTAAAGGATGAATTGTGAAGAGTAATGATAAACGGAAAAATAACGTGTCCAGGGATGGGATTCATCCTCTCATACTTCATCCCTAAGGTTAGAAATAATCGTTATTTCTCCTTAAAATAAATTTTGATTTTTAATTCAAAAGAAACACATGCGGGATAATTTTCAAAGGTCGTTCCACAATATATATATATAGATGGAAATTTTGCCGGGAGGAAATTGATCCAAAGAAGCATATGACACCTCTCCCGTCAAATTAAACGTAAAAACTAGACGCCATCTATTGAACGTCGCCGTAAACTAGCGGTCGGTGACAAAGTCACAACACCAGGTTTGGCGAACCGAGAAGCGTCCACCTAGAGACCATATTTCGGGCTGACGGTTCTCATCAACCTCAATAGCTGCGGTCAATAGATGGCGTCTAATTTTGACGTTTAATTTGACGGGAGAGACACCCTATTCTTCTTAGGATATATATATATATAATTATATTATATTTAAAATAAAATTAATAAGATTTCTGTTGTATTTTGATCATCTATTATTTGAGCTGAGGTATGAATTCATATGAAAAACATAATTTTGTACAAGTAATGCCTGGCTTAAGGCGTAAGAATAAAAAATGAAAAGCTTATTTACATAATGTACAAAAGTTTGAGGCCGACCAGCGGGGAAGAACAACAATAAGTATTTATAGGGAAAAGCGTGACCTCTGCCGGTCGATTAAAACAGAGTATTTATATCTATGAAATTATAATTTTAAATAAAATAACATTTTAATACATAACATTTTAAAATAAAATATTTCAATACAACATATATATATATATATGCTTGAAAATAGAGCAATCCATATATTACAATATTTAAAAATGCCTATTTTGGATCATAAAGTTTTTATTTCCGATATTTCGTGAGGCAGCTCGCCAAACTTCCTCTGGGAACAAAATGGCTTTAGAGAAGCTCGCGTATCATTTCGCGAGTATATACAACCGCTATAAAATTTAAATATCTAGAATCTACAATATGCATGCCTCTATGAATATAATAATTAATAATAATATAATATGTAAAACATTAATATATAGAGAATTAAGTAAATATATACATTTAAAATAAACGAATTGAAAATCAGCAATTTGCCATATATATACATATATACGTGTATAGTAGTGGGCTATGTGGTTTTAAATTGTAAGTATAGTTGAGGAATGTCTATTTTTCGGTTGATACTGTTTTTATCTTCTATTGAGCTCCAGCTTTCTAGAAAAAGTCTTGAATGTTTATCCTTGATATTTTGATATATTATTTCTGTTGAGTCGAAATTTGGTATGTGGTCCTGTTTCAGTGCGTGGTCTACT
Organism: Cordylochernes scorpioides; assembly: GCA_030710605.1. Lineage (NCBI taxonomy): Eukaryota > Metazoa > Arthropoda > Arachnida > Pseudoscorpiones > Chernetidae > Cordylochernes > Cordylochernes scorpioides. Next base: position 55,223,378 of record CP092884.1, read on the forward strand.
AAAAGGGAAAGAGGGCTATAGTTTTTAAGGGCTGTCCGGTGTTGATTGGTTCTTTCTTCCAGAGTTTTTCCTGTCTCTCCTATGTATGTAGCTGGGCAAGATCGGCACGGGATTCTGTAGATGAGGTTGGATTTTTGACTGTTGTTTGTGTTATGTTTGGTATCGGGATGGCGGAGAAGTGTTTTCAAGTTGGATGGTGTCTGGTATATGGTCTTGATGTTATATTTCTTGAGGGTTCTGCTGATTCTTTCAATGCCGTAGCTGTACGGAAGTGTGCAGTATAATTTATGAGATTGGCTATTGGAAGGAGGGATGAATGTTGATCTGTGGAATTGTCTTTTGATAAATTCTGTGGGATAACTATTGCTTTGTAATTCATTCATTAGTATTGTTCTTTCTTGTTGTGACTTTTCTAGATTATTGGAGCAATGAGTAGATATTCTTTTTGAGAGGGTTTTTATAACAGATATTTTATGGTTAATAGGACCGAATGAGCTGAAATTTAAGTAACCACCTGTGTGAGTTTTCTTACGGTAAATGCCTGTTTCTATTTTAGAGCTGTTTCTGGTGAGAATTATATCTAAGAATGATAAATAGTTTTTTTCTTCTATTTCATGTGTAAATGTGAGAAATGGTTTTATATTGTTCAAGAAATTCAGAATGCTTGTTGTATTGTTGTTTTCGGTTATGCAAAGAATATCGTCAATATATCTCTTCCAGAATGTTATTTTTAGCTGCTTATTGTCTATTATTGATTGGTCAATATTATTCATGAAAATGTTTGCCAGAGCTGAAGATATTGGGTTGCCCATCGGGAGGCCTTTGATCTGTTTGAAGTATTGATTCTTGTAGTTAAAGTAGCTGAATGATAGGCACAGTTTGAGTAAGTCTATGAGGGCTTCCTTTGGTATAGACAATGGTAGGTTGGGGTGGGCATTCATATATATATATATATGTTGTATTGAAATATTTTATTTCAAAATGTTATGTATTAAAATGTTATTTTATTTAAAATTATAATTTCATAGATATAAATACTCTGTTTGATGTGATACACACACATATATATATATATATATATATATATATATATATATTGAGACGTTACAGAAACAATTTTCAATTGTACATAATTTCCTTTAAAATGTTATTTTAATTTTTCATATGTTTATTTTCATTTTTATTTTCCATTCATTAAAAGTCAATGATGTACATACTAAATTAGTAAAAACTCAATAAAAACGATATGTAAAAATACACATAAACAAATGGCTTGTAAAAGAAAGCAGCATTAAATGAGTTTAGAAAAAATATCTATTTCATTAACAAACATTTCACTTTTAAAATAATAAACTTTAAAAATAAAGTTTTACTAAACTAAAATTAGCGTTTTAAAAATAAAAACGTGGCATTTGGCGCAGTCGAAAAGGATACGGAAAGAAAAAATGGCGGAAAATCCAAACAACCGGTTGCAAAAGTTCAACGGCTCGAAGTCGGCAATTAGGCCTGAGTCATGGATCAAATTATATGATTTTGAAAATAATTCTTTAAAAGAAGATGAAAAAATCAAAAATCTTATGTACTACTTGACAGATTCAGCACTTGAATGGTATGCAGACGAGATTATTTCAAATCCTGCAATAAAAAGATGGGAAGTTGTAAAGGAAAAGTTGATTCAAAGATTTGGTTCATACAACGCAAATCCAATTGTCTCAGCATCACATCGAATATTAAAACGAGAAGAATCAATAGAAAATTATTTTCAAGATAAAATTCGCCTGTTAAATCAAACCCATCTAACGAAGGAGGAAAAAATTAATTTATTAACAGACGGACTTCCAAATGATTGGAAAGATTTAATTGTGGCTGCACAGCCAACTGACGCCACAAAATGGTTTCATATCGCAGCTTCAATTGAACAAAATAGGGCTTCAATTCAGTTTAAGCCTAAAAACAAAATACATCTCGCTACAAAAAATAATGATAATAGAAAAAATGTTTGCCCATTCTGGTGTCCAATATGTTCGAAAAAGGGAATAAAAATTAAACATTGGGTCACAGATTGTGAGGATTATGATCCTAATTATAAAAAGGATAGGTCTAATCAAAACACTTCAGTGAAACAAGTATGCGGAGCCCCGGAATTGTTGAATGTAAGTACTTTGACAAATACCCCTACACAAGGAGCTTTCAAGCTTATCAACATAAGTGTTGAAGTAAATGGAATTCCTGCGCAAGCATTTGTGGATAATGGAGCAACAGTATCAATAATCAATTGGCGATTGTTCAAGCGAACCCGTCTTCAACTTCAACCAAATTCAGACATTCACATCAGCCAAGCGGATGGTGTTACCAGGACATGTGGAAGCCTTCAGACCAAGGTAAGAATAGATAAACTAATTAAACCTGTAACTCTCCATGTAATGAAGAACTTTAAATATCCACTCTTGATCGGATTAGATGTTGCATCTCTTTTTAATCTTTTAATAGATGTCAAAGACAAAACAATTTACACCAAATTTGATGGATTACAAAATCCAATTCTTGTAAATCATCTAGAAGAGATAAGAGAACATGAATTAAAAGAATTACTTGAACACAATAGGAATGTATTTTCTCAGCATGCTATTGATTTGGGAAAAGTAGCTATACAACATAAGATCATCACGAAAAGTGAACAACCAATTTCTCTTAGACCCTATCGTCGTCCTCTAAAAGAGTATGAAGAGATAGCGGAACAAGTTAAAGAACTTCTCGAACACAAGTTAATAAGAATTTCAGATTCTCCTTGGGCATTTCCTGTTGTTATGGTTCCCAAGAAGGATGGAAATAAAAGGATGTGCATTGATTACAGACGTCTTAATGAGATCACACTGGATGACAGGCAACCCCTACCTCACATACAGGACATGTTTGATCGATTGCATGGATCCAGATTCTTCTCTACCCTTGATGTTGCATGGGGTTACTGGCAGATCGAAATGGACCCGCAATCTATTCAAAAAACTGCATTCGTCACAAACGATGGTCATTATGAGTTTTTAGTGATGCCCTTTGGTTTAAAAAATGCTGCTTCAACGTTTCAAAGGATAATTCAACATATTCTAGGTGAATTATTATGGAAAGGAACTTGCTCTTTCCAAGATGACATATTGGTGTACACGAAAACATGGCAAGAGCACATAGAGCTTCTTAGTAAAGTTTTTGACAAATTAAGACAGTACAACATGAAATTAAAATTGTCGAAATGTATTTTTGGAAGAACTGAAGTAAAATACCTCGGACATATCATCAGTCACAATCAATTAAAACCTGATCCAGGAAAAATAAAATCTATTCAAGACTTTCCAAGACCTGATACTGTAAAGAAAGTTCGTCAGTTCATGGGATTGGCAAATTATTACAGAAAATTTGTGAAGGACTTTTCTAAAATTTCATTCCCCTTGGTTCGACTCACTCGGAAGAATCAGCCCTTCATCTGGAATGAGGAAGTAGAGGAGTCGTTCGCTAAACTTAAAATGGCACTATCTACAAAACCTGTCCTTGCTATTTACAACCCGGACTACCCCTCTAAAGTTTATACAGATGCCTCCAAATATGGAATTGGAGCAATCCTAACACAAATTGGTCCAGACAATGAGGAACATGTAATTGCTTATTACTCCAAAACACTGCAACCACACCAAGAAAATTATTCTGCTTATGAGATGGAATGCCTAGCCGTAATACAAGCAACTGATCACTTTCATGTATACATAGAAAACCAACCATTTGAAATCATCACTGATCATGCGGCGCTCCAATGGCTTTTCACCATGAAAAAACCGAAACCTAAGTATTTTAGATGGATTCTTAGTTTATCCTCGAAATCATGTAACATCGTTCATCGTTCTGGAAAGCAACAAACTCATGTTGACGCCTTATCAAGACTCCCAGTTGTTAACATTGCAACTCAAGAACTTCAAGAACACCAACAAAATTCAGATTTGAGTTCCTTGAAAAATTCCCACACTCACGACGGTGTGGTAATGATCAAACAAAAAGGAGTTTTTAAAGCAGTTGTCCCAAACTCGCTTACAAAAAAAATATTGGAAGAATATCACGATTCATTGAGTCACCCATCAATAACCAAAACATGCAAACTTATAACTCAATGTTATTGGTGGAAAGGAATAACAACTGATATCAAGAATTATGTTCGATCTTGTAAATCTTGTCAACTAATGAAGGTCAGACATGAACCAACTTTAGGAGAAATGATCACTCCAACGTCAAATATCCAACCATTACAAATGATCGGTTGTGACACTATTGTACTGGGAACAGCAGCAGCTAACACAAAGCATAAATTCATTCAAGTTTTTGTTGATCACGCAACTCGTTATCTATGGGCATATCCCACAATAACAAACACTGCTCAAGCTGTCACTCAATGTCTTGATAAGATAATCAAATCTGTTAATTCGATCAATACTATCTTAACAGATAATGGCAAAAATTTTATATCAAAAGAGTTCAACAAATTTCTTTCTTTACAAGGCATTAAACACACATATACTTCGCCTTATCATCCTCAGTGCAATGGCATTTGTGAGAAATTAAATGATACGATAATGACAAAACTGAGAATAGCTGTTCTAGAGAAACCTAGATGTAAATGGAGCTCATTGTTACCGCAAGTTGTCAAAAATTATAATTCCACACCACATGACGTGACTGGTTTTTCACCGCTTTTCTTAATGTATGGAATCGGTAATGTACCCGAATTTGCCGACCAAACTCCAATTACAATTGAAGAAGCCAGGAAGAAAGCTAGCCTGCGGACAGAACAAGTTAGAAGTAAGTGGAAGATTAAACACGATAGCCATCACCCCAAGTATGTCTTTAAAGAAGGAGACTTAGTCATAAGAAAAATTGCCGTCAACGACCCTCGTCTCATCAAGACATCACCAAAATATGAAGGACCATTTGTCATTCAAAAAAAGATATCTGATGTAACCTACGATATCTCTCTGAAAGACCAAAAGCAAGCAAGACGCGTTCACATATCTCAACTTCGACCATTTATTACCCGAGAATAAATGCTTCAAGAAGGGGAATATGAGACGTTACAGAAACAATTTTCAATTGTACATAATTTCCTTTAAAATGTTATTTTAATTTTTCATATGTTTATTTTCATTTTTATTTTCCATTCATTAAAAGTCAATGATGTACATACTAAATTAGTAAAAACTCAATAAAAACGATATGTAAAAATACACATAAACAAATGGCTTGTAAAAGAAAGCAGCATTAAATGAGTTTAGAAAAAATATCTATTTCATTAACAAACATTTCACTTTTAAAATAATAAACTTTAAAAATAAAGTTTTACTAAACTAAAATTAGCGTTTTAAAAATAAAAACGTGGCAATATATATGTGTGTATCACAACTGATTTGATATATATATTATAAATAAAAAGATAAGAGTTTCTGCTGTTCTTTGAATATTAGAGTTATATAGAAATACTACTTGATGCTGATTATTTTAAGAATAGAGAATACTATTGAGCAGTCGAGGCAATAATTAAATAAAATTAGTTATCAAAAAGTGCTTTAATTGAGGTGAAGGAATATATTAAAAAAACACATAATTTGATAAAGGTAATGCCTGGCTTAAGGCGTAAGAATAAAAATAATGGAAAACTTATTTACATAATGTACAAAAGATTTGAGCCGGCCATCGGGAAACAACAACAATGAGTTTTTATAGGGGAAGTGTGACCTCTGGCGGTCGATTTAGCAGAGTATTTGTATCTTTGAAATATAATTTTAAATAAAATAACATTTTAAAATAGCACACACACATATTTTTTTTTCTATTGTTTTTTATATATATATATATATGTGTGTGTTTTGAAAATAGAGCAATCCGTAAATAGATATTTAATTAAAAATACATATATTGGATTAAAACAATTATATTTTTACCAATATTTCAGTTGGCTGAACGCCAACCTTTTTCAGGGTATAACAATATATTTATATTCGTAACAACGTATATATAAATACGTTATTATATCTTGAAAAAGAATGACGTTCAGCCAACTGAAATATTGTGGTATCAATTCAAACTCTAAGAAGCACGGTACGCGCACTGGCTAAATAACTCAACGCCTGGTCAAGGTCACTTGACATTGAAACAGTCAACCAGAGCGCGAATAAAACGTACATATAAACACGAAGGCGTATATTAAGAGCAGATATGCAAAGTTAATCAAATTTTCATAGAGAGATGACAATCTATCGCAACAACAACAAAGATATTAACGCGTGAGTAAGTTATTTAACAGATCCTATATACATACATACCCTACCGGTGGATAATGGCGCCCCCTCGTGATAAATCAGGCAGACGATCTATCAGGATTTATTTATGTTTTCCCGCCATAATTAGTGGGCGCCAGAGAGGGATTTATCTCAGTGAAGGTTTAATTAACTAATTATACACTATCACTTTACTATCACTCGCCCAAGATAACCCCTCCTTCACTATCTCACACCTCAGATAAACTCAATCATTTGATTTGCATACCTACAGCTAGAAAAACAACTAAAGAGATTACCTTTGTTTTATTGTTATCACAAGCTATGGTTCAATCTATATAGGCAGATAGACATATTTCCCGGCTTTTCCCGAGTATGAAATAGAAACGGGATATGTAAATAATCACCTTATCAAAATATAATTTGCATATTTCGAGGGTGGAACTATGGCAGTGACTCTTTCCAGACCTAAATATATTTGGTGTCATAGTGTCATCCATAACACGTGCATTTTTATTTACTTATTTACATAAATATTTAAGCCACAACAACGTTTACATTTTTTCTATATATTACCAAGTATTTTAATTTTACAGCCCAACTGGAAGAAAAAGGAAAAGACGTGCTAGAAAAGAGCGCCATAAAAGTATGTAAATATGTATGCATGTATATAGGTGCTAATATTCTATTTATAACGCCTATTTTTTTTTATGAAACAAATTTCTACTCTTCTCTTACTACAAAAATAATTATAATAATGACAGAGTTTGACTCATCAGTGGTGAACCATCCCAGCGGCTTCGCCAGTTTAATCTGACACATGAGATAACCAAGCGTGAACAAAAATTGCATCTGTCCCCTCAAAAAAATATATATAATAAAAATATAGACGACCGTCGACATCAAATACCTTCAATTTATTCAAGGTTTGACCATGAGTGTATTTGACAACATCGTGGTATCAGACGAGCATATATTGAGCGTGCACGGTGGTCGAAAATCTTTGACGGAAAACAAAAGCTTTTTTAGCCTAAATTTTGTAATGCGTAGTTGTATAAAATTAAACATACCACAGCTTGCACCACATGGATGAGGGCCAATAGCCCGAAACGCGTCCGTGGTTAGCTTTTCTTGATTAATCAAGAATGGGTATTTGGCCAATTCTGGAATAATTAGAAATCAACGAGAATAGTTGATATTTATTCCGATAGATGGCGCAAGCCATCAGCAACTTTCAGTTGCACGATAAGGAGATGCCTTTTTCATAATATATTTATATGTCTATTTTTTTTTTAAATCGCGGTTTTATTGGTTGTTCACTGTCGCGTGGCCTTAATAGGCCAATAAGCGTTCAGTATTTCTTGTAACCAGATATATCGGTCTTCAAAATTCTATATTAAATAAAAGATCGCGGGTTCGATTCTAGGAAGTTCCATTTTTTTTTTTAATAATTTATCAAAAATATTTTTATAATTTTCATAATTTACTATTCATACATTTTTGAAACATATTTTTTTGAGTTGATTTATATGAATTATTTTGATATATTAAGGTTTTATAGTTCTTTTCAATATAGGCATTTAACACACTTAATATCTGAATTCTGTAATGGTACATTTTAGCAAAGTAAGAATATAAAATTTGTAACGAATAAATTTACTGACAATTTGTTACTTTTCAATAATATCATCAAATATTATCTCTGCAGACCTTACTGCAATGATATAAGTTATTGAATGAGAGGGCTTGGCTCATCAGTAGGAAACATTTCAATAATATCATCAAATATTATCTCTGCAGACCTTACTGGAATGATATAAGTTATTGAATGAGAGGGCTTGGCTCATCAGTAGGAAACATTTCAATAATATCATCAAATATTATCTCTGCAGACCTTACTGGAATGATATAAGTTATTGAATGAGAGGGCTTGGCTCATCAGTAGGAAACATTTCAATAATATCATCAAATATTATCTCTACAGACCTTACTGGAATGATATAAGTTATTGAATGAGAGGGCTTGGCTCATCAGTAGGAAACATTTCAATAATATCATCAAATATTATCTCTACAGACCTTACTGGAATGATATAAGATTTTGAATGAGAGGGCTTGGCTCATCTGTAGCGAACATTACAATAATATCATCAAATATTATCTCTACAGACCTTACTGCCATGATATGTTACTGAATGAGAGGGCTTGGCTCATCAATAGTAATCTTTTCAATAATAAAATCAAATATTATCTCTACAAACCAAACTTTGAATGAGAGAGCTTGGCTCATCAGTAGTTCATCACTCATGAGTCAAGCCATCTCATTCAATAACTTATATCATTGCAGTAAGGTCTGTAGAGATATTATTCGATAATATTATTGAAAATAAACACATTTCCATTAAATTTATTAGTTTCATATTTTATCGATAGATGGCAGTTAAATTTATAAAAGTGGGAATAGTTCGGTGTTATGTAATCGACGATAATACACGTGGTACAGGCCATGATAATCATGGTGGGTAGGAGTAGGCCACTGCTTTTACTGTAAGTGCACCACATGTCTACACATGTGAAAAGCAGTTCGACTTTCGATTTCTTCTATCTGCTTATATTGTTGCTTATTTGTTTAATGTATATGTTTATTCAATACTCTTTTTCTTAATTGTTTATTTTTCTTTTTGATAATTCTGTTATCTACTCTACTAAAATTATTGTAAATAGTTTCACGCGCAATTATACAGATCGGATATAGCGTGTCTTGTTTGCAACTGGTGAATAAATAAATAAGTTCGACTTTTGCACTTACAAATGTGCCAGAACCCTGTTTGATTACTTGCACTCGCAGGTGGGGTTGGACTTTAGCGAGAATCGGGGGTCATTGTAGTATTCTTTTTTTAATTAAAGATTTGTAGAAAAAAATTGCCCAATGCGGGATTTGATCTCGAAACGTACCGGTCGAAAACCAACGGTTTAGATCATCCTTCCACCGACCACCCCAGGTTGTACGTAGTCTCGATTAGTTCCGTCGCATATGACATACTAGCCGAATGACCCGGGCAACGCCCGTGTTTTACCCGATTGTGAATGTTTTGATTCAAATACTATTTGTTACAATTATAAATTGGCGCCTTATATAAATGCATATGTTAGTTAATAACTATAGCCTATGTGCTTTATCTGTCTATGTACTGTTGGCTTCCGTAGGCGTCTCTTACTGGGAAAAAGAGAGGATTCCATTTGGTTATTAACTAATATATGCATTTATTTAAGGAGCGACCCGCTCCAACACAATGGTTACAAAAACGAAAAAGCTAGTGGGGGGGGCATGATGGGGGGGGGGGGGGGGGGGGGCAAAGGTGGCGTGATCGTAGCCGACCAATAGGTGGGCGCCATTCCAAAAAAAAAAAAGCAAACGGTGACAGAGATGACTGATGAAGAATGACGCTCGTAACTGTATATAGAATGTCTATGGGATATAATCATGTAGTAAGTTAAGACATGGAATTCTCTACTAAGGGATAAGACCAAGCGACAAGGTCAACTAGAGGGTTAGAACAGGAAGTACTATTGCAGCCTGTTTTATCATTCTGTCAACAAACGCAAAGTGCGGATGTCGCCACACTCGTCTGCTTATTTTTAGACGTATTCGTCTGATTTTAAATAGCTTTCGAGAATCATCCTTTCATCATCGGTTTTTGGAAGATATTATAGTATGTAGTTGAAATTTATTTTTAACTTCCTAAATTTTAATATCTATTAATTTGATATAATTATTTCATACTTAGTTATCTTGCATGTCTTCATTAAAGGTCACTGTGATATTTTTAGAGTTATTGTCTCAATCCCGATATACATGCTAAAAGGTACAACTTCCTTAAGTTTTATCCATGAGTGTATATTGGTTATCTCGTGTGTCTTCAATAAAGGTCACTGTAATATCTTACAGAGTTATTGTGTCAATCCCGATATACATGCTAAAAGGTACAACTTCCTTAAGTTTTGTCCATGAGTGTATATTGGTTATCTCGTGTGTCTTCAATAAAGGTCACTGTAATATCTTTCAGAGTTATTGTGTCAATCCCGATATACATGCTAAAAGGTACAACTTCCTTAAGTTTTGTCCATGAGTGTATATTGGTTATCTCGTGTGTCTTCAATAAAGGTCACTCTAATATCTTTCAGAGTTATTGTCTGAATCCATATAAACATGCTTCCGTAAGTTTTATCCATGACTGTAAGCCATGATTAATCAAATTTATATAGATTACTCTCTCAATATATCCGATAAATTAATTATAATATATTATGATAAATTATGTTATTACATTATATTGAGTGGAATTATATAATTACAATTTGTGCAAGAAAGTCTTTTGCCCCCTCTGATGAAATTTTATTTTATACGTAATCTACAGAAATGATGGATAAGGGGGTCCAAGTTAGTGTTACACATATCTTCCCATTAATTCCTATTAGAGTGAAGAAAAGAGATTTGGTTAATCATATTTGTAATTAGAGTTAATTAGAGTTTGTGGAAGGATAATCACTTGGTTAATCAATGGGAGAGTGATAAACGATATAGGTGTGAAGTTAAGAATTCTCCTAATGTTTTATAACTGAAAAATTACTGATGGTCAACGCCATCTATCGGAATAAATATCAATTGAATGTCGTTTTTTTTTTTTTAATTTATATTCGAGAATATGGACCGAATACTACTTGTTGATAAATAAAGAAAAATCGAGTGGTATAGTCTTTAATATAGACACCTGATCTTAATACATAACACACTTTTATACTTTTTATATATTAATTTTCAGTGTTATATAGAAATTCATTATTTTATTTTACTGATACATGCTAATTATTGTATATACACTCACGGATAAAACAAAAAAAAGTGGAAGTCTTTGATGTAGCCGATCGTCAATTTTTTGAAAGATACAGATAAATTTTGTTCACACTTGGTTATCTGGTGTGTCTTCAATAAAGGTCACTGTAATATCTTTCAGAGTTATTGTCTCAATCCTGATTTACATACTAAAAGTACAACCTTCTTAAGTTTTGTCCATGAGTGTATATTGGAATTAGTGGAAGAGTCACAGACGAGAATTCCATTAGGGGAAGAAATTAAAATTCTAGGCGCCATCTACAGACCGTTTTTATAATTACACAGCGTTCAGTAAAAAAATAAAAAACACCAGACGAAAATAAATTAAATAAAACGTCTTCATACAGGTACAAGGCCTACAAAATAAACAACAATTTTTTTTTTCTAATAATTATATTTATGTTTATGTAAAATTCTAAATGTGAAAATGAAGAAGTATAAAATCTACATAATATGGTAATATACGAAGCAATATGTAAATATAGTGGCCAAGGAATATCAAATCAGATAAAATAAGCATTATCCGCCAAATACAAAGATAAAACCAATTTATTTTTAATAAAGAGGATATATATACAAATAAAGCTCTTCCCACGTTTAGAACAGCATCAAGACAATGCATTTAGCTTTTTACCCTATTACATAACCTACACATATATGCATATATGTATGTATAGAATGGTAATTGCATAAATATAGAGAGGTGTATATTTCAATATAAATTATATATATATATGTGGTAAAATTCGGGGTAATATGTAAATATAATGGCCACAGAGGCCTTAATGGTAATATATATTCAGGCGGTAGATGGATTGGACATCAATAGATAACAATACCCCGCCACCGTCAGGAAAAGGAATAAAAAAGCCCTGGTAAAGAAAGGGTAAATAGAATAAGGGTTAATATTGTTAAATAGTATTATATATATATATATATATATATAAAATCTCCCAGTTTTGACAGTTTGGTCTCTTTCCTCTTGATATAAAAGGAGAAAGAAAAGAGAAGGAGAAAAAAGTTTTCTCTTTTGTGTTTGAAATGCTTTAATAATGATGGTCTATGGTCAAATGATTTATTTCTCAAATAAAATAATAGTCAGTGAATTAATTTATTTTTAATTTTCTTTTTGTTGAAAAATCGTTCTCAACGATTTAAAATGATTGAAATTATTTATGAAAAATTAAAACTTTGTATTTATTTGTGTGTATAAAATAAATAATGAATATTTAATTACTATTTAGAACTTTAAATATGCGTTGTTTTATTGGTTAAATTGAAAAAAAAAACGAGATTAAAATCAATATAGGTAGATAATGCTAGCGATATATATCGACACCACAACAATATGAAATAAATTTTATTATATTAATTTCAAACAATTTTGCATATATCAATTCTCATGTAAATATGCAAGAGGATGGTATACGGTACAAAAAAAATGCATCTTTCAATTTTAATAGATTTATCAAAATTGATTTATTATTGAATCATAATAATCTACTTGTTCATTTTTAAGTAATCTAAATTTTAAATATACGGATTTAGCACGCCATCTGTTGATAATAAAAGAAACTATTAAACATACCTTTTTTATGTATTAGAAACGAAATACGCTTATAAACAAAACCTAAGGAAGTAGAAAGTCTTTGATATCGCCGGTCGTTTTTTTATTTTAAAGGAGACAGAGAGAATTTTGTCTACACTTGGTTATCTCGTGTGTCTTCAATAAAGGTTACTGTAATATCTTTCAGAGTTATTGTCTGAATCCCTATATACATGCTGAAAGGTACAGATTTCGTAAGTTCTATCTATTTGTGTATTTGGGTATTTATATCGAAATTAATAAACCACTCTAAATAAAACGAATTCATTTTTTGTTTTACTGGGATAAAATAAATTGTGGGAGGGCCTAGCTCATCAGTAGTGAACCCTTTCAGCGGTTTCGCCAGTTTAATCTACCATACTAATTTTACCATATGTAGATAAGAAAAGAAACTATTAAACATTTACTTTTCTCTTTTTTCAAATAAAACTAATTTCGTTCTGCTTTTACTTTTATAAAAAAAAAATTCTGGGAGGGGCCTAGCTCATCAGTAGTGAACCCTTTCAGCGGTTTCGCCAGTTTATTCAACCATACTAATTTTACCATTTGTAGATAAGAAAAGAAACTATTAAACATTTACTTTTTTCTTTTTCAAATAAAACGAATTTCGTTCTGCTTTTACTTTTATAAAAAAAAAATTCTGGGAGGGCCTAGCTCATCAGTAGTAAACCCTTCCAGCGGTTTCGCCAGTTTATTCAACCATACTGATATTATAGCTCTAATATTGTATTGAGCTATTTTGTATTAGTATATTAGTGCGTCACTATAAAAGAAATGATGGTGTTTAAGAGAAAACTATGGATATATAAACATTGCGAGTTATAAATTGTTTGTCTAAAACAATTTGCACGATTCACTTTCTTATATGTAATTCAATCTTTCTTTGCATATAGGAATTCTTAAAAAAGAGATACTTTGGCCAGAAAAGGTTTTATTTTGGATATTTTTTATATTGAGATTATTTTATTCTCTGTATTTATTGGAATATGAGACTTCGTTATTTTATAATGGAAAATTTTAGCGGCGTAAACATAGTTCGATTTGATTTGCATAGACAGAGTTTTAGGCTGTATTATTCTTGGATTATTTCTATCCCTGCGCTAGGACAATGTATTAATATCTAGCGTCTATTAATCCCAACAACCAATTCCTAATCATCTATATATACAATGGAAAAAGAACCCTGAAGGTTTGTTGAATCTAAATTCTCAAAAAAAAAAAACGAAATACACTTATAAACAAAACCTAAGGAAGGGGAAAGTCTTTGATATCGCCGGTCGTCTTTTTTTAAATGGAGACAAAGATCATTTTGTTCATACTTTGTTATCTCGTGTGTCTTCAATAAAGGTCACTGTAATATCTTTCAGAGTTTTTGTTTAAATCTCGATATACATGGTAAAAGGTACAACTTCCTTAAGTTTTGTCCATTTTTGTATTTGGTTATTGAAATATCTAAATTAATAAACCACTTTAAAATGGAAACTAAGTTTTAAATAAGTGAATGAATACATTGAAACCTCGACAACTAATAAATATAAAATAAAGCTTCAAAATAAACTTGCTAAAACTTTGCAAATTTTGATTAACTCCCGGGATTTTCTCCTAAATTGATATCTATAGCCACATATTTACATATGGGAATACCAAAATTCTATATTTTCGAATCACACACACACATATATATTTATTATATTTTCGTTATTATTTTAAAACAATTATTCCGTATATAATTAACATATATAGTAATATTCGTATTTAACATTAAAATATACAGTTAGAAACATTTATGCATATAGCATCTAGGCATATTTAAATATATTCAATTTGTGGTTTAGTCAAGTTTAGAAAATTCAATCTCTTGTAGTATTTAAAGAAATATTTTACATATATTTGTTTTAAAATACATGTTGGAAGGGTAAAAAGCAGCAAAGAATAAAATTAGCGAAAATTTATCCGAAAGGGAAGTCTCTTATGCAAATTGACACTTTTGATAGCTGATTGCCATCTATCGGAATAATCTATTATAAAATATAAATTTACATATACTAGAGTATTGTACTGTTGCATATACGGCGAATAAATTGATGGCTATGCATACTAAAATCAATTTATTAATTGCCTTGAGAGAGCAACAAAAACTATATTGAATATGAGAGATATCCCGAGTTCGAAATTCAAAATCTCTTTTTAATGACGCTAAAATTGTTCTCATTTTTGTCATTTCTTTAATAAAATATTGAGAAATATCAGGCGTTTTCGAATCTTTGTTTTATAGATATCTGAAACACTTTTTAGCGTCGTTAGATTAGTCTTATTTATTTCCTTTTTTTAAGATTGTAATATTCTCTTGAAAATAATCACATTTAGAGAAATAAATATTCAGCGTTCACTAAGGAAAAAGGGATGAGTATGTAAATTTTATTATATTGTATAACATAATATTTTTTAAACCTAACACCCCTTTATTGATGCACAGCGCATGCTGGATGCTTTCGCGAGCGTCTCGTGTTGCGTGAGTTCGATTTTTTTTAGCGTTGAATAAAAAAATGTTATTTTTTTTATATCTTTCTATATCGTCATATTTACATCTAATCCCTTCTATAACAGCAGAACAATATTTGATCGGAGATCTCTCATTACCAGTCAAAAGATGTATCGCACAAGTAAGGATACTTTTTACACTGTTTAAAGAAAACCACGATAAAATATTTAGCTTAGCTGACTAAATGTGTCCATTATGTAATTAGGAAAAAGCCCGAATCGAAACTGGAGCACCACATGTTTTTCTGTTTGAAGTTAATAAGTGAAAGAGAACTTCTTTTACATAAAATTGGATCAAATCATCTTGCTCTGGAGGCTCTGTTGTCTAGGACGACAAAGAATAAATCCAATACATTGACCCTGTACAAGTTTTACAGGGATTGCGCAAGAGAAGAAACATTGAGGAAAGAGAGCCGTATGTAAATGGATATGTAAATGAACGATCACCTGTAAATAACTAACTCACCTTTTCTAAGCAATTATGTACCTGGGCGAATCCAGTGTAGGTTATAGTTCCCCAATAAAAGGCTTGTTGTTGTTTATCGCCATATTTAATCGTTTTTATTCACTTAAATAAAACTTTCTTTTTCTTACTTGACCTTTATCGAATTGTTTTCTTTCATTGAGCGTGAGTCTGTTGCATAGCTTCGCGAATTCCATGTCATAAAATTCAGCCTAGTAGACATGGCATCTGCCCGGTAAGCGGAACACTGTGGATTCGATTCCCATCCCTAGGCACTTTATTTTTCCGTTTATCATTACTCTTCACAATTCATCCTTTCATACTTCATCCCTAAGGTTAGAAATAATCTTTATTTCTCCTTAAATTAAATTTCGATTTTTCGTTCAAAAGAAACATATGCGGGATAATTGTCAAATGTCGTTCTACATTCACCCAATATATTTTAAATATATACTTTTTTTTTAACAACACACACGCTAATACTGTAAAGATGACCTAACTAAACAATATAGTGTAAAATGTTCCATTATTCGTAAAAAAAAAAAAACATCGATTTCATATAAAATTTACATACCTGATATTTTTTTTCTAATAATATTACATACTTGCTAGTGATTTTGCATACAATTTATATACGTGTCTTCGATTTCGTATAGAGTTTACAGACATACTTAAGTTATTTCGTATGAAATTGCATACTTGCTCTCTCTGATCATTTCGTATAAAATGTATTTACATATTAATAATTTCGTATACTATTTGCATACTTGTTAATGAAAACGTAGAAAATTTAGATAGGTGTTAATAAATTCGTATAAAAATTATATATATTTATAATATATATATTATTTATTTATTTATTTCGGTTACCTCTGGCAATAAAAAGTAAAATTGATCATTGTCATTAATGTGATTATATGGTTTTAAAATGATGATTTTTCTTATTTG
Source organism: Cordylochernes scorpioides (assembly GCA_030710605.1). Classification (NCBI taxonomy): domain Eukaryota; kingdom Metazoa; phylum Arthropoda; class Arachnida; order Pseudoscorpiones; family Chernetidae; genus Cordylochernes; species Cordylochernes scorpioides. The sequence goes on from CP092884.1 coordinate 55,240,140, forward strand.
AATAATCAACGACTTCGAGATACTACGTTATATAAATAGAGTTAACACACCATGATTAAATTTACATATATCATTTAGAGATAAATGCGCGTCGGTGTATTTACATATAACCCCATAAATGAGTAAGGCTAACAGATGAAGCTTTACAAAATTCCATTTCTGTAAAACCTGTTATTTATATATAATGAAAATATATCTTACTAACATATAAACACGAAATTAAAGATAAAAACGTGAATAAAGTACACTTTGGTTAAAATGTGATTTAAAAAAATCAAATTAGGTAAAAAAATTATTAATTTTTGAACATAGCAAGTATTTGGGAGTCAAATATATTACTTGAAGTTCTGATAGCTTTATGTCGTATATAGAGGGCAATTTTGCATAACGCCATATTTGCGAAATATGCTAGCCATATTTAAGCCAAAAAATAGCATTGAAAAGATTTTTTTTTTTAATTTCCATACAAGTCGTCGTTTGAAACATAAAAAATATATCGATATATAGAAGGCAATTTTGCATAACGCCATATTGGCAAAATATGCTAGCCATATTTTAACCAAAAAAGACATTAAAAAGATTTTTATTTATATTTCCATAGAGAAGTCGTTGTTTGAAACAGAAAAATATATATATAATCCATTATATATATTGAAGTTTGCCAAAAAAAGAGAAAAAATTCTTTAAATATATATTCTATAAATATATAATATTCAGATCATACGATATCAACCACACGCGAAGGAAAATAATAAACATATCTCCATTTTAAATATGCAGACGAAAAAAAAAAAAAAAGCCGGGAAAAGTTTTTACTGGCGGCGTTTTGAGGCTGTAAAAGAAGTGGTATTGGGTTTAGCTCCTGCTCTATTTGAATGCTTGCCGATATCCGGTTTATCGATCGAATCCCAACGTGAAACAAAATTTTTCCTAAACCCCCACCCCATTTCCTAAGAAAGGTATATTCACCATATTAACTATAGTTATATAAATATATGCCATTTTCACGCACTGTTGCATTGTGGAGGATTTTCTATTACGTATTTTTCCTTTTAAATTTCCTCCCTTTCCCCATCTCTTTAGAAATAAATTCTTTTATATATATATATATATATTATTATTTTAAACCAAAAATAGCAAACCTTTTCAACAATATTTTAAAAAGTTTTTTTTATATTTTTTTTTTATTGAAATATTTATATATTTTCGATATTATTGATAAATCGTTTGGTATATTTTTATTTTAATTCCAATAAACTATATTTTGATATTTTAAAACATTTACGATTTTAAAAATATATGTTTTAAACTTTAAAAACTGTTTTAAAAATCATAAATATTAATTTATAATTTTTTTTTAATTTATTATAATTTATATTTAAACGCGCGTTTAATAAATTTCTAACGCGGGATATAAAATTATATAAGATTGCATTTTTGTCATTAATGTAGAATTGTTAATATAGTTTTATCTCGAAATGCTTTTTATATTTCATATTTTAAAAATCATTACTCCTCATTTTTCCCACATTTCTCTAAATCTGATAATTATATATTTAAGAATTATTCAATTCTATTTTTAAATAGAAAAAAAAACACGCATTTAAATTAAATTTAAATAGATTATACAAGCGAAATTGATAAAGGTTACGCCAAAAATTACGCTCGTCACATAATAAAAATCAAAAGATCCATTTAAAACACTTTTCTCTTTAAAAACAATTTTATTTCCAAAATAATATTTAGTATTCATAAACTATATATATTTATTAATTATTAATGTTTTCATTTTAGAGTTTTATTAAATATTTTAAAGTTAATCTATATTTAAAGTAATATATTTAGCAATCAACCATGTTGGTCATAAAAATATCGTTTGTATTTAATTAAATATTTAAGCGCCTTAAAATGTATTAATATTTCAGAGATATTTTAAGATTTTTAAAAAGCATTTAGTAAATTTTACTTTATCTCATGTTTTAGTTTTATAAAGAAAGCTATTGGGATTAAATAATTAGATTTTCAATTAAATATTTATGTGATTCGTTTTATTTTCTTTTTTTTTCCTGGAATAAATTCTCCTCTTAATTATTTAAAATTCACTCTGATTATATTTACATATTAAACTAAATTCTATAATAAAAAATACTTTATAAAATTATTTTTCTAATAAAAACACGATTCATTTCTTTATTTTAAAAATTACACGTCAAAAATTTACTTGTTCACAATTTTGACAATTCAAATTTTAACAAAAAAATTAGTCAACGGTCATGATGAATTAAAGAAAGGTCATTATTTGAATACCGCAGAAGGTTTTCAATAAGGTAAATATGTAAATATAATACTCACAAACTAGAAGTAGGAAAAGCGACGACAACTTATCCATTCTTCATGCTGGCTTGGCGGAAGTGGCTAGATTCTCATCCCGCCGCTAGAGGCGCTACAGTCGCTGGTGGCCCCCTTTCTCTCGTCGTCTGCCCAATTTTTTTTATTATTTTTTCCCGAAAATTTTCTTTACGAAATATCGCGTTAAATTATGCGCACACAACTATATATTCCTATTCTATTTAGCTAACGTTTCTATTCATATATAAAAAATAAAGATAAATAATTAATAGAGAAAAGAATATATTAATATAAAAATGAAGATCCTAGATAAAAATGACGAAAATACGACAGATGTTAATATTTATTGGAAATTACTGGCTGAGTCCCAGATGGATTGGCTTCTGAAGCTAAAAGGAGTGGACAGCTTGCTTCTGGGATCGTCTGCTTAGGAATTCCTCACCCCCACAAATCGATTCGACCTTACAAGTGCGTGGAATAGTTGATGTGATACCATGCTTGCTTTACCCTTTCTCCTCTTCATTAAAAAACATTTTTTTCTTTTTTTGAGTGTATAAATACCTTTTTTTGTATTTTAAAAAGGACGATTTTTCGATATCCAAAAGGACATTTTGAAATTTATTCAGTTCATTTTTAAATTTTAATAATTTTTTTCTAAATTTTAAATATAAAGATTTTTTTTATTTTACTAATTTCATTTTTTTATTTTTAAAAGGATATATATTTTTTTATTTTATAATGGAGACATATTTTATTTTTAATATGACCATATTTGAAATTTTTGTTACTATATGTGGTTTCAGAACCTTTTAATTAATCAATATATATATATATAAATGTGATATCTTGGGACCTCTGGGACCAGTGTTACCTGATGCTAGACGAACCTCGATGTCAACTCTACCGTGCAGTCGTGGTGGAAGGCGACACAGCTGGGCCAAAGGTGAAATAAACAAACAGAGATTCCACTAAAAGCGTCTGACGTCAAGAAGGAATGGGATGAGGAGAGAGAGATTTTAGAGCAAGTGTTACCGTTGGGAGCCAAGCGAAGACTGGCAATTCTAGGGCCTCGATTTAACACCACGACCTTGCTGCTTTCTAATTGGCTGACCTATTTAGGTGATTCTTTCCTAATTGGTGGGACTTTTTCACGTGGTAGTGGGCTATTGGTTGACCTACTTAGGTATTGTCTTCTGATTGGGCCGGGCTTATCTCTTTGACGGAAGAAATACGTCCGGTCTTGTTCCGGAAATTGGGCGTCTCTCAAACTTTTATAACTTCTGGTCACAAGATACGTCCTGTCTTGTCCGGAAATATTGGTTTAAACTTAGCTCGCAGGGTGTCCGGGGTCAGAAGGTTAACTGTGGCGTTATTAATAATTATGTTCTCTTCTAGGCCTACCTCTTAGGTTTGACTTCTACGATCCTCTAAGCCTGATTTGTTTTAACCTTAACTTTCTCCTGTCTCTCTCCATTCCTTCTATCTGTGCAGTTGCAATACTTTATTAGATCCTTACGCGGTACAGATTGATGTTAGTTGAGGCTTTCTATGTGCAGTACATAAGAAGTTATATACAGTCATGGGGTGGAACATGTGGTAGTGGATATTTAGACTATTTACAACAATTCCATGGTCTTAAATCATCACAGATGGCCCCGGATGTGAGAGGGTTCATATGGAGGGATTTAAGAGAGCGGAATAGGAAGACTGTTATTAAGGAAGTAATTTTTAAAAATTAATTGAAATGAGTTGGGATATAACATGGGGTTGATTTCTGTATATCCATAAGAGATAATAAAACATAAACAACTAATATTAAACATACAAGTAAAAATAAAAATATGAATAAAATATTTAATAGGGAACATATAATGATTATAGGTAAAAATATAAATGATTGGATGGGTAAATCATGATCTTTTCGTGATGGGCGTTAGAAAGGGTTGAGGGGTTAGTTATTACTTGGTTGAGGCAAGGTCACTTTGACTCAAGTCCCAAACCATTTAATGTGCACGGCGCGGAAAACCTAGGCCATGTTTCACATGTAAATTTAAGGACCTAATAAAGTTACAGTACCACAATCGAAAAGTAAGATAAGGGGATTGTTATGGGTTTTAGTAATTAGTCGTTAAGACGTACGCATGCAGGATAAAGAGGGCGAAGATCAGTGACCAGAAATCAAAGTTTTAATTAGAGTCGTCAGGGGCTTAGCGAGAAAAAGAGTAAAATGATAAAAAAAAAAAAATGTGCCAGCGTGTGGCATGAGAGTGCCCTGGAATAAAAAAAGAAATACAATTTGCACGTATCCAAGCCAGAAGTTGGGATAAGGTAAATCTGGGGGACGATGTGTCAAGATTGTTAATTACGAAATCAAAGGAGGTCAAGTCTAGCCTGCGAAGGAGTTAAAAGTTCCTGCGGAAAAGGAATGTTAGTAATTCTTAAGAAGTGACCTTTAAAGTGGTTGTTTAAGAGGTTATTGAAGATTGCCCTGTTTTTAGATCATGAGTTTTAGTTTGATTATAAAAGAATATATCATTGAGATATGAAATTGCGAAATTAAGGCTTCGCATATAGCGTTAAAGGATTTGAAAAATCGAAAATAGAATTGCGAAGTTAAATGCAAAGTAATCTTTTAAAAAAAAGTAAAAATAGTGATGATATGATACAAAGATTTACACACTACAGCAGTATATAAGGGGTAATAGAAAGTGAAAATATTAAATGAAAAAAAAAAATAATGAGCAATAATATACTCGATAGTATTGACATGGTAGCGGAAGGTGAAACAATGTAAATAACATCTAATTTATAAAGTGAGAAAAAATATAAAATGATAAATGCAAATTAGTGATATAAACATGAAATATAAACTTGAGATTATTAGATATGATATGAAAGATAAAATATAAAGTTGATTATAAAATAGAGTCATAAAGCAAAAGTAAATAAGTTTTGGTAAAGAAAAATGAAAAAAAAAGAATAATCTAAACTAATTGGTTGACGTAAAAAAAAAACAATTATAAGAGCTATATAATGATTATATAAAGGATATTAAAATGAAAATTTTTTTAAAAATGTTCATCGAGAAAGAAGAGCAAGTAAGATTATATATAGAAATTATATATCGGGAAAGAATGTAAAGTTGTAGGCCAAATGAATGTTCCTGTTTTTTTAGGATGGGTAGAAAGAGCTTTAAATTGTCCTCGATTGATATCTTTGGTCTTGTTGGCCTAAGTTTTTCTAACTTATCGAATTTGTTTTATGTTTGACGTGACTCGTGGATCACATTGTTTCCAACTGTGAAACTCATCGAGTCCTAATGTTGTCGTTTTTTTTTTTTTTTAAACTTATGTGGGTGTGTGTGATTTTTGTAAGTAAAATGTTGTCTTTGGCACGCACTAATATTTAATTTAATAGGTGGCGAAAGTTCATTAGATAACACGGGGTGGCGACGGATGTAACAAGATGTCGGCTGTTTGTTTGCTCGGGGGGGGGGGAGGGGGAGCGAAGCTATTTTTAATGCGATTCCGGATGTAGGTCAGGGAGGCCTTTTTCGAGGCTGCTTGCTTTCTTTCAACTTATTGGAAGTTAATTCGAACTACGTTCGGAGATATTATTTCTAAAATTGTAAACACAAAAGCGTTTTGATTTGTCACGTTTGGTGACAAGCGTTATGGGATTGACATAGGGAGATACAGAGGTTGTAATTATTCCGTGTGTTCAAGCATTTGTTAGATTTGTGTTTGTATTTCGAAAATTCGGATATTGTATCTGTTGATATTAAATCGAATGGCTTTTGGCGAACTTAGTAAAAATGTTATTCAATGATATCAGGTTGGAATTGAGTGAAATTGCGACTATCGACGTGGACAATGTGTGGTTAAATAAATGTGTCACAGGCGTGGTGAAGGCGTCTTTGGCCTGAAAATTGAAAGAGTTTAGTGGTGTGGCGCTGTGACACGAAGCGAAAAAATTGTAAATGAAAAGGTGTCGCGTGAAGTCTCTGTTTTGTACAAAATCTAACCTGTTACACTAAGAATAACAAATTTACTAAAGTCATGGTTGTTGGTTGTACGAACATATCGATAATTTTTATATTGTTAGTGGATATGACACGTTTAATGTGAGAAAAAAAAAGATTGTGTGTGTTTAGTAGGGCGACGTGAGGCAGCTTGTGTAGCTCGAAATTGGATTTGGGTGTTAAGTCGCGCATTAAAAATTGTCGTCAATTGGAAAAAGTGATGTGAGAGGGTGTTGTTTATTTTGTTGAGAGTGATTTGTCGATATTTAACTATGCGTGTAAAAGGAAGGTACGAGGGAGTGTAGTTATGTGGGAATTTAACGATTGGAATAGTTTCGGAAGGCTGTGATTTAAGTTACTTCTGTCCAAAGATATGAAAGAAAAAAGGACATAGGGGCGTTGAAAATGGGATTAGGAACATGACAATAAGATTAAATAAGAATGTTGGAGTTCACCACGTGTGAGCAACCTGTTCCAGGAGGGAAAAAATTTTAGTAAACGGGACAGTTGTATTAGCCTGTCCATGGGACACGTGTTGCTTGCACGAGGTGAATTTGTACAAGGTAGTTGGTAGAGGTACATTATCTTGATACAGGAGTAGCTGAGAACAGTTTATAATTAGTAGAAATCGTTTTATGGAGTTAAGGGATAATATGATAAAAGGCAAGGGGGCATCTATAATATGGAATTTTAGGTTCTGCGTTATGTTACCTATTTTTACGTTTAAAAAGATATAACCTATGGTGAAAATATTGTTAGCTATGGCATTAATAGTTAAGTTAAATGGGTGAACAGGTATTTTCTTTTGCAAATTGGTTTCTATTATTTTAAAAGTATTCCGACTAATTATATCGATAGATGCTCCTGTATCAAGTAGTAGAGGAAGGTTTACATTATTGGGCAGTTCAGCTCGAACGAGCAATTGTTCAACGAAAGTTATGTGAGGAGGAACCTACTGTTGTGCTGTCTTGGGCGTCGGAACAGGCCTGTTTTGGTGCCGTGGTCGAGGTACCTATGGGACAGCTAGGGTTCACTGCTTGCGCTGGGCTCGTGGTGTAGAGAGGATCAGGGGAGCGGGGTAACATGCGCTCGCGTGTTGTTAACTTGGAAGGGTGCGGGAGAGGACAACACAGTTCTGTCGTGCTGCGGATAAGTTGTGGCTCGGTACACAGGTCTTGGACGGCTCTGTGCAGGCCGTTTGGGGCACTGGGCGTGCCAGTGCATGGCGCCACAATACCTGCAGGATGAAGGGGGTGGATTGGCAGAGTAGTTGGGTCGCGCTGACCATGGTCGCGGAGCACTGTACCTCGGTGATGGTGCGAAGGAAGGGTTGGGCGTTGTTCTGGTCGTCTGTTGGCACACTTGCCGACGCACTGTGGGTTCCTCTTACGCGCGATACTACACTATACCACGCTTGGAGGGTGTTCGGTTGCACGGCAGCGACAATGCGCTGATCAGCGACGGGTAACCCATCAGTCAGGGATTCTAAAAGGATTTTGTGGGGAAGGTTCAGCTGTAGGCCACACACCGTCTTTTTTTGATAATATTCCTCTAACGAGGAGCGATCTGTCAACTTAATGGCCAAGAACTGGGCAAATGACGCGTTTGTGGTTTCAGGAAAGAGGTCTATCAGGGCCTGCCTTGCGTCAACGTAATATAATTTGTCTAATTTTAGGCTGCGGAAGTAGTGCAGGGCCTTACCTTGTAGGAGGTTGGGAAGCCTTCTCAGTCGGTCGGTGTAGTGTAGTTGGGCCAGATCAGCTTGGGCGTCGTAGTTGTCGAAGAAGCTCTGCGCCTCGTACGAACCATCGTAACGCGGTAGCTCCACATCCCGCGATAGTCCTGTCGCCGAGGAGAGCTGATATATCGTCCTGGCTAAACTCCCCAGGACATCTGACACCGGCGGCGGGGGTGTGACGTCTTCCTGGCCGGGGGGAACTTCCTGCGTCCTACCGAGAGTGTTTTCTTTCTTCGGAAAAGTGGGGCTTCCGCCACTTTCGGAGTCGGGATCGGACTCCATTGGTTCCTTGGGATTCTCCTCTCTTCCCTGTTCCATCTTTCTGTACAGACAGTGGTCTATTTGCTTACTTGTACCTTGGCGTCCACTATCCTGTCGACTCTTCGTTGCGGGGGAGTCTGTGATATCTTGGGACCTCTGGGACCAGTGTTACCTGATGCTAGACCCACCTCGATGTCAACTCTACCGTGCAGTCGTGGTGGAAGGCGACACAGCTGGGCCAAAGGTGAAATAAACAAACAGAGATTCCACTAAAAGCGTCTGACGTCAAGAAGGAATGGGATGAGGAGAGAGAGATTTTAGAGCAAGTGTTACCGTTGGGAGCCAAGCGAAGACTGGCAATTCTAGGGCCTCGATTTAACACACGACCTTGCTGCTTTCTAATTGGCTGACCTATTTAGGTGATTCTTTCCTAATTGGTGGGACTTTTTCACGTGGTAGTGGGCTATTGGTTGACCTACTTAGGTATTGTCTTCTGATTGGGCCGGGCTTATCTCTTTGACGGAAGAAATACGTCCGGTCTTGTTCCGGAAATTGGGCGTCTCTCAAACTTTTATAACTTCTGGTCACAAGATACGTCCTGTCTTGTCCGGAAATATTGGTTTAAACTTAGCTCGCAGGGTGTCCGGGGTCAGAAGGTTAACTGTGGCGTTATTAATAATTATGTTCTCTTCTAGGCCTACCTCTTAGGTTTGACTTCTACGATCCTCTAAGCCTGATTTGTTTTAACCTTAACTTTCTCCTGTCTCTCTCCATTCCTTCTATCTGTGCAGTTGCAATACTTTATTAGATCCTTACGCGGTACAGATTGATGTTAGTTGAGGCTTTCTATGTGCAGTACATAAGAAGTTATATACAGTCATGGGGTGGAACATGTGGTAGTGGATATTTAGACTATTTACAACAATTCCATGGTCTTAAATCATCACATAAATTATTCCAATTCTGAAATAATTAAACATCAACGAATAGTTGATATTTATTCCGCTAGATGGCGCAAGCAATCAGTAACTTTAAGTTGCACAATAAAGATATAACTTTTTTCTTTTTGAATAATTACAAATTGAATAAAATGACGTTGAATTTTGATGTGATATTAGAATAAAATTGGTTCAAAATAATATATTTCTCAATTGACATCATGAATGCGGCAACTGATTTAATATTTTCTAAAATGTAAATTTATACTCGCAGCAAAATCAATATTGCTTCATTCACAAATTAATGTTGTCAACATTTATGTTTATTAAATGTAAACAAGATAATTATGAATTTTAATTGGAAGTTATAACAAGTTATAACAATAAAATATATTTCAATATTAAAAAAAAAACTCATTAAAAAATCAAACATTTTTTTACACATCATTATTGTTTTGTGCTTGTTATTAAAGTTTAAAACACATTTAAACTTTATATATTTTATTCAATGAAGATCAAAATTACATAAACATCACAATTAATTATATATCATTCTATATACGGTTACGAGCGTCATTCTTCATCAGTCATCTCTGTCACCGTTTGCTTTTTTTTTTGGAATGGCGCCCTCCTATTGGTCGGCTACGATCACGCCACCTTTGCCCCCCCCCCACTAGCTTTTTCGTTTTTGTAACCATTGTGTTGGAGCGGGTCACTCCTTAAATAAATGCATATATTAGTTAATAACCAAATGGAATCCTCTCTTTCTTTTTCCCAGTAAGAGACGCCTACGGAAGCCAACAGTACATAGACAGATAAAGCACATAGGCTATAGTTATTAACTAACATATGCATTTATATAAGGCGCCAATTTATAATTGTAACAAATAGTATTTGAATCAAAACATTCAATCGGGTAAAACACGGGCGTTGCCCGGGTCATTCGGCTAGTAGCTACATAACATTAAGCCATCTATTTTCAGTTTTGTTTTTGGTCACCAGTCCAATATTTTTATTCTCACAGACTAAATTATGAGATTAATTTATAAATGAAATATTATGCAAAACAAATAAAACAACTATATACATCAATTATATTGACATTTTTAATTTAAATTGTTTATTTTAATATTATAAAGAAAAACATTTTGCGTGTAAATTTATTTGTTATAAAATTTTATCAATAGATAGAAAATTGAATTTCTAAATTTAACTTACTAATATATATTTGTTATGAAACCATATTTTTGCGGAAGAGCTTTGCTCGATGCAATACCTTGTAATTATATGTATGTACCTCTACAGACCTATAAGCTTATGTCCATAGTTCACTAAACACCCCTAAGCTGCTTTCCATAGAAAATACAGGGTATATCCCAAACCAAACCAATACAATAGTAGTGGGTAACACCCTCGATTCCCGACAGTCATGAACCGGAATTGAATCCCTTGTTAACATTTTGTTTAATATATATATATGTAAATAACCTTCACATTCATTGTTTCAATTATCATAAACTAGGTTGCTCTTGTTGAGCGATACCTAATAAAGTGATTTTGAACCGGAGAAATAGTAGAGCGGTCTAGAGATTAATTTGGCGAAACCGCTGAGAGGGTTCACTTTTCATTCACAGCCAAGCCCTCTCATTCAATAACTCATATCATTGCAGTAAGGTCTGTAGAAATAGTATTTGATGATATCATTGAAAAGAAACACATTACCATTAAATTTATTTGTTACAAATTTTATATATAGATGGCAATTAAATTTATAATATTATTATATAATATTAAATAATATATATATAACAAAAATTATTTTTTCTGATACAATCAAAGAGCAAATACATATTTTAAATATATATCAACAGATAAAACTATTACTTTTTGTAACAAAAAAAAATATTAAATAAAATTAAATTTTAAAAAAGTATTAATTAAAATTATTATTATATATATTATTAATATTTTATTATTATATAATTATAATTATAAAATAATTAAATAAATAAATATTTAAATTAATTAAATTTAAAAAAATAAAATAAAATTGTATTTTCCTTTAAATTATTCTTATTCTTTATACGACTCTGTGAAATCTGAGAATCGAATAAATCTATTTGTTCCTTAAAATATTATATTTGACCATTTTGAAGAATAAATAGCTAGGTATATGTTAATATACCTATTTTCATTTATTATATATTCACATTGATGATAACTATAATAATTTTCAATCACGGATATATATATATAAAATAAAATTATTCATAAAATATTTTTACTTTTTTATTAAATAAGTATATTATGAAAAGACGCTTAGTTATTGTATTTATATATTTTTTTCTAATAATTTTTATAAATGTTTTAAATAGATTTTAAATAGTTTTGGAATGTAAACATGTTATCCCCTAAAGAAGTTAGAGCAATACGAGTACATTAAAATATTGCATTTTTACCTGTTTAAAATGGAAGAAACATTATTTTTTATATATATGGAGAAACAAATAAGCATACACATTTTTAAAAAGAAACTTGTTGTAGAATATGCAAATAAAGATAGAATTTACTAATATTTGGGAATATACGACTTTCTCGAATATATGTAATACATACATACATACATATATATTTACATATTTACATATATACACAACGGAGGAGGAATCTTATACATATTTTTGGAATAACATCTTCAAAAATATATATTGTTAAAATATTTGAAATATTTATGTGTGGATTGGAAAAATATTATTAGATTATTTGGTAATGCGTTTTGCATTAAAATGTTACATGGTCAAATATGAAAAAATAATATCAAATATCGGTATTACGATTCTATAAGGAAAAAGGTTCGAATAATATAAATATGTTTTACTTTTAAAAAACAGTATTTATATAAGAAATAAAGTGCAAAAAAAAACATTTCGAATATTTTTAATTGGAGAAAAACATGGATGATTTTTAAGAACTAAGATAACTTTTAGAGCAAAATCTGAATATAGTTCAATTTATAAATATGCGTTATAATTTAATATTATCAATTTCTTTATTAAAAAAGACCAAATATTCGAAAAAATGTCGGAGAAAGTTTTATATACTCAAATTTTGTAGTGGAAGTGTATTTTCCAGAATATTTCAAAAATATGTTTTCTCACTTGTGTAGAGAGTCATCATGATTTCTTGATCAATCATTCCTTATTTGATTGGAGATCTCTCATTACCAGTTAAAAGATGTATCGTACAAATATCTCTTTTTGCTGTTTAAAGAAAACCACGCTTAAATATTTAACTCAACTGACCGAATATGTCCATTATGT
>CP092884.1:55252866-55274065 GCA_030710605.1 Cordylochernes scorpioides
AAGTGGATATTTCTATAAAGGTTGGAAACTTTATTTTTTCCACCATTTTTGTTAACTGCCTAATATTATTTGGTGGAAGGTAGAAATCCTTATGTGATGGTCAATTTATTTCTAAGACCAACTTATTTCATAGAAATCTCTTTACCACGTTCTTGCTTCAAAATATTAATTTTGTCTTTAGTTAGAATTCCAATATTGATTAGTAATATATTATCATTCCATAATTTCTTATAGAAATATAGATTGAGACTTGCAAAGTATATAAATGTAAAAAAAGACTTTTGAATGACCTGGCTTCGCCCGGATTGTTCCCGAGTGAATGTTTGCCCGGACAATATTGTTTTTAAATATATAAGGCAATACATGGCTATCTTTAAATATACTCATGGACAAAACTTAAGGATGTTGTAACTTTTGATATGTATATCGGGATTCAGACAATAACTCTGAAAGATATTACAGTGACCTTTATTGAAGACACACGAGATAACCAATATACACTCATGGACAAACTTTAGGAAGTTGTACCTTTTAGCATGTATATCGGGATTGAGACAATAACTCTGAAATATATTACAGTGACCTTTATTGAAGACACACGAGATAACCAATATACACTCATGGACAAACTTTAGGAAGTTGTACCTTTTAGCATGTATATCGGGATTGAGACAATAACTCGGAAAGATATTACAGTGACCTTTATTGAAGACACACGAGATAACCAATATACACTCATGGACAAACTTTAGGAAGTTGTACCTTTTAGCATGTATATCGGGATTGAGACAATAACTCGGAAAGATATTACAGTGACCTTTATTGAAGACACACGAGATAACCAATATACACTCATGGACAAAACTTAAGGAAGTTGTACCTTTTAGCATGTATATCGGGATTATAACTCTGAAAGATATTACAGTGACCTTTATTGAAGACACACGAGACAACCAATATACACTCATGGACAAACTTTAGGAAGTTGTACCTTTTAGCATGTATATCGGGATTGAGACAATAACTCGGAAAGATATTACAGTGACCTTTATTGAAGACACACGAGATAACCAATATACACTCATGGACAAAACTTAAGGAAGTTGTACCTTTTAGCATGTATATCGGGATTGAGACAATAACTCGGAAGGATATTACAGTGACCTTTATTGAAGACACACGAGATAACCAAGTAGAAGCACAAAATTGCCTCTGACTACTTCAATAAAACAGACGACCGACGACATCAAATATTTTCCATTTCATTAAGTTTTATCCATGAGGGTATATGTAATAAAACTATTAAGCCCGATTTTTCTTTTTCAAATGTAACAAACTTCCTATAATGTCCTTACTGTGGTCAAAATATATTAGGAGGTCCTGACTCATCAGTGGTAAACCCACACAGTAGTTTCGCCAGTTTAATTAAACACACCGCTTTTTAGACGTCTACAATTGTATTGGAAACAATACGGTTTATATTTCGGACACTGTAGCGTTGAATCTTGGTTATGCAATTAAAAAATATATATATGAATATGTACTTTGAAGACGGTAAGGTTACGTGTAAAATTCTTTAACGAGCAATGAAAATTGGCAAATTATATTCCATTTAGAGTAGAAAATGGCATATAAATATTGTTTTTTTAATATGTTAATTTTTCTCATAGTAGGTTTGTTATGGAGTGATAATCAAAATACGTAGTTTTAATACATTTTTCAAATAAACGATATCTCTTTTGGTATATAATATGTAAATATATATATCCTATTTTACATAATACACGATGCTCATTAGTTAATAGATGTTGAAATATTAATTAAGCCTAAATGTAATTTGCATTATTTTTAACCACTAGTAAGATATCGCCCACTGCCCCACGCCCCCATTCAAGTTGCATAACTGGGATGTGGGTGCAAGATGGAGGCGGTTCCCCTCAATCTGCTGCGGTTCCCTTATTTACATATTAGATTTTCAGATTCACTATATATATATATTGTTATGAATATTTTTGTTGTTGTTGATAAAGGGTTGATAAGACAAAGGATCGATAAGATAAAGGGTTGGTGCAGTCGTGATAAAAAAAAGATAATTATTTACCGTCAAGTAGCTTTTATTTTCAATTACTTGAGGAAATATTACACATTAGTTAGTTTCACATTATATAGAATTTATAAAGTTAATCATATATTAGAAAGGATAGATATATTAACTACGCATATTTACAACAAAACTGAAAGTCTTTCTAAAAACGATGATAACAAAAGTAACATTATCAATGAATAAAATAAAATATATATTTTTTTAAATATAGAAATATTTGACTTTTTAGATTATATAATATGTATATGATAATTTAAACCAATAACCTTATATTATGTAATACGTATAACAAGATTGTCATGTTGTATATAGAACTAATTATACGCATAATTGACATGTCTCCTTGCATAACCATATGTAATGTACTGAGGATGAATAAAACTATATAATAGATTAAAAGCTGAGTTAAGAGCCAGAGAGAGATTTACAACGTAACTTCTAAAGATAGATTGTTAGCCGCCAGTCTGTCGCCAGTGTCCAGTGTCCATCGACACGTGCATGACCCAATTCTCTTAGTCAGAGCGGTCGTATAAAAAGGCCGCGTAGCAACAGCCAGTTCAGTTGTTTCAGTCCAGTTCCCCATCTGCGCGTCGCCGGTTGTCTCCAAGTTCACCCTCATTCACCATGTAAAACAGTAAGGAATCTTCTATCTCCATCTTAGCTTTTGGCTCGCTTTTTATCTATTCAAGGAACTTTCTTTCAACTGTGTCTCTTCGTTTTGTGTGTGTGGACATTCCCAGCTTTTCCACTCTGCCTCGACCACGACTGCCTGTACTTTGTGAGAACTGTTAAAGGTCCTACAAGGTGCAGAGAGGCACTGGAAAACTCTCCACCCCTGACTGTCCCTCGCGGTTACTACAGGTTTGACCCTCGGTTGCCACAACTTATAGCGAGAGTCGACGAGGTTCTACAACAGGCTTATCAAACCTCAACGCATTATTACAGCTAGTCGACAGGATCCCTAATCACAGACAGGATCCAACCCAATATTACAGAGAGTCGACAGGATCTCAACACTATATCACAGAGAGTCGACAGGATCCCTAATCACAGATAAGGATCCCAACCTATTATCACAGAGAGTCGACAGGATTACCACAACGAAGGAGACCACAACGAAGAAGGTAAAGACTGTCCAGATAGAAAAGAGCCAAGAAGCAAGATGGAGGAACAAGCACGCCAATCCAACGAACCGACCAAGCAATCTCTCCCCAACGACACAGCCGAACATCCCGCAAAATAAGCCGGTGAGAAGTTACCCACCTTCGACCTGACAACGCAACTATCCAGACGACATGCCACCATCGCCAAACAGAATCCACAAGCTGCTACAAGCTCTACATGGCACGCCTTCCACGTCATCAGGACAACAACCAAAGACCAAGTCTCCTGACTGAACAATCATAAAAACTGTGAGTTTTTAAAAAAAATCTACTTAACTCTTTCTACATGCTAACAACTTGATTTTCCATAAATATAATGTTTATTTTTACTGTAATTATTTTTAAATCAAATTTTACCATTTTTATAGCATTTCAATTCAAATTTTAAATATTGTACACCCTCATTTATCAATTTTTACTTTATTTAAAGCAACTTATAAATTTTAATTCATTACTTGCAATCTTACAGTTTTAAAAAAATCATATTATATTTAAATTACTCGAATCATAATTCTAAACTTATTTGTGTGTTTCTCTTAATACCTTATTTTTATACCAAAAACACCAATGTCTTAATTAAATATACAAAACTTTGCAAAAAATCATTGTTATGTTCACTATTTTATGTACACGCCCCATTCAAATTATAAGTCACTATCATGCCATTGCCCTTTTACAAGTATAATTTTCGCACTAACATAAGCAACGATTTAAAAAATATATTCAAATTTTAATAAACATAGGTGAAAACGCATTTTTTAAAAATACAAAAATCGAAAGATACACTATCTTCAAAAGCACAACTAGAAATGTAACTGTCCTTCCCCAAAACAAGTTAAAAATTCCAACATAGCTACACTCCCTCGTCCTTTTCTTTTTACATGCATAATTATTAATAATTCACACATCTCTCGTCGCGAACACAAAGATTTCACGATAAACATGCCACTTCTATAACAATCTGAAAATTCTCGATGTGTTTCGTACAACAACCACCCATGACTAATAAATTTGTTATTCATTCGGAAACTGGTTAGATGCTGTACCAAAAACGAAGATTTCACGTGACACCTTTCCATACAATTCACACTAGTGTCACACAGCGCACCACAACAATTTTCTCACCTAA
Source organism: Cordylochernes scorpioides (assembly GCA_030710605.1). NCBI lineage: Eukaryota > Metazoa > Arthropoda > Arachnida > Pseudoscorpiones > Chernetidae > Cordylochernes > Cordylochernes scorpioides. The sequence continues at coordinate 55,257,263 of CP092884.1, forward strand.
CAGGCCCAAGACGCCTTCATGCCTGTGACACCTCACCAAAGCGTGTCTACGTTGAAGTCGCACTTTTACGCACATCTAAGCCTGACATCATTGAATAACATTTTTATTAAGTCCGCAACAACGTCGAAACACAACACTTACGAACACCAAGAAAACTATATTTTCAAATAGACAAGTACCACTGTGCCGAGAGATTTTTTTTCCAGCCAGCAGGGTGACTCACAACGCTCGCCTACATCAATAAACAGTTGCAGCGGCGTCAGGTTACCTGACACCTCCAATTGCAGTAGGCCTGTATCTTTGGCCCAGCAGAATGCTAGATTGTCGTGTCCACCAAATAACCTGTCAATTATCAACTGATTGACTTACCAATCATTACCCAATTTACTTATTAATTTGAACTTTAATATTGAATTATCATAACACTTTATATCTTTAATTATCATTATGTGTTTTACAACTTTTACATTATTTTCACGCCCAGTATGGAATATTTTTCTAAACTAGAACGCCATCTTTTATAATGTTAACCCTTTATTGTTATATATTACAATCATCTTCGTCAATACCATCCAATTTTAAGAATCAAGATCGCTCCCCGTATGGTCTCACATAATATAATCGGGAAGATCTGGCAAAGACCAACTTCTCAGACCGGACCAAAGCGACATAGGGCCACATTGCCTCCCCATAGGTCGAACTAAAGACACCAATAATCTTGGACCTACACCTAGACATTGTGTGAATATGTTCCTTTCTTTTTTTTCAGGAACGAATATTTTTTGTTTTCTTTTAACTTTTCTTCAAAAGAGACATTTTTTTGCTCCATTTGTTTATCTAATCATTAATAATCTTTAATTATATTATAACTTTGTATAAAATCTTGAATAATTATTTTTATTTTTTTTTTACTTTTCAATTATATAATCAAATTTTTATGCCAACATTATTTTAACAACTTTAACAATTTTATTTTTCATTATATTATTTTAACAATGGCAAAACATTTAAATCTTTCAATAATCATTTTTTTTTAATTCATTATTATATCTTTTATATTTTACTAATTCATTATTATATCTTTTATATTTTGCTAATTCATTGTTATGTCTTTTTTATATTACATGTTCGATCTTATCCACTTATACTGTTGTTATCCACAATCACATTTTTATCTTTTTATTCACTATATTTTTGTTTAATTACTTTATTATATGACAATGTTTATTTATCAGCAACCACCGGGCATACAACAATCGTTTTTCAATAATCCTACTTACTAATCACTTCCCTATACTTTCTCACTACCTATTTCAGCCATTGCTTCAAACGATAGTAGAAAACGACAGTACTGCTTGACAATTTTTCTTTTGATTTCGTAATTCAACAAACTCTTTGAAAACACCGTTCCCCAGAAGTACAAGTCTCGACTTTTTGGTCTGAACACGTTTCAAAAGTTTATTTCAATCATCCGCAGAGCACATCACCAACGCATGCACAAAGCGTTCACATTTTTCAATTTTCAATTTTTTTCAGCTCTAGCGGACCACAATCAACCTTTGATTTCAAGTCAAGTCAGACCCTACTGTCGCTACAACAATTCTACTTATCGCATGGCTCTACCACCCCTTTCAAGCATATTAATTATTTTCTTCAACAACTTTTCAGCCAATAACCTTACAATTGTGACAAAGCACTGTAACCTTATACAGGATCACAGGTGAAACATTGCCTAGGAAGACGCACAAGTCTATATCCTCGCTTTGCACCTGGATCTCAGTATTTGATTGTCTGTGCAACACTTACAATTGCATATTCTTCAACCCCTAACCCTTTCCAACGCCCGCCAACAATCTCTTAGAACATCATCATTATTTTTTTAGCAAACAAAGGTTTTACCTACAGTTCTCTTTTATAATGAATATCATAACTTTTAAATTAAACATAAGTTTTATTTTTATAATTTTCAGATATAGCCAAATAAACATCTTGTTATAGCCCTTTTCCCTCACAGTTTTAATTAATTAAAATAAATTCTAATTACTTACCTGTGTTAGAGAGGCTTTACCCGCTTAAACCCGGATAAACCCTTTCACTCACGGGGCCCATCTATGATAATTTAAACCAATAACCTTATATTATGTAATACGTATAACAAGATTGTCATGTTGTATATAGAACTAATTATACGCATAATTGACATGTCTCCTTGCATAACCATATGTAATGTACTGAGGATGAATAAAACTATATAATAGATTAAAAGCTGAGTTAAGAGCCAGAGAGAGATTTACAAAGTAACTTCTAAAGATAGATTGTTAGCCGCCAGTCTGTCGCCAGTGTCCAGTGTCCATCGACACGTGCATGACCCAATTCTCTTAGTCAGAGCGGTCGTATAAAAAGGCCGCGTAGCAACAGCCAGTTCAGTTGTTTCAGTCCAGTTCCCCATCTGCGCGTCGCCGGTTGTCTCCAAGTTCACCCTCATTCACCATGTAAAACAGTAAGGAATCTTCTATCTCCATCTTAGCTTTTGGCTCGCTTTTTATCTATTCAAGGAACTTTCTTTCAACTGTGTCTCTTCGTTTTGTGTGTGTGGACATTCCCAGCTTTTCCACTCTGCCTCGACCACGACTGCCTGTACTTTGTGAGAACTGTTAAAGGTCCTACAAGGTGCAGAGAGGCACTGGAAAACTCTCCACCCCTGACTGTCCCTCGCGGTTACTACAGGTTTGACCCTCGGTTGCCACAACTTATAGCGAGAGTCGACGAGGTTCTACAACAGGCTTATCAAACCTCAACGCATTATTACAGCTAGTCGACAGGATCCCTAATCACAGACAGGATCCAACCCAATATTACAGAGAGTCGACAGGATCTCAACACTATATCACAGAGAGTCGACAGGATCCCTAATCACAGATAAGGATCCCAACCTATTATTACATGTATATATACTACACACCCCTCTATAATATAAATTTCTAGAGATCGATAAAAAATTTCCCCATTAAAGACTATCCGTATTATAAAAAAAAAAAAAAAGATGATTTTGTTTTTATATAACGAACAATTCAAATAGATTTGGATTTTGATTTTAAAACGAAAAGAGATAAACACCATTTTTCACTTATTGAATTAACTAGAAAATAAATACCTTTTTTAGAATTTAGATTAAATTAATGATAATAACATAGTAATGGAAATATTTTGAGAATTTCCTCTTTGTGTTGTGTTAAAATGTTATTTATTTTCAATAAAATGTAAAATAATGATGTAATCTCGTGTTATTCAGATTTTTTAATATTAATTTAAATGTTATGAGAGCGAGGGTTCACAGAGAGGGAAAAAAAACTAAAATTGAAAAAATAAGAAAAGTTCCGAGGTATAGGTATCATAGAGGTATTACTTTTTTGCATATTGATTACCCTTATATATATATATATATATATATATATATATATATATACAGTTAAACCTGTCTATAGCGCCCCCTTTTGGGACTTACCAAAATCGGGCGCTATAGACAGGAAGCCGCTATTTAGAGGGGGCGCTAAAGACAGGTTTAACTGCACATATATATATTTAAATAAAAAAGGCATATCTTTACCGTGCTCACATGAGCATCTATATATATATATATATGTGTGTGTGTGTGTTAGGATAAGTATTTCTGAGATAGAAGAATTAATATTTTTTAATTTGAATATATGAGCATTATACTAATGGTATATGCAGACTTGATATCTTGGGAAATATAATAAAAACAACTTTAAATCACTATTTAATTTAATTTAGAGGATAAAACAAATTGGGAATGAAACATCGAACTCGAAGCGTAAGGAAGAAAAAAATAAAAACTTGAATAAATATTCACACACATACAGATTTATTAAGGCCACCGGTCTTATACAGATTCACCACAGGAAGAAAGGAATAATAGATGGAGCACCTATACTCCAGGCAGCGCAGCACCCAACAACAGCCTCCAGGTCCGACACATGTCCAGTGGTCACACCGTACATAAGTTAACGTAACACTGAAAAGGCGAGTGTGGAATCAGCCGCGTTCTAGTCTTCACTTTCCTCATCCATAACGTGGTTACAAAAGATTTTTGCGAGCAAAGAAAAAAACAAAAACAATGAATTCATAAAGTGTAAAGCGGCGCCATCTGGTGGCCGACTTCACAGAGTTGTTTTTTTTTTATAAAATATAATATTCATAACCATTTTATATAACATATTGCCACGTGGAAAATTGGGGAAGACAAACTTCGGGATGAAACAGCAATTTATTTAAGGTAAGAACAAACTATGAATGATAAACAAAAGATAAGCAATGAGGGAAGTTTACAAAGTAGCAAAATATAAACATAAAAAAATGATACTCTGTTGAAAAAATAATAAATACATAGCTACAATATAGACTCTTTGTGCCGATAGTCTATATTATATATAGAAAAATATTTGCAGAGGGATATTATTCATGCATCAAAAGTGGCACCTCTCCCTTTAAAAAAACGCATTAAAATAATACATTTGTTTTATCACCCAAGTACAGAACGTAAGGAGGAAATATGCCATTAACCAGTTTTAGAGAATTCATAAAAAAGCCAATAATATGTTTACACTATATATATATATTAACAATATTTTCAAAATGTTTCTAAATGAAAAGAGATTAAAAGGAAACCTTTTGCATATATATGTAATATTCCTTTATTTGCATATATGTATAATATACCTCTATTTTCTGTCACCAAACATTTGTATGCAAATATCCTTTAACCCATTAGAGTCTTTAAAAAAGCGTTCGCTAAACTAATTTCGATACAAATATATATTCCGAGGCAATAAAAATAATTTGCACAACGTGTTAATTATAAGGAAAGAGGGTAGAACAATATAGCCAATATGCATATAGAGTTAGTTATTCAAATTATTATAATACCTATTTCACATGGGAACACGCCAAGGTATGATCAAGGAAAACACTTGAGGAATGACACGCGACAAATATCTCACGGAATATATATTCACCACACTTTCTTAAATTATGCGTTCAATTCACCACAGAATAATGGGAAATTTTAAATAGTAGTCTGTGATAAAAATCTTCTTGTGTATTTTCTTAATCAGGAAAATTGGATTAATATTTATAAGTTTTAGAAAACTTTTCAAATAAAATTTGAGCAAAAGTGTCTCTTTTTTAAAAAGACATCAAAATAAACAAGCAAACTTTCGATAAAATACCTTCTAAATATGAGCGAAAGGAAAAAAGGAACTGTTCAATGACTAAATATTCTATATACAGTTACGAGCGTCATGCGTCATCTCTGTCACCGTTTGCTTTTTCTTTGGAATGACGCTCTCCTATTGGTTGGCTACGATCACGTGGCTACGATGGCGCCGCCACTACGCGAGACACTTTGTTTTTGACTTTGCCCCCCCCCCCCCCCCCCACTCGCTTTTTGGTTTTTGTAACTATTGTGTTGGAACGGGTCGCTCCTTAAATAAATGCATATATTAGTTAATAACTAAATGGAATCCTCTCTTTCTTTTTCCCAGTAAGAGACGCCTACGGAAGCCAACAGTACATAGACAGATAAAGCACATAGGCTATAGTTATTAACTAACATATGCATTTATTTAAGGCGCCAATTTATAATTGTAACAAATAGTATTTGAATCAAAACATTCAATCGGGTAAAACATGGGCGTTGCCCGGGTCATTCAGCTAGTATATACATATGTACCAGAAGAGTGGCATCTCTTCTTTATAAAAATACAACAATTCATTTTTAAAAAGAGAAGTGTCACTGTTGGTACATGTATACCATCCTTCCGAGACTTCATGTTGTATATTAAATATATATATATATTACAAACATATATATTTTTTTTTATTTTAGAGGATTTTATATAGGTAAGGTCGCGACTTATGGCAGTCGACTTTACAGAGTATTTATAGAAGAATTATATGATAAATTATAATCTTAAAATAATATAACATATTTTGAAAATTCGAAACTATTATAGACGCGTATGATTCTTTTAGAAATTAAACAATTTTACTACTGCCCTTATGGCAATGAAAAAAAATTAATGGGAGTCCCTGACTCATCAGTGGTGAACCCTCCCAGCGGTTTCGCCAGTTTTATCTACCATACCGCTGTGTTATTGCATTTTTTCGATCTTCCTTTTATAGTGATACCGATGTTAGACTCTTGGAATGGGTATTTTAGATGAACTATGGATATAAGCTTTGAGGACAACAGAATTACATACATTTATAAATATATAATACATCATAATATAATATTTTAAATAAATAATACTTATTTTGGATCAAAATTGTTTAATATAACTTCTAATATTTCAATGAGGCAGTTCGCCTATCTTCTTCAGGGAATTCAAATAAAGTATATTATAAAATAAAGTCATATCTATATAATATATCATAAAAAAATTGCATAAGATAAATAAAGTGCAAGTTTTTTTTCATATATTATATATATAACGTAACACTTTTGCAATTATTGTTCGGTAATAGATTGCTATACTGACATTATACTTTCAATTCGATATCAATTTATTCTAAGGCTTTCTTGAATCATCATAATATATATAATATATATATATATGAAAAACAATAGAACAAATAAAAGATAAGTGGGTCAGGTGTTGATATCAAAAATAAAGAAGGCATCTCCTGACCACGAGCACATGTGCTTTTTAGATGGCAGAGCGCCATCTAGTGGAGCAAAAATAAACTAAACGTTTATTTAGCTTGCTCCGTGATATTTGGCCAACCAATTTCTTGATAAATCAAGAAAAGCCATCCACGAACGCGTTTCGCGCTGTTGGCGCTCGTCAGCGTGGAGTAGGCTGTAACCACTGCGACCAAAAATATTTTTTGGTCCCAATGGCTTCCCGAGAAATCAAGAAATGGGTATTTAAGGCCAAATTTGCGTAAAGACGCTTAACACATGAAAAAACAATAGAAAAAAATAAAAGATAAGTGGGTCAGGTGTTGATATTAAAAATAAAGAAGGCATCTCCTGACCACGAGCACATGGGCTTTTTAGATGGCAGAGCGCCATCTAAATAAATAAATATATATATATGTTATAAGAAAAAGATATTTCTGTTGATTTTGATTATCTTGAGAATTATGCTATGGTAATGCAGTCGTGGTTAAAATCTTGAAACTATATACTAAAAATAGTTTTGATCATTAATAGCTTTAATTGAACTAAAGGAATATAAAAAAAAAACATAATTTGATAAAAGTACTGCCTGGCTTAAGACGTAAGATTTAAAAAATGGAAAACTTATTTACATAATGTACAAAAGGTTTGAGCCGGCCATCGGAAAACAACAACATTGAGTTTTTATAAGGGAAGCGTGACCTCAGGCGGTCGATTTAGCAGAGTATTCGAATCTATGAAATATAATTTTAAATAAAATAATATTTTAATATAATATATATATAATATTTTTGTGCACTCGCGGGTGCGCGCTTACTGACCATTTAAAAGCTACATATTGAAAAATATGCAAAATGCATATTATCTTTGGTATTTACAAATTTTATATATGCTCTTATAGTAAAATGTAATTCTCCTTCCTTATATTTTATATAAGACCATAGAAAAATGAGTCTTCTCGAAAACTTGTTTATTTGCAATATATCACGTGGTATAGGTGTTTATATTTTGTTTGAGAAAGAGGCTCCCTCCGAAAGCTTAAAAAAAAAACTTCAAAATAAAATGACTAACGTTTAAATAAATTTTCGTGATAATTTAAAAATAACACGATAATTTTATCTTAAAATATTCTAAAATTATTCTATGTTTATACATACATAGATAAAACCTAAGAAGGTTTCATATTTTACACTTAAACTACTCCTTATATGCTTATACAACAGTATATTTCCCATATATGTAAATTCCGAACGTTCTCCTTTAATTGGTAATATAAAAATATAATAATAAAAATAATATATATAAGCTTTATCAAGAAATTGGGTTGGCCAAATATCAGGGAACAGGTTAAATCAATGAATAGTTGATTTCTGTTCGACCAGATGGCGCTCTGCCTTCTGAAAAGCACATGTGCTCCTGATCAGGATATGCCTTTTTTAATATATATATTTGCATGCTTAAATGATATAACTTCCTTAAGTTTTGTTTATTAGTGTATATGTTTATAATCAAATTGTACTTGCTTACTTTGACATAATGCCAAATCATCTTTCTGTATATACTCAATCTTATGAAAACTTTGGCAAGTTTAGAGCTATTTGTACACAGATTTATAAATCACTACTAATTCATCGTGTAAATAATTAAAGATATATATGTAAATAATTCTAATATAGCACAATAGTCTGATAGACTTCGTGCTTCTGTAATAATAAAATAAAATAAAAATATTTGTGTTTATATATTAAAAAAAAAACATGATATAAAATAAACACTATATAGGCAAAGAAAGCAATTTAAAGCCAAATGAAGACAGTCAATATAAATGACATTTTATTTAAAGGGAAAAACGCGACCAAAAGAAAGATTCGTCCAACTACAATTGGATGGTCGTCTGTTAATTTACCAAAGGCCATAAATCTTCTGCCGTCGTAAATCTCCACCATCGTCTGGCAGGTTTTAACTGGGGTACAAGTGTAGATGTGGTTGGTCGCGGCTTTCCGCTTTTAGAACATCTCTTCTTTATTTATTTATGTAAATTTTTCTTTAGAGTGTTTTTTATTTACACCATTTCTACAAATGAACATTGATTCTTTAAAAGAGATATTAACTTTAAATTTTTTTGTAGCTGAGCGATACGATAATTCTTTCTAATATTTTGACCATAATATATGGCGAGCTTTCGATTCGAGGCTCTTCATCAGGTATATAACCTTATATTTACATATATACAACTGGAAGAAAGTGAGACTGATGATCTGAGGGTTTTTGAGCGCCAAATTTTATTTATTTTAAAATAAAATTTATTTTTATCGCTTGGTATATTCTTTTTATTATTGTATTTATTTATTTATTTATTTATTTATTTATTTATATCGTTTTGAAAATAGAGCAATCCATAAATAAATCTTTAAATGTTATATAAGTTATTTTTTTATTATTTTATATTATTTTTTATTATTTAAATGTTATACACTGCGTGACATTGAAAATGGAACACCAAGAAATAGTGGCCAGAAAGTGATGAAACTCGGCAGACAGAGAGAGACAGGGACGAACAATAAGTGATCTTTATTTCAAAATGATAGTCATAATACAGAGCGAGAACGGCGTCGGCTTAGTAGCAAGTAGGACCACCGCGGACGGCGATGCACGCAGCAACACGTCTAGGTAGAGAGTCAATCAGAGTACGGATGGCGTCCTGAGGGATGGCTCTCCATTCCCTCTCAACCATTTGCCACAATTCGTCTTCTGAACACGGCTGTGGCAAGGCATGCAAACGGCGTCCAATGATGTCCCAGACGTGCTCGATTGGCGAGAGATCAGGAGAGTACGGTGGCCAGGGAGGCATCTGTACATCTTGCAGAGCTTGTTGGCTAATGCGAGCAGTGTGCGGTCGGGCGTTATCCTGCTGATAAAGGGCATTGGGTACCCCCTGAAGGTAGGGGAGTGTCACCGGTCGCAGCACATCATCAACGTATCGTTGGGCCGTCATAGTGCCCTGAATACGAAATAAAGGTGACCCGCAATCATACGCGATTGCGCCCCAAACCATGATTCCACGTTGTCGCACGGTGGGGCGTTCCACAATTGCTGCCGGATTGGACCTTTCTCCGCGTCGACGCCACACGCGTACACGGCGACTATCACTGGACAAGCAGAAACGCGACTCATCTGAGAACACGACCCTGTGCCATTCCGTCATCCACGTCGATCTAGCCCGGCACCATTCCAAACGTTGGCGCCTATTCGGTGGGGTCAATGGCAGTCTTCTTAGCGGACTGCATGAGTGCAAGCCATTAGCAACCAATCGACAGGAAATGGTTCTGGTCGAGATGGAATGATCTAGGGTGTCTTGCACATGTTGCAGGATGGCGGTACAAGTGGCTTGTGGGGCCGCCACTGCTTGTCGAAGGATACGCCGATCCACAAGTGCTGACGTCACTCTGGTTGCACCGGCATTCCTATAAATTGCCACATTTCCTTGTTCCAACCATCTTCTCCACAGTCGGTGCACCGTGGACGCACCAAGGTGTGTATCAGCTGCGATTTGACGTATGGACCAACCTGCCCTTTTCAGTCTGATCACCATGCCCCTCGTAAAAGCGTCTGTCTGCTTGAACTGCCTCCGTTTACGATGACCTGGCATTCTCTGTTATTACACGTGTCTTTTGACACAAGAACAAAATTTCTACAATGATTTTCCTTGAAGAAATAACGACACGAATACTGTCCTTTCTGCAAGTTCCTTCCCTTATATCTTACTCCATGTGCGCACGAGAGCTGCGCATTTTACATCATTTGCATAACTCGGTTAGGCGCGCCTACCCTGAAATTTGCATAATTTTCTGGCCACTATTTCTTGGTGTTCCATTTTCAATGTCACGCAGTGTATAATGTTATGCACGTCGAACAGCCTTTACTCGAAAACATGAATTTTTATGGTTTATTAAAATAAACTTATCAACGAAGAAATATATAGAAATTTAGTATTTTACATATTTACCGGTTTCTCATCGTTGTATACCAGTTTTTGATAGGACAATCATATTTATAAACATAATTCATAACCAATAATATATAATACAAAATCATTACTCTTCACAATTCATCCTTTCATACTTCATCCCTAAGGATAGGAATAGTCGTTATTTCTCCTTAAAATAATTTAAAAATTACGATTTCTCGTTCTGTAAAAAGAAACATTTGCGGTAAAACTTGTTAAACACGTCAACAATTAATATATTTAAAATAAAAATACTCTTTTTATACGAAAATTATATAATGAAGAGAAGATATTGTTTCAGATATAAATGTTAAAATAATAGGTAAAGCTTCTGTTAATCATTCAACTAAACCTTGATGATTGCCTGCGTCAACTATTGGATAATTTGTTGCTATCTATCGGAATAAATATAAAATAAAAATATATCCGATTCTCAGTTTATATTTTAAAAAAATCTGAAATTTGAGATATTGAGGTAATAAATAAAAATATATTTTTTAAATTAATTTTGAAAATAATAAAGGCATATTAATAAATTTATGTTTTTTCCTAAATATTATTTTTAGAAGTACCAAAAAAATTCAAATTTTATCTTTAAGGAGAAGTCGTATTTAAAAAAAAAAGAATCATCTAAAAAAGAAACTAAAACTTTTTATTTTATATATTTTTCGAAACTTCCGAATCTTGTATTTTCTAAACATGAACTAAAATTATCATCTTACTTCTATTGCAAAGATTTTAAAGTCTGTATATTTTACAGATTTTTTTTTATCTGTCTTTATTTTAGCTATGTGATTTGATTAAAAACTTGATTAAAAAGAAAAAAGTATTTGGCCAATTCTGGAATAGTTATAAATAAACGATAAGTTGATATTTATTCCGATAGATGGCGTAAGCCATCAGCAACTTTTGATTAAACGATAAGGAGATGCTTTATTTTATAAATTATCAACCTCCTAGTACAATTTCACTTTCGTACATTTTCCGGGTATAAGCACATTACCATTTTGCATATCTATATAAACAAATTTCTTCGTTACATATGCGACAGGCTAATGTTCTACTTTTTCTATAAACGGAGAAAATAACAAAAATAAAACACTTAAAAAACCCATAATAAATTTTTAAAAACGATGAAAGAATAAGTTAGTTTATGTATAAATCTGGAGGAGGGGGGGGGGGGGGGTCTTGGTTGGGTGGGATTAATCCCATAATTCAATGCGCGCTAAAAATGGCAGGCTAAATGGGCGTCTGCTGAAATATTCACAGGGCCATTGAGTTATTTTATCGTCTGGGAAATATTTAAAAGTTTCATGACAATAAGTAGAGCCGAGAATTAAATGTTCCGCTTATAGTGGCGATAAATTGGTATGCAAACTTCTTTGCATATTGTTTCGTTAGCGTTTTAAACTCTTTCTTAATCATATTTGCATATTACTTCGTTAACTTCTTAAATTATTCTTAATCCTATTTACATAAAGGTGATATATGTTGTTTGTGTGTTAATACTGTAGAAATATTGTACGAGAAATGTGTTATTTCTCTTTCCATTATGAATATTATTATTATTATATATAAATTGGTTTAAATTATATATATATATTATAATTCAAGTGAAATAGAATAAAGTCCGCTCTAAACTGACAAGGGCCATTAGGCGCTTCTCAGTTTGCCAAACCTAGTGTTGTGGCTTTGTCATCGACCTGAGTACACCAGTTTGCGGCGACGGTCAATAGATGGCATATAGTTTTGACATCTATTTTGACGGGAGAGGCGACTTTTATTTTTATAGATCAATTTTATTCCCAGCAAAATATCCATTCATCCATACATATATATATATAGTTGTGAAAAAATAATATTAATTTACACACACAACATACAAATATAACAAACATACATATAGGAATTCCTCGAGCACCAGATTTTAGGTCTTAGAGGTACAGCCTACACCACGCTGACGAGGGCCATCAGCCCGAAACGCGTACGTGGTTGGCTTTATTTGGTTTATCAAGAAAAGAGGTTGGCCAAATATTATGGAACAAACGTAAATAAGCGTTTAGTTTATTTTTGTTCCAATAGATGGCGCTCTGAAATCTAAAATGCTTATGTAAGCTGTCATGATATGCAAATTTGTTTTTAAATATATGTCGTAGCTAAATGAAGAGGCGCAGTCGTGATGCCTAGCGAGCAGCGCACCCGCGATGTCTGCCATCTTTATTTTTTTGTACCGCCTTTATACATGGATGAATTTACATATTTACATTTTAACACAATGGTAACATATTTACATACTTAGTTTGGCGGAAATAAATTATATCTTTTGGCATTAACTATACAAATTATGACATATACATATTTATTTTTTGGATTATAGCTTTTTTTAGGATGAGATTTCAAATTGTGTATACCTTAACTTAGCTCACTATGTTTTTGGTACCAATAAATAATTTCCCTTTTATACCTCCTTAACTATATAATTTATACAAAGCTATAACGCGCCATCTATGTATAACAAATGAATACATTAAGACGGGAATGTGTTTTTTCATAATTAATTCAAGCTTTTTCTGTCTTTACTACGATGAGCCAAGAGCCCTCCCAATATATTTTTTCATCTCAGTATGTACAGCAGAAGTTTTATTTATTATATTTGTTATATAGTTTCTGTTTAGTCTAGAGTGACTGATGGTGGAATTTCCTTTATAACTATTATAGGTTGTATTCGGTTATGTTGAATGCTAATTATACAAACCTATTTTGACAGAAAATTCCCAAATTAATTCTCCTCTCAGTAAATTTCTGTTGGATAAATTCGAATGATATTAAATATAGGGAATATAGTAAACCTAATTTGTGATAGTAATATTGCTATAATTAAAGTTGGTTTATTTACATATATACATATATTTACATATATCTTTTGTGAAGGATTTAATTATTTCAAAGGTTAGAGAGGTAAACTATTAGGATTATAAATACTACTTTCTTTTGTAATTTCTTTTGAATTACAATGAATGTGTTATAGTTAAAAAAGTAGAAAAAAACCGAAAGTATATTTTAAAAAAGGTTATATTAATAAACGGTGGTATTTCGGAACCGGAATTGGTGCCATCATCAATATGGAACTATTGTGTTAGATCTCTATATATATACACTCATGGACAAAACTTAAGTGAAAATTCTTATATGTCGTCGGTCGCCTTTTTCATTTTTTAAATGAGACAGAGACAATTTTATTCACACTTTGTTATCTCGTGTGTATTCAATAAAGGTCACTGTAATATCTTTCAGAGTTATTATCTGAATCCCGAGAGAGAGACATATACATGCTAAAAGTTTTGCTTAAGTTTTGTCCATGAGTGTATATTGGTTATCTCGTATGTCTTCAATAAAGGTCACTGTAATATCTTTCAGAGTTATTGTCTGAATTCCGATAAACATGCTAAAAGGTACAACTTCCTTAAGTTTTGTCCATGAGTGTATATTGGTTATCTCGTATGTCTTCAATAAAGGTCACTGTAATATCTTTCAGAGTTATTGTATGAATCCCGATATACATGCTAAAAGGTAAAACTTCCTTAAGTTTTGTCCATGAGTGTATATTGGTTATCTCGTGTGTCTTCAATAAAGGTCACTGTAATATCTTTCAGAGTTATTGTCTGAATTCCGATATACATGCTAAAAGGTACAACTTCTTTAAGTTTTGTCCATGAGTGTATATTGGTTATCTTGTGTGTCTTCAATAAAGGTCACTGTAATATCTTTCAGAGTTACTGTATGAATCCCGATATACATTTGAAATATTTATCCATGCGTGTGTTTATAATCATGTCGGTTTTAGGCCTTTCAAAAATGTTTTTATTATTGGGAACTGATTGTTGATTTCTTTGTGGTACATTTTAGTGGCATAAGAATAGATATAATCAATAATACTGACAAATATTTAGGCTTATTTATTCATTAAATTCCCTTCACATTTATGATGGGTTTGTTATTTCACATTATCAAGAAAACCTATATATATTTTCAAACAAATTATAATTATTTTACAATTTATTTTAAGAATAAAATAAATAGAAAACTATATTATCTTTTTATTTACATATAAGAAACTAAACTAAAAAAGATTTATACATAAAAATAAAATACGATTTCGTGACGGGTTACGGGTCAAAATGTTTTAAAAATAAAAACACAGCATCATAGAAGGAGTTTACTCTGTGAAAGTTAATAAGATTCCAGAAGAACTTTTTGTTGTTCTTATTGATCTGGCAACGCTCGAAGTTGTTGGAGCAGAAATATAATTACCATTTTGCTTAATGAAATTTGTAACAAAACCTAATCTTGTTGTTTCTTTCTATGATGATTCTTCGAGAATTTTTATTTTTAAAGATTCCTATAATGACAATGTGATTTTTTTTTATTTGTTATAGCTTGTTGTTGTTCCAACAAAATTTAAAAATTTTCGAAATTTATATTTACGACACTTATTATATTTAAAGATATATATATATATATATTTACATAACATAAAGTTGCATAAATAGAAACATATTTACATATTTATCCTCTTCTTTTTTTTGGTTTACAGTTGTATGTGTGTTTTCATAATTATTTTAGTATATTTAATGTTCATATTTATTTAAAATGAAGCTTTTAGAGAACATTTTCACATTTATTTTAATAGAATGGTTACATTTATATAAATTTTCTAAGTATAATTGATAATAAAAGGGATATATTAGGTCAAAAAATTTGTTTTATTTTTGTCAATATTCCGAACAACAATCAAGGTATTTATTTAGGTGTATTCGATCTCAGCGCCACATAGCGTAAGATAATTTCTATTTTGCATTTAAGATTTGATTGTATAACCACATATTAAAAGGAAATTCAATATCATTCATTCAAACAGCAATAGTAAAACATTACTTCAACATTATGTGAAGGAGTAGATAAATATATTTAAAGAGGACTTGTACACTACATAAATATCAATAACAGATATGTTCTACTTGGATCATCTTTTATATCATCGATATATTCAATAACAGAAATGTAAAGTAAATACACTCATGGATAAAACTTAAGGAATGGAAAGTCTTTGAGGTCGCCGGTCGTATGCTCTTTTTTTTAAGGAGACAGAAGCAATTATGTTCATACTTATTTATCTCGTGTCTTCACTACAGAAAAATCAATAACAGATAGGATCTACTTGGATTCTTTTATTTCATCTAAATTCAATAATATAAATAGAACGTATTTACACTCATGGATAAAACTCAATGAAGTGTAAAGTTTTTGATAATGCCGGTCGTCTTTTTTTTTCACACTTGATTATCTCGTGGGTCTTCCCTAAAATTCACTTTAACATATTTCCGAGTTATTGTATAAATCCGTGTATACATGCTGAAAGGTAAAAATTCCTTAAGTTTTTTCCATGAGTGTATATTGGTTATCTCGTGTGTCTTCAATAAAGGTCACTGTAATATATTTCAGTTATTGTCTCAATCCAGATATACATGGTAAAAGGTACAACTTCCTTAGGTTTTGTCCATGAGTGTATATTGGTTATCTCGTGTGTCTTCAATAAAGGTCATTGTAATATCTTTCAGAGTTATTGTCTCAATCCCGATATACATGCTGAAAGGTACAACTTCCTTAAGTTTTGTCCATGAGTGTATATTGGTTATCTCGTGTGTCTTCAATAAAGGTCACTGTAATCTCTTTCAGAGTTATTGTCTCAATCCCGATATACATGCTGAAAGGTACAACTTCCTTAAGTTTTGTCCATGAGTGTATATTGGTTATCTCGTGTGTCTTCAATAAAGGTCACCATAATATCTTTCAGAGTTATTGTCTCAACCCCGATATACATGCTGAAAGGTACAATTTCCTTAAGTTTTGTCCATGAGTGTATATTGGTTATCTGGTGTGTCTTCAATAAAGATCACTGTAATATCTTTCAGAGTTATTGTCTGAATCCCGATATACATGCTAAAAGGTACAACTTCCTTAAGTTTTGTCCATGAGTGTATATTGGTTATCTCATGTGTCTTCAATAAAGGTCACTGTAATATCTTTCAGA
>CP092884.1:55274165-55304657 GCA_030710605.1 Cordylochernes scorpioides
GGGAGTGGGCGTATATAAAGGTCAGGAGTAAGAGCCTGTGAGAAGTAGGTGGATTAAGATATAAGTTCCGAGGTCCAGCAGGGATCTGACTAACGTGAAGACGGCGTCTGTCTATCAGATCTGCTCAATAGACATTGATTCCTTGGGTTTTATACTCTCCCGTAGCAGGGCATTGAACCCTAAGTTCCCAGCATTTAACGACCGTTGGGTAAAAAGGAAAGAAATTTCCATAGACACAAAATAGTCTGCCGAGGCCCAACTTGGTTCAATTTGCAACTTTCTCTCCGTCTTTCTTTCTTCATACTTCCTCACAAATTATTTTTAGCGAAGACTATCTTATTATACAGTAGAGATTCTGAACCCATATATGTAATTATATGTAGTTTTTTTTTGTTGTCGTGTCCAATGAAGAGCCTCAGATGTATCCGTACATCTCTATCACAGCAATGTCCTCTATCTTGGGTGTGTATACTGTATTGTTGTTTTTGTCGTTGCCAATGAAGAGCCTCAGATGTCTCCGTACATCTCTATCACAGCAATGTCCTCTATCTTGGGTGTGTATACTGTATTGTTGTTGTTGTCGTGTCCAATGAAGAGCCTCAGATGTCTCCGTACATCTCTATCACAGCGGTCGTTCTCTATCTTGGGTGTGTATACTGTATTGTTGTTGTTGTTGTTGTGTCCAATGAAGAGCCTCAGATGTCTCCGTACATATCTATCACAGCAATGTTCTCTATCTTGGGTGTGTATACTGTATTGTTGCTGTTGTCGTGTCCAATTAAGAGCCTCAGATGTCTCCCTACATCTCTATCACAGCAATGTTCTGTATCTGTATACTGTATTGTTGTCGTGTCCAATGAAGAGCCTCAGATATCTCCGTACATCTCTATCACAGCAGGCGTTCTCCATCTTAGGTGTGTATACTGTATTGTTGTTGTTGTTGTGTCCAATGAAGAGCCTCAGATGTCTCCATACATCTCTATCACAGCAATGTTCTCTATCTTGGGTGTGTATACTGTATTGTTGTTGTTGTCGTGTCCAATGAAGAGCCTCAGATGTCTCCGTACATCTCTATCACAGCGGTCGTTCTCTATCTTGGGTGTGTATACTGTATTGTTGTTGTTGTTGTTGTGTCCAATGAAGAGCCTCAGATGTCTCCGTACATATCTATCACAGCAATGTTCTCTATCTTGGGTGTGTATACTGTATTGTTGCTGTTGTCGTGTCCAATTAAGAGCCTCAGATGTCTCCCTACATCTCTATCACAGCAATGTTCTGTATCTGTATACTGTATTGTTGTCGTGTCCAATGAAGAGCCTCAGATATCTCCGTACATCTCTATCACAGCAGGCGTTCTCCATCTTAGGTGTGTATACTGTATTGTTGTTGTTGTTGTGTCCAATGAAGAGCCTCAGATGTCTCCATACATCTCTATCACAGCAATGTTCTCTATCTTGGGTGTGTATACTGTATTGTTGTTGTTGTCGTGTCCAATGAAGAGCCTCAGATATCTCCGTACATCTCTATCACAGCAGGCGTTCTCCATCTTAGGTGTGTATACTGTATTGTTGTTGTTGTTGTGTCCAATGAAGAGCCTCAGATGTCTCCATACATCTCTATCACAGCAATGTTCTCTATCTTGGGTGTGTATACTGTATTGTTGTTGTTGTCGTGTCCAATGAAGAGCCTCAGATGTCTCCGTACATCTCTATCACAGCAATAGTTCTCTATGTTGGGTGTGTATACTGTATTGTTATTGTTGTCGTGTCCAATAAAGAGCCTCTGATGTCCATATGCATCTCTATCACAGCAGTCGTAATTTCTCTTTATTGGAAAATGGGTGCCGTTAGTCACCTTGGACCAGAATTTGGTCAAATATTCCAAGGGTCCAGGGGGGACCGCAGAGAGGTGTGGTTTGATTTCTCCCCTAGGGGATTTATCTTACTCAAATCGGTTTAAAAGCGGCTGGATGTGATGATCAAGGGACAGTACTCACCGAGGTGGTCACTGTAATATGTTTTGTTTATACTTATTATTGATGAAAGATATACCTTTATATATAAGACTTATTTTATTTAAGTGAACAAAGTGCAACATACTAATAATATGTAAATATAGATGTTATTTATATACTTATAAAAAATAATATTGGTCGATGGTCAAATACATTTAAACATATTATATTATATTACAGTCTCGAAGCCAGTTGTTCTAGGGGTTGTTCTTCTATCTTTCCTCTCCGATCTATTTCCTCACGGGGACTCTGGATCCTGTGTGTCCTTACCACCCATCATTCAACCACCACGACTGCTTCTAACCACACTACAGTCACCCTATAGGATAAAACACATTACAACATATATATATGTTATATAAGGGTTTTATTTAAAATGTTATATTTGGGTGTTATTTTATTTAAAATTATAATTTCATAGATATAAATACTCTGTTTAAATCGACCGCCAGAGGTCACGTTTTCTCTATAAATAATCATTGTTGTTGTTCCCCGTTGGTCGGCTCAAACATGTTTGTAATTATGTAAATAATATTTTATTTATTCTTACGCCTTAAGCCAGGCAGTACTTTTGCCAAATTATGTTTATCCTAAAGCTTAATTAAAGCAATCTCTTATCAAAACTGTTTTTATTATTTTACTTTCAAGATTCTAGCCACGACTGCATCACCAATACCATATAGTACTAAAAAGAACCAGCAAATAATTCCATTACCATAATCCTCAACATGATCAAAAATCAAGCAGAAAATCTCTTTTCTATTAATTATATATATATATAGATTAAACTGGCGAAACCGCTGGGAGGGTTCACCACTGATGAGCCAGGCCCTCCCTTTAATTTTTCCATCGCAGTAAGGTCAGTAGAAATTGTTTTATTTTAAAAAGAATATTACGCCTCTAAAATAGTTTTATAATTCGATAACAGATGGCGCTCTAGTACATCATATATATATATATATAGAATATATTGTACCATAATGTTTTCTAGGTAGTTTTCAGTAAGGTGTGTCGTGTAGAATTTGCATAGAACGAATGGTGAAAGAAGGAGAGACGTGAAATATTATTTTTATAATTTATGATTAGATATGGAATTTTACCGGTAGGATATTGATCTAAAGAGACAAAGGTCGTCTCTCCCGTCAAAATAGACGTCAAAACCAGACGCCATCTAATTTTGACGGGAGAGGCGACCTTTGTCTCTTTAAAATATTTGATTAGTTATAGTTTTTCTTTAATATAATAATTTATTAACTTGTGAGTATAAAATACATATTTTATTAAACTATAACCCCATCACAAAACCGCACGATTTAACAAAGAAATGAAAAGTCACGTCTTTCTTCTTACAGATATTAAAAATTCTAAACTTAAATACTTGTTAGAGATTTTAGTTTCTAATAATATATTATATATTTTACTAAAATTTTTATTCAGAATTTAAAAAAAAAAACTGTTTTTTATGTTGTCCTTTTAAATATTTAAAAAATATATATTATATTTTATGAATATAAATATACCTCTTTATATATATTACTTCTATTATTATTATAGTAAGAGAGAATTACGATATAATTTACATACTCTAGCTTGTTATGCAAATTAATCAAATATAATAATAGGGATGTTTATGGTTTTAAAATGAAAAAGACACTCCCTCTCTCTTCTATGCAAATTATATTTTCAATTATTCTTTATAATTGAGATATATCTATATATATATATATATATATTTATATTATATTTTGTACGTGATATATTAAATTATATTTTCAAAACGGATATATAGATTTTTAATCTTTAATATAAACCTTTTATTACAAAAAATATAATTGAATTTGTGAGATTTATATTGGAGTCTCTTCATATCCTGTACTTTATGAAGCGATAAATTGCGTTTTGACCATATTATATTATTTAATTAAACTCTATTGATATGTGGTTTATTTTCAGAACGAATATTCATTCAATTTATTGTAATTTTCTTTGTGTGATTTTATCTTCCATATAGATTATATATATATATATATATTATGGATGAGAATATTTCCGGGAGGATATTGATCTAAAAATAATTACCTCACCAGTCAAAATAGAAGCTAAAACAAAGAGCCATCTATTGACTGTCTCTGCAAACTAGCGGGCGAAGGTCGGTGACAAAGCCACAGCACCTTTGACGAATTGAGAAACGTCCATCTAGAGACCATGGTTTCAGGCTAATGGCCCTCTTCAGTCTAGGGCGAACTTTTGACGAAAGAGGCGACCTTTGCCTTTATAGATCAAATATCTCCCGGAAAAATGTCCATATATATATTAATGTAAAGAGACAAGGGTCGCCTCTCCCGTCGGTCTCTAGGTGGAGGCTTTTCAGTTTGCCAAAGCTGGTGTTGTGGCTTTGTCACCGCCCCGGGGCCGCTATTTGCGGCGACGGTCAATAGATGGCGTCTGGTTTTAGACGTCTATTTTGTCGGGAGAGGCGACCCTTGTCTCTTTGGATCAATTTCCTCCCGGCAAAGTTTCCATCTATATATTAATGTGTGTAGATGAAATTGGCCGAGAGGTAAATGATCTATAGAGAAAAAGGTCGCCTCTCCCGTCAAAATAGACGTCAAAACTAGACGCCTTATATTGACCGTCGCCGCAAACTAACCGTCTTCGGGTCGATGAGAAACCCAAGTCCGCTCTGGATTGACGAGGACCATTAGCCCAAAACCATGGTCTCTAGGTGGACGCTTCTCAGTTTACCAAAGCTGGTGTTGTGGCTTTGTTACCGACCTGAATCCGCTAGTTTGCGGCGACAGTGGCGTCTGGCTTTGACGTTTATTCTGACGGTGGAGGTGACCATTGTTTAGATATATATGTGTGTGATGAATTAGCACTGTTAGAGAGTCAACATTAATATGGGAATTGATTTCAAAACACATATTTTGACGACAGACATTTATTCTATCAACTTTAAATATGTGGCGAATATTATTGTGATTCGCTTTGGTCATGAGGTCGTGCAGTAGAAACACACCTAGTGTCAGGAGTTGTAAAGGGAAACCATCACGAGCGAGGACGTCAACTTATCGTCGCTGCCGACGTCAGCTTATAGTCCCGAGTCCGACAAATGTGTCTGTCATATCAATATTTCCTTTGTAGACTTAATCCTCTCTTCAATGTCTGCTCGAGATGTCCTCTTTCTATGTCGCCATTATCATTTGGAACTTTATTTATTTGACAGTTTATCAATTATACATATTTGGGTGGCGGATTTGCATATACAATATATATAACACACACAAATATATATAACATAAAGTTGCATATATAAAAACATATATGTAACATAAAGTTAATATTGCCTGTTGCCTTATTTAAATTATAAAGTACATATACAATCATATAATAAAAACTTAAGGAAGTGAAAAGTCTTTGATTTGCCGGTCGTTTTATTTTTTTTTTTGAAGAAGAAAGACGCAATTTTGTTCACACTTGGTTATTTCGTGTGTCTTCAATAAAGGTCACTGTAATATCTTTCAGAGTTATTGTCTGAATATCCCGATATACATGCTGAAAGGTACAACTTCCTTAAAAGAGTTTTATACACTGATTATTCTAATTGATTTTTAATAATCATACATACCACGTATTACCCAAGTGTAGGTTTGATAGAGATACATATATAATGTAAGTATAGCCCTATTAAAGTACTGTGCCAGATATCTTCTTTCAAAACATAATGTTCCAATATCAAATATTAAAAGAGAGGGAAAAAAATTCAGACGATACACTATTTTTATTCAAAGGTATACTCTTTTTATGTTTGATTGGAAATTGCTATAAATATAAGATTCCAATTAAAATAATAAAAAAGTATTAGATTTTAATATATATATATATTCTTTTTATCTTAGATAATATTATATATTATGTGATAGAGTTGGGAGTTATATTAAACTATGTAATATAAACTAGACACATCATAGGTGAAGATTAAAGAGAAAATATATTTTTATAAAATATTAATTGAAATATATTTTGTATATAAGATTTCTCTTAATTAATATTCTTTTTTTTTAAATATGAGATTTTCAATCTTTGCATATTCTCCTAGTTTACATATTTTAATATTTATCTCATATATATATATATTATTAATATACCTATATATATTTTATATAAAAATGAGAAGATTTCTGTTGTTTTTGATTATTTTGTGGATCATACTTGTTAATGCAGTCGTGGTTAATATCTTGAAAGAATAATAATTAAAATAGTTTTGATCAGATATTGCTTTAATTGAACTTATGGAATATATAAAATACATAATTTGATTAAAGTACTGCCTGGCTTAAGGCGTAAGAATAAAAAAAAAACTTTTTTACATAATGTACAAAGGTTTTGAACCGGCCATCGGGAAACAACAAAAATGAGTTTTTATAGGGGAAGCGTGACCTCTGGCGGTCGATTTAACAGAGTATTTGAATCCATGAAATATAATTTTGAACAAAATAATATTCCAATATAACATATATATATATTAATATTTCATATATTTATAATCTATTACATATAAAATATCTGATATTGCAAAACAAAATGAAATTAAGAATAGCTATGCTTTATATTTTCTGATAAAAAAAGGTGTTTTGATAAATTATTTATAAAATAAATTGATCTTAATAAATATCTAAGCCCAATAACAAAAAAAAAAAAGTGGGGGAAGGAAAGAAAAAAGAGAAAAATGGAAAAACCAATATTTGGCAAAAATGTGATTTTCCTAAGCCTCGTAAGAAAACTTTCGAGAAGTGGATATTTCTATAAAGGTTGGAAACTTTATTTTTTCCACCCATTTTTGTTAACTGCCTAATATTATTTGGTGGAAGGTAGAAATCCTTATGTGATGGTCAATTTATTTCTGAGACCAACTTATTTCATAGAAATCTCTTTACCACGTTCTTGTTTCAAAATATTAATTTTGTCTTTAGTTAGAATTCCAATATTGATTAGTAATATTTATAATTCCATAATTTCTTTTAGAAATATAGGTTGAGACTTGTGCAAAGTATAGATGTAAAAGAATACTATTTGAATGACCTGGCTTCGCCCGGATTATTCCCGAGTGAATGTTTGCCCAGACAATATTGTTTTTAATCATATAGGGCATCTCCATCTTTAAATACACTCATGGATAAAACTTTGGAAGTTGTACCTTTTGTCATGTATATTGGGATTCTGATAATAACTCTGAAAATATTACAGTGATCTTTATTGAAAACGCACGAGATAACCAAGTAGAAGCACAAAATTGCCTCTGACTACTTCAATAAAACAGACGACCGACGATATCAAATATTTTCCATTTCATTAAGTTTTATTCATGAGGGTATATGTAATAAAAATATCGATTCCGATTTTTTTCTTTTTCGAATGTAACAAAAAACTTTCTATACTGTCTTTACTGTGGTTAAAATATATTAGGAGGACCTGGCTCATCAGTGGTAAACCCACCCAGCAGTTTCGCCAGTTTAATTAACCACACCGCTTTTTAGACCTTTACTATTGTATTGGAAACAATACGGTTTATTTTTCTGAAACTGTAGAGTTGAATCTTGGTTATACAATTTGATATATATATATATATATATATATATATATATATATATATATATGTGGCAATACAATAATAAGGTGGGGAAAGAGAAATAATCACACCACAAGTTGGAAGAGAAGGAACCCAGGCAACCAGAGAGAGAGGGGAGGGGGGGGGGGACAGCCGGGCCTGCCACCGCTGAGCGGCCGGCCGTTCGTTCTTGTCGCCCAAAAACCCCCAACTGTCTTAATAGTCCAGATTCCAAGTAACGGGCCCCAGTAGTCGCCTCTTGGAATGTCGCTGAGGTCTAAAGTGACCGGTCCTTACCCGCCCGTCTCTCTCTGGGTTGACTGTAGGTTTGCTTTATTATTCCTGGAAGAGCATATATTATGACATATATATATGAATATGTACTTTGAAGACGGTAAGGTTACGTGTAATTTTTTTTAACGAGCAATGAAAATTGGCAAATTTTATTCCATTTAGAGTAGAAAATGGCATATAAATATTGTTTTTTTTTTTAATATGTTAATTATTCTCATAGTAGGTTTGGTAATGGAGTGATAATCAAAATGCATAGTTTTAATACATTTTTCAAATAAACGATACCTCTTTTGATAACTAATATGTAAATATATATATCCCATTTTACATATAATACCCGATGCTCATTAGTTAATACATTTTGAAATATATTGATCAAGCCTAAATGTAATTTACATGATTATTAACCACCAGTAAGATATCGCCCACTGCCCCACGCCCCCATTCAAGTTGCATAACTGGGATGTGGGTGCAAGATGGAGGCGGTTCCCCTCAATCTGAGGTTCATTTATTTACATATTAGATTTTCAGATTCACTATATATATATACTACACACCGCTCTATAATATAAATTTCTAGAGATCGATAAAAATTTCCCCATTAAAGACTATCCGTATTATAAAAAAAAAGATGATTTTGTTTTTATATAACGAACAATTTAAATAGATTTGAATTTTAATTTTAAAACGAAAAGAGATAAACACCATTTTTCACTTATTGTATTAACTAGAAAATAAATACCTTTTTTAGAATTTAGATTAAATTAATGATAATAACAAAGCAATGGAAATTATTTTGAGAATTTCCTCTTTGTTTTGTGTTAAAATATTATTTATTTTTAATAAAATGTAAAATAATGATATAATCTCGTGTTATTCATATTTTAAAATATTAATTTGAATGTTATGAGAGCGAGGGTTCACAGAGAGGGAAAAAAACGAAAATTGAAAAAATAAGAAAAATTCCGTGGTATAGGTATCATAGAGGTATTACTTTTTTGCATATTGATTACCCTTATATATATATACAGTTAAACCTGTCTATAGCGCCCCCTCTTGGGACTTACCAAAATCGGGCGCTATAGACAGGAAGCCGCTATTTAGAGGGGGCGCTAAAGATAGGTTTAACTGTATATATATTTAAATAAAAAAGGCATATCTTTACCGTGCTCACATGAGAATCTAAATATATATATATATATATGTGTGTGTGTGTGTGTGTGTGTGTTAGGATAAATATTTCTGAGATAGAAGAATTAAAATATTTTAATTTGAATATATGAGCATTATACTAATGGTATATGCAGACTTGACATCTTGGGAAATATAATAAAAACAACTTTAAATCACTATTTAATTTAATTTAGAGTATAAAAAATATTGAGAATGAATCATCTATAACTTGAGGAGTAAAGAAGAAAATAAAATAAAAACTTGAATAAATATTCACACACATACAGATTTATTAAGGCCACCGGTCTTATACAGATTCACCACAGGAAGAAAGGAATCATAGATGGAGCTCCTATACTCCAGGCAGCATAGAACCCAACAACAGCCTTCAGGTCCGACACATGTCCAGTGACCACACCGTACATAGGTTAGCGTATCACTGAAAAGACGAGAGTAGAATCAGCCGCGTTCTAGTCTTCACTTTGCTCATCCATAACGTGGTTACAAAAGATTTTTTGCGAGCCAAAAGAAAACAACAACAATGAATTCATAAAGTGTAAAGCGGCGCCATCTGGTGGCCGACTTCACACAGTTGTTTATTTTTATAAAATATAATATTCATAATCATTTTTATAATATATTGCCACGTGGAAAATTAGGAAAGACAAACTTCGAGATGACACACAAATTTATTTGAGGCAAGAAGAAACTATAAATGATAAAATACAGGATAAGCAATGAGGGAAGTTTACAGAATAACAAAATATAAACATAAAAAAATATACTCTGTTAATAAAATAATAAATACCTTGTTACAATATAGACTCTTTGTGCCGATAGTCTATACTAAAATAGAAAAAGAGTTGTAGTGGGATATTATTCATGTACAAAAAGTGGCAACTCTCCCTTTAAAAACGCATTAAAATAATACATTTTGGCTTAACGCCCAAGTACAGAACGTAAGGGAGAAATGTGCCATAACTCCAGGTCTAGAGAATTCATAAAAAGCCAATAATATGTTGACACTATATATATATAAAAATATTTTCGAAATGTTTCTAAATAAAAAGAGATTAAAACGGAAACTTTTTGCATATATATGCAATATACCTCTATTTGCATATATGTATAATATACCTCTATTTTCTGTCACCAAACATTTGTATGCAAATATCCTTTAACCCATTAGAGTCTTTAAAAAAGCGTTCGCTAAACTAATTTCGATACAAATATATATTCCGAGGCAATAAAAATAATTTGCACAACGTGTTAATTATAAGGAAGGAGGGTAGAACAATATAGCCAATATGCATATAGAGTTGGTTATTCAAATTATTATAATACCTATTTCACATGGGAACACGCCAAGGTATGATCAAGGAAAACACTTGAGGAATGACACGCGACAAATATCTCACGGAATATATATTCACCACACTTTCTTAAATTATGCGTTCAATTCACCATAGAATAATGGGAAATTTTAAATGGTAGTCTGTGATAAAAATCTTCTTGTGTATTTTCTCAATCAGGAAAATTGGATTAATATTTATAAGTTTTAGGAATCTTTTCAAATAAAATTTAAGCAAAAGTGTCTCTTTTTTAAAAAGACGTCAAAATAAACAAGTAAACTTTCGATAAAAATACCTTCTAAATATGAGCGAAAGGAAAAAAGGAACTGTTCAATGACTAAATATTCTATATACAGTTACGAGCGTCATTCCTCATCTCCTAATCAACAATCAGTCATCAGTTTTCATCTCTGTCACCGTTTGCTTTTTTTTTTTTGGAATGCCGCCCTCCTATTGGTTGGCTACGGTCACGCCACCTTTGCTCCCCCCCATCATGCCCCCCCCCCCCCCCCCCCCCCCCCCACTCGCCTTTGGAGCGGGTCGCTCCTTAAATAAATGCATAGATTAGTTAATAACTAAATGGAATCCTCTTTTTCCTTTTCCCAGTAAGAGACGCCTACGGAAGCCAACAGTACATAGACAGATAAAGCACATAGGCTATAGTTATTAACTAATATATGCATTTATTTAAGGCGTCAATTTATAATTGTAACAAATAGTATTTGAATCAAAACATTTAATCGGGTAAACCCCTGGCGTTGCCCGGGTCATTCGGCTAGTATATACATATGTACCAGAAGAGTGGCATCTCTTCTTTATAAAAATACAACAATTCATTTTTAAAAGAGAAGTGTCACTGTTGGTACATGTATATCATCCTTCCGAGACTTCATGTTGTATATTAAATATATATATATTACAAAAATATATATTTTTTATTTTAGAGGATTTTATATAGGTAAGGTCGCGACCTCTGGCGGTCGACTTTACAGAGTATTTATAGAAGAATTATATGATAAATTATAATCTTAAAATAATATAACATATTTTGAAAATTCGAAACTATTATAGACGCGTATGATTCTTTTAGAAATTAAACAATTTTACTACTGCCATTATGGCAATGAAAAAAAATTAATGGGAGGACCTGGCTCATCAGTAGTGAACCCTCCCAGCGGTTTCGCCAGTTTAATCTACCATACCGCTGTTTTATTGCATTTTTTCGATCTTCCTTTTATAGTGATACCGATGTTAGACTCTTGGAATGGGTATTTTAGATGAACTATGGATATAAGCTTCGAGAACAACAGAATTACATACATTTATAAATATATAATACATCATAATATAATATTTTAAATAAATAATGCTTATATTGGATCAATATTGTTTAATATAACTTCCAATATTTCAATGAGGCAGTTCGCCTATCTTCTTCAGGGAATTCAAATAAAGTATATTATAATATATTCATATCTATATGGTATATGATAAAAGAAATAGTATAAGATAAAAAAGTGAAAGTTTTTTTTTTTAATATTATAGATATAACATAACACTTTTTGCAATTATTGTTCGGTAATAGATTGCTATACTGACATTATACTTTCAATTCTATATCAATTTATTCTAAGGCTTTCTTTAATCATCATAAAATATTCTATATACAGTTACGAGCGTCATGCGTTCTTAATAATTCTTCATCTCTGTCACGGTTTGCTTTTTTTTTTGGAATGGCGCTCTCCTATTGGTTGGCTACGATCACGCCACCTTTGCCCCCCCCCCCCCCCATCATGCCCCCCCACTCGCTTTTTGGTTTTTGTAACTATTGTGTTGGAGCGGTTCGCTCCTTAAATAAATGCATATATTAGTTAATAACTAAATGGAATCCTCTCTTTCTTTTTCCCAGTAAGAGACGCCTACGGAAGCCAACAGTACATAGACAGATAAAGCACATAGGCTATAGTTATTAACTAATATATGCATTTATTTAAGGCGCCAATTTATAATTGTAACAAATAGTATTTGAATACAAACATTCAATCGGGTAAAACACGGGCGTTGCCCGGGTCATTCGGCTAGTATATACATATGTTATAAGAAAAAGAGATTTCTGTTGATTATCTTGAGAATTATGCTATGGTAATGCAGTCGTGGTTAAAATCTTGAAACTATATACTAAAAATAGTCTTGATCAGTAATTGCTTTAATTAAACTAAAGGAAAATAAAAAAACATAATTTGATAAAAGTACTGCCTGGCGTAAGATTAAAAAAATGGAAAACTTATTTACATAATGTACAAAAGGTTTGAGCCGGCCATCAGGAAACAACAACAATGAGTTTTTATAAGAGAAGCGTGATCTCTGGCGGTCGATTTAGCAGAGTATTCGAATCTATGAAATATAATTTTAAATAAAATAATATTTTAATATAACATATATATAATATTCTTGTGCACGCGCGGGTGCGCCTAGTGACCATTTAAAAGCTACATATTGAAAGATATGCAAAATGCATATTATCTTTGGTATTTACAAATTTGATATATGCTCTTATAGTAAAATGTAATTCTCCTTCCTTATATTTTATATAAGACCATAGAAAAATGAGTCTTCTCGAAAACTTGTTTATTTGCAATATATCACGTGGTATAGGTGTTTATATTTTGTTTGAGAAAGAGGCTCCCTCCGAAAGCTTGAAAAAAAAATTTCAAAATAAAATGAATAACGTTTAAAAAATCTCGTGATAATTTAACAATAACACGATAATTTTATCTTAAAATATTCTAAAATTATTCTATGTTTATATATACATAGACAAAAGTTAAGAAGGTTCCATATTTTAAGCTTAAACCACTCCTTATTTGCTTATATAACGGTATGTTTCCCATATATGTAAATTCCGAACGTTCTCCTTTGAAAAATAATATTAAAATATAAAAATAATATATATGAAAAAAACAAACGTCTTTACGCAATTTTGGCCTTAAATACCCATTTCTTGATTTCTCAAGAAGCCTCTGGGACCAAAAACCTTTTTGGTCGCAGTGGTTACAGCCTACTCCACGCTGACGAGCGCCAACAGCGCGAAACGCGTTCGTGGATGGCTTTTCTTGATTTATCAAGAAATTGGGTTTGGCCAAATATCACCGAGCAAGTTAAATAAACGTTTAGTGTATTTTTGCTCCACTAGATGGCGCTCTGCCATCTAAAAAGCACATGTGCTCGTGGTCAGGAGATGCCTTCTTTATTTTTAATATATATATATTTGTACATGCTAAAAGATACAACTTCCTTAAGTTTTGTCTATCAGTGTATATATTTATTCATGTTTATAACCAAATTGTACTTGCTTACTTTGACATAATGCCATCTTTCTGTATATACTCAATCTTATTAAAACTTCGGCAAGTTTAGAGCTATTTGTACACAGATTTATAAATCACTACTAATTCATTGTGTAAATAATTAAAGATATATATGTAAATAATTATAATATAACACAATAGTCTGATGGACTTCGTGCTTCTGTAATAATAAAATAAAAATATTTGTGTTTATATATAAAAAAAACATGATATAAAATAAACACTATATAGGCAAAGAAAGCAATTTAAAGCCAAATGAAGACAGTCAATATAAATGACATTTTATTTAAAGGGAAAAACGCGACCAAAAGAAAGATTCGTCCAACTACAATTGGATGGTCGTCTGTTAATTTACCAAAGGCCATAAATCTTCTGCCGTCGTAAATCTCCACCATCGTCTGGCAGGTTTTAACTGGGGTACAAGTGTAGATGTGGTTGGTCGCGGCTTTCCGCTTTTAGAACATCTTTATTTATTTATGTAAATTTTTCTTTACAGTGTTTTATTTATACCCTTTTCTACAAATAAACATTGATTCTTTAAAAGAGATTTGATATTTAAAATACTTTGTAACTAAACGATTTTTTTTTATTTTTAGCTTATAAGATATGGCAAGCTTTCGAGTATAAGCTCTTCATCAGGTATACAATCTTATATTTACATATATACTGGAAGAAAGTGAGACTGATAATCTGATGGTTTTTTTCAGCGTCAGATTTTATTTATTTTTAGAAGAAAATATATTTTTATCGCTCGATATATTATTTTTATTATTGTATTTATTTAAATGTAAATATATTGCCACGTTGAAAATTAGGGAAGACAAAAACTTTAGGAGGAGACAACAATTTATTTCAGGCAAGGACAAACTATGATATGGTAAACAAAAGATAAGCCACGAGGGAAATTTACAGAGTAGCAAAATATAAACATAAAAATGACCACTCTGTTAATAGAAATAATAAAATTAATTAATACTTTGTTACAATATAATGTTATGCACTTCGAA
The DNA here is from genome assembly GCA_030710605.1 of Cordylochernes scorpioides. NCBI lineage: Eukaryota > Metazoa > Arthropoda > Arachnida > Pseudoscorpiones > Chernetidae > Cordylochernes > Cordylochernes scorpioides. The sequence goes on from CP092884.1 coordinate 55,288,982, forward strand.
CAGCCTTTGATCGAAAACTTGTTTTTTATGGTTTAATAAAATGAACTTATCAACGAAGAAATATTTTGGAATTTAATAATTTACATATTTACCGGTTTCTCATCGTTGTATACCAGTTTTTGATAGGACAATCATTATATAAACATCATTTATAAACATTAATATAAATTGAAAATATAAATTAAGATTATTTTTATATGAAAGTTTTATAATAAAAGAGAAGATATTGTTTCTGATATATGAATCTTAAAATAATGGGTAAAACATCTGTTATTCATTCAACTGAAACTTGATGATTGCCAACGCCATCTATCGGAATAAATATAAAATATATCCGATTCTCAGTTTATATTTTTTGAAATCTGAAATTTGAGATCTTGGGTAATAAATAAAAATATATTTTTAAATTAATTTTTGAAATAATAAAGGCATATTGATAAATTTATGTGTTTTCATAAATATTATTTTTAGAAGTACCAAAAAAAATTCGAAGTTTATCTTTAAGGAGAAGTCTTATTTTAAAAAAAAATAGAATCATCTAAAAAAGAAACCTAAAACTTTTTATTAGACTGTATATATATTTTTGAAACTTCCGAGTCTTGTCTTTTCTAAACATGAACTGAAATTATTATCTTACTTCTATTTCAAAGATTTTTGAAGTCTGTATATTTTATAGATATTTTTTATCTGTCTTTGTTTTTCATTTTAGTTATGTAGTATACGCACACAAAAAACTTAAGGAAGTGGAAAGTCTTTGATGTCATCAGTCGTCTTTTTTTTTTTTAACGATTCAGAGGCAACTTTGTTCACACTTGGTTATCTCGTGTGTCTTCGATAAAGGTCACTGTAATATTTTTCAGAGTTATTGTCTGAATACCGATATACATACTAAAAGGTACAACTTCCTTAAGTTTTGTCCATGAGTGTATTATTTTGATTCTATGGGTTTGCACTTTGTAAAACGTTAGTTCTCAGTATTAAGGGAGAAAAAATCCATCTTCTGCTGATACAAATGAGCGTTTTTATTAACTCAAGCTTTCGAGCTTATAGACCTTTCAACGGAAGTTATTTATTATATTGATCCTGTCGAAGAGAGCTTGTTAGGGCCCGAAAGCTTGATTTCATATAATAAAACTGACAACGAAACTTATATCCGGATGTATTTTCGATTTATTCAATTGAGCACAGAAGAATAATATTTAACAAATTTGTATATCTTACTTTACATACATAAAACATAACTATACTATGCAGCTTGGTCGGTTTATATATGTATATATGGCGATTTTCCTCCTCCATATTAATATTTCATCTGATTCGCTATCCTCTGATTTCCAACGAAATTTACTTTCTGACAATCAGTCAAACAAACCAGCGTTGAAATCACACAGATATTCTGGCTGACGGGAAAGTACACTTTCTGCTGCCGATTGGTTGATGTTGCGCATGCGCGAGATCACCGGGCAAGTTTTGTTAGAATTACGCTAGCCAATTGTTTTTAGGTAGAAGTGCGGTGTGTGCCCTGTTTTATACATTGGCGCTCTGCCATCTAAAATACTCATTGGAGCTGTCAGAAATCATGGTTTTGAGGCCTTAAATACTTATTCCTTGATTTTTCTGAAACTTCAATGTCCAGTTTTATGGTCGTTGAGATACAGCTGCACTACGCTGAGAGGGCCAACAGCCCGAAACGCGTACGCGGTAAACTTTTCTTGATTAAAAAATAAATGGTATTCGGCCAATTCTGGAATAATTTTTTATAAAATCAACGGTTAGTTTATATTTATTCCGATAGATGGCGTAAGCCATAAACAACTTTTGATTAAACGATAAGGAGATGCTTTATTTTATAATTTATCAACCTCCTAGTACAATTTTACTTTCGTACTTTTTTCGGTTATAAGCACATTACTATTTTGCATATCTACATAAACAAATTTCTTCGTTACATATGCGACGGGCTAATGTTCTAGTTTTTCTATAAACGGAAAATAACAAAAACAAAACACTTAAAAAACCCATAATAAATTTTTAAAAACGATGAAAGAATAAGTTAGTTTATGTATAAATCTGGAGGATGGGGGGGGGGGTCTTGGTTGGGTGGGATTAATCCCATAATTCAATGCGCGCTAAAATGGCAGGCTAAATGGGCGTCTGCTGAAATATTCACAGGGCCATTGAGTTATTTTATCGTCTGGGAAATATTTAAAAGTTTCATGACAATAAGTAGAGCCGAGAATTAAATGTTCCGCTTATAGTGGCGATAAATTGGTATGCAAACTTCTTTGCATATTGTTTCGTTAGCGTTTTAAACTCTTTCTTAATCATATTTGCATATTACTTCGTTAACTTCTTAAATTATTCTTAATCCTATTTACATAAAGGTGATATATGTTGTTTGTGTGTTAACGCTGTAGAAATATTGTACGAGAAATGTGTTATTTTCTTTCCCCATTATAAATATTATTATATATAAATTGGTTGAAATTATATATATATTATAATTCAAGTGAAATGGAATAAAGTCAGCTCTAAACTGACAAGGGCCATTAGCCCGAAAACATGGTCTCTATGTAGGCGCTTCTCAGTTTGCCAAACCTAGTGTTGTGGCTTTGTCATCGACCTGAGTACACCAGTTTGCGGCGACGGTCAATACATGGCATATAGTTTTGACATCTATTTTGACGAGAGAGGCGACTTTTATTTTTATAGATCAATTTTATTCCCGGCAAAATATCCATCCATACATATATATATGGTTGTGGAAAAATAATATTAATGTACACACACAACACACATATATAACAAACATACGAATAGAAACTCCTCGAGTACCAGCTTTAAGGTCTTAGAGGTACAGGCTACACTACGCTGACGAGGGCCATCAGCCCGAAACGCGTACGTGGTTGGCTTTTTTATTTGTTTATCAAGAATATAAGTCGGCCAAATATTATGTAACAAACGTAAATAAACGTTTAGTTTATTTTTATTCTAATAGATGACGCTCTGAAATCTAAAATGTTTATGTCAGCTGTCATGATATGCAATTTTGTTTTTAAATATATGTCGTAGCTAAATGAAGAGGCGCAGTCGTGATGCCTAGCGAGCAGCGCACCCGCGATGTCTGCCACCTTTATTTTTTTGTACCGCTTTTATACATGGATAAATTTACATATTTACATTTTAACACAATGGTAACATATTTACATACTTAGTTTGGCGGAAATAAATTATATCTTTTGGCATTAACTATACAAATTATGACATATACATATTTATTTTTTGGATTATCGCTTTTTTTAGGATGAGATTTCAAATTGTGTATACCTTAACTTAGCTCACTATGTTTTTCGTACCTATAAATGATTTTCCTTTTATACCTCCTTAACTATATAATTTCTACAAATCGCGCCATCTATATATAACAAATGTAGACATTAAGACGGGAATGTGTTTTTTCATAAATAATTCATGCTTCTAGTGTCCTTATTGCGATGAGCCAAGCCCTCCCAATATATTTTTTCATCGCAGTAAAGACAGTAGAAGTTTTATTTATTTGTGAAAAGAAACATTCGCGTCTTATGTTTTAATTTGTTATATAACTTCTGTTTAGTGTAATGTGTCTGATGGTTGAATATCTTTTATAACTATCATAGCTTGTATTCGGTTATGTTGAATGCTAATTATACAAACCTATTTTGATAGAAAATTTCCAAATTAATTCTCCTCCCAGTAAATTTCTGTCGGATAAATTCGAATGATATTAAATATAGGGAATATAGTAAACCTAATTTGTAATAGTAATATTGCTATAATTAAAATTGGTTTATTTACATATATATACACATATATATATAGATTGAAAAAACCCTGTACAATTTATAAACGAATACAATAAAGCATCAAGGGCTGCGTATCTTTATTAATAAAGATCTTCTTTAATAAAGATACGCAGCCCTTGATGCTTTATTGTATTCGTTTACATATATATATTTACATATCTCCTTTGTGAAGTATTTAATTAATTGAAAAGTTAGAGAAAGGTAAACTATTTGGATTATAAATACTACTTTCTTTTGTAATTTATTTTGAATTACAATGAATGTGTTATAGTTAAAAAGTAGAAAAAAACGAAAGTATATTTTAAAAAAGGTTATATTAATAAACGGTGGTATTTCGGAACCGGAATTGGTGCCAACATCAATATGGAACTATTGTGTTAGATCTCTATATACATACACTCATGGACAAAACTTAAGTGAAAATTCTTATATGTCGTCGGTCGCCTTTTTCATTTTTTAAATGAGACAGAGACAATTTTATTCACACTTCGTTATCTCGTGTGTATTCAATAAAGGTCACTGTAATATCTTATTGTCTGAATCCCGATATTTATGCTAAAAGTTTTGCTTAAGTTTTGTCCATGAGTGTATATTGGTTATCTCATGTGTCTTCAATAAAGGTCATTGTAATATCTTTCAGAGTTATTGTATGAATCCCGATATACTTTTGAAATATTTATCCATGCGTGTGTTTATAATCATGTCGGTTTTAGGCCTTTCAAAAATGTTTTTATTATTGGGAACTGATTGTTGATTTCTTTATGGTACATTTTAGTGGCATAAGAATAGATATAATCAATAATACTGACAAATATTTAGGCTTATTTATTCATTAAATTTCCCTTCACATATGTGATTGGTTAGTTATTTCACATTATCAATATTATCTATATATATTTTAAAACAAATTATAATTATTTTACAATTTATTTTAAGAATAAAATAGATATAAAACTATATTCTCTTTTTATTTACATATAAGAAACTAAACTAAAAGATTTATACATAAAAATAAAATACGATTTCGTGACGGGTTACGGGTCAAAATGTTTTAAAAATAAAAACACAGCATCATAGAAGGAGTTTACTCTGTGAAAGTTAATAAGATTCCAGAAGAACTTTTTGTTGTTCTTATTGATCTGGCAACGCTCGAAGTTGTTGGAGCAGAAATATAATTACCATTTTGCTTAATGAAATTTGTAACAAAACCTAATCTTGTTGTTTCTTTCTATGATGATTCTTCGAGAATTTTTATTTTTAAAGATTCCTATAATGAAAATGTGATTTTTATATTTTTTTATTTGTTATAGCTTGTTGTTGTTCCAACAAAATTTTAAAAATTTAGAAATTTATATTTACGACACTTATTATATTTAAAGATGTATATATATTTACATAACATAAAGTTGCATAAATAGAAACATATTTACATATACATATTTATCCTCTTCTTTTTTTTTTGGTTTACAGTTGTATGTGTGTTTTCATAATTAATTTAGTATATTTAATGTTCATATTTATTTAAAATGAAGCTTTTAGAGAACATTTTCACATTTATTTTAATAGAATGGTTACATATATATAAATTTTCTAAATATAATTGATAATAAAAGGGATATATTAGGTCAAAAAAATGTGTTTTATTTATCAATATTCCGAACAACAATCAAGGTATTTATTTAGGTGTATTCGATCTCAGCGCCACATAGCGTAAGAAAAATTCTGTTTGATATTTAAGATTTGATTGTTTATCCACATATTAAAAGGATATTTAATAGCATTCATTTAAACAGCAATAGTAAAACATTACTTCAACATTATGTGAGGAAGTAGTTAAATATATTTAAAGAGGACATGTAGAATGTGTGAAACTACAGAAAAATCAATAACAGATAGGTTCTATTTGGATCATCTTTTATATCATAGATATATTCAATAACAGAAATGGAAAGTAAATACACTCATGGATAAAACTTAAGGAATGGAAAGTCTTTGAGGTCGCCGGTCGTATGCTGTTTTTTTTTTGTTTGTTTGTTTTAAGGAGACAGAAGCAATTTTGTTCATACTTATTTATCTCGTGTCTTCACTACAGAAAATTCAATATCAGATAGGATTACTTGGATTCTTTTATATCATCTAAATTCAATAATAAAAATAGAACGTAATTACACTCATGGGCAAAACTTGATGAAGTGGATAGCCTTTGATATCGCCGGTCGTCTGTTTCTTTTTGAGGAGATAAAGGGAATTTCGTTCATAATTGGTATTTCGTTTGTCTTCAATAAAGATCATTGTAATTTGTTTCAGAGTTATTGTCTGAATCCCGAAATACATGCTGAAAGTTACAAATTCCTTAAGTTTTGTCCATGAGTGTATATTGGTTATCTCGTGTGTCTTCAATAAAGGTCACTGTAATATCTTTCAGAGTTATTGTCTGAATCCCGATATACATGCTGAAAGGTACAACTTTCTTAAGTTTTGTCCATGAGTGTATATTGGTTATCTCGTGTGTCTTCAATAAAGGTCACTGTAATATCTTTCAGAGTTATTGTCTGAATCCCGATATTCATGCTGAAAGGTACAACTTTCTTAAGTTTTGTCCATGAGTGTATATTGGTTATCTCGTGTGTCTTCAATAAAGGTCACTGTAATATCTTTCAGAGTTATTGTCTGAATCCCGATATACATGCTGAAAGGTACAACTTCCTTAAGTTTTGTCCATGAGTGTATATTTGTTATCTGGTGTGTCTTCAATAAAGGTCACTGTAATATCTTTCAGAGTTATTGTCTCAATCCCGATATACATGCTGAAAGGTACAACTTCCTTAAGTTTTGTCCATGAGTGTATATTGGTTATCTCGTGTGTCTTCAATAAAGGTCACTGTAATATCTTTCAGAGTTATTGTCTCAATCCCGATATACATGCTGAAAGGTACAACTTCCTTAAGTTTTGTCCATGAGTGTATATTGGTTATCTCGTGTGTCTTCAATAAAGGTCACTGTAATATCTTTCAGAGTTATTGTCTGATTCCCGATATACATGCTGAAAGGTACAACTTCCTTAAGTTTTGTCCATGAGTGTATATTGGTTATCTGGTGTGTCTTCAATAAAGGTCACTGTAATATCTTTCAGAGTTATTGTCTCAATCCCGATATACATGCTGAAAGGTACAACTTCCTTAAGTTTTGTCCATGAGTGTATATTGGTTATCTCGTGTGTCTTCAATAAAGGTCGCTGTAATATCTTTCAGAGTTATTGTCTCAATCCTGATATACATGCTGGAAGGTACAACTTCCTTAGGTTTTGTCCATGAGTGTATATTGGTTATCTCGTGTGTCTTCAATAAAGGTCACTGTAATATCTTTCAGAGTTATTGTCTCAATCCCGATATACATGCTAAAAGATACAACTTCCTTAAGTTTTGTCCATGAGTGTATATTGGTTATCTCGTGTGTCTTCAATAAAGGTCACTGTAATATCTTTCAGAGTTATTGTCTCAATCCCGATATACATGCTGAAAGGTACAACTTCCTTAAGTTTTGTCCATGAGTGTATATTGGTTATCTCGTGTGTCTTCAATAAAGGTCACTGTAATATCTTTCAGAGTTATTGTCTCAATCCCGATATACATGCTAAAAGGTACAACTTCCTTAAGTTTTGTCTATGAGTGTATATTGGTTATCTCGTGTGTCTTCAATAAAGGTCACTGTAATATATTTCAGAGTTATTGTCTCAATCCCGATACTGTACATGCTGAAAGGTACAACTTCCTTAAGTTTTGTCTATGAGTGTATATTGGTTATCTCGTGTGTCTTCAATAAAGGTCACTGTAATATATTTCAGAGTTATTGTCTCAATCCCGATACTGTACATGCTGAAAGGTACAACTTCCTTAAGTTTTGTCCATGAGTGTAGTGTGGTAGTCATTCTGTTAAAGAGCATCAGGGCCCGAAAGCTTGAGGTCCCTTAATAGAAAGATTTGTGTGAGAAAATAGTACAAAAATTTAAAAATTGTACTGGGATCAGGCTTAAAAATTAAAAGGCTCTCCTGATATTTCCACTGAAAATTCCTGATGGTTTGCGCCATCTATTGGAATAAAAATAAACTAATCGTTGATGTTTTTAAAAATTATTCCGAAAAAGTGTTGTTGTTGTTGTTGCCATTCATCAAGTCGTTTAAACGATCTCCATTAGGTTCCATTGTCTCAGCTTTTCTATTATAGTCCTGGGGTTTTCCCAGAGGTCTTTTTTTGGAGGATTTGATACAATTCAATAGATGTTCAGGACTGGCTGGTTGGGAATCGTATTTGGGACATTTCGGGAATGTTTTGATTTTTCCATTAAATTTGAGTATTCTAAGATGTCCTGTTCGTAATCTTGAAATCGCCGTTTGTTTTTCCCTAGTATGGAAAGAAGATTTACTGTATTAATAGTAACCAAATATTCTTTGCTAAAGAAAGTGTTTTTTTTTTTAAATATACTGATAGATGGCGCAAGCCATCAGCAACATTCAGTTGAAAGATCTCAAGAAATATTTTTTTTTCACTTAATTTTTTTGCAATTATTAACAAATATTTCATATCGCTATATGCCTTTTTACAAATGATACAAGGGTTTATAATTTGTAATTAACATAATTACATATTGTGAAAAATAGTACAAAAGTGAAATTATACTTGGAACAGGTTATTAAATAATATAAAAACATTTCTTGATCGTGTAACTAAGTGTTGATGATAACTTGCGCCATCTCTCGGAATAAATATCAACTAATTGTTGTTTAGCGAATTATTCAGAATTTCAAACACAATGACTCTTGAAAATAAAGATACTTTAGCCAGTAAATCTTTTTATCTTTATTCTTTATTTATTATAAGTATCTTTAAAATTACAAATATATTCTCACAATGAGTATCTTTTTTATTTAAAAAACGCTAGCTTTCAAGCGTTAATCGCTCTTCAACGGGCTTACTTTAATATCGACTTTATCCCATCAGAAATATTTACAAAAACAAACGCAAACAAATAAATATCCACGCTGCGCGCGTTTGTTTTTGTAAATATTTCTGATGGGATCAAGTCGATATTAAAGTAAGCCCGTTGAAGAGCGATTAACGCTTGAAAGCTAGCGTTTTTTAAATAAAAAAGATACATATTGTGAGAATATATTTGTAACTTTAATACTTTTTTCACAATTTTATCATTAATAAGTATCTTTATTTTCAATAAATATAAATGCCGCCGGCCAGGCAGCCTCTATCTTTACGACAATGACTATTGTGTTTTTCTAATAAATTCTCAATTCACAGAGAGAATTTCTCCACTATCATAGTACCAAAAACGTTTGTTCTGAGACCCTTAAATCCATCAATAATTCGATCAGAAATATTCAATTTACCTTTTTTTTCGAAAAAAAAATATTTTTTTTTATATTTTTCAAGAGAAAGTTTTTAAAAAACACAACGTTATTAACTATTTGCCCAACAATCGATTCAAATATAAGTTTTTTTTTCTGAATGTTGATAAGAAATTGATAGAATTTGTGTCGTTTTATTCAACTAACAAATTACTTTTTGAATAAAAAAAATCACATTATTTTTTTGTCTTTTTTTTTTGTTCTTCCACATCAAGATATTTCTTACTCCCCCGTCCCCCGTTTTCCGTGAAACTAGATTTTAAATAATACAGTCAAGTTTGACAAGTATTAAACAAAGCGCTCTATAATCCAATCTTTTTATTTATTTTTTAAAAAAGACGTTTCGATCTCTTTAATTCTTCTAAAGGTTTCCCAAAGATTATTCAAGGAGAACCTTAAAAGTTGCATAAACGGCTGGAGATATGCAAATATATAAAGATAACTAGCAAATACGTTTAAAGACAACGCCGCGCGATAATCTAGAAGAGAAAAATATATGCAATAATAAAGAATCTCTTCCTTCCGAATTATGTTTATTTTTCTATTGTCAATATGTATATAAAGTTCTAAAAAAAGGACGAATTGCAATGTTCTTCTTTACTGAATATTTAGCAAGCTTTCGAGAGGTAGCTCTTCTTAATCTTCGAACACGTTTTCCGAATAATTGAAAAAAAGGAACGCATCACAAATAGTAATTTATTTTTACTTTTAATATACAAATATATAATTGAAATTTTAGAAAATCGAAAGTGTGAGAGCTTATCTAATATTTTTTTTTACGAAAAAAGATACAATGTGCACATTATGGAGCTGATATCCCAGACTGTCTAATGGATTCAATACTGTAAATATGTATTTGTGTTCGAGAGGACAAGTTGACCTACAAGAGACTTCTCAAGGTAACGACCGCCCCCGTGATCCCTAGTTACGATTCTTAAGAAGATCCCAGGATCTTGGAGTAGATTGATCCCGATTTATTGCATTCCCATCATCCCAGCGTCTTTACATAAGTAACACATATATATATATATACATGTGGTATTCAATACACGTGGTTAGTTTTCTTGATTAATCAAGAAAGGGTATTTGGCCAAGTCTGGAATACTTAAAAATCAACGATTATTCGATATTTATTCCTACAGATGGTGCAAGCCATCAGAAACTTTTAGTTGCACGATCAGGGAGGATATTTGCCTTTTTCTTAATATATATTTATATATATAAAAAAACAAAATTGCGGGAGGATGCTATATATATGTTATATTAAAATATTATTTTATTTGAAATTATATTTCATAGATACAAATATTCTGTTAAATCGACCGCCAGAGGTCACGCTTACCCTATAAAAACTCATTGTTGTTGTTGTTTTCCGCTGGCCGGCTCAAAACTTTTGTACATTATGTAAATAATCTTTTGTTTTCCTTGTTCTACTCGCCTTAAGCCAGGCAGTACTTTTATCGAAATATGTTTTTTTTATATATATTCCTTAAGCTCAATTAAAGAAATCACTAATCAAAACTCTTTTAAATATTTTTGCCACGACTGCATTACCATAATCTTCAACATGATCAAAAATCAACAGAAATCTTATTCATCTAATTATTTTATATAATATATATATGGTCGTAGAGGTACAGTCTACACCACGCTGACGAGGGCCAACAGTCCGAAACGCCTACGTTTATTGAATTTTCTTGATTTATCAAGAAATTGGTTTGGTCAAATATCACGGAACAAGTTAAATGTTTAGTTTTTTTTCCACTAGATGGCGCTCTTCCATCTTGAAATGCTCATGTGAGCACGGTCAGGATATGCCTTTTTTATTTTTAATAGATATATGTAAATATAGTACAAAAGTGAGAGAAATTGTATTGGTATCTGGTAGTTAAATTAAGAAAAAGGCAGCTCCTGATCGTGTAACTAAAAGTTGCTGATTATTTACGCCATCTATCGGAATAAATATCACTAATCGTGGATTTTTAATTATATGTGGTTATATAAGAAGAAATACAAGTCGAAGAGAAGAGCATTTTTATATAAGAAAATGATTGTACAAGCTTTCGGGAAAAATGTCCTTCTACAGGTACAAGATAACACGAATGTCAATGGTTTATATCCACTTCAATACATGTGGTTAGCTTTTCTTGATTAATAAAGAATGAGTATCTGGCTAAATCTGGAATAATTGAAAATCAACGTTTAGTTCATGTTTATTCCGACAGATGGTGCAAGCCATCATAAAATTTTAGTTGCACGATCAGAGGGAATATTTTCCTTTTTCTTAATATTGTAACGTAGATATCAAGTCTTTTTATATCTGAAGGTGTGAAAGTATTTATTGATGACGTCACGGCGACTAGTCGACAAATATTAACAAATTAACCAAACTATCTACAGCTAGAGAATATCAAGCAAGCAAGCTAGGCAACTAAATAATGATTTATAGAAAATGTAAAATTTTAAATGTTTCCAAATATTTTTATTGAATAATTAAATTAAATAATAAATTATTTCTTCGCCAAAATATATATATATAAGATAAAGTAGAGGGAGGAAAGTATTCATGTATCAAAACGGTCTATATTTGCGCACCTCTCCCATCAAAAATGCATCAAAACAATGCATTTGGATTATCACCCTCAATACAAGACGTAGATTTGTGATAAATAATGAGACACAACACCAGTTTCGGTAAATTAGGACAAAAAGAATGAGGACTAAATTCCATCCATTTGATATTGTTGAATTGTTATTTCAAATATGTTTACTATTTCGGTTTCGATATCCTCGAATCTCTCACCGTTCCTATATGCAAATAGGTTAGGTAGCGAATGTCTTATGCAACACGCTCTATTTCCATAGCTAATCCCGTTCTACCAATCAATTCTAACGAACTGTGTTAAAAATCAATAATTGGAAATCATTAAGTTCGGAAGACAAGTCTCTGTTGTTAATAATTAACGAATTAACAGAGTATCAAATATTATTCAATTTATGGCTTTGGAGCATGTTCAACTTAATTTAATTCTATCATTGTGACCTTTTTTTTGTAACTCTTCTAGTCAGAACTTCTCTTTACTGTTACCATGACTACCTTTCATTTGCAAATAGAACTCATGTTCTAACACCAAGCCTTTCTCAGAGGAGAATATTGAATTTTAGCAATAATTTTATTCAAAAAATAAATTTGGTTTCTGGTCAAAATTAAGATATTTATAGCCTAGAGTCGTATATGTAACGGACTATTTTGATAGAAAAATTAAGCCTTTTTTATATATTAACCTTAGTAACGCGTGGTACAGGCCATGATAATCATGGTGGGTAGAAGTTGGCGACGGCTTTTACTATAAGTGTACCATATGTCTATACATGTGAAAAGCAATAATTAAGTCTTAAAATTGAATGAATTAATTAAATTAATCCTCTTAAAAAGTATCGATTCAAAAAAAAAATAGATTTATGATTACGTCGGTAAAATACACAACAAAGGTTTCTATAAAAAGTGCGAAATCATAAAACGAAAGGTTTCTTTTAAAGTTTTTATTATTCTGCCGAGCTTTCGAGTATTTCTGACCTTCTACAGGAGAAAATACCTGTTTGGTAAATTTAACCGATTTGATAACCCCTCTCGTAGGATGTTATGAAATCGAAACCGTCCTTGTACTGAGGAAGGCCATAGCCTGAAACCATAGTATTCAGGTTGTTGGCTTTTCGTTTGAATTAACCAAAACTGGTGTTTTTGCATATTCTTTATCATTACTGGTAGATATTTTACTAGGGTGATGAACAAATGCAACTTTCTTTTGGTACATACATATTATCCTCATGCAACTTTATGTTGTCGGTTAAAAAAATAATGGGTTTATTGCTTGATATTTCGACGATCTGAAACTCGTCATTCCAATATGTGGCGTTTTTATTTGAACATTTGAATTTTATAGATTGCGATATATTTTTTAGAGAAATATTATGGGAGAGCCTGGCTCATCAGTTGAGAACACTAGTGTTATTTTTGGAATTATATATATATATATATATATATATATATATATATATATATAATAACAGTCATTAATAAATATAAGCTATATGTATTAAAAATAAAATATGGGTCCAGATATACAAAATTAGTTTTTATTTTTCTGATAAAAGCATCTATGTGCAAATATGCAAATATTTTACATATATATTTACATATCCAATTTATTTGCATAAATTGGGTTTTCGATCATAAAAGAGAAAACTATTTTTATGAAATATAATATATATATTATTTATTTATATATACATATTTCTATATTAAAAACATATTTCTATATATATTATTTTATCGCTCTCTATGAATTTATTTATTATTTCTCAAATATTGCAGAAAAACACGGAGTCAATTCTTCCAATAACCTCTCCGCGTTTCTCCCAATAAGAATTCCTCGAGTCACGTGACGTTATTTGAGTGGGGGAAAGATGGTTTCACCACTAGAAGATTTACATTCCCAAATTGGAAATCCAACTTAGTCGTAATATACAGTGTTCTAGACTGAGCTGTTTGTTGAGCTGGGAAATAATCGACGTTATAAACATGTCACTTCTCTATAGAACTTCTGTTTTTTTTGTCTCTAATTACGTTTTTTATACTTTTTTTCGTATTCTCTCCTGTCAATCATGTAGTTTATTTGCACTTCCACAATACTCACACACACAAAAGCCTTTATTCATGATAGAATTGTGAAAAAAAGTATTAAAATTACAAATATATTCTAACAATGAGTATCTTGAAATCTAGCGTTTTTTAAATAAAAAAGATACTCAGTGTGAGAATATATTTGTAATTTTAATACAAAAGCCTTTATTAGGGACTTTCCCCATAAAGATTCTCCCAATTGGGTAAAGTAATAATCATCTTGTGTTATTTACATAGAAATTGAACTGGCTTTTTACTCTTCATCTCAAAGTCATTCACTTGTTGACTGGTCCTTACATAATGATGATCTATAAGACAATATAATGCGGCTTATAATTGTAGAACGAAAATTGCAATTATACCGCGAATTTTTCTTCCGAACGAAAAATCGAAATTTATTTCAAGGAGAAATAACGATTATTTCTAACTTTAGGGATGAAGTATGATAGGATGAATTGTGAAGAGTAATGATAAAAGGAAAAATAAAAGTGTCCAGGGATGGGAAACGAACCCACAGTGTTCCGCTTACCGGGCAGATGCCATGTCCACTAAGCTACCATGGACATATCTTTCCGTTCGTAAATGATCTATGCTTCCACAGTACTGTAAGTTATAATTGAGGAATTCTCTATGTCTATTGATTTGAATCTCCTGGTTATAAATGGAATAAAACAACAAGTTTCTGGAGAGGAGTCTCTTTTCATTTTATTTATGTACAACAATACAAGCGCCCCCTCTAAATAGCGCCTCCCTCTCTATAACACCCTATTTTGGTGAGTCCCAAGAGGGGGCGCTATAGACAGGTTTAACTGTAGTACCTTAATGGTGATATTGTCGCGAAATTTGTTTAGAGTGAAATCAAAGTAATTGTTTAATATTATTAAATATGTAAATATTTTTATAGTTCGATGTTATGTAAATTTTGTAACTGTATATATTTCCTTCTTTTTCTTTAGATAAGAGGTGAGAAAGATATCACTCAATTTTCGAGTCTTAATTTAATAATAAAACCTGCTGAAATAGCTCTGTGTACCTTTATTCATTTAAAGGCGACAATATGATATTTATTTACAGGATAAATTATATAAAGACAATCAAGCTAATAGATTAGTCTGGGTAAATTGGAGGTAAAAGAAATTTATTATACATGGATTTACAACAGATTTACCGTAAATGAAGGTAAAAAAGCAAAAGCTAATCACAATCAATATTGAGATCATGATATTTATACATTGTTATTAATTTTTATTTATGTAATCTCGAGCTTTCAGGCATTTTTATGTACTCCTGTAGAAATGCAGAGATACTCGAAAGCTTGAGATTGTATTAATAAAAATAAAATAATCTCCAGAAATCTGTCAAGGTTGAAGGTTTCAGGCTACATCTCTACGCCTCACAATTACCAGAGGTTTGCAGCTTAGATGAGGAAGGATGGGACATGGTTAGGTGGGGTTCTGAGTGAATCATGGCATACTGTGGTTAAGAGGTGCCCTAACATATCCTCTTATATCTCAAGGTATATTGCAAATATTTCTCATCTCTTCGCTAGTCAAACGTCAGCATGAGACCTTTATCTCGCCTTGAATCAGAAGAAGCTTGCTGTGAGTTTCATTATATCTATCTAATTCTCTGTTAGATTTTCTTGATAAATCAAGAAAAGCCAACCACGAACGCGTCACGAGTGGGTAACACCCTCGATTCCCGACAGTCATGAACCGGGATTGAATCCCGTG
>CP092884.1:55304757-55335803 GCA_030710605.1 Cordylochernes scorpioides
GTTATTGTCTCAATCCCGATATACATACTAAAAGGTACAACTTCCTTAAGTTTTGTCTCCTTAAGTGTAGTGTAGTAGTCTCCTGTTAAAGAGCGTCAGGCCCCGAAAGATTGAGATCCGTTATTAGAAAGATTTATGTGAGAAAATAGTACAAAAATTTAAAATTTGTATTGGGATCTGGCTTAAAAATTAAGATAAAAGCCTCTCCTGATATTTTAACTGAAAATTCCTGATGGTTTGCGCCATCTATTGGAATAAAAATAAACTAATCGTTAATTTTTTTTAATTATTCCATAAGAATGTTGTTGTTGCTTATTCCTCAAGTCGTTTAAATGATCTCCATTAGGTTCCATTGTCTCAGCTTTTCTATTATAGTCCTGGGGTTTTCCCAGAGGTCTTTTTTTGGAGGATTTGATACAATTCAATAGATGTTCAGGACTGGCTGGTTGGGAATCGTATTTAGGACATTTTGGGAATGTTTTGATTTTTCCATCAAATTTGAGTATTTTAAGATGTCCTGTTCGTAATCTTGAGATCTCCGTTTGTTTTTCATTAGTAAGGGTGTGGAAAGAAGATTTACTGTATTATTAGTAACCAAATACTCTTTGGTTGGCGGCTAAAGAAAGTGTTTTTTTTTTATATACTGATAGATGGCGCAAGCCATCAGCAACATTCAGTTGAAAGATCTCAAGAAATATTCTTTTTTCTTATAATTATTTACAATTATTGATAGAAATATATTATATCCCTATATGCCCTTTTACAAATGATACAAGGGTTTATAATTTGTAATTAAAATAAATATTGTTTAAAACAATGAATATTGTGAAGAATAATACAAAAGTGAAATTATACTGGGAACAGGTTATTAAATAATATAAAAACATTTCCTGATCGTGTAAATAAAAGTTGATGATAACTTGCGCCATCTCTCGGAATAAATATCAACTAATCGTTGTTTAGCGAATTATCCAGAATTTCTAACACAATGACTCTTGAAAATATAGATACTTTAGCCAGTAAATCGTTTTATCTTAATTCTTTTTTTTATTATAAGTATCTTTAAAATTACAAATATATTCTCACAATGAGTATCTTTTTCTATTTAAAAAAACGCTAGCTTTCAAGTGTTAATCGTTCTTCAACGGGCTTACTATAATATCGACTTGATCCCATCAGAAATATTTACAAAAACAAACGCGCGCAGCGTGGATATTTATTTGTTTGCGTTTGTTTTTGTAAATATTTCTGGTGGGATCAAGTCGATATTATAGTAAGCCCGTTGAAGAGCAATTAACGCTTGAAAGTTAGAGTTTTTTAAATAAAAAAAAGATACTCATTGTGAGAATATATTTGTAATTTTAATACTTTTTTCTCAATTTTATCATGAATGAGTATCTTTATTTTCAATAAATATAAATGCCGCCGGCCAGGCAGCCTCTATCTTTACGACAATGACTATTATGTTTCTCTAATATATTATCAATTCACAGAGAGAATTTCTCCACTATACCATAGTACCAAAAACGTTTGTTCTAGGACCCTTAAATCCATCAATAATTCGATCAGAAATATTCAATTTACCTTTTTTTTTCGAAAAATAATATATATTTTTTATATTTTTCAAGAGAAAGTTTAAAAAAACACAACGTTATTAACTATTTGCCCAACAATCGATTCAAATATAAGTTTTTTTTCTGAATGTTGATAAGAAATTGATAGAATTTGTGTCGTTTTATTCAACTAACAAATTACTTTTTGAATAAAAAAAATCACATTATTTTTTTGTTCTTCCACATCAAGATATTTCTTACTCCCCCGTCCCCCGTTTTCCGTGAAACTAGATATTAGATAATACAGTCAAGTTAGACAAGTATTAAACAAAGCGTTCTATAATCCAATCTTTTTATTTAATTTCTAAAAAAGACGTTTCAAGCTCTTTATTCTTCTAAAGGTTTCCCAAAGATTATTCAAGGAGAACCATAAAAGTTGCATAAATGGCTGGAGATATGCAAATATATAAAGATAACTTTGCAAATACGTTCGTTATAAGACAACGCGATAATCTACATTTATATCGCTAGAGAAGAAGAATATATGCAATAATGAAAATGCTCTTCTCTCCGAATAGTGTTTATTTTTATATTGCCAATATGTATTTAAAGTTCTAAAAAAAGGACGAATTTCAATGTGCTTCTTTACTGAATATTTAGCAAGCTTTCGAGAGTAGCTCTTTCTAACTTTCGAACGTTTGATGAATAATTGAAAAAAGAAACGCATTACAAATAATATTTGATTTTCACTTTAAAATATTCAAATATGTCATTGAAATTTATAAAAATCGGAAGTGTGGAAGCTTATCTAATTTAACGAAAACAGGAACATTGCTCATATCCTGGAGCTGATATCCCAGACTGTCTAATGGATTCAAAAGTGTAAATATGTAATTGTGCTCGAGAGGACAAGTTGACCTACAAGTGACTTCTCAAGGTAACGACCGCCCCCGTGATCCCTAGTTACGATCCTTAAGAAGATCCCAGGATCTTGGAGTAGGTTGATCCCGATTTATTGCATTCCCATCATCCCAGCGTCTTTACATAAGTAACACATACACACACACATATACAGTCTACGCCACGCTGACGAGGGCCAACAGCCCGAAACGCGTACGTATATTGAATTTTCTTGATTTATCAAGAAATTGGGTTGGTCAAATATCACGGAACAAGTTGAATAAACTTTTAGTTTATTTTTGTTCCACTAGATTGCGATCTGCCATCTAGAAATTCTCATGTGATCACGGTCAGTATATGCCTTTTTTTATAATTTTTAATAGATATATGTAAATATAGTACAAAAGTGAGAGAAATTGTACTGGTATCAGGTAGTTAAATTAAGAAAAAGGCAGCTCTTGATCGTGTAACTAAAAGTTGCTGATGGTTTACGCCATCTATCGGAATAAATATCACTAATCGTGGATTTTTAATTATATGTGGTTATAAAAGAAGAAATTCAAGTCGAAGAGAAGAGCTTCTTTATATAAGAAAATGATTGTAAAAGCTTTCGGGAAAAATGTTCTTCTACAGGTGCAGAATAACACGAGTGGCAATGGTTTATTTCCACTTTAATACATGTTATTAACTCTTCTTGATTAATCAAGAATGAGTATCTTGTCAAATTTGTGATAATTGAAAATCAACGTTTAGTTAATGTTTATTTCGAAAAATTGCGCCAGTAATCAGAAATTTTAGTTGCATGATCAGAGTGGATATTTGCTTTTTTTTTAATATTGTAGCGTAGATATCAAGTCTTTGTATATCTGAAGGTGTGAAAGTATTTATTGATAATGTCACCACGACCAGTCGACAATTATTAACAAATTAACCCCCAACTATCTACAGCTAGAGAATATCAAGCAAGCAAGCTAGGCAACTAAATAATGATTCAGAAAATGTAAAATTTTAAATCTGTTTCCAAATATTTTCATTGAATAATTAAATTAAATAATAAATTATTTCTTCGCCACAATATATATATATAAGATAAAGTAGAGGGAGGAAAGTATTCATGTATCAAAACGGTCTATTTTTGCGCACCTCTCCCATTAAACAATCAAAACAATTCATTTGTATTATAACCCTCAATACAAGACGTAGAGCTGTGATAAATAATGAGACACAACACCAGTTTCGGTAAATTCGGACAAACAGAATGAATGAGAAAGAAAGAAGTCATTTTTTCAACCGTTTTTCAAAAGGAGATTTTCTCATTTTTGAGATGGTTAAATTGTTATTTCAAATATGTTTACTATTTCGGTTTCGATATCCTCGAATATACTCCTCGTTCCTATATGCAAATAGGTTAGGTAGCGATGTGTTATGCAACACGCTCTATTTCCATAGCTAATCCTGTTCTACCAATCAATTCTAACGAACTGTGTTAAAAATCAATAATTGGAAATCATTAAGTTCGGGAGACAAGTCTCTGTTGTTAATAATTAACGAATTAACAGAGTATCAAATATTATTCAATTTACGGCTTTGGAGCATGTTCAACTTAATTTAATTCTATCATTGTGACTTTTTTTTTTGTAGCTCTTCTAGTCAGAACTTCCCTTTACTGTTACCATGACTACCTTTCATATGCAAATAGAACTCATGTTCTAACACCAAGCCTTTCTCAAAGGAGAATATTGAATTTAAGCAATAATTTTATTCAAAATAAATTTGGTTTCTGGTCAAAATTAAGATATTTATAGCCTAGAGTCGTATATGTAACGGACTATTTTGATAGAAATATTAAGCCTTTTTTATATATTATCCTTATTACACATGATACAGGACATGATAATCATGGTGGGTAGAAGTTGGCGACAGCTTTTACTATAAGTGAACCATATGTCTACATATGTGAAAAGCAATAATTAAGTCTTAAAATTAAATTAATTAAATCAATCCTCTTAAAAAGTATCGATTAAAAAAAATAGATTTATGATTACGTCGGTAAAATACACAACAAAGGTTTCTATAAAAAGCGCGAATAAATAAAACGAAAGATTTCTTTTAAAGTTTTTATTATTTTACCGAGCTTTCGAGTATTTCTGACCTTCTACAGGAGAAAACATCTGTTTGGTAAATTTAACCGATTTTATAACCCCTCTCGTAGAATGTCATGAAATCGAAACCGTCCTTGTACTGATGAGGGCCATAGCCTGAAACCATGGTATAAAGGTTGTTGACTTTTGTCTGAATTTGTCAAAACTGGTGTTGTGGCTTATTCTTTATCATTACTAGTAGATATTTTACTAGTGTGATGAATAAATGCATCGTTCTGATACATGATTGAAGGGAGAGGTGCCTCTTTTGGTATATAAATATTATCCTCATGCAACTTTATGTTGTCGGTTAAAAGAAAATGGGTTTATTGCTTGATATTTCGACCATCTGAAACTCGTCATTCCAAGATGTGGCGTTTTTATTTGAACATTTGAATTCCATAGATTGCTATATTTTTTTGAGAAATATATATATCAAGAGCCTGGCTCATCAGTTGAGAACACTAGTGTTATTTTTAGAATTATATATATATATAATAACAGTCATTAATAAATATAAGCTATATATGTATTAAAAATAAAATATGGGTCAAGATATACAAAATTATTTTTATTTTTCTGATCAAAGCATCTATATGCAAATATGCAAATATTTTACATATATATTTACATATCCAATTTATTTGCATAAATTGGGTTTTCGATCATAAAAGAGAAAACTATTTTTTATGAAATATAATATATATATTATTTATTTATATATATACATATTTCTATATTAAAAACATATTTCTATATATATTATTTTATCGCTCTCTATGAATTTATTTATTATTTCTCAAATATTTCAGAAAAACACGGAGTCAATTCTTCCAATAACCTCTCCGCGTTTCTCCCAATAAGAATTCCTCGAGTCACGTGACGTTATTTGAGTGGGAGGGAAAAAGATGGTTTCACCACTAGAAGATTTACATTCCCAAATTGGAAATCCAACTCAGTCGTAATATACAGTGTTCTAGACTGAGCTGTTTGTTGAGCTGGGAAATAATCGACGTTATAAACATGTCACTTCTCTATAGAACTTCTGTTTTTTTTTGTCTCTAATTACGTTTTTTATACTTTTTTTCGTATTCTCTCCTGTCAATCATGTAGTTTATTTGCACTTCCACAATACTCACACACACAAAAGCCTTTATTCAAGATAAAATTGTCAAAAAAGTATTAAAATTTCAAATATATTCTAACAATGAGTATTTTGAAAGCTAGCGTTTTTTAAATAAAAAGATACTCATTGTGAGAATATATTTGTAATTTTAATATAAAAGCCTTTATTAGGGACTTGCCCCATACAGATTCTCCCAAAATTGGGTAAGGTAATAATCATATTGTGTTATTTACATAGAAATTGAACTGGCTTTACTCTTCATCTCAAAGTCATTCACATGTTGACTGGTCCTTACATAATGATGATCTATAATACAATATAATGCGGCTTATAATTGTAGAACGAAAATTGCAATTATACCGCGAATGTTTCTTTTGAACGAAAAATCGAAATTTATTTTAAGGAGAAATAACGATTATTTCTAACTTTAGGGATGAAGTATGATAGGATGAATTGTGAAGAGTAATGATAAAAGGAAAAATAAAAGTGTCTAGGGATGGGAAACGAACTCACAGTGTTCCGCTTACCGGGCAGATGCCATGTCCACTAGGCTACCCTGGACACATCTTTCCGTTCGTAAATGATCTATGCTTCCACAGTACTGTAAGTTATCATTAAGGAATTCTTTATCTATATTGATTTGAATCTCCTGGTTATAAATCAAACACTACAACAGGTTACTGGAGATGAGTTTCTTTTCTTTTTTTTTTAAATGCTATTGTTGGAGCTTGGATCCTAACAATTCGAGCTATGACTTTCGTCTAGCTCCTTCAGCCTTTTTTGTCTGGTCTTAAATTAAATGGTCATAAATTGAAAAAAAATACATAATTATAGAACAATGCAACCTGACAAGTTATTTGCATAGCTAGGGGCAAACAGTTATATTTTGCTTTCTTTCGGGAAATGTTATGTTCTCCTGTAGAGAGGCAGAGATGCTCGAAAGCTTGAGATTGTATTAATAAAAATAAAATCATCTCCAGAAATTTGTTTTATTATTTAATCATTATATCTATCCAATTCTCTGTTAGATTTTCTTGATAAATCAAGAGAAAAGCCAAACACGAACGCGTCACAAGTGGGTAACACCCTCGATTCCCGACAGCCATGAACCGGGATTGAATCCCGCGTTAAAATTTTGTTAAATATGTGAATAACCTTCACTTATTATTCATTGTTTCAATTATCATAAACTAGGTTACTCTTGTTAAGCGGTAACTAATAAAGTGATTTAAAAAAAGAACGCGTTTCGAGCTGTTGGCTTTCTTCAGCGTGGTGTAGGCTGTACCTCTACGACCAATAAAAAACTCATGTGAGCAGTCAGGATATGCCTATTTTGCTTTTAATATCATCATCTGGTCTTTTTTCTATTTTTATTATTTTTTCACATATTTATAGTAGATTATGTAATACTTTAATACGTTACACATACACTAATCTTTCTAAATTTACCCACCAAAAAAAAAAAAAGAAACCCCCGCAAATATGACAACAGATAAAAACCCAATAACAGATGACAATAGTGAACCCAAAAAAAAAAAAAAAACGAAAGAAAATTTGATTTTTTTTTTCAGTTCAATTCAACCAATTCAATTAGATGTACCGTTGTTAAAGTATGTTTATCTAAAGCGTCTTTTTTTTTTTAAATATATTTTCAGAGAGAAACACTTTTTTTTTTAGGGAATCTTTTTTTTTTTCAAGGGAAATAAATTGCGCCGAGGAAGAAAATCCCTAGTCCTAAATAAAAATCTTATTTAAAAAGAAAAAAAGAACGCAGAAAAGAGAGACCATCCTTGGCGGTCCAGTTTTAAAACTTTAAAAAGGTCTCCTCTCCTCCTCACGCTAGGCCTTGCCAACCCTTGTGAATGTTTAATAGGAACCAATATAAACCGCACCACTTTTTTCTTCTTCTTTAAAACCCGTCTTTTCCTAAAGAAAAACCTTCCACGCACAAATAAAACTTTACCATAGCGGTGGTCCAAGAACTATTTCGCATAGTTAAAACTTAACAAACGAAACTATTTTTAATAAAAATTAAAAATTAAAAAAACCCTATGTGCATAGTTGTTTTGTTTGAAAGGAAAGTTTGAAGTGAAAATATGCAAATATGTAGTTATACGAAGTCGTCGGGTTTTTAATTTTTTATTTTATAATGTTGGACCTTTGTTTAAATTAAAATAATGAATGGACAATATTTGAAAATGAAAGCAATATAAACAATTGAAAATACATATATATATATATTTGCATATAATTTACAACTATTTAACTCTCTAAAAAACAATAATGTGTGATTATAATTATATATGGTGGTTGCTTTATTCATTTGCCGATTGGTTCTTTACTATTATGCAAATTTAATCTCAGATTTGTAATCACTTGATAATCAGCAATTACTTTCTTACTTCAATGGTTGTATTGATCAAATGCGTACTTTATTGAATGTGAGATTGTGAGTTCGAATATCGGATATTTTTGTTGAGTTTCTTGCTTTATTTTATATTCTCAAATATCTCCATAATGGGTAAAAAAAGCCGCTATCGTCATTTTTTATCCAGCCTCCATATGACCTTGTATAATTATATGCAATAGAATAACTTAATAAGATAAAGTAAGAGAAACACCCTCGGAATCCTTATTGTTGATACAAAATGATGTCGCATTAACGTGTAACAAACCCCCAGGTATGTAACTTCACAATTCCTTCGCTAACCAATCAATTTTTTGCCAAGTAATTTGACACCGTCCAATCTCCCCACGAGCTGAGGAAGAGAAGAACATGAGCCATTTTAATTAGGTTTCATAATTAAAAGACTTAATATTGTTTAATTTGCATAAGAATGGTGGAGTATGGATATATGTTTTTCCTCTCAACCTCATCAACAAAGATAATTGAGTTAGAGCATCTCACTCTTACATGTTGGAACAATGATTTATAGCTTTCACTTTAAGTATATTTTTTATTAAATTTTATTTTTTATCTATTATAATATTTATATACGTTTTATTATTAATTTATATGGTTTCCCTTTTATTTGAAAGGTGATTGGTTCTCTATTTTCATGTGACGTTAAGAAGTCAATCAAAGTTGAGTCTATTAGCCAATCAGGATGCAATGTTTTTTTTTAGCTCAGTGGTTGCATAAAGAAACTAGGTATAATAAGATCTAAGATCGAAATTTCGATTTTCTCGGAATATCTGTTTCATTTTTTGACATTGAGTATTTTGTTTTTGGTTGTGCCATTTCTATTTGCACTTTAAAAAACAAATTAACACCAATGTTATAGTTATAAATATACTCATGGATAAAAAGAAGTTGTACCTTTTAGTACAGGGTGATCCAAAAGTCCCGCACAACTTTAAAAATTAATAACTCCGCGAATATTTGCGCTAGAGCAATGCGGTAAACACCATTGTGTTCAGGATGCAATGGGATTTTTTATGGCAAATAATAAAAAATTCGAAATTGATTTTAGTTACAATTTTATTCGCTAGATGGCGCTCTACCCGAATCAGAGATTCAGCGGCCAAATTGTTTGATAAATTGATAAATATAATTGAACGACACGTATTTTTCCTTTTTGAATACCAGGAAAGAACCCTAATAATATTAAATGATAAATTAATAAAACACCATTTCGCCAAAAGTTAGAAGAATCGGTTGACGATTTTTAAATACAAACTGAGATATGTAAAATAGGTATATGCAAATTAAAACATGTAGCAAAAATATTTATATTTTAGATGGAGTTTTGTGAAATAGATTGAATGTTTGAAAATAACTACTGATATCAATACACGATTTTTGAAATGTTAATATAGTACCCAAAATGATGATGGAATTACTAATAGGATTTCGTGCTATAAGGAATGTATAGTTTCTTGACTAATTGGCGACACTTGACTATTTAACTGGATATTTGTCATGATACAAAAATGAAATTTAGAGGGGAGTGACAAAATATATTTTCGAACTTTATTCCAAATATCCAATGGGTTTGTCAAATGTTATCATTGTTTATTATACTGTACATAATTTTGAAAATGTATCCCCTAAAAAAATCATTTTTAAATCGACCTTTTGCGTTGAAAAACGTGGTAGTAAAATCATTTCGTCTTATTTTTTGCGCAAATTTTCTAAAGTTGGGGGGGGTACAGAGAATATTCCTTATGCTATTTCTTCTAATGAGCGAAAAGCGATAAACTAAACATAAGGGATAAAATTGTGTATACCAGTGTTTTTCGAGAAGTTATAACACTTTGGCCTGCACGAAATAATATAAGATGTGGGCAATGATAAACAAAAAAAAATACTGTTCACAGAAAAAAAAAAAAGAGTCAAGATGTGAGGACAGCATTTATTATTCCCATAACCCAAAACAAAGAGCTGCAAAATATAACACATGAGGTAACTGCCTTCTCTCTTGTATTAGGTCACAATCCTTGCTCAATGTGGCGCCTTTCATTCTCAAACACCGCTTTCAGACGATAGATGACAGAATGGTCACAATTAAATAGTTGAAATTTATAAAACGTGCCATCTGATAGGAGCCTTCAACATGGCCAATGTGGTAGGCCGGCATCGATAAAAACGCGACTTAATGTACCCCCATTACCGAAATTGTAAGGCGTCAAGTCTGGTGATATTGGGGGCCACTGGTATATAAAGTGGCGACTTATCAACGAATTTCACCGAACGATTCCTTCAGCAATTGTTTGGCACCGCGGGAGATATGAGGAGGTCCTCCATCTTGCATGAATGTTATTTCGCTTAGTGCTTGTCTGTCCTGCAATATGGGAATAACCTTTTCTCTCAAAAGTTGAACATAACGTTCACCAGTTACAAAAACTGTTTTAAAAGTTCTTCCATTGATTTATTCAAAGAAAAATGGCCCAATAATAAAAAAATAAGTGAACCCACACAAAACTGTAACTCTGTGCTGATGAAGTGGTATTTCTGTAATATCCTAGGGTTTTCTGTTGCCAAAATGAGGCAGTTTTGAATGTTAAATTCTCCCTTTAGATAAAAGTGAGCATCATCTGTTCTTAGAACATTTGACAGCCAGTTTTCATCAATATCAATTTGCCGGAAAACCCATGCAGCGAATTCTTGAAGCTTCTCAAAATCGCTGACTTTCAACTCGTGAAAACTTTGAATTTTGTTAGGGTATTTTTATAGAAAAATTCTAAATGTGTGTTCTCTCCAAACTGTTCCATACGAAATCCCCGTTTGTCGAGAAACTTGTCTAGCACTTACTTCTCCATACGTCGATAACGTTTCAATAGCTTCAGCATTCTGCAAAACCGTAACAGCCACTGACTTGCATGTCGATGGTCTTCCACTCCGAGGTTTTACTTCCAGAGATCCAGTTTCCTCAAAACTTTTAATCAATCGCTTTAGAGAGTAGCAACTCATTGGTCCTTTACCGCTTCGAATATCTTTAAAGGAACGAAACGCTGGTAAAGCTTCAGTGGCAGATTCTGAATCACAATTAAAAAATTTCACCAAGAGTGCTTTATCCTGTAGTGACGGCATTCCAGGGGGAAGGGGAGAAGTCCGACCACACCTCCTTGCGGTCCCCCCTGGACCCTTGGAATATTTGACCAAATTCTGGTTCGTTTCCAAGATGACTAACGTTGCAACGGCACCCATTTTCAAATGAAGATCAAAACTGATATCTCCAGTAATGCTACCGCGTCCGGGGTAACCGCCGCGTCAGGAGCTGCAGCTCGAGCTCATGATGAGAAATCTACTACGAGGACACAATTCAATCTACTACAACTCAATATAAATGGTACCGAGAGGAAAATAAAGAGCTGACTTGTCTTCTCTGTGACAACAATGTACATATTACTTGTCCTCAGGAGACAAAATTGAATCAGAATCTGATTCAATATCCAAGATTATACCACACTACGAAAGGACAGACCGGGAAAATTCGGAGGAGGACTTGCCGTTTTGATTAAAACTCTAGAAATCAAATTTAAGTAAATCGCCTATAATCAGAGTAAGCCTAGAGAAAGCACGACAGAAGCTCAGGCAATAGAAATCTATCTTACAGATAAAGCAATTTCAATCATAAATGTTTATCACCACGATAATACTAGCATCAATACAGGCCTGATAGAGACATTAAGTGAAGCGTCTTCCGATATCGCAATCATACTTGGTGATTTTAACGCCGAAAGACCAACTTGGGGATCGCCTGTCCAGGATAACAAAGGTCAGCAGGTTGAGGACATGCTAACCGACCTCGACCTTACACCGTTAAATAACGAAAAGAACACTATCTATCCAAGTCCACACGCACAGAATCCGCAATAGACATCACAGCGATAAATTACAACATCGCACCCACAACACAATGGAAAATTTTGAAAAGTGCAATCAGTGACCACAGACCAATTTTAACAACCCTAAAATTCAAAATTGAGAATTTCTAACAGAATAAAACAACACTGGAAAAAAAATTCACAGAAAATCTTGAAGAACTGTGCAATGAAGAATTAAACCACAGAACGATTGACAAAAAATTGGAAAAATTCTCTTCGAACATATCCAAAGCTGCAAAAGTATCGATATTTAGAGGTAGACGTAAAGACTTGTGAATACTTTACTGAAAGGACCACAATATCGAGGCAATGATTGCAGAGAGAGACAATATTAATGAACTTCTTAAAACAAATAAAACAGAAGAAATAATAGAGGAACTCATTGAAATTAGTCACAAAATAGAACAAGAAATTGGGATATTCAAACAAGAAAGAGAGAAAAATGGGCAGAATTCTGCGAAAAAAATGGATCCAAAAAAGGAAAGCCATCACTGGAATATAATTAGTGTTATAAAACAATCAAAACCAACACTAATCCTCCAATACTCTAACCAATATGAATAGCGAGGACGAACAAACAGATGGCTGAAATAATTGCTGAATATCTTTCAAGCACTTCCAGACTCAGCTATACGAAAAAATAATGTAAACAGGTTAGTTAAACAAGCAAGAAATTACCATCAACAAGATATTTACTCGAGAGACTTCACACTGAATGAGCTAAACTCATCAATAGGAAAGTTAAATCCAAGATGTCACCTGGAGATGCTCTAATCTTTGGTCAAATGATTAAACACTTTGGAGACGAAGCCAAAAATCAACTCCTACGAATACTGAAGATTTCATGGCAAACTGGTAAACTACCAAAGAATTGGAAGATATCAATTATAGTGCCAATACTGAAACCAAACAAAGATGCCAAGGAATGCAAGAACTATCGGCCAATTGCTCTTACCAGCATACTTTGTAAAATAACAGAATGAATTATCCACTGTAGGCTCATAGTCTGGCTCACTAACAATAATAAATTAAACTTCTACCAAACTGCCTAAAGATCCAGACACTGTACAATTGATAAACTGTTCTAATTCTGTCAATCAATAATAGATTTCTAGGAAAAATCGCCAAAGAAGACAACGGCCGTATTCCTGGATATGACTTAAGCTTTTGATCGATTGTAGAAATTATTTGAAACGCTGCACAACATCGGAGTAAGAGGAAAATCCTTAATCTGGATTGCAGACTTCTTAAGGGGAAGAAGGATAAAGGTTCGGGTCAATGGAACATTTTCCAAAGACCAAAGAACATAAGCTGGTGTACCTCAGGGATCTGTGCTCAGTCCTCTACTCTTCTCGCTATATATTAACTGTTGTTTATGTAAATAGATGAATATTATTTGTATTATTTAAAGCCTGATTATGTAAAAATATATGTGTATATAAATTGGACATTTGTTGTTGGCCATGGTCAAGTTTGAGCTCTTGTACGTCTAATTACGACACAACAAAAGTGGCGAGGAGGATGCGCGATCTACAGAGCCAGTAAAAAGCTGAGGAAAACGGCGTCTATGCAAGTATAACGACTATATCTATCAAACTATCTGGATCAAGAAAACAAAGGAGTAGAAAAGATCTGCATGACAAGTTCAAAGTTAATAGTACCTTTTAGATGCTATAGCCCAGTGGAGGACACTACGATCTTTTTGTACAAAAATTTGAGGCTTTCTTTTTGGCATCTGAAGGAGGAGATTAAAGTGCTGATTTTTACCTCGCTACCAGATTCTGAAACTTTGAAGCAGGGAAACGACATTTTCTTCCTGGTCTAATGAAAGATTAACCCTATGATACTATCATTCAAAGAATTAAGCTGCATTTGGATACAAAGAAGAAAGTGATACCACAGCGATGCAGATTTTAAAAGAGAATTCAACTGGAAGGAGAATCAATTTTGGAATATCTTAGAGAATTCAAACATTTAGCAATAAATTGTAATTTCGGCGATATGCTGGGAACCATGATGCGAGACCGTTTTGTGGCTGGAATCAAGTTGGAAAGCCTGCAAAAGAAGCTGCTACAAGAAAACGACGATGTCACCCTGAATAAAGTTTTGCAGTGGCGATATCGTTCGAACTGGCGGAGATAAATAAAAGAGAATTACAAGATAAATTAGTGGCCAAGATATCCCCTGTGAAGGGAAAATATAAAAAGAGTGAGTAAATAATAGCATGGTGCAGCATAGGCCTTTCAGGCAAAGGGGAGAAATAATGTGTTATAGATGTGGTGAAAGACATTCACACGTGGCCTCTGTTTGCCCTCATAGAACAAAGACTTGTTTTAAAATGTAAAAACCTGGGTCATTTAAGTAGGGTCTGCAAAGATAGTAAAAAAATGTGGGGATGTAAATTTGTACAAGAGGACTCTATATATTCTGTACAGGGCGAAACTGATGCCACAATAAATTTAACAGTAGATGATAATTCTTTGTGCTTTACAATAGATACAGGAAGTCCAGTTACGTTAGTACCTAAAGATATTTATAAGAATTATTGGCAAGGTAAAAAATTATTTCCAACAAATTTAATATTAAAATCCTTTTGTGGTAAATCAATAGAGATTATAGGGCAAAGAAATGTTTTTGTAAAAGAAGCCAATCAATATTTACGATTAATAGTTGTAAATGAAAAATCCAGGTGATTTTGTTAGAAAGAGAATGGCTTAAACAGTTAAACCTTGATTATTCTAGATTGTTTAGCATTAAAAATTTAAATAATGAATCTAATAGAAATAGTTTGATTGATAGATATGCAGATTTGTTTAACAAAGATTTGGGCTGTCTAAAGGATGTTAAAATAAATTTTAATTTAAAAAAGGATGTGACTCCTGTGTTTTGTAAGGCCAGAAGTTTACCTTTCTCTCTAAAAAACAAAGTAGAGAATGAAATTGATCGTTTAGTGAATTCTTGCATTTTATAACCTATAGTTCATGCATATTGGACCGCTCCAATAGTACCGGTATTAAAAAAGGATGGTATTGTAAGGATATGTGGTGATTTAGATGTACAGCTAATAAAGCAATAGAATTAGATAGGTATCTCATTCCATCGATCGATGAGATCTTTCCAAAATTATCTACAAGCACCGTACTTTCGACTCTAGACCTATCACAGGCTTACTTACAAGTAATGTTAGCGGAAGAAGCCAAAGCTGTTGTTGATATAAACACAACAAAGAGGTTGTTTTCTTATAAAAGACTACCATATGACGTAGCGGTAGTACCAAATAAATTTCAGAGGATTATGGAAGGTCTATTTGCTGATTTGCCAGGTGTGGCCTGCTACATAGATGATATTTTGGTTGCAGGAAAAGACTTTGAAGATCATGAATAAAAGTTGGATCTAGTGTTTTGATGATTGCTAGAAAAAGGTTTAAAGTTAAACAGATATAAATGTAAATTTAAAAAGAAATCGGTGGAATATTTAGGCTTTAAAATGGGTAAATATGGACTGCATCCCTTAGAAAATAAAATTAAAGCAGTGATAGAGGCGCCTGAACCTAAAGAATGTTTCGCAATTAAGATCTTTCATAGGACTCTTAATTTATTATTATAGATTCATAAAGAATATAGCAAACATTTTAGCGCTATTCTATCAACTTTTGAATAAAAATTGTAGATGGAATTGGACGAAAGAATATCGAATGCTATTTAAAATATATAAATCATTATTAATTGACTATGTACTAGGCGTAATGGAATATGCAACACCTGTTTGGGCTCCCTCAAGTTCATCACTAAAAAGAAGACTAGACAGTGTTCAAGCAAAAGCGGCCAAATTAATCACTGGTTCTGTTTCAAATACCAACAATTAGAAAATTCAGAGAGAATGTGGTCTAGACCTACTTGAAAGAAGAAGACAATTAAAAACAATGAAATTCACCAATAGCTTAAAAACTAAAGAAACCGAACACATATCCCATAGAACCTATTTAAACTGGACACAAAAAGAAAGGCTCAAAAGATCTTCAACACTTCAGTACGACAACAATATTAGAAGGAGCATAAATATGAAACATAATGAATTTCAAATTCGAGAATAACCAATATTTCCTACCCCATTGCCATCAAATGTAATCATCAATTTTAACCTGAATGAACCCTGCAATAAACAAAAAGAGAACAAAAACATACTTAAAAAGAAAGGACTTGACACAATTGGTTTATGCGATCAGATAAATTATTTAACAGCATATACAGATGGATCATCAGACCTTACCATAAGTAATGGAGGGGCTGGAATTAAAATAATACATCAAAATCAAATAAGGAGCGAGAAAGATTTCGTCAAACTTCACTTGTGAACTGACAGCTATCTGGAAAGCTCTTGATGTATGCCTTAACCAACCATCCCTGCATCAAGCAGAAGGAATTATAATATACCATACAACGACTCCATATCCGATCTAGAAGCAATTCATAAGGGCAATACTATAATCACACAGAAAATACACTCGTTACTTACTCAACTGATATCATTGGAGAATAACTGCATTCTACAATGGATTCCTGCCAGTGTTTGGATTGGGGGTAATGAAATGGCAGTTGAATTTGCAAAGGAAGCCAGAGAGTTGAGCCAAAGGAAAGAACAAATGTCATTATTCGACGCTAATGCTTTTGCAAAATACAAGATAATTAAACAAAAAATAAGAAAAGATCAAAATGTGAAATAAACTCTGAGAGAAAAATGACAAAACTATAACAAGATTTAGAACAAAACATTATAAAGGATGACAATACATCCAGATGGCACAAGAACCTATAGAACATGCAACAACTGTCCTGGTGTGGAACTAACACCTACCCACATATTCTCATGCCCGCAGCCTTGCAGAAAATTGACATAGACCCAGAGCAGCTGCTTTACACACCCAAGATAGTGGACAATGCTGCTGCTGTGATAGAGATGCATGGAGCAATCTGAGGCTCTTTATTGGACACGACAAAAACAACAACTGCATTCCAGAGTAAAATAAATAATCAGAGATAGATAAATATTTTTCAAATGAATTAAAATAAATATTATCGATACAGAGAGAGAGTTGAATTTAAAAAAAAAAAAGAAAATTATTTTTTCGAAATTTAAAGAGCTGAGAGGATTCCAGCAAACCGCATCTAAAATATCAGTTTTTTTTTTTGCTACATGTTTTAATTTGCATATGCCTATTTTACATATCTCAGATTGTATTTAAAAATCGTTAACCATTTCTTCTAACCTTTGGCAAAATGGTGTTTAATTAATTTATCATTTGATATTTTTAGGGTTCTTTCCTGGTATTCAAAAAGGAAAAATACTTGTCGTTCAGTTATATTTTTCAATTTATCAAACAATTTGGCCGCTGAATCTCTGATTCTGGTAGAGCGCCATCTAGCGAATAAAGTTGTAACTAAAATCAATTTCGAATTTTTCATTATTTGCCATAAAAAATCCCATTGCATCCTTAACACAATGGTGTTTACCGCATTGCTTTAGCGCAAATATTCGCGGAGTTATTAATTTTTAAAGTTGTGCGGGACTTTTGGATCACCCTGTATATAATATCGGGATTTAGATCCTTAGGCCGTTTTTTAAGTTCATTCTCATT
The DNA here is from genome assembly GCA_030710605.1 of Cordylochernes scorpioides. Classification (NCBI taxonomy): domain Eukaryota; kingdom Metazoa; phylum Arthropoda; class Arachnida; order Pseudoscorpiones; family Chernetidae; genus Cordylochernes; species Cordylochernes scorpioides. The sequence goes on from CP092884.1 coordinate 55,322,443, forward strand.
TGGTATAAAAATTCTAAAAACTTTGAACTATTTTTTAAACCCGAATGATTCTTTTTAAAATAAATCAATTTTTTACTGCACTTAATTTTATCATTGCAGTAAGGATAGTATAGAAAATTAAGATTAATTTTTATAATTATCATGATTGAAGAGCTCTACTCTTCCCCAGCAGACACCATCAAAAGTCTCAAGATTTACAAGCATGATTCCGTAATATGATTGAGTGGAGAGAGATAAGAAAGAAGATTAATTTTAAAAAGAATCATTCGCGTCAAAAAATAGTTACAATTTCTTATAATAGATGACGCGCAAATGCATTATATAAAAATTCCAATTAAAAAATAGTATAAGTAACAAATTAAAAAATGGCAACTATTCTCATGTATCAATATATAAAGATACAGTGTTTGCAACAAAACAATAAATTTGAACTCTGTATTATTTTTAAAATATTGTCAAGTAGCTCTGTAACTCCGGTAGAAGTACGTCGTGGTATTTATAGGAAGAGAGATAACATAACAACTTATCCCAAGGTAAAGATAATAATAATGAGAGTGGTCAGCCACCGAGGCGTCCCGTTTTCCTTATTTGCAGATAAGATTCCGAGAAGCCCTCACACCTGTGGTCCCCCCGGAGTCCAGTGATGATTGACAGGTGTCCCATGGAGCTTCTTGTGACCGGAGTTGCAGAGATACTGGATAATAGAAAAAGAGAGAGAGAGAGAGAGCCATAAAAAACTTCAATCTTCTGTTAATTTAAGATGTAACGTTGACAATATTGTTAATGATGATTTAGCCTTATTAACAGAAAGAAAGAGAGAGATTGAGATTGAAACTGATTTATTATAATGTTCACATAAGATTATATAAGGTTAAATACAGAATAAAAATATAAATATGAATGAATTAAACTGGCGAAACCGCTGGGAGGGTTCATCACTTATGAGCCAAGCCCTCCCATTAATTTTTCCATTGCAGTAAAGACTGTAGAATTTTTTTTTATTTTAAAAAGAATCATACGCGTCTATAATAGTTTTAAATTTTGATAACAGATGGCGCGCTAATGCATCCTAATATTATATAATGATAAATATATGAATAAATAGAGATATAAATATAAATAATTGATAAATTCACCTATCCCCCGATTTACACGGTAGATACGTTCCTGAGAAAAACGTGTAAATCGGGGGATAGGTGTACATAGAAATAAAAATAAAATGCATTGACAGGTTAAAATATGTAGTCAGCACATAAGCTCGGGATTCCTCGTGAGATGTGTACACAGCGCATGTGTTCAATCACAGTAGCATTTAGTATAGTGCAATAAAAACAAAAACAAAAAAACTTATTTGGAAAACCGTGTAAAAGCGAAAACGTGTAAAAAAGTACCGTGTAAATCGGGGGATAGGTGTATATATAAAAACATATACAAAGTCTTCATTGTATATATAGATAGAGAGAGATGGAAAATTTTGTATTAAGATTAAAATAAGGAATTAGATCTATTGTTGTTTGTATGAAGATTTGAATGTCTCCGGGGACTCGGCGGTTCCCACTGGGGCCGCTTTTTATCTTTTATGGAGAACTTGGTTTACTAATTAATTCTAACTAAACTTAACTAGACTTAACTATCCTTTAATTCTGTCCCCCTCTTGTTTGTGTTTTAACTAGGGTTTAAGCTCTATCAATAACTAACTAACACTAAATTCTGTATATAAGGACAAGAAATTGTTTCAGGGAAATATGTCAGGAATTTTGTTTTACGGGAAATGTTCTTACTAACATAGAAAACGAGTTTTACAGGATTCGATATATATATATATAGGTACACAGTAGTAAACACACATAAGACAATAACGCGCCATAGATATATATATATATATGAAAAAAGAAAGAAAAACATAAAATATAATTTTTCATGTGTTAAGCGTATTTACGCAAGTTTGGCCTTAAATACCCATTTCTTGGTTTTTCAAGAAGCCACTAGGACCAAAAAATATTTTTGGTCGCAGTGGTACAGCTTACGCTGACGAGCGCCAAAAGCGCGAAACGCGTTCGTGGATGGCTTTTCTTGATTTATCAAGAAGATGGGTTGGCCAAATATCAGGGAACAGGCTAAATCAATTTTTAGTTGATTTCTGTTCCACCAGATGGTGCTCTGCCTTCTGTAAAGCACATGTGCTTCTGGTCAGGATATGTCTTTTTATTTTAGATATATATATATACAGAGGAAACAGAGACAATTTTATTTACAATTGGTTATCTCGTGTGTCTTCCATAAAGGTCACTGTAATATATTTCAGAGTTATTGTCTCCATCCCGATATATATGCTGAAATGTACAACTTCCTTAAGTTTTGTCCATGAGGGTACTTTAAACTTCAATCTTCTACCCACCATGGTTATGATACTGCAACACATGACTGGTACAGAGCAGAAAGGACAAGCACCAATTCTGTCCTCCCAAGGTATCAACAGTCTTTGATTTCCAGACTTGAGTCTGGTCATCTACGGACAATGGCTTGACAGATTAGTTGCAAGGTTTCTCCTCTATGTACTAAGTGCAATTCTCAACTAGCAACCTCCCCTCCCCAAAAGCCGCATCCTTGACTGTATTGGCTCGTTGATCAGCTCTACTCATCTCTAACAGACATCATTTCTCAAACTCTACAGGCTTGATACCCTGATATGATTGTTGAGTGGAGATAAGAAAGAAGAATAAGACATTTAAATTGTAAATTACTAACTACTAGAAGAGACAAAGCCCTGATTAACATATCCTGTACATATGGTGACACATAAAGGAGAGAAAGGGCTGTACATAAGATGATATATACAGGAAAGAAAGGCCTGTACATATGGTGACATATAGAGGAGAGAAAGGGCTGTACATAAGATGATATATACAGGAAAGAAAGGCCTGTACATATGGTGACATATAGAGGAGAGAAAGGGCTGTACATAAGATGATATATACAGGAAAGAAAGGCCTGTACATATGGTGACATATAGAGGAGAGAAAGGGCTGTACATAAGATGATATATACAGGAAAGAAAGGCCTGTACATATGGTGACATATAGAGGAGAGAAAGGGTGAAAAGTTAGGAATTGAACATCTGGAGCCGCCACATGCCCAAACAAACCACCAGCGGTAAACATTTGTCCAACATCAACACTGACAAAATTACTCGGGAGGTGACAAACAGAATTTCTTGTCACTTTCCCCACTGTGATATATGTCAATGCTACATGTCCGATTGCTTTTTTTTGTCGCTTCCAAACTACGTAGTGTTTAGAGTGTCCGACTAGATTGTTATAAATATAATGAATTTTACCCCTGTGCGTTTTGAAAAGAATTGTTTTAGAATATTTCACTATATTCCTTTACCATAAATAATAATTTTGATAAAATATTAAGTTTTTAAAGTTCACCATCAGAGATTTCATAATAAACATATTATTTGCCTATAAAATGTACATATTTTTTATTAAATTTGCATAATCGTCAAACGATATGCACATATGTGCACAATTTTAACCTTTTTGCTATTTTAAAAGTCTTTACACCCTTGAATAACTCAAGTAACACAAATTTCCATCTAAATACACATATTGCCGATATTTGCATAAAGGTAAATTCTCTCAGTAACTATTTACACAATTTTCCACCTATGCAACTTAATGTATAAATATAGCTACATTTTGAAAGCATTCCAAACTGACACAAGCGTTTTTAAGACACTCAGGTTTGTTTAATTATTGTCCAGGTTGAATATTTGCTGGAAGATATTGATTGTGAGACATAATCTATACAATATGCAACTAGGTCTTTTTATATTGTAAAAATATTTGCATAGAGAGTGAATGGAGCCCATTACATATTTACAACCTAATTGCATATCCTTTGGTCATAAACGTGTCAATAATCCAAATAGGTTTAATAAAGCATCATTCTCAATAACTCATAAATAGAGAATTGGCATTGTTTATGCCGACTTCATTATACCAGAATTGTGTGTAAAATAAGAGCGGAAAAAATCTGGCAGAGTAATTTATCATCAGCACTGCCCCCTGAAGTACCATTTATTTGGATTCTAATAAAGTCTCACCCAGAGTAAACTGACAATCGATAATAAACACATACGTTCCGAATTTCAGATTTATGGAGCTTTTTATTTTTAAAAATCTCTTTGAAGAACGTGTTGCCGTTTGGATATGTTTGGTTTCGGATTTCTGTTGTTAAATGAGTGTTTACTTCCACCTTCATCCTGGTGGTGGTGGTGCATATCTCCATGGTTAAACCAATTCCATAAGTACACTCCTCTCCAATTTTACGATGGTAGTTATAGGCCTGGAAAATAGGTCCTCTATTGTCAGTTCTGAGCATGACAAGATATGCAATTGCTATTGTTGAAGGTTGACCCACAACTAGAATTGCTTCTTCATGCCAACGTGTCTTGTTGAATCAAATTTGAAGAGTTTATATTCCATAAATGGTATTTTTTGCTTACTAGTGTAACCTATGATTCCCTCAAACTCTCATATTCGTCATAAAAGATGATGATATATATTCAATGATATCATTATATATTTTTATATTTTATGAGCTCTGTGTTCAATGTTGAAGCTATCAACCTAGCCCTTGAACACATTGATAAGGAAACCCCACATAAACCTATTTTATTTACAGACTCGCTGTCAGCTATACAAGCCATAAAAAATCATCAATTTTTTTTCATTTTACTTATAATCTTTAGTATGCATATTGGTGTTTGAATAATTTTTGAAATGCGCTCTTAAAAGGAATATGATTTCATATTATCCTAATTACATACCTGTATTACCATACATACGCCTTAATCGGTTCATATGCAAATATATGTTGGCATATATAGTGTCCTGTTTTATTCTACCACTGTTTGGTTCTCTCTTATCACATGACTCTACTCAGTCAATCAGTATTGAATGTTTTCTTTACTCAGTGGTTACATCGAGGGGGACTCTATATCTAATTTATGAAACTGGATTCGAATCATTAAAACGTTTTTGTTATTGATTTTTTTTCATTTTATTTATACCTTCTCTAAAAGAACAAGTTTTATTTTAGAATTTTAATATTGGTATTTCAAAAATCTGATGCTTTTGATTTTCATATCCACTTGTTAAAGGTATAAAACATATATTTTATATCGACATAAATTTGTGTTGTTTATTATTGAAATATAAATATTTATTTCAGTAAATTAAGGGAAAAAATTGAACTTTGTTTTAAAGTTTAATAATTGTTGAAATATTTGGGAGAAAATGAAACATGGGGTAATGTTGTAGCTAAAAGCTATATTCCTCCCAACCAGAACCATTCACACAGTAACCGTTACCCCATTACCGACATATTGTGGAATAGCTCCACGTCTGTAGTTTATGCCTGGAAGATATCCCGGCAAACTTTGCATATTGCCCGCTCTGTATTCCGGACGTCTTCTCTCCCTCCCTCTTTTACATCCATATATTATATATATACGGCATATATATATATATAAATTTGCATATGTATATTATCTCTCACACTTTTATTATATATATACATATATGTCCTACATACGTACGAAAGATTCATATACGTATGCAAACTTCTCTTTACTTTCATATACATCCATTAAACATTTGTAAATATGTATGTAGTAAACATATAGTTATTGAATATTCTCATAGGAAAAACGTGCAAATTTAGATAAGTGTATATTACACAACACCAGGTTTTTTTTAAAAACACGAATAGCATTTTATCACATTTTTATAATTTACTCTGTAACATAAGATTAACTCTAACATTCCACTGGATAAAATATTTAACACCTACAGCCGATTGTATAGCCCCTCCCGTATGGCGTAGATTTGGCCCAGACAGCTACTTTGTCAGCTAAACACCTCTTCGGCAGATTTTGAAGATTTCATTAGATCACTTGTGGATCTCATGGAATAAAGTCCGCCCTGGACTCTCGATAGCCATTAGCCCGAAACCATGGTCTCTAGGTATACCCTTCTCAGCTTGCCAAAGCTGGTGTTGTGGCTTTGTCACCGATCTAAGGCCGATGGTTTTGACGACTATTTTGACAGGAGAAGTGACCTATATTTTTATAGATTAATATCCTCCCGGCAAATTTTTCATCTATATTTTGAGCATAGATTAGGTCTAGGCACTTGCCAGTTAGACACCTCTTTGGCAGATTGTGAAATTTTCATTTGATTCCGTGTGAATTTCATGGAATAAAGTACGCCCTAGGCTGAGGAGGGTCATAGCCCAAAACCATTATCTCCAGATGGGCGGTTCTCAGTTTTCCAGAGATGGTGTTGTGGCTTTGTCACCGACATGAGGCCCCCAAGCTAATATGCAAATATAGTGTGTCACTGTTATAAGTTACACATGTATATATATGACACTACTAAATATCTCTCTCTGCGAGAAAGGTACGTCGTAAAAAATAATATTTTCGTCAGGCCGAGGTGTCCTTTCAAATATGTATATTATGCAACTTTAATTTTTAACTTGCATATTATACTCTATTGTTAATTAACGTAATTATTACACACAAAAACTTTAATTAGAACAACTTTAGAGGGATAATCTATCATTGAATTTTTTAAATGACTCTGTAAGAAGCTATATATAGGGGCTTAACTATTTATTTAAAAATACTTTCAATAATTTTAACCAAATTAATTAGTTAGTTAATATTTTGTCCTCTAGAGGGCGCGATAATTCAATTATTTAGTAAATGAAAAAAAAAAAAAGCTTGATGTCGAATATTTTATATAATTTACTTCATTATTTATTTACTTTTTCTTTTAATTTGAAGTATTTTATTTCTTCAGAGTGTTTAAGCCTGAAGACCTCACTTGCTATGCAACTTTTTAGGAAAAGAACTTTATAATTCAATAAACTAATCTTTTGTATCAAATTATGTGAGAAATTATCTGTCCAAGAAAGAGTTTCTTTTGAGAATTATTTGCATATACCTCTAGCTTTCGGGCTTTTAAAGTTCTTCTACAGGAGAAGCTAAAAGAATAATGATGCGACAAACTTTTCTACTTTGCGATGGATGTCTCTTGGTGGGGCAGGCTTAAACGTCTTAAGTTTACAAAAACAAAACAATATTTGAGATTTTAAGATTTTTCTAAACACCCCACCTCTCTCTACCGCAAGGTACGATGTCTTCAATAGAAATGTTATTTTATAAAAGGTTGAGAAATTGTTTGTTTTATTATTTTGTTTATTTTCTTCTGTAGAGGTACTCCAAAAGCTTTAAAGTTATAGAGATATGTAAATAAAATTATAAAGGAAACTCATAACTGGACGTAGGTCGTTTTCTCCATAATATCATATTTTTATTAATAAAAAATTAAACTTTTGCTAATTTTAAAATAGGATTTACATTCATAGAGAGGGACAAAACTTAAGGAAGTTGTATACACAAAAGAGTATGTATATCGGGATTCAGACAATAACACGAAATAACCAAGTGTGTCTTCAATAAAGGTCACTGTAATATCTTTCAGAGTTATTGTTTTAATCCCGATAAACATGCTAAAAGTTACAAATTCCTTAGGTTTTGCCTATGAATATATATATTATTCAAACATAATATATATAAACACATATTTAAAAACAGTTCTAACAATAAATCGAAACCAATTAAATTTCCCATTTACTAAAATATTCCACATCCAGGAAGAAATAATGAAAATGTCATGTTATAAGAAACCCATCTGAAGTTACACCTCTATTAGCCTTGTTGTTATTACTGTCTTACAAAATGGCGGAAAACTTTCGTCTGCCGCACATTCATCATCGGCTTTAAATGGTGGCGCACGCGGGGGATATATCACGCAGCCGAACGGTGCCTTTTGTCTTCCGCACGGATTTCTTTCTAACGTCTCTTTATATTTCTCTATTTGTTTTTATCTTCTGATGTATTTCCTCTCAAAACTCTATTTACATACTCTCCGTTTAAATATTTTTACTTGAGGTATACGCTCAATTTAAATGCATAACATCTCTATATGTATATATGTATTTTTAATTGTCACACAATCAGATTACTCATACATTTCATGTTTATATAATTTTAACCTAAATTAAATTTAATAATTTACATACATATTTATATAATTTGTATATTTATATTATATATATATATTGATATAAAACTTTGGTCTGATTATATTCACTTTTCTGGAAATGTTGTCCCATATTATTTAATAATAATAATAATAATTTTGTGCGCATATGTATTTAAGTAATTAAAAGTTAGATTAGAAATACTCTTATCATTTATTGGAGTTAAATGAATGGTGTTGAAATAATGAAAAATAATTTATATTAATACTATAATAATTTTCTTCAGATTAATTCACATTAACAATTTATACTTATTTCTATATTAATTTCAACATTCCAGCAATAAAATTAATAATTCATTTATTTCTATATCATATGTAATAATTAAATGGCAAAAACAAATAAAATAATTACTTTATCAAATATAATATTTCAAATAAATCATAAATTAGTAAATTGAAATTTGACCAAATTTTTTGACGGGTTAAAAGTTAAACCAAACGAACAATTTATCATGGAGGTAATTTAAACCAAAAGAAAACGATTTAATCTCAGACGAAAATTTAGCTTCATTTATTTACCCCTTTCATAATTTATATATGGCAGGATGGAAAATCATATATTCTGAGCTATATGTATATAAGATATTTAGAAAATTATATAAAAACCGCACGGATATCGCTTTATTGATTTTTAATATAATATGTAAATAAGAAGTTGCATCGTGATAAATTGAGAATATTAAATGACCAACAGAGAGTAGAAGGTGACGACTGCTTTTACTGTAAGTACACCACATGTCTACACATGTGAAAAGCAGTTCGACTTTTGCACTTACAAATGTGCCAGAGCCCCGTTTGGTTACTTGTACTCGCTGGTATAGTTAATATTTGCCCAATTCTGGAATAATTAAAATCAACGAATAGTTGATAATTATTACGATAAATGGCGCCAGCCATCAGCAACATTCAGTTGCACGATAAGGAGATGCCTTTTTTCTTTATTTATATTCCTTATCCCAGTATAATTTCACTTTTGTGCTATTTTCTCACATATCTAATTATTTAATTAAAAAGGCATATATTGGATCAAAATATAATTTATTTTACCAATATTTCAGTTGGCTGAACGCCTACCTTTATCAAGGTGTTATAACATGGACATACATTAAATATGTTATAATACCTTGATAAAGGTTGGCATTTAGCCAACTGAAATATTGGTAAAATAAATGATATTTTGATCCAATATATGCCTTTTTAATTAAATATTTATTTATGGATTGTTCTATTTTCATATCTAATTATATAAAGAAAGAGATGGTTGTTAATTAGCAATGGGAAATATGTAAATAAGACATTACATCAATATTAACAGAGTTCTAAATGTCAATTGGCAGAAAGAAGTGACGTCATAAAAATGTTGGGGAGTACAAGTAAAGTGAAGGAAGCAAGTTTAATACTTGCCCCAGCCATTAGTGACTGTCATTAGCTTGTCATCTAACTAATTGTCCCATCTCCACCAAGTCGACAAGTAAGGATAGACAAGCGGGAAACGAAAAGGAAGAAGAAAAACCTATTTGGAATATATCTACTTCCTAAAAATATTTCTGGTAGATTTCTATTTTGAAGGTAAACATTTTCTTTTATTTCTATGAAATATAGACACTTCGGCCAGTTAGAATTTTTTATTTTGTTGAAACGTTGAGAAAAATAAAAAAACTCTAACTGGCCGAAGTGTCTATTTTTCATAGAAATATGAATGCCGGCCAGGCAACCTCTATTTTCCGGATTTTATTTTATGTACAAGTTATGTGCTTTTATGTACAAGTTATGTATTTTTATGTACAAGTTATGTATTTTTATGTACAAGTTATGTACTTTTATGTACAAGTTATGTATTTTTATGTACAAGTTATGGATTTTATGTATTTGCACACTTAATTTAAAGGAAGAAGATTTAAGAAATTTGTACTTCACCGAAATACTACACAAATCTCATCTAGATGATATTTACTGATAATATTAGACAAATAAATTATACGTACAAATTTTAGCGTATATATCTATTTACATATTTACAGTTAGAATGATTATAATATTATTCAGCTTAATTTACACTCATGGGAACAAAATTTGTGGAAGTTGTACCTTTAAACATGTATATATCGGGTTTCAGAAAATAACTCTGAAATATATTACAGTGAACTTTATTGAATATATAAGAGATAACCAAGGGTGAACAAAATTGCCTCTGTCTCCTTCAAAAAACAGACGACCGGCAACATCAAAGAGTTTCCACTTCCTTAAGTTTTCTCCGTGAGTGTATTTAAACATCTCTCTTTTTTTCTTCTTATCATTAAAACCGAATAAAAATAAAGGTGCGGATTACAAAAATCTAAATAGGAAACTTCCTTAATTTTTGTCCATGAGAATATATTTTTTTCTTATTCTCTTTTTTTTTTTCGTAACCATTGGCTATTAGTAAATAAAGTTGTTCAAATTGTTAAATTTTGTACAATTAGGTCCGGACGATTGTTTATATGGGACGAGAAAAATCTTTATCGTAAAAAATAATGATTATAATGATGATATGTTAACACAAAGGGCGAAACTCAATTAGGCCTATTTGAAATTTGAATATATTTTGAATATTCTTTATTCCATATCTCTCCAACTCGAGGCATACTTGCCGGGTCTTCAGTCTAATATGTTAAAATAGCCTATTTCAAATAAAAATATATTAGAAATAAAATCAAACTCAATATGTCTTTTTATCTATTATACTTAATATCTACTCCATACCTAATATGAAATAAATGGAAGAGGGAGAATGTCTTGGAGGTTTTTCTTAGAGGACATCAAATCAAAAAACCCATATGGAAATCTATACAGGGTATACAAAAATATTAAAAACGGTTCTAACCGAAAGGGAATTTTGGAAATCTTAGAAGTGAATAAAGATGAAGAACGATTCCAGAAGACAAGTAGAACTTTTGAACAACCTTTTCCCCGATGATAGAGATAATGAAGACACAACCTTCCACAAAAACATAAGGAACTATACTTTAGGATTTCATAATAAAGAAAATATAATAATAACGCCCAATGAAGTAAATGGAATAATTGATGAGCTAAACTCAAAGAAAACGCCTGGAATTGATAATATTTCTAACAATATGATAGAACATACTAAACAACTAATAGTTCCAATACTGGTGAAACTTTTTCAAAAATGCTTAAATTTAAATTATTATCCGAATGAATGGAAAAAATCTGAAGTAATAATTATTCCCAAACCAGGTAAAACAGACATGAAAATTTATAAAAGCTACAGACCCAGTTGTCTCAACTCAAACATTTCCAAAATATTTGAAAAAATAATTAACAACAAACTAATAAAATTTTATGAAGACTCAAATCTGCTTAACAATCGTCAACATGGATTTAGAAGATCTAGATCTACTATCTCTGCATTAAATTAAATTGTCAAAATAGCTCTAGAACATAAAAACAAAGAATATACAGCTATAATCGCAGTTGATATAAGTGGAGCGTTCGACAATGCATGGTGGCCGATGGTGCTGAAAAGACTAGATGAGGACAACGTTCAAGCTTCAATAATAAAACTACTACAGTCTTTTCTTAATAATAGAAGAGTGAGATTTAGATACTCATCAAATGAAACCCACAAAAAATTAAGCAAGGGATGTCCACAGGGTGGGCCTATATCCCCTACAATATGGAATATTATTATAAACGATTTATTGAATAACTATTCAGAATCAAACAGTGAAATCATTGATTATGCGGATGATTTAACTGTGATATGTTGGGGAAACAACTTGACAGAACTTCGGAATACAACAGGAAAGGTCATGGGGAGAATATTAGACTGGTGTGGGAACAATAAATTGACCGTATCTGAAGAGAAAACGAATATCTTATACTTGTTTAATAGCAAAATAGCTGCAAAAATTCCTAACACTATCACTGCCAATCGGGTAGAAAAACTGAAGATTATGGGAATAACTTTTAAAAATCATAGAAATAAAAACAAATTGGATTTTGTGCCCCATATTGATGAGATTATTACTAAGACAAATAGAGCTAGTGGATACCTAATTGGATTAACCGGGAAAGCATGGGGACTGGACAGTAAAAGAAGAATAGAACTCTATAAGACACTGTTTCGAAGTTCACTAACTTATGGTTCCACGATCTGGTACAACTTTATACCCAAAAAAGTCAAAGATAAATTAAACTCTCTGCAGTACAAAATTTTGAAGCACAGTACACAGGTTTATAATTCAACATCTTTAAACTGTACTCATATTGTTGCTAGAACACCAAAGCTCACGGATTTTATTGAAACAAATATACTAAAAATGAATATTGGATACAAAAAATCAGATCCAACTAAAAGAAAAATGATATCTAATTTTATAAACCAGAATTTGAGGAATACTATGGGGGTGCCAATGATAATTTCAAGGGATTCTTTGATCAAGAATTCCTAACTATGTTCAACCCAACTTCTATAACGTTCAATTTTTTACTGGACATGGTGACTTCAACACATATTTGTTTAGAATTGGCAAAATTGGTTCACCTGCATGCACTTGTGGAAACGAACAACAAACCCCTGAACACCTTCTGATAAACTGTCCATTAACTTCTGATCTAAGGGAAGAAAACCAACTTTACCTGACTAATACAAAACAAGCTGCTTGCAATAAAGACCAATACATCAAGTTTAATAGATTCTGCAGGATGTATATTTTGAGGCGAAAGCGTTGACTGTACATATTTCAAGCTACTACTTATAATTGCTATATGTGAAATTTGATATCGAACGTTTAATTTTAATGATTTCCAATGTTCAATTGTATATTAATTGTATATAATTTAAAATATACACGCAATTATCCAAATTGTGGATATGGCGTGTCTCTCCCAACTGTTAAATAATAATAATACCTAATATGAAAGTATATGCAAATATACTGGGGGTAACTTAATTGCATACAATAAAACGGAAAACATAAAGAGAGATTATAATAATTATTAAAGACATGATTGCTCTATGCAATTATTATTATATGTAAAATAGATCTTCATGCCAATTAATTATGGAAAATAAACCTTCAGCATAAAATATTATATTTTTATTGCTAACATTTCGGCTGAAACGATTAGGTTTTTACTAGGTAGCGGGAATATTTCTCGTTTCGACATACA
>CP092884.1:55335903-55373075 GCA_030710605.1 Cordylochernes scorpioides
TTAAAATTTTGTTTAATATGTAAACTTCACATATTATTCATTGTTTCAATTATAATAAACTAGGTTGCTCTTGTTAAGCGGTAACTAATAAAGTGATTAAAAAAAGAACGCGTTTCGAGCTGTTGGCTTTCTTCAGCGTGGTGCAGGCTGTACCTCTACGACCAATAAAAAACTCATGTGAGCAGTCAGGATATGCGTATTTTGCTTTTAATATCAAAACCTGGCCTTTTTTTCTATTTTTATTATTTTTTTCACATATTTATAGTAGATTATGTAATACTTTAATACTTTACACACACACAAATCTTCCTAAATTTACCCACCAAAAAAAAAAAAAAGAAACCCCTGCAAATATGACAACAGATAAAAACCCAATAACAGATGACAATAGTGAACCAAAAAAAAAACGAAAGAAAATTTGATTTTTTTTTTTTCAGTTCAATTCAACCAATTCAATTAGATGTACCGTTGTTAAAGTATGTTTATCTAAAGCGTCTTTTTTTTTTAAATATATTTCCAGAGAGAAACACTTTTTTTTAGGGAATCTTTTTTTTTCAAGGGAAATAAATTGCGCCGAGGAAGAAAATCCCTAGTCCTAAATAAAAATCTTATTTAAAAAGAAAAAAAAGAACGCAGAAAAGAGAGACCATCCTTGGCGGTCCAGTTTTAAAACTTTAAAAAGGTCTCTCCTCTCTCCTCCTCACGCTAGGCCTTGCCAACCCTTGTGAATGTTTAATAGGAACCAATATAAACCGCACCACTTTTTTCTTCTTCTTTTAAAACCCGTCTTTTCCTAAAGAAAAACCTTCCACGCACAAATAAAACTTTACCATAGCGGTGGTCCAAGAACTATTTCGCATAGTTAAAACTTAACAAACGAAACTATTTTTAATAAAAATTAAAAATTTAAAAACCCTATGTGCATAGTTGTTTTGTTTGAAAGGAAAGTTTGAAGTGAAAATATGCAAATATGTAGTTATACGAAGTCGTCGGGTTTTTTTTTTTTTTAATGTTGGACCTTTGTTTAAATTATAATAATGAATGGACAATATTTGAAAATGAAAGCAATATAAATTATTGAACATACATACTTATATATTTGCATATAATTTACAACTATACAATTTTGTTTCATATATTAACTCTCTAAAAAACAAAAATGTGTGATTTTAATTATATTTGGTGGTTGCTTTATTCACTTGCCGATTGGTTCTTTACTATTATGCAAATTTAATCTCAGATTTGTAATCACTTGATAATCAGCAATTACTTTCTTACTTCAATGGTTTTATTGATCAAACGCGTACTATTATTAAATGTGAGATTGTGAGTTCGAATATTGGATATTTTTTGTTGAGTTTCTTGCTTTATTTCATATTCTCAAATATCTCCATGATAGGTAAAAAAAAGCCGCTAGCGTCGGTTTTTTCACCCAGTCTCCATGTGACCTTGTATAATTATATACAATAGAATAACTTAATCTCAATAAGATAAAGTAAGAGAAACATCCTCGGAATCCTTATTGTTTACACAAAATGATGTCGCATTAACGTGTAACAAACCCCGAGGTATGTAACTTCACAATTCCTTCGCTAACCAATCAATTTTTTTGCCAAGTAATTTGACACCGTCCAATCTCCCCACGAGCTGAGGAAGAGAAGAACATGAGCCATTTTAATTAGGTTTCATAATTAAAAGACTTAATATTGTTTAATTTGCATAAGAATGGTGGAGTATGGATATATGTTTTTCCTCTCAACCTCATCAAGAAAGATAATTGAGTTAGAGCATCTCACTTTTACATGTTGGAACAATGATTTATAGCTATCACTTTAAGTAAAATTTTTATTAAATTTTATTTTTATCTATTATAATATATATATGCGTTTTATTATTAATTTATATGGTTTCCCTTTTATTTGAAAGGTGATTGGTTCTCTATTTTAATGTGACGTTTAAAAGTCAATCAAAGTTGAGTCTATTAGCCAATCAGGATGCAATGTTTTTTTAGCTCAGTGGTTGCATAAAGAAACTAGGTATAATAAGATATAAGATCGATATTTCGATTTTCTCGGAATATCTGTTTCATTTTTTTTTTTTTTTTTTGACATTGAAAATGTTTTTTTTTTTTGGTTGTGCCATTTCTATTTGCACTTGAAAAAAACAAAACAAATTAACTCCAATGTTATAGTTAGACACATACTCATGGACAAAAGGAAATTGTACCTTTTAGCATATAATATCGGGATCCAGACCCCTTGGCCGTTTTTTAAGTTTATTCTCATTTGGTAAATAGATTCTGAGAAATTTGAACCATTTTTTAACTCGAATTATTATTTTTAAATTAAATCAATTTTCTACTGTCCTCTTACTTTTATCATTGCAGTAAGAGCAGTATAGAAAGTTTAGATTAATTTGAAAAAGAATCATAGATGTACAGGCTGATAGTACCCTGTAAGGGCTCCTAATCCAGGGATACAGGATGAGCAGCGTTTGTACTCCATGTTAGGAGCGGCTGTACATGGCGGCTGTTCCTCATGTAAGAGGCGGCCAATTATTTTGGAGCTATGTCGGCCAGCCATTGAGACATATTGAATTTCTCAAGAATTCTTTTTATATATGCCTTTTGATTTATGAAGATTGACCCATCCGGTTGCCGCTCTATCTCGATACCCAAAAAAGTAATTTAATGGGTCACTTGTGATCTTAAATGAAAACATAAGTTCATCAAGAAATTCTTTGATTTCCTGTTCATTTGTACCAGCAATGATTCCATCATCAACATATATGGCAATAATGAGTAGTTGATCATTTGTTTTTCTGAAGAATAAACAGGGGTCAGCTGTACTTTCCTTTAGACATCTTTCTTTCATGAAGTTGACTATTTTCTGATTCCAGCATCTTGGTGACTGTTTAAGTCCATAGAGACTTTTCTTCAATTTCCATACAAGATCTGTTCCATTGTTGAATGACAAAGGCATTTTACTTCACCCAATCATGATGGTTGTCAAGTCTCAAACTCTAAAAGTTTGATACCCTAATATGATTGAGTGGAGATAAGAAAGAAAGAGAAGAAAAAGAATCATTCGCGACAAAAATATATCAAATTTGTATAATAGATAACGCGCTAAATACATCGTATAAAAATTCTAATATAAAAATAGTATGAGTAACAAATTAAAAAATCGCAACTATTCTTATGTATCAAAATATTAGGAGAGACACTGTTTGCAACAAAACAATAAATTTGAACTCTGTATTTTTAAAAAATATTGTCAAGTAGCTCTGTAACTCCGGTAGAAGTACCTCGAGGTATTTATAGGAAGAGAGATAACAACTTATCCCAAGGTAAAGATAATAATAATGAGCGTCGTCAGCCACCGTCCAGTTTTCCTTATTTGCAGATAAGATTCCGAGAAGCCCTCACATCTGTGGTCGTCCTCCCCGGGGTCCAGTGATGATTGTCAGGTGTCCCATGGAGCTTCTTGTGACCGGAGTTGCAGAGCTACTTGACAATAGAAAAAGCCCCCCCCCATAAAAAAAACTTCAATCTTCTGTTAATTTAAGATGCAACGATGATAATATTGGTAATGATGATTTAGCCTGATTAACAGAGAGAGATTGAGATTGAAACTGATTTATTACAATGTCCATATAAGATTATATAAGGTTAAATACAGAATAAATATAAATATGAATGAATTAAACTGGCGAAACCGCTTGGAAGGTTCACTACTTATGAGCCAGGCCCCCTCCCATTAATTTTTCCATTGCAGTAAAGACAGTAGAAATTGTTTTATTTTAAAAAGAATCATACACGTCTATAATAGTTTTGAATTTTGAAAACAGATGGCGCACTAATGCATCATAATATTATATAATGATAAATATATGAATAAATAGAGATATAAATAATTGATAAATATAAAATATAATAAAATATAAAATATAATAAAAATATATACAAGGTCTTCATTGTATAGAGAGATAGATAGAGATGGAAAATTTTGTATTAAGATTAAAATAAGGAATTAGATCTTTTGTTGTTTGTATGAAGATTTGAATGTCTCCGGGGACTCGGCGGTTTCCCACTGGGGCCGCTTTTTATCTTTTATGGAGAACTTGGTTTACTAATTAATTCTAACTAAACTTAACTAGACTTAACTATCCTTTAATTCTGTCCCCTCTTGTTTGTGTTTTAACTAGGGTTTAAGCTCTATCAATAACTAACTTAACACTAAATTCTGTACATAAGGACAAGAAAATGATTCCGGAAAATATGTCAGGAATTTTGTGTTACGGGAAATGTTCTTACTACCATAGAAAACGAGTCTTACAGGATTCGAAATATATATTTATATAAGTATTAAACACACATAAGACAATAACGCGCCATAGATATGTATATATACAGAGGAAACAGAGACAATTTTATTTGCAATTGGTTATGTTGAAAAAGGAGGAAGATAGGAGAGGGCACTGAACACCGGAGGATTTTTATTAAACCGATCACGGTAAGATAACACAACTAACTAACTAACAACGATATTCCGTTTATATATACACCGCAACACACCACAGAGTAACAGGTCACTGGTCAAAACAATTATATCATGAAATCCGAGAGAATTGCCATTTTAACACTTCCTCTCAATTCATCAGATTTCTACATTCCAAATCCAGTGACGTGTTTTTCATACAAAAACCTTGGTAGGCCTTTAGTAAGGATGTCGGCAACATTTTCTTGGGTTGGTGTGTGGACGACCTCGACAAGTCCATTGCTGCAAATGCTTCTGATGAAATGCCATTTGATGTCAATATGCTTAGTTCTGGCATGATAAACCGGATTCCTCGCCAGCTGTTGAGCACCCTGGTTATCCGTCTTCAGAACAGTCGGTCCATTCAGCAATTCACCAAATCCCATCTCGTCCAACAGCGCTCTAAGGTAGACTGCCTCCTTTCCTGCTTCACAAAGTGCGATGTACTCAGATTCTGTGCTCGAAAGAGTGACAGTCTGCTGCTTCTTCGATTCCCAGGCTATTGGACCTCTTGCCAAAAAGTAAACAATTCCCGTGTGAGATTTTCTATCCACGAGGTTTCCACCCCAATCAGCGTCGGCATAACCATGAAGAGCCTCATTAGATTTCCTGTAGGTAATCCTCAAACATGAGGTGCCTTTCAAATAGCGGAGGACACGCTTGGCAGCATTCCAGTGCTGTCTCCTAGGATCATTACTGAACTGTCCCAAAGCACTAACTGCATAGGCTATATCGGGCCTTGTCGACACTGAGAGATATATCAATGATCCAATCAGTGATTGGTATTCTACCTTTTTCACTGGCTCATTCTCACCTTCTATAGATGAAATTTTTGTTAACTTGGAGTTCGAGTCCATGGGTGTAGAAATAGGCTTTGCCTCTTTCATCCTATATTTCGCCAGAAGTTCTTCAATATATCTCTCTTGATCTATGGATATTGAACCATCCTCTTTCATTTGTATCCTTATACCCAGGCAACAATTTATCCCTCCAAGATCCTTTATTTTGAATATTCTTTTCATACTTTCTTTAAAGGATTTCAACGTGTCTTCTCTTTCAGCCGCAATTATCAGATCATCAACATAGATTGCCACCAGGAGAATACCTTCATCATGCTTGATATAGACACAATTGTCAGATTGAAGTTGCTTCAGTCCCAAATTCTTTAATTCATTGTCAAGCTTTTCATGCCAAACTATTCCAGCTTGTTTTAACCCATAAATGGCCTTCTTGAGTCGACATACCTTCTCTGGATATTTTCTTGAGACGAAGTTTTCCGGCTGTGTCATGAAAATTTCTTCTTTAATTTCTCCATTTAAATAAGCAGATTGAACGTCCATCTGATGGAGTATCAAGTTGTATTCAACAGCCAAGGCTAAAAACATTCTAATAGTACTTTGGCGCACTACTGGGGGCAAAGGTTTCCTCGTAGTCTATTCCGTACTGCTGTGAATAGCCTTTTGCTACTAAGCGAGCCTTATGGCGCTCAACAGAACCATCACTATTGCATTTCGTTTTGAATACCCATTTGGTTCCTATGATGTTTCGATTCTTAGGGGGATCAACCAATTCCCAAGTTTTGTTCTCAATCAAGGAATCAAACTCTTCCTCCATTGCTTTCTTCCAAAAATAAGAATCTTTTCCAGACAGCGCTTCCTCTGCGTCTTTTGGATCTGGGAAGTATTTCGCCTCTAGAAGTTCTTGCGTTGACAAATTGGCTTTAGGGTACTCCTTTCTTGGTCGGCCAGGTTTTCCTGTTCTAATATACCTTGGTCTTCCTCTTCCTCTTCTAGAAATGACCACTTCACTTTCTGACGGCTCGTCCACTAAATCAGACATCTCTAGATCCGATTCACTTTCAATTTCAGTTTGTGATTTAGCTTCGGACGTGCTTCCCTTTTCTTCAACTAGAGGAATTTCCTTGACAAAAGGATCTTTTTGTGGACTAACATCGATTTCAATGACTTCATTCCTAATTTTGGACAATTCTGGTTCAATAAAACGTACATCTCTACTTTTTATAATTGTACGTGTACCAGGCTTCCAAAGTCTGTATGCCTTAGATTCTGTGAAATACCCTATTAACTTGTATTCCTCACTGCGAGGTGCGAATTTAGATCTATTCGGCCGGGAGTTGGAGGCACTGCTGGTGTTGTCCTGAGTTCAGCCTTGACTTGTCCGAGGACTTTGTACAGGTTGCTGGCTGCTCCGGGTCTCAGGTCCAGGATTTGCCCGATCAGGCCGACGAGGGCGTCGCACTGCGGAGGGTGACAGGAGGGGTCCCTTCCTCTGCGCCCTGGTCCTCGAGGAGAGGAGGTCCAGGACCTCCTCCTGCCCAAGACCAAGGGCGTCCGTCTTAGCGAAGGACACGCTGGGGTGCCCCTCGATGAACGCATCGAGGTCGACTCTCGTTGCGTTTTTTGCCGATGACGTGGAGGACGCAAAGGTCTCCTCCACGATGGGCATCTCCACGTCCGGTGTTGGGGCCGCAGGCTCGCGACTCCAGGTGTTCGCAGGGACGGAGTAGGGGTCACTGGTGGAGGGGCAGGAGGCGTTTCCTCCATAGGAAAGGCTGGGGCCGCTGGTGGAGATGGCCGAGGTGCGGATGAGTGGAGCGCAGCTCGGGCCACGGGAGGAGCGCTGCAAACCTCCATGGCTGGATTGGAGGATGTCGGCGCAGGAAGCTGGGCTGCTGACCGCTGAGGCGGTGCAGGGGTGGTCGGTGGTGGGACGCCAGCAGGAGTGGTCGGTGGGGCCGTTCTGGTGTTGTTGGCCAGCCCTGCAAGCAGGGGGCAGTTGGCCCTGCGGTGCCCCTGACCGTGGCATCTGGAACACTTGATGCCGGTAGAGAGATAAGCGGGCCAGGCCTCGCCTTTGATGGTGATGTCGAGGCGGGTGGGGAGCCTCTCGGTTGTCATTCCTTCGTGAAGGACGATGAACGCCTCGCGGCGGCCGTCGGTGTAGGTGTACGGGCCGGCCTTCATCATTTTGGGCGCGATGGATGTGATGCGCCCAAAGGGCCTAAGGGCGTTGATGATGGCTGAGTCCTCCACGAAGAAGGGGAGGTTGCTCACCGTTATCCTTTCCGCTCTTTTACGGAAAGGAAACGCCCTGAGGAGAGTGCCCTCAACCTCAAGGCCGTTGTTTATGAGGCGCTCGGCGAGGCCTCTGTTGGCCAGACCCAGGAGTTGGTGGCCATTTACCTTGGAGACTTGGACGACTCCGGCGGTTCCTCCAAGCAGCCTGTCCAGCGCCCTCAGGTAGTGGAAGGGCTGTAGCTCGGGGCCGTGTTCCAGGTAGACGCAGTGCTCCTCGGAGGAGGACGCCTGCCGCGCCCGGGCCTCTGTGATATGGGCCCTGGTTGTCGGGATCTCCTGTGCCCGGGGCACCGAACGCGCCGATGATTGTACTTGGCGACCACTCCTGGCGCGTCCGCTGTTGGAGGATGGTGTAGCGGCCGTAGGCGAATTCGACGATTCGCGGCGCCTCTTCTTAGTTTTCACGACGGTGAAGTCGTCGTCTGTCCCGGGGTTCACGACTTGGTCACAATCTGCCCAGTTTCTAATGGCAAGGGCAGCGCCGTTAGATGACGATGTAGCCGCTACGCCGGAGATGACGTCAACGCGCGCGGCGGCCAGATTTGCATTTCCACCGTCAGCCGGCGGATTTACATATTCTCGAGAAATATAGTTTTCTTTATAGATTTCTCTATGAGAATCGTGTTTCGTTGATTTCTTCCCACCAGTAGGAGATGGGATGCTGGGCCTTCCAGGCTCTTGTCCAGCAGATCCCGAGCTCCCTGGCGATGCCGAACTCGGCATGCCTAAAAGCATTTCACCGCCTGCCAGAGGCGAAAAAACACGGAGCTTGCGCGACGCGTGGCCGCACGGCCGAGTGTAGACATGTGGTGTCATATACAGGAGAGAAAGGCCTGTACATATGGTGACATATACAAGAGAGAAAGGCCTGTACATATGGTGACATATAGAGGACAATGACAATGAAAACAAGTTTTATTGACTAATTAGTCAACAATTATACAGTTAACAAGAAATATTTACAATTGTCTGGACCGTCAGGAGCCCAGAGCCAGCTTAAGGTTGGATATTTTCCTGCAAATAGTGGGATGGCTGTTCCGAGTTCGCACGATAGCAGCGTCAAGAAAGCCCGCGAGAATGTTCCTCTTCTCAGACGGAATTTCTAGGTGATACTCTTCGGGGTATAGAACCGCGAACATAACGTCATCCAGGTCAATCCCCGATTCTAACATGGGCCTTGAGCCGGGTTCAACGATCATTTCGTTGAATATTGTATCTATGTCCGGCATCAGATCCTTCTGCTTCATCGGGGCAGGTAGTGGAGGCGGTGGTGTTATCATGGCTTTAAATGAATCCTCCTTATGGGGAGCGGGCGGCGCCGGCTTGGCAGGCCGAGGCGCAGGCAGTGCTTCCTCCGTCATTGGATAGTCCTCCTCCATGTCCGTCGGGGCGGGGGGCGGAGGTGTCATCGAAGGAGGTGTCAGTTCCTCCCTGTGGGTAGTGGGCAGCATAGGCTCAGCAGGCCGAGGCGCAGGCAGTGGGGGTGTTGGAGGCACTGCAGCTGGTGTTGTCCTCAGCTCAGCTTTGACTTGCCCGAGGACTTTGTAGAGGTTGCTGGCTGCTCCGGGCCTCAGATCCAATATTTGCCTAATCAGGCCGGCGAGGGCGTCGCACTGCGGAGGCGACAGGAGGGGGTCCTTTCCTCTGCGCCTTGGTCCTCGAGGAGAGGAGGTCCAGGACCTCTAGTGACATATAGAGGAGAGAAAGGCCTGTACATATTGTTGAGTCCACTAGTCTGAGGTCTTTTAACTCAATATTGGAAAGGTGTCTCCTCTTTAACCTCGGGAGACGACCTAGTGCCTCTCTTGTCCGGTCACTCGACACCAGCTTTTTATGTCCAAAAGGAATGCCCAGAAGTAAGTTCACGACGCGCACACACTCTCTCACTTGCAGAACTACATACTTTATTAAAAACTCGGTCAATTTATACACTACGAAAATTTACATAGTAATCTATACAACAAAGAAAATAATAATTTGTACAATAAATAAATCTACATAACAATTTGTAAAACAAAAGAGATTTACATAGTTTCTTATCCTAGTTTCAAGTTAAACATATCTGCATAAATAAGGACGACTACTTTAGCAGTCGTAACATAGTTCAAAGTCAAACACATTTGCATAAAACAAAGACGACCAATTTAGTGGTCGTAACATACTCCCCCCGCTGTTGAACGGGAGTTCAACAGAAGAAAAGAGTGAAAAAATACACACAATTTCACAATCTTCTTGATTGGAAAATTTTCCTCTAGAATTTTGAGGTATGGGGTACAAAATCATTAATACAATTATTTTTCCCCGTCCCCCTTTACTGTTTGGTTATTTTTGTCATCGTGGCCCAGACCTGAAGAATCTTTGCCTAAATTCTGAACTCCACAGGCCTCCATGTCTGAAGAACTTATCTCGAGAGGGAAAAGTCGTTGTATAGGTCGCACAATCTCTCCTGATTTTATTCTGACCTTGGCCACTCGACAATTTCCATCTTCACCCGGGTAGACTTTCTTTACCAGGCCTAAAGGCCAATTTACCCGTTTCTGAGAATCATTTCCTACACAAACCACTTCCCCAGCAGTAATAGCTCTAGTATCGCCATCTTCCTTCTTCTGAACAAGTTCGCCTAAATATTCTTTATAAAATCTCATCTTTAGCTCTCCCTTTAACGTTTGTAAATTTTTATATTTTCCCACAAGATTCTTTCTACATATATGGTCAAATTCCGGGAACGTGTTGTCATCATTAACCTGTAAGAACAGTGCGGGAGTCAGGGGTCGGAAATCATCAGAGTCTTCTGACATATAAGTCAAAGGTCTTTCGTTGACTATTGCTTCGATATGGCATATCTGAGTTTCTAATTGTACAAAGTTCAACTTTTTGTTGCCTAACATTCTCTTTATCATACCTTTGATAATTCTAATTAACCTTTCCCAAAAACCTCCCCACCATGGAGATACAGGGGGGTTAAACTTCCATATTATTTTTTTGAGCCGAAGAATAATTTGACATTTGATCCCAATCAATGTGACTCAATAACTTATTGGTTTTTGCGAAGTTTGTTCCATTATCGGAGTAAATCACCAGGGGCCGTCCTCTTCTTGAGATAAATCGTCTCAAAGCCATCATGAAACTTGGGGTATCTAGACCCTGTATCACCTCCATATGAACAGCTCGGTAGACTCCACAGGTGAATAGGGCAACCCACGTCTTCGTACTATTCCTTAATAATAAGGGTCCAAATAAGTCAATGCCTGTGACCTGAAAGGGCTTGCCCAGGTTTATTCTATTGGTCGGTAAAGGAGCTGCTTCGACACTACCCGGCTTAGCTGAGTACCTTCGACAGATGACACACTGTCGTAAAATTCTGGAGACTGTTTTTCTACCTCTCAAAATCCAATATTTTTCTCTCAATTTCGATAGGGTAACCAAAACGCCTGCATGACCTAAATCTTTATGGACTTGTCTAATCAGCTGCTCACCTAAAAAATGACTACTGGGCAGCAATACAGGGTATTTAAAATTTTCAGGGAAATCACCCAGAATTAGTTTCGTCTCAACAGAATATAGATCCCCTGCATTCTTCACGATCTTTAGATTATTGAATTTCAGATTCCCTAAATCAAAGGCTTCTTTCTGAATCAATTGGATCAACTTTCTCTCACTGTACTCAATTTCCTCCATCGTCAATTCGCCTTTCTGATTAGACGCCTTCCTACATTTGTTAATATATCTTGTCATCCAGGCTAACAGCCTGACATTCGATTGGAACTCAGAAAACCTTTTGAACATCCCATGGGTGATAGGTTTTATCACAATCTCCACCAGAGTTGTCTTCCTTTGTTCCTTAAGTACTTCAGTTTCATCTATGATAGGTTCTTCTGAAGGCCAGAATTCCCTAGAAAGACGCAGCCACTCAGGACCTTCCCACCATTTGCTCCGCAGAAATTGTCCGATCTTTGAACCTCTCGATGGGAGGTCTGCGGGGTTCCTAAATCCAGGAACAAATCTCCAGTTGGATACTTTGGTTGTTCTTTGTATTTCGTCGACCCTATTCTTTACAAATATGTTCCACTTACAATTCCTACGAATCCAGGACAAGGCGGTGGAAGAGTCGGTCCAGAGATAAAGTGGACATCTCACAGTGAGAGATTCCAAAATACACCCTGCCAATCTGGCTCCTATTAAGCAGGCCATCAACTCCAGTCTGGGAATTGATATCCCCCCCAGAGGGGCGACTCGAGCTTTGGACCATATGAAGGATAATTTCACTCCTCCTTTCATTTGACTTCTCATGTACGCCACAGTGGCAAATGCTTCCTTGCTCGCATCACAGAAAACGTGAAGTTCCAAGGACTCCGCCCAACCCACGCATATATATCGAGGGATCCTTGAGTCCTTTAAATGGCTTAACTGTTCGTACCAATCTTTAAATTCTTGACTTATATCCTCTTCTAGGGGATCATCCCATCCACCTGCGCTTTTCCATGTTCTTTGCAGCAAAATTTTAGGTGTTATCATCACTGGTGAATAGAACCCGAGGGGATCAAACAACTTTTGTACCAAGGACAAAATGACTCTCCTCGTTATCAGTGAAGGCAAAATTTCTGGGTTTATCATACAATTCAGAGTATCAGTTTTTCGATTCCACAAGAGTCCCAAAACCTTCGTATCCTTTCCCTCTCGAGGATTGAACGTTTCAGCTGTCTCCCAATGACGAAGTTCCATCCCAGCTCTATTCATTATCTCAGAAGCTTTTTCCTTGAAATGAACAATATCAGATTCTTTGTTCAGCGATGTGAGGCAGTTGTCCACGTAGAAGGATCTCAATAGACGTTGAGCTACATAAAAATTTTCATCGGTGACTGATTTAAGATGATGCTCAATGACCGCTCCTAATATAAAGGGGCTACTGGTCAAGCCAAAAACCACGCGAGTATGCTGGAATGTCACACTGCCGCTGATATTCCTCCAAATAAATTTCAAGTATTTTCTGTCTTCGGGATTCACTTCGATCATCTGGAAAGCCTTACGGATATCCGCAGAAATTCCAATTTTGTTCTCGCGAAATCTGATGAGAACATTTGGAATACGTTCCAGTAAGTTTGGTCCCGTCTCCAAACAATCGTTCAACGACATTCCCCTGATAGAGCGGCATGACGCATCATATACTGGTCTAATTGGGGTAGTTTCACTGGTTTCTTTAAGCACTGGTCTATGGGGCAAGTAATGGCCTACGGTTTTGTTATCATCATGGATTCTTTCAATTATATTCTCCTGTTCCCATTCCGTGAATATCTTAGAATAATCTTCTAATCTTCCTTGCGTTGTTAATTTGTTAACACACCTCTCCAATCGCTTCTGTGCAACATGGAAGTTAGAAGGAATGTCTTCACAGCCTTCCTTCCAGGGGAGAGAGACGGAATAATGCCCATCATCTCGCTTAATAATTTTTTCGATGAAATGCGATTTGATATCCCTGTTCTTTTCCCTCTGTGAAATCTTTTCTACAGGGTCTCGTACACCCAACATTTCCAAGTCCCAAAGATCTTTTATTTTATGACTCATGGTCAAGAAAACAGGAGATGCATACTCCGAAGCCAAACTCTCCCTCAAAGGAATCTCCCCGAATATTGACCAACCAATCTTCGTTTTGATGGCCGTTAATCCATCCTCCAAGCAAACCACCTGATCAGTCCAGATCTTGCTTAAATTGTCGGCGCCCAACAGAAGGTCGATTTCTGATGTCTCAACATTTTTCCTTCTAATAATGGTGACACCTTTTTTGTCGAGATCCCGCATCCAAGTTCCTGCTGTCAAAGTAGGAACTCTGTCACAGATCATCCGTTGACCCATCGCTTTGACCTGTATGGCTTCTTCCTTTAAAATATTTGTGAGGGAACAAGAATAAAGGCTGTGCTTCTCTTCTCTTGTTTGTCGACCTCCAAAGAGGCATTTCGTCAATTTCCGCTCTCCCAATTTATCCAATCCCAGTTCCTTTGCCAAAGATTCCTTAATGAATGAATACTGACTTCCCGAATCCAACAAAACATTTATAACCTTTGATGTTTCAGAGCTACAGATTTTTGCTCTCACTGTCATCAAAAGTATCTCGGATGCACAGGACTGTGCGAGCAGAACGTTGGACCTTTGGTTTTGTACTGAAGAATTGTTTTTTATCTCTTTACTACTATCACCATCTTCCGTGATTGAGTCCCTTCTTGAGGTGTTTCCCCGGCAGAAAATCAAATAGTGAGGTCCTCCGCAATTCTGGCAAATAATTTTTGTCCTACAGTCTCTTCTTAGATGATTTCCTTTCAAACACTTGAAGCAGACTCCTGCGTCAGACATCTTCTTAAGTTGTTCTTCCCGAGTCATTCTTCCAATTTTGAAACATTTCCAATTTTCATGGCCCATACCATCACAGAAGATGCACTTGGTTTTTCTCTCGTAGATCGTGGTCGAAAATGATCCTTTTGGATATTTGTACTCTTTATTTTTCGAAACATACAGCTGTGATGCTGTTGCTTTGTTGCTCTTATTAAAATGTAAGGGTCTCGAAGGAAAACTGTACTTGGGGTTATTCTCACCCACTCCAAGCCTTGAAAAATTCATTCTTTGTTGAGCCTTTATCTCGGCTCGTAAAAAGCCCATCAAGGCCTTCAGCCGGTCCCCCTTCCCTTGCTCCACGTCCTGCTCGTCATCCCGGCCATAACCGGCCTCTGGTGTTCTTTGCCACACCTGTAATATCTGGGTGGGTAGGCAGGACTCCACCAGTGGGAAAAGGAAAACCTCCAGGTATTCCGACGGAATACTCAATGATTCTAGAGATTGGAGGTAGGCCGAAATCTCGTCATAAAGACGGTCCAGGTTTGCACTCTGTCTACGTGCATTAAGCACAACTAAATCGATCAACTTTCTCAAGTACAACTCAATCAATAATTTCCTGTCTCCAAACCTGCCCTTTAGAGCTCCTATGGCACTCTCATAGTTTTTTCCGGTGTGGGTGTAAGCCCCCAATAGGCGGTGTGCTCGGGAACCCGGGACCATGGCTTGGACGAGATAGTGCATTTTCTCGTCGTCGTCCAATTCTCTATCCTCATGGATCCTTTTAAATCTGGACCACCATGATATCCATCCTTCCAAATCACCATCAAAACATGGCAATTCCATTTTTGGCAGTCTCAGAAGAGCTCTTCTTGAGCCTTCACCTCCGGCTTCCGACATTGCCCTTTTTTCTTCAGTCTTAGCCTCTAGGACCTTATTGATTTCCACCAGTACGTCAATGTACATCTCTTCGTAATGAGTGCTGGACTCCAGTTCTTTCAATACAGCCTTTTCGTCATGTTCCTCTGTCCTAATTATTTCTATCTCAATTTTTCGATTAAATTCTTTAATTTGTTGGTAATGTTGTACGATGAACTCTTTCTTTTTCATCAATAGGTCCTCATCAGGTGAGACTCTCCTCAATTCTTCCAGAACTTCGTTTATTTTCTTGGTAAAGATGATTCTCCTTGGAGTTCTTAATTCCTTCAACGTTTTCAAATTCTCAAAGTCCCCTTGAGTCTCCATCCTGGTATCTTGTAATCCTGGTATCTTATGATCCTGGTATCTTGCAATCCTGGTATCTTATGATCCTGGTATCCCGGAATGTTCCTATTCTGGAATCTTATTAATCCTGGAAATTTCTGAAATCCTGGCAATTTCTGAAATCCTGGCAATTTCTGAAATCCTGGCAATTTCTGAAATCCTGGCAATTTCCGAAATCCTGGCAATTTCTGAAATCCTGGCAGGCTCGCCACTAATGTTGAGTCCACTAGTCTGAGGTCTTTTAACTCAATATTGGAAAGGTGTCTCCTCTTTAACCTCGGGAGACGACCTAGTGCCTCTCTTGTCCGGTCACTCGACACCAGCTTTTTATGTCCAAAAGGAAGGCCCAGAAGTAAGTTCACGACGCGCACACACTCTCTCACTTGCAGAACTACATACTTTATTAAAAACTCGGTCAATTTATACACTACGAAAATTTACATAGTAATCTATACAACAAAGAAAATAATAATTTGTACAATAAATAAATCTACATAACAATTTGTAAAACAAAAGAGATTTACATAGTTTCTTATCCTAGTTTCAAGTTAAACATATCTGCATAAATAAGGACGACTACTTTAGCAGTCGTAACATAGTTCAAAGTCAAACACATTTGCATAAAACAAAGACGACCAATTTAGTGGTCGTAACACATATGGTGACATATACAGGAGAGAAAGGCCTGCACATATGGTGACATATAGAGGAGAGAAAGGCCTGTACATATGGTGACATATACAGGAGAGAAAGGCCTGTAATATGGTGACATATAGAGGAGAGAAATGTCTGTACATATGGTGACATATACAGGAGAGAAAGGCCTGTACATATGGTGACATATAGAGGAGAGAAATGTCTGTACATATGGTGACATATAGAGGAGAGAAATGTCTGTACATATGGTGACATATACAGGAGAGAAAGGCCTGTACATATGTTGACATATAGAGGAGAGAAAGGCCTGTACATATGTTGACATATACAGGAGAGAAAGGTCTGTACATATGGTGACATATAGAGGAGAGAAATGTCTGTACATATGGTGACATATAGAGGAGAGAAATGACTGTACATATGGTGACATATACAGGAGAGAAAGGCCTGTACATATGGTGACATATACAGGAGAGAAAGGCCTGTACATATGGTGACATATAGAGGAGAGAAATGTCTGTACATATGGTGACATATACAGGAGAGAAAGGCCTGTACATATGGTGACATATACAGGAGAGAAAGGCCTGTACATATGTTGACATATAGAGGAGAGAAAGGCCTGTACATATGTTGACATATACAGGAGAGAAAGGTCTGTACATATGTTGACATATACAGGAGAGAAAGGTCTGTACATATGTTAACATATAGAGGAGAGAAAGACCTGTACATATGTTGACATATACAGGAGAGAAAGGCCTGTACATATGGTGACATATACAGGAGAGAAATGTCTGTACATATGGTGACATATAGAGGAGAGAAAGATCTGTACATATGGCGACATATAGAGGAGAGAAAGGCCTGTACATATGGTGACATATAGAGGAGAGAAAGATCTGTACATATGGTGACATATAGAGGAGAGAAAGATCTGTACATATGGTGACATATAGAGGAGAGAAAGGCCTGTACATATGGTGACATATAGAGGAGAGAAAGATCTGTACATATGGTGACATATAGAGGAGAGAAAGGCCTGTACATATGTTGACATAAAGGGGAGAGAAAGGGTGAAAAGTTAGGAATTGAACATCTGGAGCCGCCACATGCCCAAACAAACCACCAGCGGTAAACATTTGTCCAACATCAACACTGACAAAATTACTCGGGAGGTGACAAACAGAATTTCTTGTCACTTTCCCCACTGTGATATATGTCAATGCCACATGTCCGATTGCTTTTTTTTTGTCGTTTCCAAACTACGTAGTGTTTAGAGTGTACGACTAGATTGTTATAAATATAATGAATTTTACACCTGTGCGTTTTTTTAAAACGAATTGTTATTAATATTTCACTATATTATTTCACTATAAATAATCATTTTGATCAAACAAATATTTAGTTTTTAAGTTCACCATCAGAGATTTCGTAATATACATATTATTTGCCTATAAAATGTACATATTTATTTTTTTAAATTTGCATAACTGTAAAACGATATGCACATATGTACACAATTTTAACTTTTTTGCCTTTTTAAAATTCTTTACACCCTTGAATAACTCAAGTAACACAAATTTCCATCTAAATACACATATTGCCGATATTTGTATAAAGGTAAATTCTCTCAGTAACTATTTACACAATTTTCCACCTATGCAACTTAATGTATAAATATAGCTACATTTTGAAGGCATTCCAAACTGACACTAAAGCGTTTTTAAGCCACTCAGGTTTGTTTAATTATAGTCCAGGTTGAATATTTGCTGGAAGATATTGATTGTGAGACATAATCTATACAATATGCAACTAGGTCTTTCTGTATTAGAAAAATATTTGCATAGAGAGTATGGAACTCATTATAAATTTACAACCTAATTGCATATACTTTGGTCAGAAACATGTCAATAAGCCCAAAAGGTTTAATAAAGTATCATTCAATAACTCATAAATAGAGAATTGGCATTGTTTATGCCGACTTCATTATACCAGAATTGTGTGTAAAATAAGAGCGGAAAAAATCTGGCAGAGTAATTTATCATCAGCACTGCCCCCTGAAGAGCCATTTATTTGGATTCTAATAAAGTCTCACCCAGAGTAAACTGACAATCGATAATAAACACATACGTTCCGAATTTCAGATTGTTTGAGCTTTTTTATTATTTTTAAAAATTCTCATTGAGGAACGTGTTGCCGTTTGGATATGTTTGGTTTTGGATTTCTGTTGTTAAATGAGTGTTTACTTCCACCTTCATCCTGGTGGTGGTGGTGCATATCTCCATGGGTAAACCAATTCCATAAGTACACTCCTCTCTAATTTTACGATGGTAGTTATAGGCCTGGAAAATAGGTCCTCTATTGTCAGTTCTGAGCATGACAAGATTTGCAATTGTTGAAGGTTGACCCACAACTAGAATTGCTTCTTCATGCCAGCGTGTCTTGTTGAATCAAATTTGAATAGTTTATATTCCATAAATGGTATTTTTTGTTTACTAGTGTAACCTATGATTCCCTCAAACTCTCATATTCGTCAGAAAAGATGATATATATTCAATGATATCATTATATATTTTTATATTTTGGGAGCTCTGTGTTCAATGTTGAAGCTATCAACCTAGCCCTTGAACACATTGATAAGGAAACCCCACATAAAATTATTTTATTTACAGACTCGCTGTCAGCTATACAAGCCATAAAAATCGTCATTTTTTTTCATTTTACTTATAATCTTTAGTATGCATATTGGTGTTTGAATAATTTTTAAAATGCGCTCTTAAAAGGAATATGATTTCACATTATCCTAATTACATATACTTGTATTACCATACATACGTCTTAATCGGTTCATATGCAAATATATGTTGGCATATATAGCGTCCTGTTTTATTCTACCACTTATCACATGACTCTAATCAGTCAATCAGTATTGAATGTTTTCTTTACTCAGTGGTTACATCGAGGGGGACTCTATATCTAATTTATGAAACTGGATTCGAATCATTAAAACGTTTTTGTTATTGAATTTTTTTTCATTTTATTTATTCCTTCTCTAAAAGAACAAGTTTTATTTTAGAATTTTAATATTGGTATTTCAAAAATCTGATGCTTTTGATTTTCATATCCACATGTTAAAGGTATAAAACATATATTTTACATTGACATAATTCTGTTTAGTTTATTATTGAAATATAAAGATTTATTTCAGTAAATTAGAGAAAAAGTCAACTTTGTTTTAAAGTTTAATAATTGTTGAAATATTTGGGAGAAAGTGAAACATGGGGCAATGTTGTAGCTAAGGGCTATATTTATCCCAACCAGAACCATTCACACAGTAACCGTTACCCCATTACCGACATATTGTGGAATAGCACCACGTCTGTAGTTTATGCCTGGAAGATATCCCGGCAAACTTTGCATATTGCCCGCTCTGTATTCCGGACGTCTTCTCTCCCTCCCTCTTTTACATCCATATATTATATATATATGGCATATATTTATATATATATAAATTTGCATATGTATATTATCTCTCGCACTTTTATTATATATATATGTCATACATATATATATATATATATAATAAAAGCACGAAAGATTAATATACATATGCAAACCTCTCTTTCCTTTCATATACATCCATTGAAAATATATGTAAATATGTATGTAGTAAACATATAGTTATTGAATATTCTTTCAGGAAAAATGTGCAAATTTAGATAAGTGTATATTCTACAACACCAGATTGTTTTTCACACGAATAGCATTTTATCACATTTTTATAATTTACTCGGTAACATAAGATTAACTCTAACATTCCACTGGATAAAGTATTTAACACCTACAGCCGATTGTATAGCCCCTCCCGTATGGCATAGATTTGGCCCAGACAGCTACTTTGCCAGCTAAACACCTCTTTGGCAGATTTGAAGATTTCATTAGATCCCTTGTGGATCTCATGGAATAAAGTCCGCCCTAGACTGTCGAGGGCCATTAGCCTGAAACCATGGTCTCTAGGTGTATCCTTCTCAGCTTGCCAAAGCCGGTGTTGTGGCTTTGTCACTGACCTGAGGCCGCTGGTTTTGACGACTATTTTGACAGAAGAAGTGACTTTTATTTTTATAATTCAATATCCTTCCGGCAAAATTTCTATCTATATTTTGGCCATAAATTAGGCCTAGGCATTTGCCAGTTAGACACCTCTTTGGCAGATTGTGAAAATTCATTTGATTCCGTGTGAATTTCATGGAATAAAGTACGCCTAGGCTGAGGAGGGTCATAACCCAAAACCATGATCTCCAGATGGGCTCTTCTCAGTTTTCCAGAGATGGTGTTGTGGCTTTGTCACCTACCTGAGGCCCCCAAGCTGATATGCAAATATAGTGTGTCACTGTTATAAGTTACACATGTATCTATATATGAATATACTAAATATCTCTTTCTGTGAGAAAGGTACGTCGTAAAAAATAATATTTTCGTCAGGCCGAGGTGTCCTTTCGAATATGTCTATTATCAAATCATAAAACTATTTTAGAGGCGTAATATTCTTTTCAAAATAAAACAATTTCTACTGTCCTTACTGCGATGGAAAAATTAAAGGGATGTCTATTATGCAACTTTTATTTTTTAACTTGCATATTATACCCTATTGTTAATTAACGTAATTATTACACAAAAACTTTAATTAGAACAACTTTAGAGGGATAATCTATCATGGAAATTTTTAAATGACTGTAAGAAGCTATATATATAGGGGCTTAACTATTTATTTAAAAATACTTTCAATAATTTTAACCAAATTAATTAGTTAGTTAATATTTTGTCCTCTAGAGGGCGCGATAATTCAATTATTTAGCAAATGAAAAAAAAAAAAAGCTTGATGTCGAATATTTTATATAATTTACTTCATTATTTATTTACTTTTTCTTTTAATTTGAAGTCTTTTATTTCTTCAGTGTTTAAGCCTGAAGACCTCACTTGCTATGCAACTTTTTAGGAAAAAAAAAAACTTTATAATTCAATAAACTAATCTCTTGTATCAAATTATGTGAGAAATTATCTGTCCAAGAAAGAGTTTCTTTTGAGAATTATTTGCATATACCTTTAGCTTTCGGGCTTTTAAAGTTCTTCTACAGGAGAAGCTAAAAGAATAATGATGCGACAAACTTTTCTACTTTGCGATGGATGTCTCTTGGTGGGGCAAACTAAAACGTCTTAAGTGTACAAAAAATAAAAACAATATTTGAGATTTTAAGATGTTTCTAAACACCCTCTCTCTACCGCAAGGTATGATGTCTTTAATAGAAGTTTTAATTAATAGGCAATCCCATAATATTATGTTCAAATCAATAAGCTTGAGGGATAAGTCTCTTTCAAATACATTTATTTCAAGCTTTCGGGCACAACCGCCCTTCGACAGGAAAAAATATATTCTATATTCTATTCTATAATTTTTCCTGTCGAAGGGCGGTTGTGCCCGAAAGCTTGAAATAAATGTATTTGAAAGATACTTATCCCTCAAGCTTATTGATTTGAACATAATAGAAGTTTTATTTAAACAAAGTTAAGAAACTGTTTGTTTTATTATTTTGTTTATCTTATTCTGTAGATGGACTTCAAAAGCTTTAAAGTTATAGAGATATGTAAATAAAATTATAAAGGAAACTCATAACTGGACGAGACTCATTTCTCCTTAAATACCATCTTTTTATTAATAAAAAATTAAACTTTTGCTAATTTGAAAATAGGATTTACACTCATAGAGAGGGACAAAACTTAAGGAAGTTGTATACACAAGAGAGTATGTATATCGGGATTCAGATAATAACTCTGAAAGATATTACAATGACCTTTATTGAAGACATACTTGGTTATCTCGTATGTCTTCAATAAAGGTCACTATGATATCTTTCAAAGTTATTGTCCTAATCCCGATATACATGGTAAAAGGCACAACTTCCTTAAGTTTTGCCTATGAATGTATATATTAATCAAATATAATATATATAAACATATATTTAAAAACAGTTCTAACAATAAATCGAAACCAATTAAATTTCCCATCTACTAAAATATTCTACATTCCTCATCCAGGAAGAAATAATGAAAATGTCGTGTTATAAGAAAACCATCTGAAGTTACACCTCTATTAGCCTTGTTGTTATTACTGTCTTACAAAATGGCGGAAAACTTTCGTCTGCCGCACATTCATCATCGGCTTTAAATGGTGGCGCACGCGGGGGATATATCACGCAGCCGAAAGGTGCCTTTTGTCTTCCGCACGGATTTCTTTCTAACGTCTCTTAATATTTCTCTATTTGTTTTTATCTTCTGATGTATTTCCTCTCAAAACTCTATTTACATACTCTCCGTTTAAATATTTTTACTTGAGGTATACGGTCAATTTAAATGCATAACATCTCTATATGCATATATGTATTTTTAATTGTCATACTATCAGATCACTCATACATTTCATGTTTATATAATTTTAACCTAAATTAAATTTAATAATTTACATACATATTTATATAATTTGTATATTTATATTATATATATATTGATATAAAACTTTGGTCTGATTATATTCACTTTTCTGGAAATATTGTCCCCATATTATTTAATAATAATAATAATAATTTTGTGCGCATATGTATTTAAGTAATTAAAAGTTAGATTTGAAATACTCTATCTTTTGTTAGAATTAATCAATGGTGTTGAAATAATATAAAATAATTAATATTAATACTATAATAATTTTCTTCAGATTAATTCCTATTAATAATTAATACCTTTTTCCATATTAATTTCAACATTCCAGATATCAAATTAATAATTCATTTATTTCTATATAATATGTAATAATTATATCACAAAACAAATAAAATAATTACTTTATCAAATATAATATTTCAAATAAATCATAAATTAGTAAATTGAAATTTGACCAAATTTTTTGACGGGTTAAAAGTTAAACCAAACGAACAATTTATCATGGGGGTAATTTAAACCAAAAGAAAACGATTTAATCTCAGACGAAAATTTAGCTTCATTTATTTACCCCTTTCATAATTTATATATGGCAGGATGGAAAATCATATATTCTGAGCTATATGTATATAAGATATTTAGAAAATTATATAAAAACCGCACGGATATCGCTTTATTGATTTTTCATATAATATGTAAATAAGAAGTTTAAAAGTTGCATCGTGATAAATTGAGAATATTGAATGACCAACAGAGAGTAGAGGGTGACGAATGCTTTTACTGTAAGTACACCACATGTCTACACATGTGAAAAGCTGTTCGACTTTGCACTTACAAATGTGCCAGAGCCCTGTTTGGTTACTTGCATTCGCTGGTGAGATTGATATTTGGCCAATTCTGGAATAATTAAAAATCAACGAATAGTTGATATTTTTTCCGATAGATGGCGCCAGCCATCAATAACTTTCAGTTGCACGATAAGGAGATGCCTTTTTTCTTAATTTATATTCCTTATCCCAGTATAATTTCACTTTTGTGCTATTTTCTCACATATCTAATTATTTAATTTAATTAAAAAGGCATATATTGGATCAAAATATCATTTATTTTACCAATATTTCAGTTGGCTGAGGGCCAACCTTTATCAAGGTGTTATAACATGGACACACATTAAATATGTTATAACACCTTGATAAAGGTTGGTGTTCAGCCAACTGAAATATTGGTAAAATAAATTATATTTTGATCCAATATATGCTTTTTTAATTAAAGATTTATTTATGGATTTCTCTAAATTATATAAAGAAAGAGATGGTTGTTAACTAGCAATGGGAAATATGTAAATAGATATTCCATCAATATATTAACAGAGTTCTAAATGGCAATTGGCAGAAAGAAGTGACGTCATAAAAATGTTGGGGAGTACAAGTAAAGTGAAGGAAGCAAGTTTAATACTTGCCCCAGCCATTAGTGACTGTCATTAGCTTGTCATCTAACTAATTGTCCCATCTCCACCAAGTCGACAAGTAAGGATAGACAAGCGGGAAACGAAAAGGAAGAAGAAAAACCTATTTGGAATATATCTACTTCCTAAAAATACTTTTCGGTAGATTTCTATTTTGAAGGTAAACATTTTATTTTATTTCTATGAAAAATAGACACTTCGGCCAGTTAGAGTTTTTTATTTTGTTGAAACGTTGAGAAAAATAAAAAAAACTCTAACTGGTCGAAGTGTCTATTTCTCATAGAAATATGAATGCCGGCCAGGCAACCTCTATTTTCCGGATTTTATTTTATGTACAAGTTATGTACAAGTTATGTATTTGCACACTTAATTTAAAGGAAGACGATTTAAGAAATTTGTACTTCACCGAAGAACTACACAAATCTCATCTAGATGATATTTACCGATAATATTAGACAAATAAATTATACGTACAAATCTTAGCGTATATATCTATTTACATATTTACAGTTAGAATGATTATAATATTATTCAGCTTAATTTACGGGAACAAAACTTTTGGAAGTTGTACCTTTAAACATGTATATATCGGGTTTCAGAAAATAACTCTGAAATATATTACAGTGACCTTTATTGAAGACATACGAGATAACCAAGTATGAACAAAATTGCCTCTGTCTCCTTCAAAACCAGAAAACCGGCAACATCAAAGACTTTCCACTTCTTTAAATTTTTGTCCGTGAGTGTATTTAAACATTTCTCTTTTTTTCTTATCATTAAAACCGAATAAAAATAAAGGTGCGGATTACAAAAATTTAAATATGAAACATCCTTAAGTTTTGTCCATGAGTGTATATTTTTCCTATATCTCTTTTATTCCTAACCATTGTGACTATTAGTGAATAAGGTTATTCAAATTGTTAAATTTTGTACAATTCGGTCCGGACGATTGTTTATATTGGGACGAGAAAAATCTTTATCGTAAATAATAATGATTATAAAATGATGATATGATAGCCCAAAAGTAAAAAAAACGCAATTTGGCCTATTTGAAATTTGAATATTTTGAATATTGTAACAAAGTATTTATTAATTTTATTATATTTATTAACAGAATGGTCATTTTATGTTCATATTTTGCTACTCTGTAAATTTCCCTCGTGGCTTATCTTTTTTTACCATTCATAGTTTGTCCTTGCTTGAAATAAATTGTTGTCTCATCCTGATGTTTTTGTCTTCCCTAATTTTCCACGTGGCAATATCTTTATTCCATATCCAACTCGAGGCATACTCGCCGGGTCTTCAGTCAAATATGTTATAATAGCCTATTTCAAATAAATTTATATTGGCAATAAAATCAAACTCAATATGACCTTTCATCCATTATACTTAATGTTTATATTTACTCTATGCTTAATATGAAAGTATATGCAAATATACTCGGGATAACTTAATTGCATACAATATAAAACCGAAAACATAAATAGATTATAATAGTAATAATTATTGAAGACATATGCAAGATGGCTCTATGCAATTATTATTATACTAGACGAATGGCCCGGGCAACGCCCGGGGTTTACCCGAATGCGAATATATTCTAAAAACGTTGACTTGGGTGGTCGCTATAACAGGGTGGTCTGTATAGACAGGTGGATGTATCACACAAGCTGATAACAGGGTTGTCTAGAGTGGTCGCTATAGACAGGGTGGTCTGTATAGACAGGTTTATGAGAGAGGCACAAACTTACAGGTTGTTGACGCCGCAATCCCCAGAGAGAGTGTTTTTTGTTGCATCATGCTGTGACTCTCACACGACGACCCAAGGTCAACAGGGGTGGAGCAGCAAGGCTTAAGCCTATCACCGTCTGGCGGCGCTGCTTGCGAGTTATATCTACAATTCTGCAAATAACTCTAAGGATATTCAAGATATTCAAGAAATTATTTTTCGAAAACCTTTCCGGGGATATACCTAATAATATCCCAGAATTTCATGGCGATTGGATGTATGGTTTTTGAATAACAGGTTGTCTAGAGGGGGGCAGGGAGGACACGTGTTCCCTTGCAGCCAATGAGCGCGCATTCTATCCGTGAGCTTCAGACAAGCAGACAAACAAACAGACAGAATAAGGCAAATATATAAGTAGATGTAAAATAGATCTTTATGTCAATTGCCAAGTAATTGTGGCAAACAAATATTTAGCATAAAATATTATATTTTTGTTGCTAATATTTCGACCGAAACGATTAGGTTTTTACTAGGGTAGCGGGAATATTTCCATTTCTCGCTTGGGCATACACCATATTTCGGCTGTTTTTTTATTGTTGTTTTCGTTGTCAGTATGTATTTTAAACTAAAGCTTCGAATATTTAGCCTTATACTAAACCAATGGTCTTCATTGATCATAATTAGAAGCATTTTTTAATCATAATTATATAAACGTATATATGTTGTAGGCTAATAAAGTACACATATCATATATGCAAATATAAAAAATAAAAATGGCATATCCTGACCAGGAGCACATGTGCTTTACAGAAGGCAGAGCGCCATCTGGTGGAACAGAAATCAACTAAACATTCATTTAACCTATTCCCTGATATTTGGCCAACCCAATTTCTTGATAAATCAAGAAAAGCCATCCACCAACGCGTTTCGCGCTTTTTGGCGCTCGTCAACGTGGAGTAGGCTTTTTCATATGCAAATTTAGTCGAAAATATATCATCATACATGATAGAAAAATTCAATTCTATCTAAACATTTATTATAAACTTATCTTTATTCATTTATATATCATGCTAAATATAGAAAATAGATTTTAATATCGCTTTATATCGTATGATGATAGGACAGCATACCCTTTAAAATTTCCCATGGTCCATCTCTATTTATATACTACGTTTGAAAGTATAAAACATGGTATTTATTGCCCTTGCTTCGTGTTCTTGCTAAGAAAGTTTTAGAATGAGATAATGGGTTCCAAAGTAATCGGTCTCCTAAACCAATGATAGAGAAGCATAGAGAACCAATCAGCGGTCAAAAAGACTGAACCATATTTACATATAATCCTATATATACATAAAGGTACCTAAAGAGACACCTATCCCTTCAGAGATATATACATAAGACTAGTTATATAATTTAATAATTCATATATTAAAAACCCTGACAGTTTCTAACTTCAAATTGTTTCTAATTAATTTATTTAAGCTCTATATGCAATTAAGTTATTTAATACTAATATTTTTTGTTCAAATTTTTGTTCCGATATGCCCCAAATAACCCCGGGATAACATTCACACCAAAGTAAACAGAGTATTTCTGTTCCTTATTAATTTCAAATAAATCCATTTACCAGGCTTTTACAAGGAATTCTAAATCTCTTCTTAGCAAAGCCAAAAAAAAGCAATAACAATCTAATGTCAGAAGGAATCAAAACAATCCAAATAGGCTTAGCAACAATAGTTAATTAATAATTAGTATCTTTCTCTGCCCGAGGGCTATAAAATGAGAGAGTAGCTAATTAATATTGGTTGGAAACTATGTAAATAATTCTTTATTAATATCTTCTCAGCGCCGTCTAGCGCTGAAATTTTGAACAAAACTTCTACCTCATGTACATATATATATGGGTATTTTTTACTCTATTAAAAATATATATAAAAATCAAAAAAGGCATATCCTGACCATGAGCACACGAGCTTTTCAGAAGGCAGAGCGCCATCAAGTGGAACAGAAATCAACTAAACGTTGATTTAGCCTGTTCCCTGATATTAAGCCATTTTTTCACATATATATACAAATATGAAGATGAGTGTATTTACTCTATATATTCCTACTGCCCCCCCAAAGCTTATATGGATATTTCACCTAAAAATATTTACGTGGATTACTAGAATAGTTTCTAAGTTTCTATCTATCTAAATAAAAAAGTTAAATACAACGGTAAAATGGTCTGGTAGAATAGACTGGCGAAACCGCAGAAAGGGTTTGCCATTGTTGAGCCAGGCTTTCTCAACATGTTTCTCATTGCAGTAAGACCAGTAATAAAATATTTTATTCAAATAAAAAATAACGTTCTTTTTATTACTCTACATCATCATGTTTGAAAAGGTAGTAAGTTCCAATGGTAAAGTTTTTTTTTACTCTCAGAAAAATATAAATATTTAAAAAACAGCAATAAAATGCAGTAGATTTTTAATATTCATTTCACAATATTTATCACGTCGTATGTGATGGACCCCCTACAGCCTGCATGTGTCACAACTTTGGATGAGGCCGAAGGATACGACAAAGGTCAATTCAATTTGCATAGCAATTAGTCCTTTTATTTGAGAACAAAGGGGAGCTCCCTCTTTGCATGCTGTGCTAGCTTATAGTAGGATATCCGGCCTCAGACCTGATCATACTTAACTATATTTAATATAGGAATGTATTTGTTGAACACTGTGTGTAGTCATAGCACTATAATATACATCTACATATTTACATACTAGCCGACCGGCTTCGCCTGAGTCCTAACCGAGTGAATGTTTGAGAGGCTAATATTATGTTAACAAATGGTATTTATTATTATTATATTAGTCTTTAGAGAGAGAGATTGAGATTGAAACTGATTTATTAATCGTTCATATAACATTATATATAGTGCCAAATTTAAAGTTATAATACAGGGGGAAAAATAATATAAATATATATTTACATCAGACATGAGCCTTCTCTGAAGGGACGTCTGGACTTTGTCAAATGTTCAAGGCCGCCCTGAGTTCGGAGAGGCCCGTGCTTATAAAGAAGTTTTTATCCCCAACGTACTCAATTGCATCGCCGAGGAATTTGTACAGAATTTTCCTGTTTCTAGGGGAGAGTTCATCGAGGAGTGCTTCTCTGTCAGAGCGGTATAGAACCGCGGCCACTACCTCATCATAGAGAGGGGCCAGATTAGAGTCAGCGTTTAGCTCTATGAACATATTCTCTACCTGATCCCTCTCCTTAAGGATCTGAGAGGGAGATAGGATTTGGGCCACGGGGGTAGTAGACTGGGGTACAGTCATGGTTTGGTTCTCCTTTGCAGGAGCCGCTGATGGCTAAGTATTGGTCAAGAAGGGCTCTGGTCGTGACGGTAACTGTCTGGTGCTCGGCGCCGGAACAGGAAGCTCGAGGGCTGGAGTCTCGTAGGAACGGACAGGGAAGTTCGCCACGGACGCAGGCGCGGCAGGGCTGGAGGGTGTTGAGGGGGTCTGCTTGAAGGGTGCAGACAATTCTGCAGGTGGTGTAGAGAGGGCGGGTTTGTTGAAGGGGATGGGCTTGGAGGAGGGAAACCTCGACAACCGGGCTCTGGCGGGTGTCCTGATGACGTTTCCCGCTGATCCCCAAGGGGCATGTGGCGCGCCGATGTCCTTGCCGGTGGCATTTACTACAC
This sequence comes from Cordylochernes scorpioides, assembly GCA_030710605.1. NCBI lineage: Eukaryota > Metazoa > Arthropoda > Arachnida > Pseudoscorpiones > Chernetidae > Cordylochernes > Cordylochernes scorpioides. Next base: position 55,365,158 of record CP092884.1, read on the forward strand.
CTAACGCCGTAGGTGATGTAGGTAGGCGTTGATTCGCCTTTCGAGACGATAACCAGCCTGGCAGGGAGCTGGTGGAGTTTCATTCCATCTTTTAGAAGGATGAAAACCTCCCTGTTGACGGTGGTCCAGGTGTAGCCACCACTCGCCACTACCTCATGGGCCAGGGAGACAACCCTGCAGTAGGGCCGCAGCGCTGCGATGACGTCTTCGTCTTTTATGGCAAGTGGGAGGTTCCCCACTACTATCTTTCCTGGTCTTTGCCTATATAGGAAGGCTCTCAGGAAGGTGGCTCCGATGGTGAGGCCCTCCTCAACCAGGCGATTCGCCAAGTTGACGTTGGCCAGCCCATATAAGGCATATTGGTTGGTCATCTCAATATCTCTCGCCTCCATCGGCGAAAAACGAGGAGCTCGTGCGCCGCGTGGCCGCACGGCCGAGAGAGAGAGAGAGAGACAATAGGAGCCGTTGATAAGAATTCATTAATGTATTATCATCAACATAATCATTTTATCCCTCTAAAATATGTATATTAGCTCGACATTGGAATAATTTGCACACGCTATCAATACTACATAATTAACCCCAAAATTATATCTTTTTAAATATAGTTCTGTTATACGTATATAGAGATAGAGTCGTTAGCTGATTGGTTGGTTACTGTCACCTGACTTTAATCAGCCAATCCGCATGCAACGGTTAAAAACACATGAATTGCTTGATATATAAGCAGAACAGCCGAATACAATATTAGAACGATCTGGCAGATTAAACGGGCGGAGGAATATAAGAAATTGTTTTTATTTTTAAAAGCATAAGCATAATTTCAATTATTGATTGTAGATGGCGCCTAAAGGCTTGTGTGTTTGGGGGGGGGGTGGTATTGTATGCAAATAGAAAGGAAAGGATGCAGTTTGGGGGAGGGACTGTCTGACTTGTGTTTAGATGTCCTCGAATTTCTCCGTTGTAGTATGCAAATAGGAAAGAAAAGATGCAATTTGGAGGAGGAACGGTCTGACTTGTGTTTAGATATCCTCGAATTTCTCCGTTGTAGTATGCAAATCGGAAAGAAAGGATGCAGTTTGGAGAAGAGGGACGGCCAGGCTTGTGTTAATCAATTAATAAATAGGTCTCAGGCCAATTAGCGTCGAAGTGAACTGCAATTTGGGATCATTTATTCCAACCAATTAATGACTGAACAAATCACCGACCAGCCTCTGGAGAGAAATCATTTCTTTAAAACCTCCTCCTTCTCCCGATGATGATGATTGTTTATCTCTCACTCGGCTTATCATCATCATTCCCTGTGTGATCTATGTCAGTACGCTCTTATTTACATATCTGTCTTGCTCTTTTCTTATGAACGATTTGTTGACTTTGATTTGCATAGTTTTTTACACGCGTATATCATTTTGTCGCTTTGTGGAGTTGATTAATTTTTCAAATATCTATCTCTTATATGAAATATTTGGATTATTTCATATTGGTATTGTCCTCTCTCTCTCTCATATATATTTTTATCAATTATTTTATATAATTTTATCTATTTATTCATACATTTATCATTATTTAATTAAAAAGGCATATATTGGATCAAAAAATCATTTATTTTACCAATATTTCAGCTGGCTGAACGCCAACCTTTATCAAGGTGTTATAACATTATAGACACACTTTAAAATGTTATAACACCTTGATAAAGGTTGGCGTTCAGCCAGCTGAAATATTGGTAAAATAAATGATTTTTTGATCAATATATGCCTTTTTAATTAAAGATTTATCTATGGATTGCTCTATTTTCAAAACGATTTATCATTATATAATCTTATTCATTCATATTTATATTTATTCTGTATTTAACCTTATATAATCATATATGAACATTGTAATAAATCAGTTTCAATCTCAATCTCTCTCATATAGATTTATTCCAATTATAAAATTCATGAAATTAAAATTTTAAGTCACTTTTTGTTAGATGGAAAAAACATCTTTAAGGAGTTATGCTCAAGTTAAATTTCAAATATTAAATGCCAATATAAAGAATAAAACAATATTCAACAGTTTATCTTATAGAAAATATTTAGAAAATATTATATTAGTTTAAATATATATTCTTATTACAGACAAGTTATAAAACTCCTATTTTAATTCTATATTGTTCAGTAAATCTTTATTCCTATAATGATTGTAGAGTTATAATTCGTTTAATATAAAATTTACTTTTTAAATATATACCGATAGATGGCGATAACAATCTTTTCAGTTTATATAAGTTTGGAGTCGATATTTATTCTGAATTAGGTAAATGAAACTAGCTAAACTGCGTGCTGTGATGGTTTAACAATGATGAGCCAGGGCTTCTTAGTATATTGCTCATTATAAAGAAAATATAAGTAGGGGATTATTTGATTTTAAAGGAAATATATGGAAAAAGGATTAAAAACAAAAAAGGCATAACCTGACCACACACATGGGAATTTTAGATAGCAGAGTGCCATCTAGTGGAACAAAAATCAACTAAACGTTGATTTAACTTGTTCCGTGATATTTGATCAACCATATTTCTTGATAAATCAAGAAAAGCTAACCATGTACGCGTTTCGGGGGGTGCTGGCCATCGTCAGTGTAGTGCAGGCTGTATCTACGACCAAAATGTTGGTTCTAGAGGCTTCCTAAAAAAAATCAAAAAACGGGTATTTAAGGCAAATTTTGTAAATACGCTGTTAAGGTGAAAACCAAAAATTAAAAATATAGAAAAAGGTCAGGTGTTATGTGCGAATATTATAAACAAAAATAGCGTATCCTAACCGTTCACACAAGCATTTTAGAGATGGCAAAGTTCCATCTAAAAATAAATAATTGTTTATTTTTAAAAATACCATCAAAATACCTTATATTTCAATATACATCTCTATTAAAGAAATAAGTTTATATACGGACCTAATACGCCCCGATCCTACAAGCCACAACTAAGAACACAACAATGATAACAAAGGTATTGAACGTGTCTTTGTTTCGGTTTGTAACAATTTTATTCCCGATTGAGTCGGACTTTATTTCCTTCAAATCCGATATATCGGTGGCCATGCTTCGTTGCATCGCCCCCCAATTTCATTTTTAGTTTCTCGATATGCATGCTCCCCGTGACCTTTCTGTCTTTGTGTGATTGGAGAAATATCCTTTTGTTTATTGTTATTCTCAATTGATATCTCTGCTATTGAATTACTACATATATATATATATGAAAAAATAGTACAAATGTAACATTGTACTGGGATAAGGTGCATAAATTAAGAAAAAGGCATCTCCTTATCGTGCAACTGAAAGTTGCTGATGGCTGGCGCCATCTATCGGAATAAATATCAACTATTCTCGTTGATTTTTAATTATTCCAGAATTGGCCAAATACCCATTCTTGATTAATCATATATATATTTTGTTTCTTTGAAAAATAGACACTTCGGCCAGTTAGAGAAGTAAATAAAATAAAGCATTTGGCAAGGCGTTAAAAAGAACAATTTTTAACCCCTTGCCAAATGCTCTTTTTTATTTACTTCTCCTGACGAAGACAAAATATTTTTGTTGAAACGTTGAGAAAAATAAAAAAATCTAACTGGCCAAAGTGTCTATTTTTTACAGAAACATGCCGGCCAGGCAACCTCTATCTTCAGGATATTATATAAAGACATATATTGGATCAAAAAATAATTTATTTTATCAATATTTCAGTTGGCTAAACGCCAACCTTTATCAAGATGTTATAACATATTAATGTGTGTGTCAACAACAAACTCAGCGCCACATAACATTATTTATGGTTTGCTCTATTTTCAAAATATTATTTATATATGTATATTTAGCAATTATTTTATCTATTTATATTCTATTTATACATATATTTATCATTATATAATCTTATTTTTTCATACATATACATTATATTAATAAATATATAAATAAACAATATTTATTCTGTATTTAACCTTATATAATCTTATATGAACATTGTAATGGAGTAGTTTCAATCTCTCTCTCTCTCCTGTGGGTTTACGTAGAAATCAAGTAAAAAATGAAACAGTTGAAAGGTGAGACATTGTTGTCTAACTTTGAAGTCACTGGGACAAACTGAAGACATAGGGGTTGCTATGGCAACAATGAAGTCCCATAATTAGTGTGTAACTTAGGTATAGAGAGACGACGTAGAGGTGTAGACAAATGTCTACAGTACAGTATCTACTGAAGTCTACAAAGTAACTGAACCTATTGATAACTTGTTGCATCAGCTGATTTCTACATCAATCCCCCATTTTAATCAATAAAATAAACAATTAGAACAATTATAATTGTAATATATCAGCGTGAAATATTCTGTGAACATTTTATTGCTTTTGTAATTCTCAAGTTGTTATCATCATAGTTGTTTTGAATATATATAATTCGCATTATTTTCTTCATTGCATTCATTTAATTTAATATTTTTGTGTTTATTTCTTTTGATTAAATATTCAAATATATATAAATATATAATTATAAAAATATATAACAATAAAAGTTTTCTTTCTTCGTTTCACTAAAGTTATTGCATTAATAAGATAGCATTAGCGCGCCATCTGTTATGACAATTCGAAATTATTATAGACGCGTAAGATTCTTTTTAAAAATTAAACAAATTTCTACTGCTCTTACTGCAATGAAAAATTAAACTGGCGAAACCGCTGGGAGGGTTCACCACTGATGAACCAGGCCCTCCTATTAATTTTTCATTACAGTAAGGGCAGTAGAATATTGTTTTAATTTTTAAAAGAATCATACGCGTATATAATAATTATATTTATATAAAAATAATTGCCACGTGGAAAATTAGGAAAGTCCAACTTCAGGATGAGACAACAATTAATTTCAGGCAAGAACATACTATGAAGGATAAACAAAAGATAAACAAAAGAGGGAAGTTTACAGAGTATAGCAAAATATATATATATATTTTTGCTTATCCCTAGTACACGTGGTACAGGCCATGATAATCATGGTGGGTAGTTAGCGACTGCTTTTTTTACTGTAAGCGCACCACATGTCTACACATGTGAAAAGCAGTTCGACTTTGCACTTACAAATGCCAGAGCCCCGTTTGGTTACTTGCACTCGCTGGTGGGGTTGGACTTTTGCAAGAATCAGGGGCCATTGGAGCATTTTTTTTTTTTAACAGAAAAAAGTGCCCAATGCGGGAATCGAACCCGGGTCCTAGTGGTCGAAAATCAAACGGTTTACCCAGCCTTCCACCGACCCCCTTTCATAAATCATAAATGATACTCTATTAATAAAATAATACATAATTTGTTACAATATTTTGTGCTAAAATAACTTTATATAATAAAAATGTTTATTTAATCGGCCTCTAGCACAAATACCATAATAAATCAGCATTAGAAAATATAGAGAAACAATGTAGAGCGAAATGTATCGAGAGAGAAATCCAAAATAATTCATTAAATACATTAAAACAATGAAACATTTGAGTTATTATAAAGACTATATCAATTAGGTATAATTATATGCAAATAAGGGGGGGGGGGTTATGGACCTGTGTGGAAGTAAACCGTTTTGTTTTTCCAACATATTATCGCGTTGCAAAATAGACGAGAGGAGAGGTAAACACGAAAGGATTTTATTCTCTGTAACAACGGTCTACCCTAAAAGTGTATCTACGTGCATTTATATAGTTATGATATATTTAAAAACTATGTAAATCAATACAATCTCTCTCTAAAAATTATGTAAATATATTAACCACGTTATAATATTTGAAAGATTGGTCTGTCTTTATCAATTTATTGGCGAAAATATTTAATATATTATAGGTTTTAAGTTGTCTGTGATGCAAATATATAAAGAGAAACTGATGGGGATTGGTGAATGAGTGGTATACACGTCAGTTTTCGATAGCCATGGCCCGGGATCGAATCCCGCATTGGACACTTTTTTATCTTATAAAATAAATTGCATCAATAGCCCCCCCCCCCCCGATTCTTGAAAAGTTTAACCCCACCAGTGAATACAAGTAACCAAACGGTAATTCTGACACATTTGTAAGTGTAAAATCAAACTGCTTTCTAAAAATGTAGATATGTGGCGCACCTACAGCGCCAGCAGTTGCCAACTACTACCCACCTTGATTATAATGGCCTGCACTACGTGTACTAGAGATATACCAGGTCTATTAGTATGAAACGCGAAAATTTTCAGTGAATTCAAAAGTTCACCAATTCCATACAACAAAAGATTTTTTATTCAAAGTAATTGCCCTGATTAGCTATACACTCGGACCACCTTTCAGGCAATTTTAGAATTCCTTGTCTGAAAAATTCTATTCCTTTTGAGTCGAACCAGTCAACAAGCCATTTTCGTAGTATGTCTGAGTTCGAAAATTCCTGGTTTTTTAGGGCGTGTCCTAAAGATGTGAAAAGGTGGTAGTCCGACGGCGCTAAGTCTGGTGAGTACGGCGGGTGGGGTAAGAGTTCCCAGCCCAAGTCTTTTATGGTGTTTTTGACCACTGTAGCGTTGTGGGCTGGAGCGTTGTCATGCTGCAGTATCAGCTTGTTGTGCTTTTCACGCAATTCCGGTCTTTTTTCCTTCAATGCCTCTCTCAAACTGTGCATTTGTTGTTCGTAGCGACTAGTATTGACCGTTTCGCCAGGTTTCAGGAGCTTGAAATATACTACGCCGGTCTGGTCCCACCATACGCAAAGCATTGCCTTTTTTCTTAAGCGATTGGGCCTGGGCTTCCGTTTTGGAAATTGGCCGAGCAGGCCCCACGACTTTTGGCGCATAGGATTGCTGAAGTGGATCGATTTCTCATCAAAAGTTACGATTCGGTGCAAAAATGACTTCTTTTCATGCCTGGCGAGCAGCCCTTCGCAGGTTACCAGACGCCGTTCTTGCTGCCTTTCGCTCAACTCGTGGGGGACCTATCTGGAAAGCTTTTGGGTCATTCTGAGGCTGTTTAAACGTAGGGAAACAGAACCTTGAGACACCTGGAGCTGTTTCGCGAGTTTCTCCTGCGTTTGGGTACTGTCGTCATCCAACAAAGCTTGCAGTTCAGCGTCCTCGAACTTTTGGTGCGGTTTTCCACGAGGTTCATTATCAAGTTCGAAATCGCCACTTTGGAATTTTTTTAAACCACCTGTAACACTGTGATTTGCTCAGAGCGTGGTCGCCGTGAACTTCCTCCAGCATTCGGTGGTATAAATCGGATGGTGGTATAAAATTGTCATATATTGCTATAGGGGTGTTTTAGATCTGAATCTTCTGCCAGAATAAATTGCATAGCTGCAGGAGAATGATCTATATATGCAATTAAGTCAATATATATATATGCAATTAAGTCAACTCTCCCATTTATAATAAGCGAATTCATTTAAGGCATTTGAATTCTATCCAAAATAACACATTCATAATATATATATATAAATATATTTATATAATTCAGAAAAATATATATTTCAAAAAGACGATATATTAGAATATATTTGATAAAACAAAGAGAGAGATAAAGAAATGGCTATAATATATAATATTCTTTTAATTTATAGCCTCTCTCTATTTAAAAAAAAATTGAAATATTTCAATGGCTGGATTTTCAATATTTACATATTTCGGCAATAGTTACTTATGCAAATATTTCTTCCTTCTTATATAATTGAAGATTTACGGTCAATATGTTGTGTGCCATCGTAAATATAAAATCCTTTTTATTTCTATTATAGATAACAGGAATTCCATTTATGTCTCGCCATATATTTCCATTTATGTTTTCCTGTAGAATTTAATATTTAATTTTGACGTTTTCCCCTCTAAAACTATATACATTTAAATTTATTAATGTATTTATTCCTACAAATATTTTTTCAGTTAAAGAGAG
>CP092884.1:55382319-55409482 GCA_030710605.1 Cordylochernes scorpioides
CCATATTTCGGCTGTTTTTTTTATTGTTGTTTTGTTTTCTGTAAGGATTTTAAACTTCGAATATTCAGCCTTATACTAAACTAATAGTTTTCTTTGATCATAATTTGAAGCGTTTTTAATCATAATTATATAAACGTGTTGTAGACTAATTAAGGACACACATCATATATGCAAATATAGTCGGAAATATATCATCATACATGATACAGAAATTCAATTCTATCTAAACATTTATTATAAACTTCTCTTTATTCATTTATATATTATGTAAAATATAGAAATTAGATTTAAAAATCCCTCTATATATCATGATGATAAGAAAGCGCACCCTTTAAAATTGCCCATGTCCATCTCTATTTATATACTACGTTTGAAAGTATAAAACATAGTATTTATTGCCCTTGCCTCGTGTTCATGCTGAGAAAGTTTTAGAGTGAGATAATGAACTCCAAAGGAATCGGTCTCCTAAACCAAAGATAGAAGAGCATAGAGAACCAATCAGCGTTCAAATAAGACTGACATCATATTTACATATAATCCTATATATACATACATGTACCTAAAGAGGCACCTATCCCTTCAAATATACAAACATAAGGCTAGTTATATAATTTAATAATTCATATATCAAGAACCTGACAGTTTCTTACTTCAAAAAGTTTTTAATTTATTTATTTAAGCTCTATATGCAATTAAGTTATTTAATACTAATATTTTTTGTTCAAATTTTTGTTCCGATATGCCCCAAATAACCCCGGGATAACATTCACGCCAAAGTAAACAGGGTATTTCTGTTCTTTATTAATTTCAAATAAATCCATTTACCAGGCTTTTATAAGGAATTCTAAATCTCTTCTTAGCAAAGCCAAAAAAAAGCAATAACAATCTTAATGTCAGAAGGAATCAAAACAATCCAAATAGGCTTAGCAACAATAGTTAATTAATAATTAGTATCTCTCTCTGCCCGAGGGCTATAAAATGAGAGAGTAGCTAATTAATATTGGTTGGAAACTATGTAAATAATTCTTTATTAATATCTTCTCAGCGCCGTCTAGCGCTGAAATTTTGAACAAAACTTCTACCACATATATATATATAAATGTATATATAAATATGGATATTTTACTCTACTTAAAAGATATATATATTAAAATTAAAAAAGGCATATCCTGACCAGGAGCACATGAGCTTTTCAGATCGCAGAGCGCCATCTAGTGGAACAGAAATCAACTAAACGTTGATTTAGCCTGTTCCCTGATATTAAGCCATTTTTTCACATATATATATATATACATATATGAAGATGAATGTATTTTCTCTATATATTCCTACTTCCCCAAACCTTATATGCATATTTCACGTAAATAAATTCGCGTGTATTACTAGAATATTTTCGAATTTCTATCTATCTAAATAAAAAAGTTGAATACAACAGTAAAACGGTTTGGTAGAATAGACTGGCGAAACCGCAGAAAGGGTTTGGCATTGATGAGCCAGAACTTCTCAATATCCTTCTTATTTCAGTAAAAAAAAAGACCAGTTTCTTTTATTTAAAGGAAAATTTTGACAGGTAGGAAGTTTCAAAGGAATCGTTTTTTAACTCTCAGAAAAAATTAATATTTAAAAAAACAGCAAGAAAACAGTCGATATATAATAGTTACTGCACAATATTTATCACGTCGTATGTGATGGACCCCCTACAGCCTGCATGTGTCACAACTTTGGATGAGGCCGAAGGATACGACAAAGGTCAATTCAATTTGCATAGCAATTAGTCCTTTTATTTGAGAACAAAGGGGAGCTCCCTCTTTGCATGCTGTGCTAGCTTATAGGAGGATATCCGGTCTCAGACCTGATCATACTTAACTATATTTACATATAGGAATGTATTTGTTGAATACTCTGTGTATAATCATAGTACGTTAATATATGTCTTTGTCGCTACATATTTACATACTAGCCGGCCGGCTTCGCCCGAATCCTACCCGAGTGAATGTTTGAGAGGCTAATACTATGTTAAAAAATGGTGTTTATTATTATTATATTAGTCTTTAGAGAGAGATATTAGCTCGATATTGGAATAATTTGCATATGCTATCAATACTACATAAATAACCCCAAAATTATATCTTTTAATATATAGTTCTGTTATATAGAGAGATAGAGTCGCCAGCTGATTGGTTGGTTACTGTCACCTGACTTTAATCAGCCAATCCGCATGCAACGGTTAAAAACACATGAATTGCCTGATATATAAGCAGAACAGCCGAATACAATATTAGAACCCTCTGGCAGATTAAACGGGCGGATGAATATAAGAAATTGTTTTTATTTTTAAAAGCATAAGCATATTTTCAATTATTGATTGTAGATGGCGCACTAAAGGCTTGTGTGTTTGGGGGGGGGGGGGGGGGGTGGTATTGTATGCAAATAGAAAGGAAAGGATGCAGTTTGGGAGAGGGACTGTCTGACTTGTGTTTAGATGTCCTCGAATTTCTCCGTTGTAGTATGCAAATAGGAAAGAAAGGATGCAATTGGAGGAGGAACGGTCTGACTTGTGTTTATATATCCTCGAATTTCTCCGTTGTAGTATGCAAATAGGAAAGAAAGGATGCAGTTTGGAGAGGAGGGACGGCCAGGCTTGTGTTAATCAATTAATAAATAGGTCTCAGGCCAATTAGCGTCGAAGTGAACTGCAATTTGGGATCATTTATTCCAACCAATTAATGACTGAACAAATCACCGACCAGCCTCTGGAGAGAAATCATTTCTTTAAAACCTCCTCCTTCTCCCGATGATGATGATTGTTTATCTCTCACTCGGCTTATCATCATCATTCCCTGTGTGATCTATGTCAGTACGCTCTTATTTACATATCTGTCTTACTCTTTTCTTATGAACGATTTGTTGACTTTGATTTGCATAGTTTTTTACACGCGTATATCATTTTGTCGCTTTGTGGAGTTGATTATTTTCAAATATCTATCTCTTATATGAGATATTTGGATTATTTCATATTGGTATTGTCCTCTCTCTCTCTCTCATATATATTTTTATCAATTATTTTATATAATTTTATCTATTTATTCATACATTTATCATTATTTAATTAAAAAGGCATATATTCGATCAAAAAATCATTTATTTTACCAATATTTCAGCTGGCTGAACGCCAACCTTTATCAAGGTGTTATAACATTATAGACACACTTTAAAATTTTATAACACCTTGATAAAGGTTGGCGTTCAGCCAGCTGAAATATTGGTAAAATAAATGATTTTTTGATCCAATATATGCCTTTTTAATTAAAGATTTATCTATGGATTGCTCTATTTTCAAAACGATTTATCATTATATAATCTTATTTATTCAAATTTATATTTATTCTGTATTTAACCTTATATAATCTTATATTTATTTATTTATTTCAATTCAAAACGCTATGTCCCCCTAGGGACACTTGCGCTAAATGTACATACAAATATAACAAAGAAAATATTCAACATGGAAAGATACACAGAAAGCAACTTAGAAAGATTCAAAAATGTTATTTACATATAGAGATATTCTTTGAATTTTATTTACAGTTACATCATTATATTTAAAATATATATACAAATATACACACATACACCTATATATTGTTTACAACCATATAATATGTCCAATATTTCCTTGAGATCGTTACATCAAAGACCATTTTTCTCTCTTAATGAAATCCAAAATATATTTACAAAGGAAATTAAATTTTATATATGTTTCCTTACTTGAAATTAAATCACTAGGGCCTAAAGAAATTAAACCGTTGTTGACTCTGTAATCTTGAAAGACAGGGCACTCTAGCAAGAGATGTATTGAAGTTTGTTCCCCCAATCCACAGAAACATGTCGAATCTTGCACAGCCTGAATTTTCTTAAGAAAAAACCTGAAATTTCCATGATCTGTGATAAATTGTGAATTATAATAGTTTGGTCGAAAATATTTCGGAATATCATAAGGAAAGAAACTTTGAAATGTTTGATTAGTATTCTTTTTCAGTAAATTAATCCTTGATATAATGAAATCTTTGAGTATACCTGGAATATACAAATCATAAAATTGTTTATCTTGTGTTGATAAATTATTCAACTCATATAACCTATAATTCTAGATTCCATATAATCAGTGATCAAAGGAATATTGGCTAAGGTGTGAACACAGTTATAACTGGTTGTTTTATATGTTTGGGTACACCATAGCAGAATTTGATATTGCATTGAGTTCAGTTTGTACATATATTTTTTGCTAATAAATTCAAACCATATTTCTGTTCCGAAAGTTAACGTTGGTCTTATTATAGATTTATAAAGTGAAAGCCTTTTCCCCAAAGATTTTCCACATATTGAAAAAAGAAGATTTTTTAATCTTTGAGTTTTGTTTAGTATGATGTTAAGGTGAGGGCCAAAATTAAATTTGTTTTTCCTTCTATGATTCGCAATCGTAATTCCAAGAATTTTAATTTCTTCTACGGGCACAATAATATTGTCTCTAAAATTAATTAAAATTTTGTCTTTATTGTGCAAGTGTAAAATACTAGTTTTATCAAGATTGATATTTAACTTATTATCATTACACCATTGATCTATCTTTTCCAAATTAAACACAATCGACTTTTTTAGATTTGTTAACTCATTATTCCAACATATAATAGTTACATCATCAGCATAGCAAATGATTTCAGAGTTTGGTGATTGCAAAATAGTTAGCAGATCATTTAAATATATCAGTCATAACAACGGAGACAATGGTCCACCCTGAGGACAGCCCTTTGTTAATATTTTTGAAACTTTCATATTATTATACTTGAAAATCGTTTTTCTATTTTTCAAAAAAGAACGTAAAATTTTGATCAATTCAAATGGTAAATTGTCTTCGCCTAATTTTTTAAACAAGGCTGGCCACCATGTATTATCAAATGCTCCTTGTATATCAATTGCAATCAGCATAACTAGTTGTTTCTGTCTATGTTCCATTATGATCTTTGTGATTTATTTCAAACAGGTTATTGTTGACTTATTCTTCAAGAAACCATGTTGTCTGGGGCTAAGGAGATCATTATTTACATAGTATTCGTATATTTTATTTTTCAAAATTTTTTCAAATATTTTTGATAAGTTAGAAATTAATGAAATAGGTCGGTAACTCTTTACTAATTCTAAATTCGTTTTGTAAGGTTTTGGAATTATCCTGAGAGCTGCCTCTTTCCATCTATCTGGATAGTATCCGAAGTGAATGCATTTATTAAATAAATCGCATAATAATGGTAAATATTTTGGAAGGGCACTTTTGATCATGTTATTGCTTATACTGTCAACCCCAGGGGCTTTTTTAATGTCTATGTTAGATATTAGGTTCACTATTTCCCCTTCCTCAACAAATACTTTATTCTTGTTATTCATTTTTAGTTTGTAATTTCTAATTAGTTGATGGTAAGAATCATCCGTATCGAAATTATCATCTGGTACCAACTCATTTAACAAATTGCTCATTGATCGTTCTTTTAGGTGTTCTGGGGCATTGTCAATTAAGGGTATTCCCCTTTGTTTATCTGGTGTTCTTAATTTATAGAAAAATTTATATGCGTTACCAAATGGATTGTTTGTATAATTTTCTTCTATAAGATATCGCCAGTTAATTTTATTTGCTTTATCAATTGCATTAGTGTATCGATTCCTAGTCAACTTGAATGTGTTATAACTGATTGCTCCGTGGCGATAATATAAGTTTCTTATGTAGTGAAAATGATCTTTCATTTTTTTCAATTCATTATTCCACCAGTTATTTCTAGAATAATATTTAGAGTTGGAGGATATAACTTCCAAAGATTTAAAGGCAGCTTCTGTTAAAAGGTTTGTAAGTCCATTTACTATCATATCAATATCTAAATCTGAATTAACTCTTTCGACTTTACTTTCAAGTCTTATTATTTCTGTTAAAGATATATTATGAGAAAATCGAGACCAATCAGCATATTTTTCTTTAAATTTCCATGTGGATTTTTGATTATTGAATGAGTATTCGTTTTTTGTTTTTTTTTATTTCTCGAATTTTATAGCAACATGGTCCGAAATATTTGTTAGTTCTGAAGTTTGCCAGTTATTTATTAAGCTTAATGATTGTTTATTGGAAATAGTAAGATCGATTATACTAGTTTCGCGACAGGTTGGCGTTTTTAGGTTATGTATAAAGAGATCATATTTATATTATATCTGTATTTAATCATATATGGACATTGTAATAAATCAGTTTCAATCTCTCTCTCTCTCTCTCTCAATCTCTCTCATATAGATTTAATTCAATTATAAAATTCATAAAATTAAAATTTTAAGTCACTTCTTATTAGATGGAAAAAACATCTTTAAGGGAGTATGTTATGCTAAAGTAAAATTTCAAATATTAAACGCCAATATAAAGAATAAAACAATATTCAATTTATAGAAAACATTTAGAAAATATTTTTTTAGTTCAAATATATAACTTTATTTCAGACAAGCTATAAAACTCCTATTTTAATTATATATATTTTTCAGTTAATCTTTATTCCTATATAATGATTGTAGAGTAATAAATTCGTTTAATATAAAATTTACTTTTTAAATATATACCGATAGATGGCGATAACAATCTTTTTAGTTTATATAAGTTTGGAGTCTATATTTATTCTGAATTAGGTAAATGAAACTAGCTAAACTGCGTGCTGTGATGGTTTAACAATGATGAGCCAGGGCTTCTTAATATATTGCTCATTATAATAAGAAAATATAAGTAGGGGATTATTTGATTTTAAAGGAAATATATGGAAAAAGGATTAAAAACAGAGAAGGCATAACCTGACCACACACATGGGTATTTTAGATAGCAGAGTGCCATCTAGTGGAACAAAAATCAACTAAAGGTTGATTTAACTTGTACAGTGATATTTGGAAAACCCGTTTCTCAATAAATCAAGAAAAGTCAACCGCGAACGCGTTTCGGAGTGTTGGCCATTGTCAGTGTAGTGCAGGCTGTATCTACGACCAAAATGTTGGTTCTAGAGGCTTCCTAAAAAATCAAGAAACGGGTATTTAAAGCTAAATTTTGTAAATACGCTTTAAGGTGAAAACCAAAAAAAATATATATATATATATAGAAAAATGTCAGGTGTTATGTGTGGATATTAAAAAATAAAAATAGCGTATCCTAACCACTCACACACACACAAAGCCTTTATTAAGACATTAGTCTTATACAGATTCTCCGTACAAGGTACAATATCAGGAAAAGAGCAGCACAGGAAACCAGTAGTTCCGCAACTATATACAATTATTAGAAATAAGGAAAAGTAAGATTTAATATGAAAGGTCGACCCCTCGATGTTTCATCATTCTGAGGTGTAAGAACAATAGCTTTCAAGTTCTCTTTTCTCCCTCTGTATCCTAACCACTCACACAAGCATTTTAGAGATGGCAAAGTTCCATCTAAAAATAAATAATTGTTTATTTAAAAACACCATCAAAATACCTTATATTTCAATATACATCTCTATTAAAGAAATAAGTTTATATACGGACCTAATACGGCCAGACAAGCCACAACTAAGAACACAACAATGATAACAAAGGTATTGAACGTGTCTTTGTTTCGGTTTGTAACAATTTTATTCCCGATTGAGTCGGACTTTATTTCCTTCAAATCCGATATATCGGTGGCCATGCTTCGTTGCATCGCCCCCCAATTTCATTTTAGTTTCTCGATATCATATGCATGCTCCCCGTGACCTTTCTGTCTTTGTGTGATTGGAGAAATATCCTTTTGTTTATTGTTATTCTCAATTGATATCTCTGCTATTGAATTACTACATATATATATTTTTTGTTTCTTTGAAAAATAGACACTTCGGCCAGTTAGAGTTTTTTTTCTCAACGTTTCAACAAAAATCTTTTGTCTTCGACAGTAGAAGTAAATAAAATAAAGCATTTGGAAAGGCGTTAAAAAGAACAATTTTTAACCCCTTGCCAAATGCTCTTTTTTATTTACTTCTCCTGTCGAAGACAAAATATTTTTGTTGAAACGTTGAGAAAAATAAAAAACTCTAACTGGCCGAAGTGTCTGTTTTTCACAGAAATATGCCGGCCAGGCAACCTCTATCTTCAGTATATATATTTTAATTATATATATATAAATAAAAAGGCATATATTGGATCAAAAAATCATTTATTTTACCAATATTTCAGTTGGCTGAACGCCAACCTTTATCAAGGTATTATAACATATTTAATGTGTGTCAACAACAAACTCAGCGCCACATAACATTATTTTATGGTTTGCTCTATTTTCAAAATATTATTTATATATGTATTCATTATGAAATTGTGAAAAAGTATTATAATTACAATTATATTATCACAAATATGTATATTTATCAATTATTTTATCTATTTATATTCTATTTATTCATATATTTATCATTATATAATCTTATTTTTTCATACATATACATCATTTGCATAACTCGGTTAGGCGCGTCTACCCTGAAATTTGCATAATTTTCTGGCCACTATTTCTTGGTGTTCCATTTTCAATGTCACGCAGTTAATGTATTATATTAATAAATATATAAATAAACAATACTTATTCTGTATTTAACCTTATATAATCTTATATGGACATTATAATGGAGTAGTTTCAATCTCTCTCTCTCCTATGGGTTTACGTAGAAATCAAGTAAAAAAGAAACAGTTGAAAGGTGAGACATTGTCGTCTAACTTTGAAATCACTGGGACAAACTGAAGACATAGGGGTTGCCATGGCAACAATGAAGTCCCATAATTAGTGTGTAACTTAGATATAGAGAGACGACGTAGAGGTGTAGACAAATGTCTTCAGTACAGTATCTACTGAAGTCTACAAAGTAACTGAACCTATTGATAACACGTCGCATCAACTTATTTCTACATCAATCTCCATTTTAATTCTACAGTACATGGTCTATTGAAATCTACAAAGTAACTGAACCTATTGATAACACGTCGCATCAGCTGATTTCTACATTAATCTCCATATTCATTCTACAGTACATGGTCTACTGAAGTCTACAAAGTAACTGAACCTATTGATAACACGTCGCATCAGCTGATTTCTACAATAATCTCCATATTCATTCTACAGTACATGGTCTACTGAAGTCTACAAAGTAACTGAACCTATTGATAACACGTCGCATCAGCTTATTTCTACATTAATCTCCATATTCATTCTACAGTACATGGTCTACTGAAGTAGTAACTGAAACCATTGATAACACGTCGTATCAGCTGATTTCTACATCAATCTCCATATTCATTCTACAGTACATGGTCTATTGAAGTCTAAAAAGTAACTGAACCCATTGATAACACGTTGCATCAACTAATTTCTACATCAATCCCCTATTTTAATCAATAAAAAAAACAATTAGAACAATTATAATAAAATAACATTAGCCCGCCATCTTTTATGAGAATCAGAAACTATTATAGACGCGTATGATTCTTTTAAAAATGAAACAAATTTCTACTGTCCTTACTGCAATGAATAATTAAACTGGCGAAACCGCTGGGAGGGTTCACCACTGATGAGCCAGGCCCTCCTATTAATTTTTCATTGCAGTAAGGGCAGTAGATAATTGTTTAATTTTTAAAATAATCATATGCGTCTATAATAATTATATTTATATAAAATAATTGCCACGTGGAAAATTAGGGAAGACCAACTTCGGGATGAGACAATAATTTATTTCAAGCAAGAACAAACTATGAATGATAAACAAAAGATAAACAAAAGAGGGAAGTTTACAGAGTATAGCAAAATATATATATTTTTTTTTGCTTATCCCTAGTACACGTGGTACAGGCCATGATAATCATGGTGGGTAGTTAGCGACTGCTTTTACTGTAAGCGCACCACATGTCTACACATGTGAAAAGCAGTTCGACTTTGCACTTACAAATGCCAGAGCCCCGTTTGGTTACTTTCACTCGCTGGTAGGGTTGGACTTTTGCAAGAATCAGGGGCCATTGGAGCATTTTTTTTTAAACAGAAAAAAGTGCCCAATGCGGGAATCGAACCCGGGTCCTAGTGGTCGAAAACCAAACGGTTTACCCAGCCTTCCACCGACCCCCTTTCATATATCATAAATGATAATCTGTTAATAAAATAATACATACTTTGTTACAATATTTTGTGCTAAAATAACTTTATATAATAAAAATGTTTATTTAAACAGCCTCTATCACAAATTCCACAATAAATCAGTATTAGAATATATAGAGAAACAATGTAGAGCGAAATGCATCAAGAGAAATTCCCCAAAAAAATTCATTAAATACATTAAAACAATGAAACATTTGAGTGTGTTATTAAAAATACTATATCAATTAGGTATAATTATATTGCAACAAAGTATTTATTATTTTATTAGCATTGTTTTTTTATGTTTATATTTTGCTATTCTGTAAACTTCCCTCATTGCTTATCTTTTGTTTATCATTCATAATTTGTTATTGTCGTAAATAAATTGTTGGCTCATCCCGAAGTTGGTCTTCCCTAATTTTCCACGTGGCAATATGCAAATAAGGGGGGAAGGGGGTTATGGACCTATGTGGAAGTAAAACGTTTTGTTTTTTTACAATATATTTTGAAATATTGGTTTGTCTTTATCAATTTATTGTCAAAACACTTTAATATATTGTAGGTTTTAAGTTGTCTGTGCTGCAAATATATAAAGAGAAACTAAATTCTCGAAATATTTGTTGAAAAAAAATTGTTTTATTCTTTCATAGAATCAGATGGGGATTGGTGGAGGGTTGTTATAAACTGTCGGTTTTGTACAGCAAAGACCCGGGTTCTAATCCCGCATTGAGCACTTTTTTTCTAATAAAATAAATTGCTCAAAGGCCGCCTCGATTCTTAAAAAGTTCAACCTCACTAGTGAATACAAGTAACCAAACATAATTCTTACACATTTGTAAGTGTAAAATCAAACTGCTTTCTAAAAATGTAGATATGTGGTGCACTTACAGTTAAAGCAGTTGCAACTACCCACCATGATTATCATGGCCTGCACTAGAGATATAGACACAGATACGTGTACTAGAGATATAGACACAGATCCAAGTACGTTCTTTTTTTATTAAAACCATATTTTGATCTCTCTAATGAGAACGTTTAGATTCATATCAGTAAAAAGCCACAACACCAGTTCTGACAAATTCAGACAAAAGCCAACAAACATGGTTTCAAGCTATGTCCCTTATGAATATAAGGACAGCTTTGATTTCATAACATCTTAAGGATGGTGATATAAAATTGTCATAAATTGCTATAGAGGTGTTTTAGATCTGAATCTTCTGCCAGAATGAATTGCATAGCTGCAGGAGAATGATCTATATATGCAATTAAGTCAATATATATATGCAACTAAGTCAATATATATGCAACTAAGTCAATATATATATATATATGCAATTAAGTCAACTCTCCCATTGAGAATGAATGAATTCATTTAAGGCATTTGAATTCTATCCAAAATAACACATTCATAATATATATATATATATAAATATATTTATATATTTCAGAAAATATATATATTTCAAAAATACAATATATTAGAATATATTTGATAAAACAAAGAGAGAGATAAAGAAATCGCTATAATATATAATATTCTTTTAATTTATAGCCTCTCTCTATTTAAAAAAAAATTGAAATATTTCAATGGCTGGATTTTCAATATTTACATATTTCGGCAATAGTTACTTATGCAAATATTTCTTCCTTCTTATATAATTGAAGATTTACGGTCAATATGTTGTGTGCCATCGTAAATATAAAATCCTTTTTATTTCTATTATAGATAACAGGAATTCCATTTATGTCTAGTCATATATTTCCATTTATGTTTCCTGTAGAATTTAATATTTAATTTTGACCTTTTCCCCTTCTAAAACTATATACATTTAAATTTATTAATGTATTTAATCCTTCAAATATATTTTTTTTAAATTAAAGAGAGCTTATATATATTATTTTTAAAGTTTGAGCAATCCATAATAATATCTATAGATAAATAAAAAGCATATATTGGGTTTATATTTATTATTCAACCAATATTTCTAGGGGCAAAACGCCTCTCTTTATCAAGGCTTTGATTGAAACTAAATCACGTGGGATCCACTCATGCTATACAAGATCAAAACATATATATATAAATTTTCCGGGAGAAAATTGATCTAAAAAAGTATAGGGTTCCTCTTCCGTCATAAACGTTAAAAATAGACGCCATCTATTGACCGTCGCCGCAAACTAGCGGCCTCGGGTCGGTGACAAAGCCACAACATTAGCAAACTGAAAATAAAGAAACTTATTGTGTTAGTTTTTTTTTTATATTTTTATAAATATATCACAAGGGAGGGTTCACCACTGATGAGCCAGGCCCTCCCTTTAATTTTTCCATTGCAGTAAGGACAGTAGAAATTGTTAATATTTAAAAAGATTCATACGCTTATATAATAGTTTCGAAAATATATCACCATTTTCTTCTATCTGAAACTGAAAAGTGTCAAGTTGGAGACCAAGGTTTCGGGCTAATGGTCTCTACGTGGACGTTTTTCAGTTTATTAAAGCCAGTGTTGTGTCTCTGTCAACGACACGAAGTCGCTAGTTTAGCGACGGTCAATAGATGACGTCTAGGTTTCACGTCTATTTTGACAGGAGAGGAGCCCTATGCTTTATATTTATATATCAACGGTTGAATTTTGTACTGGGGTAATACACTAAAATATATTGTTTTGATACTTTTTAAAGGGAGAGGTGCCACTTTAGGTTCATATATATATATGAATTTTGAAAAAAGAGAAATTTATAAACAGATATTTATTTAAAAGGGCATATATTGGATCAAAATATAATATATTTTACTAATATTTCAGTTGGCTGAACGCCAATTTTTTTCAAGGTGTTATAACATATTTAATGTGTGTCAACAACAAACTCAGCGCCACATAACGTCTGAGTTTGTTGTTGACACATATTAATATGTTATAATACCTTGATAAAGGTTGGCGTTGAGCCAACTGAAATATTAGTAAATGAATTATACCCACCAGCGAGTGCAAGTAACCAAACGGAGCTCTGGCACATTTGTAAGTGTAAAGTCTAACTGCTTTTCACATGTGTAGACATGTGGTGTACTTACAGTAAAAGTAGTCGCCTACTTCTACCCACCATGATTATCATGGCCTCCACCATGTGTGTTAGGGATAAGATCAGCACCACATAACGTCTGAGTTTGTTGTTGACACACATATAAATATGTTATAATACCTTGATAAAGGTTGGCGTTGAGCCAACTGAAATATTGGTAAAATAAATTATATTTTGATACAATATATGCATTTTTAATTAAATATATATGCATATAAGCTATTATTATTATTACATCGGGACTGCTTTTCACATGTGTAGACATGTGGTGTACTTATAGTAAAAGCAGTTGCCTACTTCTACCCACCATGATTATCATGGCCTGTACCATGTGTGTTAGGAATAAGAAAAAAAAAATTTTTGATCCAATATATGCATTTTTTAATTAAATTTATTTGCATATAAGCTATTATTATTATTACATCGGGATATTACTTTTAGTATATCCGGCTTCCTATATATAAATATATTTAAAGTAATAAATAAAATATTTTAAAAATAAATATTGTAGAAAGTAAAAATTGCTAATAAATAATTCAACGGAATTTTCTCTATGGAAAAAAACTATGAAAGAAGGCTTTTTGTGTGAAGAATAAGATTTTATTTTTTCAAATATGTATATAAACAAAATTAGCAAGCTATTCAAATTGGCAATAAAACAATTTTATTTTCAAAATTGGAATCTTTAATGAGAATTATTTAAAGCAAACGTGTTTATGCCTATCAAATTTTTCTTTTGATATTAAAACATTTCATTTATAATAACATACACCCAACACAATGAAATTTTAAAATTATTTATTTAATAGCTAATTTTACTATTTTTATCTCTTTTTTATATTTATATTTTTAACAACATAACTATAAAATCTTGTGTTTTAAAACTTTTAATAGATATAAATTAGAAATAATAATATAATTTTATAAAATATTATATATATATATATATAAAGGTTTTATAATATTTAAAGAAAGTTATAGAAAATTTTGTGTCGAATTGAAAGTATAATGTCATTATAGCAAGCTATTACTGAACGATAAAGTAGAATTAATTCTCTAATACAACTATCTTTCATATAAATTATATTTAATTCTACATATATATATTGAAAATAGAGCAATCTATAAATAAATCTTTAATTAAAAAGCATATATTGGATCAAAATATAATTTATTCTATTTAGGTTGGCGTTCAGCCAACTGAAATATTGGTAAAATAAATTATATTTTGATCCAATATACGCATTTTTAATCATATATATATATATTATATATAATTGCATATCTTTATCCGCCGCTCTCAACATTTTAAATTCTTAAAATTAAAGTTATTTCGACCAGTAAATATTTTTATTATTGAGAAAAAAATTATTCAGGAATATAATAAAACGATTGAAAGAACACACTTACAATATGAAGACCGAAGATCCTAGATCCCTCATATTTCAGCACACCAGGAACACCAGCTATAAATTCAATTTAGACAGTCCAACTTGCCACTACAGCAACATAACAACCAAATCTCCGAGGGATTAATCCTTGAATCCCTGATTTCTAAACAACACAATAACATTAATCGTAGAATAGACATCCCAGAACAATTTCGCCATATTTCATACTACAAAAATCAGATCTCTCGCTCATCCAATTCATAGGCTAAAACTTAACTTTATTAAAAGATTGAAATATAAGATTAGTTTCCTACCAAATTGAAAAACATAGTAAAATAGTAATAATATATGTAAATTTGATATTTTTCTTCCACGCTAAATTCATGTAAAAATTTGTAACAAATTAAATGTATATAAATGTCTCTCAAAAAACAAATAGTTCATTTTTGCCTGTAGAAGGGCGGTTCTAGCCGATAGCTCGCGTATATTATAATAAAAGGAAACTCTTTGCGGAAGGTTTTAGTTTGTTCTTTTAATTCATTCATATGTAATTCCTCATTTCTAAGATATAAGGTAACAAGACTCTATTTTCAATAAATAAATAATTTGTGAAGACCGAAAGGGCTTGTATCATTTTTATTTGTATATCTGAATAGATATAATATATATGTGACAATATCGTTGCGGAATTTCTTGTTGTTTGATTTGAGTGGTGAGGATTGGTTGAAACGCAGTCGTTGAGTGGTAAGTGAAGCACACAGTTAGGAATAATCAGGACACGTGATGGGTTTTGAAAATAAAAGGCAACTGGGTTGGAGGGAAGAAAGCTTGAGAAGAGAGGAGCGGGTTTTGATTGTTCCTTATCTGATCACATGGCGGTGATTGAACTTAGCTGTGGGATGAGCAGAGGGAGAGAGGTCTCGAGCCGATGTCACCTCCTTGGGAGCCAAAGCGTAACTGACTGTTCTTACTTCTCGATTTAACACCACGAGTCGTCTTCCTTCCCATTGGTCGAAGGCTGGGACGTGCCCGTTTTCCTATTGGTTGACCTACTTAGTGGATCTTTCTAATTGGACCGGCGACTTTCTTTGGTGAAAGATATGCCCGGTCTGATAGGAAGTATCGAGTGTTAGTTCGACTCTATTTACTTCCGTGGTTGTCAAATACGTCCGGTCTTGTTCCGGAAATTGGGCGTCTCTCAAACTTTTATAACTTCTGGTCACCAGATACGTCCTGTCTTGTCCGGAAGTATTGACTGTACAAGTTATTTATACTGGTGCCCGCTTTTAGCCTGCTTCCTATGTCTTGTTGCCACTTCCTTTCCTCCAGTTACCTCATTCTTTATTAAATCTTTGAAAATACATTGTACATGCATAGTGGGTCGGGGGTGCATACAATTATATACAAATTATGACATATATATATATTCAAAATAATTTATTTTTCTTTATTTTCGATACTTTTTTAAATTTATATTTTGAAAAGGCTATATACATTATTTTTAGTGAACTATATAGATATTAAGTACTTTACACAGCTGCTAAGTGTTTTTATACCGCAATTTACATGTATAAATTGGGGGGGGGGGAGGGGTGGTCGGTGGAAGGATGGTCTAAACCGTTGGTGTTCAATCGCTACGACCCGAGTTCGATTCCCGCATTGGGTAATTTTTTTCTGATTAAAAAAAAAATTCTCTAATGGCCCCCGATTCTTGCAAATGTCCAACCCCACCAGCGAGTGCAAGTAACCAAACGGGGCTTTAGCATATTTGTAAGTGCAAATTCGAACTGCTTTTTACAGGTGTAGACATGTGGTGTACTTACAGTAAAAGCAGTCGCCTACTTCTATCCAACATGATTATCATGGCCTGTACCACGTGTTCTAGGAATAAACAAAAAAAGCTAAAAATTAAATTTTATTCAGATTTAATTCTTCAAGATATATTTATATAAAACAATACCATATCTTCAATAAATAAATAATTTGTGAAGCTTCATTTCAATGTGTTTACCGAAAGGCTGCGTATCATATTCATTTGTATTATTGTTGCTAAATTATATATATATATATATATTTTTTTTTTTTCAGTGTGAAGAAGGGGATTTATTACAAAATTACGGAGAATCAAATTAATCAAGGCATTAGAACAATGAAGGACCGAAGGAACAGCGCCATTGGTATAGTAAAGGAGTGGAAGTATTAAAACAGTGCAGAATCGAAGGAGAAAGAAGTAGCGGAGGTATTGCAGGATTCCAAAAACAGCAGCATTGGTTCAGTGAAGCAGCGAAGGTATTTCATGATCCCAGAAACAGAAGAATTGTACAGTGAAGGAGCGAAGGTATTTCATGATCCCAGAAACAGTGGTATTGGTACAGTGAAGCAGCGAAGGTATTTCATGATCCCAGAAACAGCAGAATTGGTACAGTGAAGCAGCGAAGGTATTTCATGATCCCAGAAACAGAAGAATTGTACAGTGAAGGAGCGAAGGTATTTCATGATCCCAGAAACAGTGGTATTGGTACAGTGAAGCAGCGAAGGTATTTCATGATCCCAGAAACAGAAGAATTGTACAGTGAAGGAGCGAAGGTATTTCATGATCCCAGAAACAGTGGTATTGGTACAGTGAAGCAGCGAAGGTATTTCATGATCCCAGAAACAGCAGAATTGGTACAGTGAAGCAGCGAAGGTATTTCATGATCCCAGAAACAGCAGAATTGGTACAGTGAAGCAGCGAAGGTATTTCATGATCCCAGAAACAGCAGAATTGGTACAGTGAAGCAGCGAAGGTATTTCATGATCCCAGAAACAGCAGAATTGGTACAGTGAAGCAGCGAAGGTATTTCATGATCCCAGATACAGCAGAATTGGTACAGTGAAGCAGCGAAGGTATTTCATGATCCCAGAAACAGCAGAATTGGTACAGTGAAGCAGCGAAGGTATTTCATGATCCCAGAAACAGCAGAATTGTACAGTGAATTATTTTAATTTATCTTCGGGAATAGTTAATTGATTGAATTTGACATTAAGCTTATTCCCCGATTTAAATTTAGTTTTTACCACGTCAATATTTTCTTCAACCTCTTTTAGTTTAGGTTGCTCTACCTCATAACTGTTCTTCATGCCGATCTCAATATTGGATATTATTTTTTCATGATTACTATATTGTAACCTTTTTACAACATTCTTTAATTCGTGATTTTCAATTAGTACGGCCTCACATTTTTTCTTCACTTCGATGAATTCCTTTTGTGATGCAGAGATACGTTGATCTTGCTTGACATTATGGACCGTTTGAATGGCCAAGTAGGCTCCCAAAACATTTCTTATTGGGGATGAAAATATATGCTTAAGGCTGATATATCTCAGAGGCATACTTTCTAGAATGACGCTAAATTATATTTATAAACCTTTCATATTTTCCCTTAATTTTTCTCATTGTTTTGAGATCTAAATTTCAAAAAGCTATATATATTATTTTTAGAAAAATACAAAGATTTTAGGAACATGACCCACAGAGAAGCTGTTGAATGTTTTTTACCGCAATTTACAAATAAAAAATGACATTTGTCTATTTGTATTTCTTCATTTCTAAGATGTAAGGTAAGAAGACCCTGTGGGGGTCAGTGAAATCTATATCTAACAACCATACAATAGAGTTTCCCTAAAAATGAATAAACTCAATTTCAATTGAAACCATGTTTCATTTGCATATCCCAGTATTACATCAGTCCTTACTTAAAATCGTGTTTAATATTAAATGATAAATATTAACTTCTTTTTTTAACTTATATATAAAATATAAAATGATTACTGTTCCACTAAATGGAGTTCTGCCATCTAAAAACATACATGTTATGCCTAATTATGTCCATACATTATATGTATATATAATACCCTAGCGCGCAATCTGTAATGAGAATTCGAAACTATTATGGACACGGTATGGTAGATTAAACTGGAGAAACCACTGGGAGGGTTCACCACTGATGAGCCAGGCCCTCCCATTAATTTTTCCATTGCAGTAAGGGTAGTAGAAATTGTTTAATTTTTAAAAGAATCATACGTGTCTATAATAGTTTCGAATTCTCATATATAATATGTCTATCATTTAGTTTCAATATCAACACCTGACCTTTTTTATCTTATACTAGCGAACCCGGCCACGCGTTGCTGTGGCAAAATTTTAATATGTCAAATTAACATTATACTAAACTATTCAGTACAGTAAAGTTAATATTCACTTATAAAGATAAAAATGTTTTAGCCGATCTAAAGCCCTACGGGATTGAGAATGGAACGTTGTAAATATTTTTATTATTGAGAAAAAAGCGGCAATTCCTGATCGTGTAACTAAAATGTTGCTGATGGCTTGCGCCATCTATCGGAATAAATATCAACTAATCGTTGATTTTTAATTATTCCAGAATTGGTCAAATATATATATATATACCGTTTCTTGATAATAAAATTCTCGATTTAATCACCTGATCCAAGTACAAATTAACTTTTGTACTATTTTACATATATACATACACTGGGTGACATTGAAAATGGAACACCAAGAAATAGTGGCCAGAAAGTGATGAAACTCGGCAGACAGAGAGAGAGACAGGGACGAACAATAAGTGATCTTTATTTCAAAATGATAGTCATAATACAGAGCGAGAACGGCGTCGGCTTAGTAGCAAGTAGGACCACCGCGGACGGCGATGCACGCAGCAACACGTCTAGGTAGAGAGTCAATCAGAGTACGGATGGCGTCCTGAGGGATGGCTCTCCATTCCCTCTCAACCATTTGCCACAGTTCGTCTTCTGAACGCGGCTGTGGCAAGGCATGCAAACGGCGTCCAATGTTGTCCCAGACGTGCTCATTGGTGAGAGATCAGGAGAGTACGGTGGCCAGGGAAGCATCTGTACATCTTGCAGAGCTTGTTGGCTAATGCGAGCAGTGTGCGGTCGGGCGTTATCCTGCTGATAAAGGGCATTGGGTACCCCCTGAAGGTAGGGGAGTGTCACCGGTCGCAGCACATCATCAACGTATCGTTGGGCCGTCATAGTGCCCTGAATACGAAGTAAAGGTGACCTGGAATCATACGCGATTGCGCCCCAAACCATGATTCCACGTTGTCGCACGGTGGGGCGTTCCACAATTGCTGCCGGATTGGACCTTTCTCCACGTCGACGCCACACGCGTACACGGCGACTATCACTGGACAAGCAGAAACGCGACTCATCTGAGAACACGACCCTGTGCCATTCCGTCATCCACGTCGATCTAGCCCGGCACCATTCCAAACGTTGGCGCCTATTCGGTGGGGTCAATGGCAGTCTTCTTAGCGGACGGCATGAGTGCAAGCCATTAGCAACCAATCGACGGGAAATGGTTCTGGTCGAGATGGAATGATCTAGGGTGGCTTGCACATGTTGCAGGATGGCGGTACAAGTGGCTTGTGGGGCCGCCACTGCTTGTCGAAGGATACGCCGATCCACACGTGCTGGCGTCACTCTGGTTGCACCGGTATTCCTATAATTTGCCACATTTCCTTGTTCCAACCATCTTCTCCACAGTCGGTGCACCGTGGACGCACCAAGGTGTGTATCAGCTGCGATTTGACGTATGGACCAACCTGCCCTTTTCAGTCCGATCACCGTGCTCCTCGTAAAAGCGTCTGTCTGCATGAACTGCCTCCGTTTACGATGACCTGGCATTCTCTGTTATTACACGTGTCTTTTGACACAAGAAAAAAATTTCTACAATGATTTTCCTTGAAGAAATAACGACACGAATACTGTCCTTTCTGCAAGTTCCTTCCCTTATATCTTACTCCATGTGCGCACGAGAGCTGCGCATTTTACATCATTTGCATAACTCGGTTAGGCGCGTCTACCCTGAAATTTTCATAATTTTCTGACCACTATTTCTTGGTGTTCCATTTTCAATGTCACGCAGTGTATATGTGCCCGAAAGCTCGTATATATTTGTTCTAATAAAGAAACGCAGCCCTTGATGCTTTGTTTTATTCATTTATATACATATATATACATACATACATATATATATATACATATTGATATATATATATATTGAGATATTTAAAAGAAAAAAAGGAAATCTATTAAATAGTTAACCTATATAAGCTACCATCTTTTATATGCATTTTTTTAACTTTTCAATTTTTATTTAACAAATTGGATTGAAATTCAAATACATTTCCTATTCAATTGGATTAAAGATTGATTCGACATTTAAAAGACCGGAGTAGAATGTTTTCTATCAAATTTAACATCATTAATTTTTGAAATATATTTCTTTTTTTGAAATATTAATAAAAAAATTTAAATACATCAAAAATTTATATATATTTTTTAAAATGCTTGCATAAAAAGACTCTATTATAAGTAATCATTAGAAAAGATAAATATTTATTTTTAATAAATAAATATCTAAATAAAAATATATACTTGAATATATTGTGTTTAGACAATACTTGGATATATTATTCATAAAAAATATATATATACTTGTTTATATAATAAAACGAATATATTTTTATATTAAACGGATCGAAAAATCCTGTATTTGCCATAATATATTATTATTATGCGAAAATGTATATGTAAGAATTGCTATATTTTCAAATATATATATTTTAATTTTCTGCAATTGATTTTTTAATTAGAGTTATTAAGAATTATTATCTGTTGTTTTGATTCACAATTTTATTTAATTGTGTTAATGAAAAATACATAATTTGAGAAAAGTACTGACTGACTTAAGGCGAGTAGAATAAGGAAACCTAAAGACTTATTTACATATGTACAAAGGGATTTGAGCCGGCCAACGGGAAACAACAACAACAGATTTATATAGGGAAAGTCGCGACATCTAGTGTTAGATATAAACGGAGTAATTTGTTATATGATTTATAATTTTAAAATAAAATATAAATTTTATATAACATATATATATACCTCTATTGAAAATAGAGCAATCCATAAATAGATTTTTATTTAAAAAGGTATATATTGAATCAAATACATTCGTTTTTATCCAATATATGTCCTTTTTTAATTAAATTTATATTTATGGATTGATATTACTTGTATATATTTGTCTATATTTTATATAACAACATATATATTTTAAAAACTAATTTATTCCGAATTTTTTTCTTCATTTTAAAATGTTCGTCTGCTATATTTGAAAAAAAAAAAAGGCGCCAAAATACTTAAATTATCGTCTGCTAAGTAAATTTCGATAGCAAAATTCTTCGAAATGATCAACTTTTTTTTCTTCTTTATTTCGCCCTTTGGCAATATACAAAGAGAAATTAATAAAGGAAAATATATACATAGAGATATATTTTTAAAAATTTATTTCAATAGAATAAAAAAAAATTGGAATAAACGTTTCCGACTCTCATCTATCACGGCAACAATACATATAATTATGGCGATGACCTCGCGACTTTATAATTGGTTCTTAATGGGTTGCTTGGCTCCACGATATCCATGTAGCTTATTAATTAACTTTAATTAATCTTATTCCAATACAAATTAGTCTTGCATCTTTCTTTCATATTAGTATAATAATTATATATATTTTTAAAAAATATCTAATATAATGAAATTTGAGGAGAGCGCTGAAAATATGTATATATTATTCACGAATGCGCTATAAGTCGAATTATATTGAAGAACAGAAATTCTCGAAAGCTTGTTTAGATTTAAAATAGAAAACTCTACAAAAGGTATTTCGCCCCATTTACATATAGATCCGATACTTTAGAGGAATTGCTAAAGAAGAGGTATTTAAGAAAGCTATATGTGCATATTAGCTTTTAGGACAATAAAAACATCTGTCATCAAAAAAATTCTTTTTTTTCACAGAAATCATGTAAGTTCTCTAAGTATTTAAAATATACAAATAATAATTTATATAAAATTAGTATTTATTATTAACTAGACGAATGGCCCGGGCAACGCCCGGGGTTTACCCGAGTGCGAATATATTTTAAAAACGTTGACTTGGGTGGTCGCTATTAACAGGGTGGTCTGTATAGACAGGTGGATGTATCACACAGCTGATAACAGGGTTGTCTAGAGTGGTCGCTATAGACAGGGTGGTCTGTATAGACAGGTTTATGAGAGAGGCACAAACTTACAGGTTGTTGACGCCGCAATCCCCAGAGAGAGTGTTTTTTGTTGCATCATGCTGTGACTCACACGACGACCCGAGGTCAACAGGGGTGGAGCAGCAAGCTTAAGCCTATCACCGTCTGGCGGCGCTGCTTGCGAGTTATATCTACAATTCTGCAAATAACTCTAAGGATATTCAAGATATTCAAGAAATTATTTTTCGAAAACCTTTCCGGGGATATACCTAATAATATCCCAGAATATCATGGCTATTGGATGTATGGTTTTTGAATAACAGGGTTGTCTAGAGGGGGGCAGGGAGGACACGTGTTCCCTGACAGCCAATGAGCGCGCATTCTATCCGTGAGCTTCAGACAAACAGACAAACAGACAGAATAAGGCAAATATATAAGTAGATTTGTTAACGTGATACTCCTGTTGAAGGACTGATAAGTCCGAAAGCTTGAAAATAAAAGGTTTGTACAAGACACTCAGCACTGAAAGCTTTGTTTATTTTATTATCTGTTAAAAAAATGAAATGTGTAAATATGGGTTCTATATGTAAATATAGGTTGTGTGGTTATGTCTTGTGGAATCCCCAGGTATCTCTTGGGAGAAATCTAACAAAAACCTTTATAATTAGCTTATTAATAAACTTAATCTAAATAAGTGAACATTTATCAAACCTTATCAAATTACACTTATTTTCTCAGGTAAAAAAACTTCTAATTTACATAGTATCCCCTGATGACATTAGGAAGTAGAACTAATTGATTAATTTGAACAAATTAATCTAATGGAGGTTTTCAACCAGGTGTGCCCTTTATACATTTTTATAGTATAAAATATTCGTTTATAAAAATGTTGTTATAGGAAATTAAACTATTATAACTTTTTAATGTTTTATTTTAATTAGATTATAATCGCATCAATTCTTGTTTTGTTTATTATCTGTTGTTTTGTTGTTGTTTTACTAATTGAATGAATTATACAGAAGTATTCAAAAAATCGATGTTAAAATAAGAAATTGTTAATAATTTATTAATTACATATTAGAATATAAGCTGTGTTGCGTGTATGCAAAAATTATGGAACAAACAATAAAAATAATGATTTTTGTTTATTCGAAAATTACGGAAAGTTTATTTGAAGGAAATTTGCATATATATTGCATATTGAACTTGTAATATGTAAACACGGAAGAAATAAAATACGACGATTATGTTTATTAAGGTGAAAACATTCAAGAGTAATAATTTTTCTTTATAAATAAATATTATTAAGATCTTTAGCTTTCGGGCATGAAAGCTCTTCTACAAGAGAAAAAGATATAGGGATTATTTTATTGAATTATGAGCTTATTTCTATAGTTGATATTTTTACAATCCTATATAAATATAACTCGCTAAAAGGACAAACTCTGAATATTGATATTACACCTATTTGAACAAATTCTGACTATGCATTTTTAAAACTCCATTCAATATAAAGCCATTTGGTTTCTCGACATTTGCATATTGGTGTTTATGGCAAAGGTAGGTGAGGGAGAGAGAGAATACATATGCAAAAGTTGCACTTCTTACTTTTATAAAGATTACTGTGTATTTTCCATATTTATTTACATAGATATGCATCCTCACAAATATAACAATAAACACTAACATACAAAACATAAGGAAGTTGGAAGATTTTTATATCGCCGGTCGTCTGCATTTTTAAATATTCACCGATAGATGGCACTAAGATTATGATAATATGTAAATATGTCAAACGCATAAATATATATATTAAAAATAAAGAAGGCACATCCTAACCCACGGAAACATGTGATTTTTAGATGGCAGAGCGTATGCTCGTGGTCAGGAGATGCCTTCTTTATTTTTAATAACAACACCTGACCCACTTATCTTTTATATTTATTGAGAACATGTATTACAAAGTTTAAATTATAACCTAACTCAAAATACTCCTATTATTTCATCTATTTTAACAAAACTATTAAAAAGAAAACTTTTCCCCATTTTTTTCAATGATATTTCAATGGGGAACGATATTTCTCAAAAAGTAAACAAATAATAAAAAAATAAATCATTGATATTTTCGAAAGAGAGAGAGAAGCCATTTCTGTCCACAATGGGAAGTCATTCCAAGAGCAGTTTTCTATGATCAAAAATGGAGGTAAACATACACATTTCGGCCCAATTTCGTGACATTTCCGACAATCTTCCCGATATTTCCTGGAGCTCTTTCTCTTCTGCTGCTCTTTTTTTTATATCAGTAGCCGACTTTTGGAAGAAAATGGACACTAACGTTTTTTTTTTTTTAACCCATTTTCTCGATTTTACTCTAATAGGCAGCCCAATTTAATAATAACTCTAACCAATATGTAGCAGAGTTAAGTATAGTTAGGTTAATATGTGTTATATTGGCATATACCCTTCTTTAACCAATCTCTTCTTTTTCATCACAAGCTTGATTTGTTTAGATCAGGTTAAAATAAGTTATATTTGCATATATAGACTTCTTCAACCATATATCTGTGATTTTATATGAGTTTAGGAGTATATTTGCATATAAAACCTTTTTAAATTAATATATATATATATTATTAGATGTAATCTTGAGTAAGACTTGATTAGGTTGAGATTGTAGGTTACATATTTGCATATAACTTTATTTAATCAATTTATTTATTCTCAAATCTCCCTAATTTAATTAATTTAGATTAATATGCTAGGTAATATAATTTGCATATTAAAATGTTTCATCTAATATCTGTGTTATACCACAATCTCTTAATTTATAATAAGTTAAATTAATATAATGGAATATTTTGAATATATCATTATTATCCCAATACAAATTGTTTCTCCGGTAAATATAGTATTAGGTAATATAATATTTGCATATATATGTATATATATATATATAGAATATAATACCTTTATATATTTTCATTTATCAATATATTAGACCCTAAAAATAATATTCACTGAATAAAATACCAATTTAAATTCGTTACTATAAAAGCAGACTTCCTTTCCCGCCAAAATAATAAACGGACCAATTGATAAAATTAAAATAATGAATTCAGGTAAAAGTAATAGATATATAATTTAATATTATAAATATATATTTCTCTATATATATATTTCAAAGAATATAATACAATATATTATATATAATATAATTTTATAAGATAAATTAATTTTAATTTAAGAATATATAAAGGCATTCTTTTTTCGTTTCCCGCCAAAAGAATAAACGACCAATTGATAAAGGTAAAATAATGAGTTGGAGAAAAAGTAAAATTGGACCAATTTATTACATTTTTTACTCTGATAAAATTCAGTGAGTTATTTATCTTTATTGGACTATAGAATACATTTTTACATATCTTACTCACTTTTTTCAACAAATATTTTAAAGTTTTAATTTTTATATTTTCTAAAATAAACGTCTTTTATTTATATAAACAATAAAAGTAGATATAATACTATTACGATGCACTAGCGCGCCACTGTTATGAAAATTTGAAACTATTTTAGACGCGTAAGATTCTTTTTGAAATTTAACAATTTCTACCGCCCTTACTGCAATGGAATAATTA
This sequence comes from Cordylochernes scorpioides, assembly GCA_030710605.1. NCBI lineage: Eukaryota > Metazoa > Arthropoda > Arachnida > Pseudoscorpiones > Chernetidae > Cordylochernes > Cordylochernes scorpioides. Next base: position 55,408,724 of record CP092884.1, read on the forward strand.
ATGGGAGGGCCTGGCTTATCAGTGGTGAACCCTCACAGCGGTTTCGCCAGTTTAATAATTATTATAACTATTATAGATTCATATTTGTTGATTAAGAGAGGAAACAATAAATTTTACTTGGACTACCTCGTGTATGCATACAATTAAGATAAATTCAAACTATGTAAATATTTGTTAGAAATAAAAGTTGCATATCCTGACCGTGCTCACAAGTGCATCTCTAGATGGCAGAGCGCCATCTAGTAAAACAAAAATAAACTAAACGTTTTTTTACTTGTTCCGTGATATTTGACCAACCCAATTTCTTGATAAATAAAGAAAAGTCAACCAAGTACGCGTTTCGGGCTGTTGGCCCTCGTTAGCGTGGTGCAGACTGTACCTCTACTACCAAATATTTTGTTCCAGAGGCTTCCTGATAAATCAAGAAATATTTGTTAGCAAATTTAAAATATAAGAGGCTTTTAAGACGAATAATCCTTTCAATAATTATAATAACGAAAAGATTCAAAAAGGATGAGTTTCTTTATTTGAAAAATAAATTCGAGCTTTCGGGCGTAAGCTGCCCTTCTACAGGAATAATGGATATAATTTTAAGTAGTCATGTATTTACAGTTATTTATAACTGTATAAATATGTATAAATATTTATAACTGTAAATACATGACTACTTAAAATTATATCCATTATTCCTGTAGAAGGGCAGCTTACGCCCGAAAGCTCGAATTTATTTTTCAAATAAAGAAACTTATCCTTTTTGAA
>CP092884.1:55419325-55483186 GCA_030710605.1 Cordylochernes scorpioides
GATCCAATATATACATTTTAAATTAAATATATTTGCATATAAGCTATTATTATTACATTGGGATATTACTTTTAGTATATCCGGCTTCCTATAAATATAAAGTAATAAATAAATCATTTTAAAAATAAATATTGTAGAAAGTAAAAATTGCTAATAAATAATTCAACGGAACTTTCTCTATGGAAAAAAAAAACTATGAAAGAAGGCTTTTTGTGTGAAGAATAAGATTTTTTTTTTTTCAAATATGTATATAAACAAAATTAGCAAGCTATTCAAATTGGCAATAAAACAATTTTATTTTCAAAATTGGAATCTTTAATGAGAATTATTTAAAGCAAACGTGTTTATGCCTATCAAATTTTTCTTTTGATATTAAAACATTTCATTTATAATAACATACACCCAACAAAATGAAATTTTAAAATTATTTATTTAATAGCTAATTTTACTATTTTTATCTCTTTTTTATATTTATATTTTTAACAACATAACTATAAAATCTTGTGTTTCAAAACTTTTAATAGATATAAATTAGAAATAATAATATAATTTTATAAAATATTATATATATATATATATATATAAAGGTTTTATAATATTTAAAGAAAGTTATAGAAAATTTTGTGTCGAATTGAAAGTATAATGTCATTATAGCAAGCTATTACTGAACGATAAAGTAGAATTAATTCTCTAATACAACTATCTTTCATATAAATTATATTTAATTCTACATATATATATTGAAAATAGAGCAATCTATAAATAAATCTTTAATTAAAAAGGCATATATTGGATCAAAATATAATTTATTCTATTTAGGTTGGCGTTCAGCCAACTGAAATATTGGTAAAATAAATTATATTTTGATCCAATATACGCATTTTTAATCATATATATATGTCGTATAGTAAATTTTTCCAAAGTTTCAATATCTGGAAATGACAATTAAGCAGTCGTTAGGCCTTTTTCCTACTTCTTTATTATAAGCAATCAGCGCGAGGCCACACACACTGTGACTTGAGAAGCGACTGACGTGAGGGGCGTAGAAGAAAAAAAAATTCTTGGTTAAATTTACATATTTGCAAAATGTTCCGTGCCGGCCAGAAGAAAACAACAATGAATTTACATGTTTAAAAAATGTATTTGGCAATTTGTGAAACAATTTAGACAAAAATAAAAGATTACTATATACAAAATATATCACTACCCCCACGAAGAGAAAAAAAAAATAATAATACAAAAAAAACTTCCCTTCTTTTTTTTTTTTTACAATGGTGGCTGGGAGGGGAAGGATGGTAAAGGACAAGATATATTTTGAACAACAAAGAAAAAAGAGAGAAAAAGAGAGAAAAAAAAACTATACATACAATAATTTTATATACAAGAAAAGATGTTAGATGTGTTAGGATGACCAAAGTTCTGTTAGTTGGGATCACAGAAAAGGTGCCCAAAAACTTAACTAACATAATGCAGATAACTGGGGAAAAAATTTCTGAATATCAAGCACTACATGTTTACATACCCTCATACACATAGGTAAAATCCCATTCAATAGCAACTTTTATTGCTGAATGGAAGTATGCAAAATTTAGGGTTAGTAGTGGAAAAACTTGCTTGTTAAACTAAGTGCCCAAGCATTGTTCCAGGTCCTCTTCTTGAAATGGAAAAATTGTTTTTAGGTTTTCCTCGATATCTTCAAATACTGGTTCCCAGAGTCTTATTTTAGAAATATTAACTATTGTTGTACGTTTATTTTCGGGTTGACATGGCTTATCTATTTCTATTGTTTGGGGGGAAGGTATGGCAATTATCGTATAAGGTTCTGGGTAAAAAGCTGGCATAAGTTTACCTTGGCCTGATTGGTAAGGGATCTTATACAGTACCTTATCTCCTATTTTTAAATTGGGCGCTTTATGGGATTCATTATATCTTTTGACTAATTTAAGATGCAGTTTTTTTGTGTTATCATTGGCGGTTTTCCTAGCTTCTTCTATGGGGGGATAGGCTATTGTTAGGTCACTGGTATAAAATGGATCAATGCCGAAAAGTAAATAAACGGGAGGAATTGTAGTTATTGAATGGGGAGTATTCCTATATTCTTCTAATGCTTTTTGTAATAGTTTGTGCCATGGAATTCTGGGATTTTGTTGATGGTGGAGTCTTAACTTCGAAATGATAGTGGCATTAGCCCTTTCTACCAGCCCATTACATTGTGGATGAGAAGGGGACGTCATAACGTGTTTTATGCCTTTTTCCTGTATGAATTTATTGAATCTTTTGGAGACAAATGAGGGATGTCTGTCGGTAACAATAATCTTTGGCTTACCTATACTTAATAATTGATTTATAATATTCATATACGTTGCTATCGAGGTACTTTTAGAAGGAAAAGCCCAAATGTATCTAGAGTGATGATCCACTACTACATGAAGGCAATTTTTTGTACTATTATATTCTCCTAAGCCTAAAATACTGTCAAGAGCAACTACATCAAATGGTTTCTCAGCCAGCGGTAAAGTACCCATGAGTCCATATGAAGGTGTAGTCGGCTTCTTTACAGATTGACATGTTTTGCATTTCAAAATATAATTTTTTATTTTACCTATCATACCTTTAAAATAATATTGTGTTGATATTACCCTAGCCATTGCACTAATACCTGGGTGTCCTAAACTTTCATGGGCCTTAATTATCAATTCTTGTTGTAAGGATGGTGGTACTACTATTCTATCTTTATTTTTTAATCGAATATAAGTGATATTGTCTTTATTGAAATATAATTTAGATGAAGGCTTAGCTAAGGATTCTTGTCCTTCTTTTAAGTCTTGTATGGATAGGAAGCAAGAATATGGTAAGCGGGACAACATGTCAGCTTCATAATTCTCACATCCTTTATTATATTTGAATTCTAAATCATATTCTGATAATCTTAATGACCATCGAAATAGTCTACCATTTGTATGTTTGAAATTATTTAACCAAATTAATGCTTTATGGTCAGTGTGAACTATTACCCGCTGACCTGAAATGTAGGGATGGTATCTCTTGCACGTTTCTATTATTGCTAATAATTCCAGCTCTGTGATGGTATATTTGGATTCTGCCCCCCTTAAGGCCCTACTATAAAACGCTATGGGTTTCATTGTGCCATCAGGATACTCCTGTTTGAGCACGCCTCCTAAACCTGCAGTACTAGCATCACAAAAGATATGCGTAGTTAATAACGGATTATAAATTTGGAGGATTGGTTTTGAAACTAATGCTTCTTTAAGAGCCTCAAAACTTTTTTGGCATTCGTCAGTCCATGTAAATTTTATATCTTTTTTCAAAAGATTATTTAAGGGAGCTCTTAATTTATTAAAATGATTTATAAACTTAGCATAATGTGTAACGCTTCCTAAAAATGATCTTAAGCACCTAACATTACGAGGAGGTGGCAATGATTTAATTATATCAACATTAATGCCTGAGGGAGACATTTGGTCTCCAAAAATTTCATAACCTAAATAATTTATCTTTTTCATAAAAAATAAACACTTTTCCTTCCTAAGTTGGATACCCTCTTTTTGTAGAATTTCAAATATTTCCTTAAGATGTTCCAAATGGGATTGCGTATCGTTTGAAAAAACCAATATATCATCAAAATAAGAAATTACATTTTTAAGGTCATATTTTTGTAATATTGAACTAAGTATCCTATTAAAGATGGCGGGAGCTGTACGTAGACCAAATGGTAGTCTACACCATTGATAGGAACCTTCTGTGGTGGTAAAACATGTCATGTATTGATCCTTTTCATGCAAGGAAACAGTCCAGTAGGCACTTAAAATGTCAAGACATGAGAATACTTTCGACCCTTGAACCTTCTGGATGATATTTTCAATTAACGGAATTGGAAAACTGTCACCTATTAATTTTGAATTTAATTTTCTAAAGTCAATACATAGTCTAGTCTTATCACTTTCTCCTTTTTTACGGGCTAGGGTTACTGGCGAACTGTATGGTGATGAAGCAGGCTTAATTATGCCATATTTCAACAACTGACTAATTTGTTCTTTAATTGTTCCGTTATCCTTTAGATTATGTCTATAAGGTCTGAGACAAACAGGAGTCTTATCTCTGAGTGTTAATCTCGGGGGATCTACCTTTAAAGGTCTAACATTATACTTATTTTCACCAAAAATATCATCATAGTCATTCATCAAAACATGGAAATTATTTCCAAGTCTGACGTCATTATGTATATAACTATCTTCTGAGTTTGGTAAAGGCAAAGGTCGGAAGTTTGGTTGATAAATAGGTCTCGATTTAAAACAAGAAGGAAAATATATGTTAGATTGATTTATAGTTTTACCTATGGCATGTACATTTTTTATACGATTACATTTCCCTGATAGTCTTAAACAATAATTATGTTTGTTGCAATATTTAGCAGATCTAACAAGACTTAAATAATTTTTAGAATTATCATATTGTAAGGCATCAAGTTCTTCTTTAGAAAAAGTATAATCAAAATTAGATAAAACACCATCATTTTGTATAATAACATTTTTATCAAAATCAATCTTTAGTTTAAAATATTTTAGGTACTTTGTGGACATTATCAAACAGTTCAAATTAGGATTATCTATAATATAAAACAAAATATTTTTAGTTATAATTCCAATTTTTATATTCAAACAAATCTGGCCTTTTATGTTAACATTATTAGATACAGTACTTATTTTGTCGTAACTAGAAATATTTATGTTATTTGAAAAATTCTTGGGCAAAAAATGAGTAGGTAAAATATTAATCTCACTACCTGAATCAAAAAGAATCATAAACATACCCAGGAACCATGAGTCTGCTGCCCCCACATCCGCTCTGATCCCCGGGCACCGTCAGCATCCCACTTGGCCTTGATTACCGGGGTTCGACGCACTTTGTAGGCCGATGGATGAAGTCCCAGGATGGCCAGGTTCGTGGAGTTGGCCGGCGTTGACATCTCCATGCTGCGGCGTGATAGATCGCCACCGCGAGGCCATGTTGGGGCGATTTCCTCCAGCAAAGTTGTTCCTCCGTTCGTTATTCCATCTTCCGTCTCTTTGTTGAGTTGTGTGCTCCAAAGATTCGGCAATACGAAGCCAGTCCTCTAAGGAATGTGGCGAGGAAGCAATCAGAAACTTCTCGAGTGGGCCGGCACCAGATGTAAGGGATTCCAAGAGTAAATCCTTTGGCATGTGTAGTTGTGTGCCAATTTTTACCTTTTCAAAATAATAACCACGAACTGATTGCGTCTCTTGCTTAGTTAGTTGCCAGAACTTTTTATGTAGCCCGCGTTCAAACTCTGGGAAGAAGGTCATCATCCTAGAATGTAAATCTTCCAAGGTGTCAATTTCGTCACAAATTGTGGCATAAATCTCAAGAGCATTGCCCTTAAAAAGAGTGGGTATCATGAAAAGAGCATCTTCTTGTTTGATATTCCGGAGCTTGATTTGTTGGTTGAAAACCTTCAGCCATTGTGAGTATTTAAGCCCTTCTTCAGGGTTAAAGCTTGGTATCAAATCTTTAGGGCAATATTCCATATTCGAATTTTCTTTGAGATCAGTTTTATTAATAAATGAAGTATTTTTTGGGCTTACCTTCCTCTTTCCCATGCCTTGAGAATAAGTAAAATTTCCGCGAACAAGTTTGAATCCTGTCGACTATTTGTCGTATAGTAAATTTTTCCAAAGTTTCAATATCTGGAAATGACAATTAAGCAGTCGTTAGGCCTTTTTCCTACTTCTTTATTATAAGCAATCAGCGCGAGGCCACACACACTGTGACTTGAGAAGCGACTGACGTGAGGGGCGTAGAAGAAAAAAAAATTCTTGGTTAAATTTACATATTTGCAAAATGTTCCGTGCCGGCCAGAAGAAAACAACAATGAATTTACATGTTTAAAAAATGTATTTGGCAATTTGTGAAACAATTTAGACAAAAATAAAAGATTACTATATACAAAATATATCATATATATATGTCATAATTTGTATATAATTGTATGCACCCCGACCCACTATGCATGTACAATGTATGATTTTCAAAGATTTAATAAAGAATAAGGTAACTGGAGGAAAGAAAGTAACAAAAAGACATAGGAAGTAGATCTAGAAGAGAACATAATTATTAATAACGTCACAGTTAACCTTCTGACCCCGGAAACCCTGCGAGCTAAGTTTAAACCAATATTTCCGGACAAGACAGGACGTATCTGGTGACCAGAAGTTATAAAAGTTTGAGAGACGCCCAATTTCCGGAACAAGACCGGACGTATTTGATAGCCGCGGAAGTAAATAGAGTCGAACTAACACCCGATACTTCCTATCAGGCCGGGCATATCTTTCACCAAAGAAAGCCGCCGGTCCAATTAGGAAGGAATAACTAAATAGGTCAACCAATAGAAAAACGGGCACGTTCCATCCTTCGACCAATGGGAAGGAAGACAACTCGTGGTGTTAAATCGAAAGACAAGAATTGTCAGTTGTGCTTTGGCTCCTATCGGAACAACACCTACAGTGGCTTCTTCGCTCCCAACAAGGTAACATCTGCTCTCTAGACCTCTCTCCCTCCGCTCAGCCCATAGCTAAGTCAATCACCGCCATGTGATCAGATAATTAACAATCCAAATCGCTCCGCTCTTCTCAAGCTTTCTTTCCTCCAACCCAGTTGCCTTTTATTTTCAAACCCCATCACGTGTCCTGATTATTCCTAACTGTATGCTTCAACTTCCACTCAAACGACTGCGTTTCAACCAATCCTCACCATTCAAATCGAACAACAAGAAATTCCGCAACGATATTGTCACAGAACGGTTAAGTCGACAGGATTCTACAACAGTGTAATACATTAAATATTGCAGTGTAATAACTTTGGATATATTACATATATTATATAATTGCATATCTTTATCCGCCGCTCTCAACATTTTAAATTCTTAAAATTAAAGTTATTTCGACCAGTGAATATTTTTATTATTGAGAAAAAAATTATTCAGGAATATAATAAAACGATTGAAAGAACACACTTACAATATGAAGACCGAAGATCCTAGATCCCTCATATTTCAGCACACCAGGAACACCAGCCATAAATTCAATTTAGACAGTCCAACTTGCCACTACAGCAACATAACCACCAAATCTCCGAGGGATTAATCCTTGAATCCCTGATTTCTAAACAACACAATAACATTAATCGTAGAATAGACATCCCAGAACAATTTCGCCATATTTCATACTACAAAAATCAGATCTCTCGCTCATCCAATTCATAGGCTAAAACTTAACTTTATTAAAAGATTGAAATATAAGATTAGTTTCCTACCAAATTGAAAAACATAGTAAAATAGTAATAATATATGTAAATTTGATATTTTTCTTCCACGCTAAATTCATGTAAAAATTTGTAACAAATTAAATGTATATAAATGTCTCTCAAAAAAACAAATAGTTCATTTTTGCCTGTAGAAGGGCGGTTCTAGCCGATAGCTCGCGTATATTATAATAAAAGGAAACTCTTTGCGGATGGTTTTAGTTTGTTCTTTTAATTCATTCATATGTAATTCCTCATTTCTAAGATATAAGGTAACAATACTCTATTTTCAATAAATAAATAATTTGTGAAGCCTTTGCTGCAACGCTGTTACCGAAAGGGCTTGTATCATTTTTATTTGTATATCTGAATAGATACAATATAATAGATATATATTCAAAATAATTTATTTTTCTTTATTTTCGATACTTTTTTAAATTTATATTTTGAAAAGGCTATATACATTATTTTTAGTGAACTATATAGATATTAAGTACTTTACACAGCTGCTAAGTGTTTTTATACCGCAATTTACATGTATAAATTGGGGGGGGGGGGGGGGGGGTGGTCGGTGGAAAGATGGTCTAAACCGTTGGTGTTCAATCGCTACGACCCGAGTTCGATTCCCGCATTGGGTAATTTTTTTCTGATTAAAAAAAAAATTCTCTAATGGCCCCCGATTCTTGCAAATGTCCAACCCCACCAGCGAGTGCAAGTAACCAAACGGGGCTTTAGCATATTTGTAAGTGCAAATTCGAACTGCTTTTTACAGGTGTAGACATGTGGTGCACTTACAGTAAAAGCAGTCGCCTACTTCTATCCAACATGATTATCATGGCTTGTACCACATGTTCTAGGAATAAACAAAAAAAGCTAAAAATTAAATTTTATTCAGATTTAATTCTTCAAGATATATTTATATAAAACAATACCATATCTTCAATAAATAAATAATTTGTGAAGCTTCATTTCAATGTGTTTACCGAAAGGCTGCGTATCATATTCATTTGTATTATTGTTGCTAAATTATATATATATATATATATTTTTTTTTTCAGTGTGAAGAAGGGGATTTATTACAAAATTACGGAGAATCAAATTAATCAAGGCATTAGAACAATGAAGGACCGAAGGAACAGCGCCATTGGTATAGTAAAGGAGTGGAAGTATTAAAACAGTGCAGAATCGAAGGAGAAAGAAGTAGCGGAGGTATTGCAGGATTCCAAAAACAGCAGCATTGGTTCAGTGAAGCAGCGAAGGTATTTCATGATCCCAGAAACAGAAGAATTGTACAGTGAAGGAGCGAAGGTATTTCATGATCCCAGAAACAGTGGTATTGGTACAGTGAAGCAGCGAAGGTATTTCATGATCCCAGAAACAGCAGAATTGGTACAGTGAAGCAGCGAAGGTATTTCATGATCCCAGAAACAGCAGAATTGGTACAGTGAAGCAGCGAAGGTATTTCATGATCCCAGAAACAGCAGAATTGGTACAGTGAAGCAGCGAAGGTATTTCATGATCCCAGAAACAGCAGAATTGGTACAGTGAAGCAGCGAAGGTATTTCATGATCCCAGAAACAGCAGAATTGGTACAGTGAAGCAGCGAAGGTATTTCATGATCCCAGAAACAGCAGAATTGTACAGTGAATTATTTTAATTTATCTTCGGGAATAGTTAATTGATTGAATTTGACATTAAGCTTATTCCCCGATTTAAATTTAGTTTTTACCACGTCAAAATTTTCTTCAACCTCTTTTAGTTTAGGTTGCTCTACCTCATAACTGTTCTTCATGCCGATCTCAATATTGGATATTATTTTTTCATGATTACTATATTGTAACTTTTTTACAACATTCTTTAATTCGTGATTTTCAATTAGTACGGCCTCACATTTTTTCTTCACTTCGATGAATTCCTTTTGTAATGCAGAGATACGTTGATCTTGCTTGACATTATGGACCGTTTGAATGGCCAAGTAGGCTCCCAAAACATTTCTTATTGGGGATGAAAATATATGCTTAAGGCTGATATATCTCAGAGGCATACTTTCTAGAATGACGCTAAATTATATTTATAAAACTTTCATATTTTCCCTTAATTTTTCTCATTGTTTTGAGATCTAAATTTCAAAAAGCTATATATATTATTTTTAGAAAAATACAAAGATTTTAGGAACATGACCCACAGAGAAGCTGTTGAATGTTTTTTACCGCAATTTACAAATAAAAAATGACATTTGTCTATTTGTATTTCTTCATTTCTAAGATGTAAGGTAAGAAGACCCTGTGGGGGTCAGTGAAATCTACATCTAACAACCATACAATAGAGTTTCCCTAAAAATGAATAAACTCAATTTCAATTGAAACCATGTTTCATTTGCATATCCCAGTATTACATCAGTCCTTACTTAAAATCGTGTTTAATATTAAATGATAAATATTAACTTCTTTTTTTAACTTATATATAAAATATAAAATGATTACTGTTCTACTAAATGGCGCTCTGCCATCTAAAAAACATACATGTTATGCCTAATTTATATTATGCCTAATTATGTCCATACATTATATGTTTATATAATACCCTAGCGCGCAATCTGTAATGAGAATTCGAAACTATTATGGACACGGTATGGTAGATTAAACTGGAGAAACCACTGGGAGGGTTCACCACTGATGAGCCAGGCCCTCCCATTAATTTTTCCATTGCAGTAAGGGTAGTAGAAATTGTTTAATTTTTAAAAGAATCATACGTGTCTATAATAGTTTCGAATTCTCATATATAATATGTCTATCATTTAGTTTCAATATCAACACCTGACCTTTTTTATCTTATACTAGCGAACCCGGCCACGCGTTGCTGTGGCAAAATTTTAATATGTCAAATTAACATTATACTAAACTATTCAGTACAGTAAAGTTAATATTCACTTATAAAGATAAAAATGTTTTAGCCGGTATAAAGCCCTACGGGATTGAGAATGGAACGTTGTAAATATTTTTATTATTGAGAAAAAAGCGGCAATTCCTGATCGTGTAACTAAAATGTTGCTGATGGCTTGCGCCATCTATCGGAATAAATATCAACTAATCGTTGATTTTTAATTATTTATTCATTCCAGAATTGGTCAAATATATATATATACCGTTTCTTGATAATAAAATTCTCGATTTAATCACCTGATCCAAGTACAAATTAACTTTTGTACTATTTTACATATATACATACACTGCGTGACATTGAAAATGGAACACCAAGAAATAGTGGCCAGAAAGTGATGAAACTCGGCAGACAGAGAGAGACAGGGACGAACAATAAGTGATCTTTATTTCAAAATGATAGTCATAATACAGAGCGAGAACGGCGTCGGCTTAGTAGCAAGTAGGACCACCGCGGACGGCGATGCACGCAGCAACACGTCTAGGTAGAGAGTCAATCAGAGTACGGATGGCGTCCTGAGGGATGGCTCTCCATTCCCTCTCAACCATTTTCCACAGTTCGTCTTCTGAACGCGGCTGTGGCAAGGCATGCAAACGGCGTCCAATGTTGTCCCAGACGTGCTCGATTGGTGAGAGATCAGGAGAGTACGGTGGCCAGGGAAGCATCTGTACATCTTGCAGAGCTTGTTGGCTAATGCGAGCAGTGTGCGGTCGGGCGTTATCCTGCTGATAAAGGGCATTGGGTACCCCCTGAAGGTAGGGGAGTGTCACCGGTCGCAGCACATCATCAACGTATCGTTGGGCCGTCATAGTGCCCTGAATACGAAGTAAAGGTGACCTGGAATCATACGCGATTGCGCCCCAAACCATGATTCCACGTTGTCGCACGGTGGGGCGTTCCACAATTGCTGCCGGATTGGACCTTTCTCCACGTCGACGCCACACGCGTACACGGCGACTATCACTGGACAAGCAGAAACGCGACTCATCTGAGAACACGACCCTGTGCCATTCCGTCATCCACGTCGAGCTAGCCCGGCACCATTCCAAACGTTGGCGCCTATTCGGTGGGGTCAATGGCAGTCTTCTTAGCGGACGGCACGAGTGCAAGCCATTAGCAACCAATCGACGGGAAATGGTTCTGGTCGAGATGGAATGATCTAGGGTGTCTTGCACATGTTGCAGGATGGCGGTACAAGTGGCTTGTGGGGCCGCCACTGCTTGTCGAAGGATACGCCGATCCACACGTGCTGGCGTCGCTCTGGTTGCACCGGTATTCCTATAATTTGCCACATTTCCTTGTTCCAACCATCTTCTCCACAGTCGGTGCACCGTGGACGCACCAAGGTGTGTATCAGCTGCGATTTGACGTATGGACCAACCTGCCCTTTTCAGTCCGATCACCGTGCCCCTCGTAAAAGCGTCTGTCTGCATGAACTGCCTCCGTTTACGATGACCTGGCATTCTCTGTTATTACACGTGTCTTTTGACACAAGAACAAAATTTCTACAATGATTTTCCTTGAAGAAATAACGACACGAATACTGTCCTTTCTGCAAGTTCCTTCCCTTATATCTTACTCCATGTGCGCACGAGAGCTGCGCATTTTACATCATTTGCATAACTCGGTTAGGCGCGTCTACCCTGAAATTTTCATAATTTTCTGGCCACTATTTCTTGGTGTTCCATTTTCAATGTCACGCAGTGTATATGTGCCCGAAAGCTCGTATATATTTGTTCTAATAAAGAAACGCAGCCCTTGATGCTTTGTTTTATTCATTTATATACATATATATACATACATACATACATATATATAAATACATATTGATATATATATATATTGAGATATTTAAAAGAAAAAAGGAAATCTATTAAATAGTTAACCAATATAAGCTACCATTTTTTATATGCATTTTTTTAACTTTTCAATTTTTATTTAACAAATTAGATTGAAATTCAAATACATTTCCTATTCAATTGGATTAAAGATTGATTCGACATTTAAAAGACCGGAGTAGAATGTTTTCTATCAAATTTAACATCATTAATTTTTGAAATATATTTCTTTTTTTGAAATATTAATAAAAAAATTTAAATACATCAAAAATTTATATATATATTTTAAAATGCTTGCATAAAAAGACTCTATTATAAGTAATCATTAGAAAAGATAAATATTTATTTTTAATAAATAAATATCTAAATAAAAATATATACTTGAATATATTGTGTTTAGACAATACTTGGATATATTATTCATGAAAAAATATATATATACTTGTTTATATAATAAAACGGATATATTTTTTATATTAAACGGATCGAAAAATCCTGTATTTGCCATAATATATTATTATTATGCGAAAATTGTTATGTAAGAATTGCTATATTTTCAAATATATATACAGTAAAACTCCTCAAATTCGGAAAGCTTGGGGCGCAAGGTATTCCGAATTTGAGGATTTTCCGAATTTGAGAGAGTTAGATTTGTGAATATTTATGTGGCATAAATAGGCATTTAGATGACTGAGACAAAGATTTGAAGCATATGAACAATTTTAGGTTGAATATTATATGTACATTACATAATTTTAATTACGGTTTTTAATCAAATGTTCCTTGACTTTTATGAGTTTTGAGCATGAAACCGATGAAAAATAGTAAAATATTTTATTATGTATGTAAAGCAATTGATGGCCAAGTAAGTTATGGCTTGGCAAAGAAGTTGCTGATTGTTGTCTGTTTCTTTGGCTTGTTTAACAAAGCTTCTTCTTCTCTCATAAGCATAGTTCGAAGACTATTGATGGTGTTGTAGCTTGCAAGCATTTCTGGTTCAGTGCGCTTTTCCAAATATTTTAATGCAACATCCAAACTTTTCAACGCTTCGCATCTGGGAACATCTAACTTTTCACCAACTTAAGAATTCGGTACTTGCCTCGTTTTTGCCGCTCCTCTTTGGATGCCATTTTGTTGAAGAACAAACTTGTAAATGCAAAAAATTGAGAGTTGAATAAAAGAATTTGAAACTTACAATGTCTGAAAATGTTTGATAATTTGAACTTTAGGTGAATCAACTTTGCAATAAAAAATGCGTGAATGGCTTATGACGTAATAATGATGCCTTCTTATTGGACAATATCCTAAACTAAGCACAAAGGTCAAATGAAACTGTTGATTTATTTAAGCTTTTAAAAAAGGGGATAAAGCCCTAATTAGCGATTATAAATAATCGGTAAAAGTAAATTACTTAAACACTTAAATTAAAAATAAATTACTAATAAAAATTAAATTAAATAAAATAAAAGCAAAGCAAAAGTAAAAGTAAATAAAATAAAATAAAATAAAATAATGTTGAAATATCAACAAAATAAAAGCATGTGAAAATTGATTTTTTGTATGTAAAAAAAACATTACAATACTTTCCGAATTTCAGAATTTCCGAATTTGAGGAGTTCTACTGTATTTTAATTTTCTGCCATTGATTTTTTAATTAGAGTTATTAAGAATTATTAGCTGTTGTTTTGATTCACAATTTTATTTAATTGTGTTAATGAAAATACATAATTTGAGAAAAGTACTGACTGACTTAAGGCGAGTAGAATAAGGAAACCTAAAGACTTATTTACATATGTACAAAGGGATTTGAGCCGGCCAACGGGAAACAACAACAACAGATTTATATAGGGAAAGTCGCGACATCTAGTGTTAGATATAAACGGAGTAATTTGTTATATGATTTATAATTTTAAAATAAAATATAAATTTTATATAACATATATATATACCTCTATTGAAAATAGAGCAATCCATAAATAGATTTTTATTTAAAAAGGTATATATTGAATCAAATACATTCGTTTTTATCCAATATATGTCCTTTTTTAATTAAATTTATATTTATGGATTGATATTACTTGTATATATTTGTCTATATTTTATATAACAACATATATATTTTAAAAACTAATTTATTCCGAATTTTTTTCTTCATTTTAAAATGTTCGTCTGCTATATTTGAAAAAAAAAGGCGCCAAAATACTTAAATTATCGTCTGCTAAGTAAATTTCGATATCAAAATTCTTCGAAATGACCAATTTTTTTTTCTTCTTTATTTCGCCCTTTGGCAATATACAAAGAGAATTTTTAAATAAGAAAATATGTATATATAGAGATATTTTTTAAAAATTTATTTCAATAGAATAAAAAAAAATTGGAATAAACGTTTCCGACTCTCATCTATCACGGCAACAATACATATAATTATGGCGATGACCTCGCGACTTTATAATTGGTTCTTAATGGGTTGCTTGGCTCCACGATATCCATGTAGCTTATTAATTAACTTTAATTAATCTTATTCCAATACAAATTAGTCTTGCCTCTTTCTTTCATATTAGTATAATAATTATATATATTTTTAAAAATCTAATATAATATTTTTTTTGTGAAAGAGCGATAATATTATTTACATATTATTCACGAATGCGCTATAAGTCGAATTATGTTGAAGAATAGAAATCCTCGAAAGCTCGTTTAGATTTAAAATAGAAAAGTGTACAAGAGATATTTCACCTCATTTACATATATATCCGACACTTTAGAGGAATTGCTAGTGAAGATGTATTTAAGAAAGCTCTATGTACATATTGGCTTTTAGGGGACAATAAAAACATCTGTCATGAAAATAAAATTCACAGAAATCATGTAAGATATCTAAGTATTTAAAATATGTAAATGATAATTTGTATAAAATTAGTATTTATTATTAATTTGTTAACGTGATACCCCTGTTGAAGGACTGATAAGTCCGAAAGCTTGAAAATAAAAGGTTTGTACAAGACACTCAGCACTGAAAGCTTTATTTATTTTTTATTATCTGTTCAAAAAAATGAAATGTGTAAATATGGTTTCTATCGTTGTGTGGTTATGTCTTGTGGAACGTATCTCTTGGGAGAAATCTAACAAAAACCTTTATAATTAGCTTATTAATAAACTTAATCTAAATAAGTGAACATTTATCAAACCTTATCAAATTACACTTATTTTCTCAGGTAAAAAAAACTTCTAATTTACATAGTATCCCCTGATGACATTAGGAAGTAGAACTAATTGATTAATTTGAACAAATTAATCTAATGGAGGTTTTCAACCAGGTGTGCCCTTTATACATTTTTATGTTATAAAATTTCGTTTATAAAAATGTTGTTATAGGAAATTAAACTATTATAACTTTTTTAATGTTTTATTTTAATTAGATTATAATCGCATCAATTCTTGTTTTGTTTATTATCTGTTGTTTTGTTGTTGTTTTACTTATTGAATTAATTATATAGAAGTCTTCGAAAAATCGATGTTAAAATAAGAAATTGTTAATAATTTATTATTACATATTGGAATATAAGCTGTGTTGCGTGTATGCAAAAGTTATGGAACAAACAATAAAATAATGATTTTTGTTTATTCGAAAATTACGGAAAGTTTATTTGAAGGAAATTTGCATATATATTGCATATTGAACTTGTAATATGTAAACACGGAAGAAATAAAATACGACGACTATGTTTATTAAGGTGAAAACATTAGGCGCTTCGAGTGTAATAAGTTTTTCTTTAAATTTAAATATTATTCAGATCTCTCTCTCTCTCTTTAGCTTTCGGCAATGAAAGCTCTTTTTCAGTTAAAACACGATACCATTGATACAGGGGATTAATTTATTGAATTTTGAGTTTATGTTTATATTTATAATTTTTACAATCCTATATAAATATAACTCACCGAAAAGACAAACTCTAACTATTGATATAACACCTATTTGAACAAATTCTGATCTATTCATTTTAAATTTTTCTTTCAATATAAAATTATTTCGTTTCCCAACATTTGCATATTGGTGTTTATGGCAAAAGTGGGTGAAGAAAAGAGAATACATGGCAAAAGTTGCACCTCTCACTTTTATAAGGAGTACGGGGGGTATTTTCCATATTTATTTACATAGATATGCACCCACACAAATATAACAATAAAAACTAACATACAAAACATAAAGAAGTTGGAAGATTTTAATATCGCCGGTCGTCTGTATTTTTAAATATTCACCGATAGATGGCAATAAAATGTTGATAATATGTAAATATGTTAAACGCATATATATACGTATATATATGGGAATATTATTCGTTTTATATTAAAAATAATTTCTTTTTTTTAAACATTTATTGAAAACAAAGTTTAAATTATAAACTAACTCAACATACTTCTATTATTATTCCATCTATTTTAACAAAACTATTAAAAATAAAACTTTTCCCCATTTTTTCAATGATATTTCAATGGGGAACGATATTTCTCAAAAAGTAAACAAATAATAAAAAAAAATCATTGATATTTTCGAGAGAGAGAGAAGCCATTTCTGTCCACAATGGGAAGTCATTCCAAGAGCAGTTTTCTATGATCAAAAATGGAGGTAAACATACACATTTCGGCCCAATTTCGTGACATTTCCGACAATCTTCCCGATATTTCCTGGAGCTCTTTCTTCTGCTGCTCCTTTTTTTTTATATCAGTAGCCGACTTTTGGAAGAAAATGGACACTAACGTTTTTTTAACCCATTTTCTCGATTTTACTCTAATAGGTAGCCCAATTTAATAATAACTCTAACCAATATGTAGTAGAGTTAAGTATAGTTAAGTTAATATGTGTTATATTTGCATATACCCTTCTTTAACCAATCTCTACTTTTTCATCACAAGCTTGATTTGTTTAGATCAGGTTAAAATAAGTTATATTTGCATATATAGACTTCTTCAACCATATATCTGTGATTTTATATGAGTTTAGGGGTATATTTGCATATAAAACCTTTTTAAATTAATATATATATTATTAGATGTAATCTTGAGTAAGACTTGATTAGGTTGAGATTGTAGGTTACATATTTGCATATAACTTTATTTAATCAATTTATTTATTCTCAAATCTCCCTAATTTAATTAATTTAGATTAATATGCTAGGTAATATAATTTGCATATTAAAATGTTTCATCTAATATCTGTGTTATACCACAATCTCTTAATTTATAATAAGTTAAATTAATATAATGGAATATTTTGAATATATCATTATTATCCCAATACAAATTGTTTCTCCGGTAAATATAGTATTAGGTAATATAATATTTGCATATATATGTATATATATATATATATAGAATATAATACCTTTAAATATTTTAATTTATTAATATATTAGACACTAAAAATAATATTCACCGAATAAAATACTAATTTAAATTCGTTACTATAAAGGCAGACTTCCTTTCCCGCCAAAATAATAAACGGACCAATTGATAAAATTAAAATAATGAATTCAAGTAAAAGTAATAGATATATAAAATTTAATATTATAAATATATATTTCTCTATATATTTCAAAGAAAATAATACAATATTATATATAATATAATTTTATAAGATAAATTAATTTTAATTTAAGAATATATAATGGCATTCTTTTTTCGTTTCCCGCCAAAAGAATAAACGACCAATTGATAAAGGTAAAATAATGAGTTGGAGAAAAAGTAAAATTGGACCAATTTATTACATTTTTACTCTGATAAAATTCAGTGAGTTATTTATCTTTATTGGACTATAGAATACATTTTTACATATCTTACTCCCTTTTTTCAACAAATAGTTTAGAGTTTTAATTTTTATATTTTCTAAAATAAACGTATTTTATTTATATAAACAATAATATTATATAAAATATTATATTACGATGCACTAGCGCGCCATCTGTTATGAAAATTTGAAACTATTTTAGACGCGTAAGATTCTTTTTGAAATTAAACAATTTCTACCGCACTTACTGCAATGGAAAAATTAATGGGAGGGCCTGGCTCATCAGTGGTGAACCCTCCCAGCGGTTTCGCCAGTTTAATAATTATTATAACTATTATAGATTTATATTTGTTGATTAAGAGGAAACAATAAATTTTACTTGGACTACCTCGTGTATGCATACATTTAAGATAAATTTAAACTATGTAAATATTTGTTAGAAATAAAAGTTGCATATCCTGACCGTGCTCACAAGTGCATATCTAGATGGCAGAGCGCCATCTAGTAAAACAAAAATAAACTAAACGTTTTTTTACTTGTTCCGTAATATTTGACCAACCCAATTTCTTGATAAATCAAGAAAAGTCAACACTGTACGCGTTTCGGGCTGTTGGTCCTCGTCAGCGTGATGCAGACTGTACCTCTACGACCAAATATTTGGTCCCAGAGGTTTCCTGAGAAATCAAGAAATATCTCTTAGCAAATTTAAAATATAAGAGGCTTTTGTTTTTAATATTTAACAAATAGTTAGATAAATTAAACTAGAGAAAATACACCAGTGGAGGTTCGGCTATTGCCCGTCATATGTTGGGTAGATAAAGGAATAAAACGAGAATGTTTTAGAAAAGAGCAAAGAGACAAAGAACTATGATAAAATTTTCCAATAATTAAATATAAGCTGAAGTGAAAAAAAATATTTTTCTTTCTTCGCTCTTAAAAAGATAAATTATAATATTTTATTTAATTTTTAATTTTGTTGCTTTTAAAGGTTTATTGTCTAATTTTAATCCAATATATGCATTTTATTATCTAACTACATAATTGTGTAGTTTCAAATATATTATATGAATATTTAAATACACTCATGGACAAAACTTAAGGAAGTTGTACCTTTTAACATTTAAATCGGGATTCAGACAATAACTCTGAAAGATATTACAGTGACCTTTATTGAAGACACACGAGATAACCAAATTTGAACAAAATTTCCTTTGTCACCTTTAAAAAAAAAAAAAAAACAGACGACCGGCCACATCAAAGACCTTCCACTTCCTTAAGTTTTGTCCATGAGTGTATATGTTGTTATTTTAAAAAGAATATAGTTGATGTCTTAGTACGTAATATCAATGATTTTTTAATGTCCTGTCTGTTATTTAAAGCATTTTATGTAATTCATTATGATATTTATAATAAATTATTTTCCATTTCTTATATAGCCAAAATCATTAATTATTTTAAATAAAACCTTTTTCCACTGTACATACTGCGATAAAAACTATTATATATTAGGATTTTTGTCTATAAATTTAATTAAATAGCTCAACCATTAATTCTCCTATAATGCCGTTTATAAAAATCATAAATGTTCATATTTGCATATTATATAGATACATGCAATATTATAGTGGTTTCTGGTGGATTAAACTGGCGAAACCGCTGGGAGAGTTTGCCACTGATGAGCAACGCCCTTCCAACATTTTTTCTCATTGTTTTAAATACAGTAGGAAGATGTATTATATTAACAAAATCGTAGTAAATTGGTATAAATTCTTGTTGATAATAATAAATATTGATAAACAATATTAAAAATACATATTGGTTAGGCAAATATTCGCTCAGGTAGAGTCCGGGCGAAGCCGGGTCATATGTCCAGTAACAAGAGATGAACATTTGTAGAAAACTGACAATTTTCCAACCGACCATTTTGTCAATTAACACAATACAACTGAAGATGGCCCAATGTCAACCTTCGTTTGTATATACCTCATCAAGATAACACACAGAAAAACACAATTAAAGTCAGAATCATTAATTAGTATAATTAAACTGTCTGAAAATTAAATATTTACCCCCAATTCGATAATAAGCTGGGGAAAAATTGTTCTTATCAATTATTAATGAAACCTTCGGTTTGGGTATAAAATAAGGTATAACAGGGATAGACAGAGCGAGTGGAAAACTCTATAAAACATAAACTATCACTATATCTGTTATTTATTATTATTATTATTATTATTATTATTATTATTATTATTATTATAGATAAATGAGTAATATTGACAAATAACAATTAATATAAAATAAAAGGATTTAAAAGCGCGAATGTTTCTTTTATACATAAAACGAACTTCTACTGCCCTTACTGCGATGAAAAAATATATTGGGAGGGCTTGGCTCATCAGTGGTGAACCCTCCCAGCGGTTTCGCCAATTTAATCCACCAGACCAGACAGGGTTCACCACTGATGAGCCAAGCCCTCCCAATATATTTTTTCATCGCAGTAAGGACAGTAGAAGTTCGTTTTATGTATAAAAGAAACATTCGCGCTTTTAAATCCTTTTATTTTATATGTATAGATGGCGCGTTATTGCTTTGTGTTAAATAACAATTAGTTAAAATGATTGATAACTAGGACTATATTTAGGATTTAATTGAAACACACTTTATCTTTACAAAATTGAACGTGATATTTCGAAAGGCTGAACGTCATTCTTTTTCATACATATTTACAACTCAATCTCAATGACGTAGATGTACGCTTCCATAGTGCTGCTAAGGTGAACTGATGAGTTTTTAATGGGATCGGATTTTTTTAAAATATGTATATATATAAACTATTCGATTAAAAAAATGCGACACCAGAAAAACAAAATAGTCTATCTTCCACCTATTCCCTCAAAAGTCAAACACTATCATTGAGTGGAGGTAACCAAACGGGGCTCTAGCACACTTGTAAGTACAAAAGTCAAACTGCCTTTCTACTTGTGTAGATATGTGATGTACATACAGTAAAAGCATTCTGTAACTACCCCCCCATGATTATCATGGCGTACTGGGAATACGTACAAATACTACATATGTAAAGTTGTGTACATATAGCAACATAAAGTTTCGGGAGGATGATATTGTCGCGGAGATAAATAAAGCAAGTGCAAATTTGTGAATAAATAATTAATTTTAAAGGGTATTTATAGGGAGAGAGAGAGAGAGTACAACTTACCCCAAGTTAAAGATAATCCTAATGAACGGCGTCAGCCACCGTCCCGTTTTTCTTATTTACAGATCAGCTTCCGAGAACCCCTCACACCTGTGGTCCCCCCCCCCCCCCCCCGGGGTCCAGGGATGATTGACAGGTGTCCCATCTGGATGGAGCTCCTTGACAATATTCATGTACCGAAAGAGGCACCTCTCCCTTTAAATGTACACCTGAACGATGCATTATACATCACCCCAGTAAATTCCTCTACTAATGATGATATAGAATGATCCACAACACCAGTTTTAAAAAATTCAGACAAATAGCCAACTTGTATACTACCATGGTTTCGGAGCTTTAGTCCTCATCAGTACAGGGGTAGCTTCGATTTCATAACATCCTACGAGAAGCCATTTGTCTGAATTTGCCAAAACTGGTGTTTGGGTCAATCCTTGTTATCACTAATATAGTTTATTTTACTAGGGTGATGCACAGTGCATTGTCCTAATGAACACTTAAAGGGAGCGGTGTCTCTTTCGGTATATGTAAATATGTAAAGTTGAATCGAAACTTCAATTAAATATATCGTAATTCGAAACCATTTTAAAGGCGTAAGATTCTTTTTGAAATTAAACAATTTCTACTGCCCTTACTGCAATGGAAAAATTAAAGGGAGGGCCTGGCTCATCAGTGGTGAATTTTTCCATTGCAGTAAGAGCAGTAGAAATTGTTTAATTTCAAAAAGAATCTTACGCCTTTAAAATGGTTTCAAATTTTGATAACAGATGGCATGCTAGTGCATCATATTATAAATATATCGTATAGTTTTTTTTAGAGATGTTTTCTCCAATTACCCTGTTGTGTATAGAAATATATAAAGCTCTTGTTATAATATTTTGAATATATACTAATTATGATAATCATTAAAAAAAACCACAAATATCGTATACAAATATATTTTTAAACTTAACAATAGATAATATTTTAAAACATTTTTGTAAAAAAACAAAACAAATATAATACATAAATTCAGAAAGGAAATAATGGAAAAAACTCATTAAAATATATTTAACATATTAAAAAAAAAATCACTCATAATGTTATACTTGCATTTTTTAGTTAGACCATCCTCTCCCACAAAAATAATTAAAAACAATAATTAAACTGAATTTAAAACAAGCTAATTTAAATATATTTAAATTTGACTTTAAAAAATATATTTTTTCTATTGAATTTTAATGGCGGTAAAGTAGGGGTATCTGGTTCGATATTAAAAATAATAATGAATAAAATAAGAAAATATTTTTATGAAATCGAAGATCTCCCTGTACTGATGAAGGCCTTAGCTCCGAAACCATGGTATATTGGTTGTTGGGTTATTGTCTGGATTTTTCAATTGTGTTGTTGTGGCTCTTTCTATATCATCACTAAAAGAGAAACTAAATTATTTATCGCCTTATCTTTTCCAAATAAAAACAAGTTGACAACTGTCCTTACACTGCGAGGCAAAAATAATATTGGGAAGGCCTGGCTCATCAGTGGAGAACACTTCCAGCAGTTTCGCCAGTTTAATCCAACACACCGTTCTACTATTATATTAGGCTTCCCATATATTCAGTACTTTAGAGAATTTCTTAGCAATATTTTTCAAGAAACCTATAGACAAAGTATATAGAGATATATGTAAACGTTTGTATAACATATTTACACATCCGCAATAAAAGAATAAAATATGGCGCCAAATAATTTCTTATAGACAGATGGCGTGCTAATGGCTTATATGCAATTACTGTCATACGTGAGCTGCTCTTTTATTGGTGCAAACTTTTATAGGCATCAATATATTAGCGAACACCTGGAAGACGTTCAATTAAGAATTATAAATTAATATAATTTGTGCTTATTTCTTTCAATCCTTTAGCTACCAGACGTGCGTGTTGTTAGTCAATACTATGGTACCATAGAAGCATACTTGCCCTAAATACCGTCATTGTTTATCCAATAAATACGAAACTTGTACATTCAATATGAAGTCAAAGGTTTATACGGTCATTTACAACTAGGTAACAACTCCCCCGATACTATCCATAATGTTCATCGAACTAAGAGAAATACGTATTTGATCGTTGATCACGCGTAAGCGTGTTATAGGAACCTGAGGAGGTATATGCAAATAAGGTCAAGTACACAGACATCTATATAACAATGGTATCTCCCCTCGATACCATCAAGTACAGTTTAAATTCGAAATTGATTGAACCTGGAGTATAAAATTTGGATATTGGATCACGCGTAAGCGTGTTATAGGTTCCTGAGGAAGTATGAACAAAATAAAATCAAGGACAGAGCTATTTTTGGCTAGGTGACAAATTTTGCTCTCCTTGAAACCATAAAATAGAGTTGAATCGTAATGTTGATTGAACCAGGAGAATAAGTGTTGGACCGTAGATCACACGTAAGCGTGTTATAGGCTCCTGAGGAGTTATATGCAAAATAAAGACCACGGCATTTTACAACCAAGACAAAACATTCACTTCCCCAGATACTATCAAATATAATTGAAAACAATGCTTATATTGAAAAAGGAGAATAAATGTTGGACCGTAGATCACGTGTAAGCGTGTTATATGCTCCTGAGGAGGTATATGCAAAATAAATACCATGGCCTTTTACAACCAACTAACATTTACTTCCCCAGATACCATAAAATAAAGTTGAAATGTAATTTTAATTAAACCATGAGAATAAATGTTGGATTTTAGATCACGCGTTAGCGTGTTATTAGGTTCCTAAGGAAAAGCTCATAATCACAAGCAGACCTGGGTCGGCAGCAAAAGAATCGATGCTGTCATGAAGCACATGTAAAAGACTCTATACTTGAATTATTTCCTGATATATACAACGTTAATTATTTGAACATCTGGTATGTTCATTGATGTTGTCCATTACTGTATTTCTTCCAGGTCTTCTATTTTCTATTGTAGTGAAAATTCGAAACTATTTTAGACGCGTAAAATTCTTTTTGAAATTAAACAATTCCTACTGCCCTTACTGCGATTGAAAATTAATGGGAAGGCCTGGCTCATTAGTGTTGAACCCTCCCAGCGGTTTCGCCAGTTTAATCTACCATACCGCTGTTATGTTGCATTTTTTCGATATTCCTTTTATAATGATACTGATGCTAGACTCTTGTAATGGGTATTTTAGATGAACTATGGACATAAGCTTTTAGGACAGTAGAATTATATACAATTATAAATATATAATATCGTAACGTGGAAAATTAGGGAAGACAAACTTCAGGATGACACAGCAATTTATTTAAGGCAAGAACAAACTATGAATTTAAACAAAAGATAAGCCACGAGGAAAAATTTACAGAGTAGCAAAATATAAACATAAAAATATGACCACTCTGTTGATAAAAATAATAAAATTAATAAATACTTTGTTACAATATTGTTGCATCATGGCTAATGAACCTATTTTATTTTAATTTGTAATATTATTTTTCATATATTTTAAATTTAAAATTATATTTTATATTTATATTTATTTTATTAAACAGAATATATGTATTATAAACAGAATATATGTATTATAGAATCATCATTTGTATTTAGGTAAACTGTGTGACTTCACTGCTCTCTTTGATGTCAAAAAATAAATAAATTATTCTGGAGGCTACTTAAAGTTATCTCATTATTCCCTTATATAAATTTGTAGGATGGTTGAAACACGCTCTGGTAAGATGCAAGACCCAGCACAGGAGAGAATCAAGGCTGAAGAGTCTGCCAAGCCGCAACCTTGTGCAACAATATGCTTCGAGCAATTATATTGTAGTATTTATTGTTCAATAGCTGGTTATGTTTTTTTTATTTCTGACACTTACTAAACTGAAAAAAATCTGATTACAACATTCACAGAATATCTTCCAAAAAAGCTTCATACAATCATCACCTACACTATAGAATCATATATCTCAAAAACTAACCTTTTCGAGATTGAATAATTATATTTTCACAAAAAGTATCTTTGTTAAGTATATAAAAGCAAGCTTTCGAGGTTAAGCTCTTCAACAGGTCTATTTATAAGACTATGTACGAACTTAAAGAGCTTTGACTCTTTTGCTCTGTTGACTTATCCACATCTACCGTTTTTACGGATAACCGATGTAACGAACGGTACAGCTTCCATTGACGTCGGTAATACGCATGCACAAGCTCACTGGTCAAATGTCGATGGACTCGGGTTTAAAATCAGAAGTCATGATTTAAAGTTAAATTAAGAAAAATAGGTTTATTTCTCTACCTGAAACTTGGTAGTGTTAGTGAAGTAAAAGATATTGATATTTGAGTTGCATATATATATGCAAATTCATTAAGAACTTTGTGGTTTAGATATCCTCGAATATTTGTCCGTCGCATATGCAAATGTGTAGGATAGGTGTGGAATGGAGGAAAGTCCCACGAGGGTCCGAAGGAAGATGGATCCACTCCAGCTCGTATATCATCTCCTCTAATGGAAGATCTAGTGGTTTCTGAAGTGGTGACACCCGACTTATCTCTTCCCCTTCCTTATTTGCACATCTCCCTATATGTGTGTATGCAAATATGGATTTTAATATCATCCCTCTTCAAAATTATCTGCTATAAGAAATTTATACTATTTTTGACACACCCGCGCATATGTTTCTTTTTAA
Organism: Cordylochernes scorpioides; assembly: GCA_030710605.1. NCBI lineage: Eukaryota > Metazoa > Arthropoda > Arachnida > Pseudoscorpiones > Chernetidae > Cordylochernes > Cordylochernes scorpioides. The sequence continues at coordinate 55,445,125 of CP092884.1, forward strand.
TAAAAAATAGTTCTACTCTTCTTACTGCAATGTTAAAATAACGTGAAAACCTGGCTCATCAGTGGTTAATCCTCCCAGTGGTTTCGCCAGTTTAATCTACTATTCTGCTGTATTATTACATTTGACTGTTTATCTTTTATACCGATACTGAAGCTAAACTCTTTGAAAAGATATTTTAAATAAACTATGAATATAGGCTTTGAGAGAGAAAGGACAGTAGTTATACATATAAATATATATCATGCTTCGAGCATTGCTCTTTGGCAAATTCAATTATAGTATTTTTAAAACATAGTATTAATATGATGTATTATATAGTGCGCCATTTGTTATAAGTGTTGGAATATTAAACAGAGTAGCAATGGCTATAGATGAGCTCGTGTTTGAATAGGAACTTGTATGTATATAATAATTATTGTTTGTGTTGTTTTTACGTAAAATATATACCAAGATTTGTTTTGTATAATTTCTATTAATAATAAATAATATGCAAAGTTGAATTGGTTACGGATTCATCCTTCTTACTTACTTTAATTACATAATAAAAAATATATAAACTACTTTTGACGCGTATAGAAATTGTTTTATTAAAAAATAAAAAACAAATGTCAAAAATAGTTTCATTTTATCATAACAGATGGCGCGCTTATGCAAATTTTATCTGATATAATATTCGCCTTGATATTTATATGTAGGTCTATATATATCCCAATTCTAGAATAATCAAAAACCAACAAGAATAGTTGATATTTATTCCGATAGATGGCGCAAGCCATCAGCAACTTTCAGTTACACTATAAGGAGATGCCTCTTTTCATACTATATTGTCAAGAAGCTCCATCCAGATGGGACACCTGTCAATCATCCCTGGACCCCGGGGGGGACCACAGGTGTGAGGGGTTCTCGGAACCTTATCTGCAAATAAGGAAAACGGGACCCTTTGGTGGCTGACGCCGCTCATTATTATTATCTTTACCTGGGGATAAGTTGTTTTTATCATCTCTCTCTCTCCCTATAAATACCTCTTGTATATAATTTTATTGAAGGATTAAAAGGTAAATACCCACCTTTATAATAAATTAATTATCCCCAAATTTTCCCTCGCTTTATTTATCTCCGCGACAATATTATCCGTTTTTTCCACGCTCTGATTGGTTGTTCATTGTCACGTGATCTATATTAGCCAATCAGTGTTGAGTTTATTGGTCAATCAGGATATACTGTTTCTCTAGATGAGAAGATGATTTGAACAATAAGATTCTATTTTAAATATAAAATTGTAGAGTCGATTCTAGGAAATACTGTTTTTCTTTTTTTTTTATGTTAAATAGGATGTGGTCAAACCGATATCATCTACATATGTAGTTGACGACATGTGGTGGATACACTTACAGTAAAAGCAGTCGTTAAATACCCACAATGATTATCATGGCCTGTATCACGTGTAATATGAATAATTAAAATAAATTATTCTGTAATTGTAAATTTAAGCGGCGTGAATAAATTCCGAATATATTACCTCGACATATTTTGTATCATTGTTGCACAATCTTATGTCGCATATATGCAACTGTGGGCTGATGTAATATGAGATAACGACCGTCATGATTTTTTTTTTTGCCAATTCAAGAAATAGATTTACACTTATGGACAAAACTTAATGAAGTTGCACCTTTTACCATGTATATCTGGATTCAGACAATATTTGATATACAGTGACCTTTATCGAAGAAACACGAGATAAATAAGTGTAAACAAAATTGCCCCTGTCTCCTTAATAAAGAAAAAAAAAAAGACGACCGGCAACATCAAAGACTTTCTACTTCCATAAGTTTTGTCCATGAATGTATTTAGACAATTTCCAAAAAATTGTAAAAAAATAAAAATAAAACGTTCAGATTATATTTACTCCGATAGATGGCGCTAAGCATCTTGTATTTGCACGTTCTGGTTGAAACTGTTGAATTATTAGCGCGTAATTATGTAATTATGTCATGTAAAATTGCACTCATGTCGACTGCCGATGTACTGTAAATAAGACCGGAGGGGATGGACACATTTTGTAATTTGCATTTATTTCTTACATGACTACTTGCAACCCAATTTGTTACATTCTCAAAACAGACTGCCAAAAAATGAGAAAAATTGTTTACCACACTATAAGACAATAAAGCGCCTTTTTACAGAAATAAATCTATCAAAAGCACGGAGAATGTTTCTTCTACAAATAAAAAAAAAACTTCCTACTGTACTTACTGCGATAAAAATATTTAGGGAGGGCCTGGCTCATCAGTAGAGAACCCTTCCAGCGATTCAACCAATTAAATCTACCAGGCTGCATTTTTAAAACTCTAATACAATGCGAGAAATGCCATATGCAAATATGTATATGCAAGTCTACCGTCCTAAAAGCCTATGTCCCCAGTTTACTTAAATAGAGTTTACTTAAAGAAACCAAGATTTCACTCTGAAGTGTCCCATATATAAACAGAATCGTCCAATACAGTATTAGAGCTCTAAGAAGCGGTCTGATAGATTAAATAGAAGAAACCGCTGGGAGGGTTTATCACTGATAAGACATGCCCTCACACTATTTTTTCATCACAGTATGGACAGTACAATTATGTTTTAAATTTGCAAAAAAAAACATTCGTTCTTAATAGTTTTATTTTAATTAAAAAGACATATATTGGATCAAAATATCATTTATTTTACCAATATTTCAGTTGGCTGAACGCCAACTTTTATCAAGGTGTTATAACATATTTCATGTTATAACAGTTTTATTTTTAAAATTATTTACGGAAGATGTGTGTCGGTGGTTAGGTCTAAAGAGATCAAAGAATTCTAAAGATCATACTGCATCATTGAAGGCTATTCTGGAAATTCCGTATACATTATACATCAACCAATCTTTCTTCATTTTCTTCCTGACGTTTCAGTGACTCCCTGTCAACTAGATTAATGATAAATGTCAGTATATCTATAATCTATCAAATTCGATATCTTAAAAACGAATCAAAAGATCACAGGACAGATGATAAAGGTGATGTGTTTATTTAAAGAGACACATCGTCTTTAAAATCTATTGGCATCTTTTGTTCATATATATATATGTATATGTGGCAATATCGTTGCGGAATTTCTTGTTGTTGGATGCGAATGGTGATATTTGATTGAAGCGCAGCCGTTTGAGTGGAAGTTGCAGCATACAGTTAGGAATAATCAGGACACGTGATTGTTTTGAAAATAAAAGGCAACTGGATTGGAGGGAAGAAGGTTTGAGAAGGAGCGGGTTTGATTGTTCCTTATCTGATCACATGGCGGTGATTGACATAGCTATGAGCTGAGCTGAGAGAGAGATCTCTAGAACAGATGTTACCTTGGTGGAAGCAAGTCGAAGGCTGATCCGAACTCGGTGGGAGCCAAGTCGCTACTGCAGGTGTTGTTCCTATGAGAGCGAAAACCTAACTGACCATCCTTGGCGTTTCGATTTAACACCAAGACTCCGTTTCTCTCTGATTGGTCGAGAGATGTCACATGATCTTTTCCTATTGGTTGACCTACTTAAGGAGCTATCTTCTGATTGGCCCGCGGCTCTCCTTGATGAAAGATGTGCCCTGCCTGGTATATCCGATTTCGTCAGGAAGTGTTGGGTGGCTTGACGCTTATAGCTTCGACGGATATTAGATACGTCCTGTCTTTGCCGGAAATATTGGGTGTTAGCTTCAACATTTATAACTTCTGGTCACTAGAGACGTCCGGTCTCTGCCCCTGCAATATTGACACAGGGGTGCCCAGAATAGTCGTGTCAGCCTTAGGTCTACTTCCTATATCTTAATGCTACTTGCTTCCCTCCAGTTACCTTGTTCTTTATTAAGCCTTTGAAAAACATACATGGTACATACATAGTGGGTCGGGGTTGCATTTAATTATATACAAATTATGACAGATGCGCCCCCTACATGTGAAGAATTCAAGAAGGGGTTAGCCTGAGAGAATTCTGTAAAGTGAAAAATAATTTTGTGGGAAAATTAGTTGTGGGTATTGAGTCTATATACAAGCATTGCTGGTGACATAAAAGTAAGATAGAATGGTGTTGATGATATAGGTTGAGTATAATTAATAGAAATCAAAAAATTTTTTAATTGTAAGAAATCAATGAATGTTATGGTACATAGTGGGCAAAAAAGAAAATGCGCCTAAACGAATTCTACTCGAGATAAGAAATGATATCGAGGGAGTTCTATTAAGGCTTTTGAAATCAAATAAAAATAATATAAAATAGTTGAATGAAATCAAAATTGAATGTGTTTGGTTGAAAAAGAAAAATATTTTGTTGCATGGTGACAAAGACAACTGCTTAGTTACTTTTTTGCTCGACTTTTGAGAAAAGAAATCGAGGAAATTTCATAAGGCGCTTTGAAATCAAAACAAAATAAAATAAGAGTAGTTGAATGAAAACAAAATTGAATGTGTTTGGTTGAATGGTGAGAAAAAAAAAAGAAAAATGCCTAACCATATTCTAGCTCGAAATTGGGAATGAAATCGAAGGAATTCTATTAGGTCTTTTGAGAAATCAAAAATAAAAATAAAATAAAAGTTTTTTGAGCGAAATCAAAGTTGAGTGCTTGGTTGAATGGTGAAAAAAAAAAAAAAAGGAAAAATGCCTAACCATATTCTATTCGAGATTGGGAATGAAATCGAAGGAATTCTATTAGGTCTTTTGAGAAATCAAAAATAAAAATAAAATAAAAGTTTTTTGAGCGAAATCAAAGTTGAGTGCTTGGTTGAATGGTGAAAAAAAAAGGAAAAATGCCTAATTACTTTTTTTGCTTGAATTTTGGAAAGGAATTCGAGGAAATTTCATAAGGTCTTTTGAGAAATCAAAATAAAAATAAAAATAAGAGTTGAACGAAATCAAAGTTGAGCGTTTGAAAAAAAAATGAAAAATAAAAAGGTTTCAACAACAAAGGGTGATTTAATGTTTTTAGTTTAATCGAAAACCAGTGGGTTTTCGTTGATAATTGAGTTGTGGCAATATAAGTCAAGTGGTAAATAGAATGATAATTGATAAGTGAAAATGATAATATAAGCTAATTGGTAAATAAAATGATAGTTAATGATTAAAATTGATAATAAGTTGAATAAATTGCTAAATTGATTAAACATTTATATTTTTAATTGAGAGAAAATAATGAAAATGATTGATATGAAAAATAAGGTGTATTGGTTTGAACCCTATGGTATCTACATGCCCTGATCTAAATGTATTGATTGTTCCATTTTGCCCTATAAATGTTTTACTTGCTCAATTATGCCCTATAAATTTTTTGTCTCGTCTGTAGCGACACTTAGGTGAAAAACGTGATTCTAGTCCTCAAGTGCGTTTATGCTGTGTGTACAGGAGACATGGAAATCTATATAACCTTTAGGTGTAATTTTTTGTCTTTGTGTGTGTGTTGTGAAAAAATGTTAGAAGTCTATTGTGTAAGAAATGTGTGAGCTAGTTCTGTGTGTTGTCTCGTGGATGTGGAGTTGGTTGGTAAAAATCGATATGTAGACTCGAACAGGAATCAAAATCGGTGGCATAGCGAGGTTCCCAGTTGACCTCAATAGGGGATCTTCTCATTGTAATTAGAGATACGGAAGTGGGGTGTGTCGGGCAAACGAGAGGGAACGAAATTGGAGATCGGACGAGGGCGCTCCGCTTTGTTTACAGAGGCCGAATTTATCGCTGCGAACTACACTTCCGTCGTGGTGTCTCAAATTCTCGTTTCCTGCCGTCTATTTATTTTTGGTGCGGCTCGGGGCTTGTTTTTGGAGTACGGCTTCTCCGACATCGGTTGGTTATCTTTCAGTTACTGCTATCTTTTCGGAGTTTATTTAGATTTTCTGCAAAGATGTTTCCTAATGTTTGTCCAAAATTAAAAACTGCCTCTTGTAGTTCGAAGATTTTCTGAGCGGGCATGGTATATATAAACAAGTAATTGATGAATAAAATTGGAATACAGTTGTATGGCAGAAGTAACAAACAAAGGATGAAAATCAGATGAAAAATAGGGTATTTCTCCATGTTCGTCCACATTTTTGTAACTGGGGACTCTGAAATATTTGCTTGAACCTTATGAATTGTAGAATTTGAATGATTGGTAGGTTCGCAGTTCTCCTGTTTGATATCTTTAGGGAGTGGTGTGATATGATTGAGCTGGTTGTCAGGTTTGCAGTTTTTAACGTCGGGGAAGAGTGATGTAAATCGTCTTGTTGCAAAAATGGCAGGGTCTAAATGCTTGAAAGGTTCGCTGCTGGTGGGTTTGAACCTTAATGACTCTGTTGGGAATAATTCGGGTGTTAAATGTTTGAAAGGGAACGTGTAATTGGGGTTGTGCTTTATATGATAGGTGCTAACGGCGGGTGGTGATATATAATGGATTTTTTCTGTATACAGTTTAAGTTTGTTGACGTGGATTGTGTCAGTGTCTCTTTGAAGTGGTTGATTTGGTCGATCTATGCGGACCACATTTGGTGAAATAATTTCTAATATTGTGTGAGGTCCTGTGAAATATGGCGCGAGTTTCCCTGTATTTGGGTGGTGATATAATTTTACTAACACTAGATCACCTACTTCGAAATGTGGTTGCTTGTGTCGTTTGTCATAAGTGTTTTTGTCTTGTAAATGTTTGTTTTGTGTGCGTGTGTGTGCAATTTTTCTAGCTTTGTCGATATCTGGGTACGGTGTGTTATGATTAGAGATTTCTGGGGGTAGGATACCAAACATTAAGTATATGGGTGGAAAACCTGTGGTAGAGTGGGGTGTCTTGTTATATATAAGTGTAACCTTCTTGACCAACTTGGTCCATGCGACCTTAGGATTTTCTAGGTGTAATAACCTAAGTTTTCCCGTGAGGGTGGCGTTTAGGCGTTCACATAGACCGTTGGCCTGTGGATTGTTGCTGGTTGTGAGCAATGGGTGAATATTTCTATTAAGTAGAAAACTACGAAATTTGGGTGAAGTGAAGGCAGGGGCTCTATCCGTAAGACGGCGTTTTGGAGAACCATCCTGGAATACTCGTTTAAGTACCTGTTGGTAGGTGGTGATACTGGTGGATTTAGATGGAAAAGCCCACGCGTAGCGTGAAAAATGATCGACTACCACATGGAGGTATGTCTTGGTGTTGCCATATTTGGCAAATCCTGCTATGGTGTCCAGGGATAAAAGGTCGAAGGGTTCTTTAGATTCCGGAGGTTGACTTAATTCTCCGTAAGTGGGTCCTACTGGACGTTTTGTTAATTGGCAGGTGGGACAGGTCTTAACTTTTTGTTTAATATCTTTTGACATACCTTGCCAGTAATATTGTGTGGAGATAATTCGTGACATTTGGGAAATACCGGGGTGATTGTATTGTGTGTGTACTGTTTGTAAGAGTTGTTGTATGAGTGGTTTTGGAAGTATAATCTTGGTTACACCTTTTCGGGAAACTGTATGTAATCCATTATGATCAATGGTCAAACTAGACTCTTTCGATGGAGGAGATTGGTGGGTCTTGATAAGGGTGGCGTCCAAGAATCCACAAAACGGGTTACGGGACAAGAGATCTGCTTCGTATTGTAGTTTTCCCTTTATGTAGCGGACCTCATATTCGTAACTCGATAGTCGTAAACTCCATCGAAACAGTCTACCGGACGGGTTCTTGATGGTTTTCAACCACTGCAATGCGTGATGGTCAGAAAATATTGTAAATTTTCTGCCCATAAGATAGATGCGAAACTTCTCCACACTCTCAACGATTGCTAAGCACTCAAGTTCAGAGATGGAGTAGTTTTTCTCGTGTGGGCGCAATGTTCGGCTGAAATATTGAACTGGATATACGTTTCCGTCAGGGTGAACTTGTTTGAGAATGCCTGCTATACCGAGGGTGGATGCATCGCAATACACTTGGCATGGCAGACCTTCTTTGTAAAGGTGTAAAATGGGGTGTTGTGTGAGGTTTCCTTTCAGGTCAATGAACGCCTCTTGACAAGCTTCATTCCAGTTCCACACGACGTCCTTTTTGAGGAGATTGTTGAGTGGTGCTCGCAAGCGAGCGTATTCCGGAATGAATTTGTTATAGACGTTCACAGCGCCTAAGAAGGATTGTAGTGTTTTTCGGTTGTGTGGTTGTTTTATGGCGTGGATAATGTCGGTGTTACGTGTGAGTGGTGTAATTGTACCAGCTGTGATGGTGTAACCTAGAAAATTTATGGATTGCTTAAAAAATTCGCATTTTGCGAAGTTAAGTTGTAACTTCTCCGCTTCGCAAAAGGCGAAAAATTGTCGCAGGTGGTTTTGATGTTCCTCCAATGTGTTAGAGTAAATGATGAAATCATCAAAGTAATGTGCCACACAGTCAAGTCCGTGTCTCTGTAGGACCTGACTTATGGCTCGTTCGTAAATCTGAGGGCTGGTTTTTAACCCGAAAGGTAATCGAGTGGGTTGGTATAATCCTTCAAAGGTGGCAAATGCTAACAGTGGTCGAGAATCGGGGTGTATTGGGACTTGCCAATACGCAGAGGATATGTCGGCCGTGGAGAAATATTTGGCTTGTGCGAGGTGGTCTAGGATATCCTCGATTCTCGGGAGGGGATGGACATCAGAGCTGATTAGCTCGTTCACCTTCCTATAATCGATACAAAACCGTTTGGTCTTGTCGCGCTTAGTGACGAGGGTGACAGGGCTCGAGAAAGGTGAAAAAGATTGCTCTATGATGCCGTTCTCCAGCATTTGTTGTATTTGGTTACGGATTTCTTGTTGGTCACATATCGGAACACGATATGGACGTATGGTGATTATTTTTTCGGAATTCGTGGGTATTTTTACTGGTGGAATCCGTAAGCATGGTACGTTGAATTTGTCCTGTGAAAAAATGTGAGTGTACCTTTGTAGAAGTGTTGTGAACTGTGGTGTATAGTGAGTGTTAGGTGTTGTGTTGTAGTATGCATGTGGTAAAGGGTTTTGTTGTGTATTAGTGTGAGTGTCGAGTTCGTTGTGTGGGTTGGTCATGTGAGAGTTGTGCAACGGTGTGTGATCACCTATGTTTTTGGTATGCGAGTTATCCCGCTGTGTGGGTGCGTTTTGGACAGGTTCATAAGTTGAAGTTGTTGTGGTTTGATTATTTGAGGGCATGTAAAAAGGGCAATTGGCTTTAGTGAAAAAGGGGCATGTAGATAAGTGGGGTTTTCTCAATGAATGCACGCAATGGTTGTCATAGGCGGAAAGTTGGGATGTGGGGAAAATTTTTTGTGACATCGCCTGACATTGCCAGTACGTGCATACATTGGACACATGATTAAAATGGTAGGAAAGGGTAGACAATGGGGCGCCCAGCTGGAGTATAGTGCATTTATTAAAATCTATGGTTAATCTGAATTTATGGAGGCTATTGATACTAAGAATTCCGAATGGCAATGGTGCATTCACTACATGGAAATACTCCTTTCGTGATATTTGTCCTATTGTCAGTGGGATAGATAGTTTACCCATGGTTTTTGCAAATCCGTTTAGGGTTTGGAGGTGTAGTGAGTGTCCCTCAAGGGTTAAATTAGGCAGGTGGGTTTTTAGCATATGATAAATATTATATGGCACTATACTCAGGCTGGCGCCTGTATCAATTAAAAAGGGGCATGATACATTAGGGGCTAGATAGAGTTTGACAGTCAGTTGGTTTAGGGATCCTACCTCAGTCTCGAAAGGGCTGCCCGGCTGAGGTGTCTCTGGCTTGACTTGGTTGTGATGAAGTCGGAACTGGTGATTTTGGGACCGTTTGCACTGTCCGGACTTTTTCGTGGGTCGTCGGGATTGGTCGACGTCGGCATTCGCTGTGCCAGTGTCTCGCGCCGCAGAACTTGCAATCGGACGGCGGAAGAGGTGCATTCCATGTACCTGGGCGTCGGGGTGTGCTGTGGTACGGACCTGACATTGTGGGTGGTTGATCTTCTCTGGATCGCGTTGCCGGTACACTGGGTCCGTGGATCCGCTGTACCAGTCGGAACCACTCTCCTAGGTTCTCGGGAGGCACTACGCGGACTAGGCGCTGGTCGTTGAATGGCAGTCCTTCTGTCAGCGTCTCGAGGATCACCTCTTGTGGAAGTCCTAGTTGCAATCCCATGGCGGTTTTTTCCCGGTAGTAGGTCTCTAAGTTGGCTTGTCCAGTGAGTTTCATGGCGAAATATTTCGCAAAGGACGCTTCGCTTGACTCAGGGTAGAGATCTAGGAGGATTTGTCTCACCTGGAAATAACTCCGGTCGGCCAGCCGAAGTTTCCTGAAGAGTTCCAGGGGTTGTCGCACCAGGTAGTTTGGTAGGCGCAGTAATTTTTCTTGTTCTCCCATGGATGCGTCTTCCATTTTTCGGTCGAACGTCTGGAAAAACTGTGTCGCGCTGTATGTGCCGTCGAAAGGCGGGATCGCCGACTCCGCTCCATCAGAAATTTTTGCCCGGGTCAGAAGCGTTGACAGCTGATTGACGGCGTCCGCTAGGGGCGCAGTTGTCTCTCGGCCGATCACTTCCTGTCTTTCTCCTGCCCCTTCGTTCTCCCTTGCTTCTTGCCTTCTTTCCATTGTTTCCGTTGGACCGTCTGACTTTACGCCTATGGGATCCTGATTTAATTCCATCTCACTATCCTGTCGACTTAACCGTTCTGTGGCAATATCGTTGCGGAATTTCTTGTTGTTGGATGCGAATGGTGATATTTGATTGAAGCGCAGCCGTTTGAGTGGAAGTTGCAGCATACAGTTAGGAATAATCAGGACACGTGATTGTTTTGAAAATAAAAGGCAACTGGATTGGAGGGAAGAAGGTTTGAGAAGGAGCGGGTTTGATTGTTCCTTATCTGATCACATGGCGGTGATTGACATAGCTATGAGCTGAGCTGAGAGAGAGATCTCTAGAACAGATGTTACCTTGGTGGAAGCAAGTCGAAGGCTGATCCGAACTCGGTGGGAGCCAAGTCGCTACTGCAGGTGTTGTTCCTATGAGAGCGAAAACCTAACTGACCATCCTTGGCGTTTCGATTTAACACCAAGACTCCGTTTCTCTCTGATTGGTCGAGAGATGTCACATGATCTTTTCCTATTGGTTGACCTACTTAAGGAGCTATCTTCTGATTGGCCCGCGGCTCTCCTTGATGAAAGATGTGCCCTGCCTGGTATATCCGATTTCGTCAGGAAGTGTTGGGTGGCTTGACGCTTATAGCTTCGACGGATATTAGATACGTCCTGTCTTTGCCGGAAATATTGGGTGTTAGCTTCAACATTTATAACTTCTGGTCACTAGAGACGTCCGGTCTCTGCCCCTGCAATATTGACACAGGGGTGCCCAGAATAGTCGTGTCAGCCTTAGGTCTACTTCCTATATCTTAATGCTACTTGCTTCCCTCCAGTTACCTTGTTCTTTATTAAGCCTTTGAAAAACATACATGGTACATACATAGTGGGTCGGGGTTGCATTTAATTATATACAAATTATGACATATATATAGATTTAGCTATGCAACTTTTGTTGAATAATATGTAAATAGGGGGGGGGGGGGGCGCTAACGTATTATGAATTACCATTTGTTGTGATCATTCGAGTCGTTTTATATATATATATAGATTAATCAATGCAGCCTTTGCCGAGAGATATGTAAATAGGGCTAACGTATTAGAAAATGACTATCTGGTGTTATCTCTTTTGATTCGTATTTATATATAGATTTAGCTTATGCAACTTTTTCTGAGGGATATGTAAATAGGGATAGGGTATTAGAGAAAAATAACCTTAGTTTATATATATATATAGTGAGATAAGAAATATATATCTATTTATATTTTCTCAAATGTTCCTTACATAGTGTTGCGCGTTATTGACATTGGGTAAGATATGTAAAACGATCGGGTAACCCTGCCTGACTACCAATCTCTACAAAGGTCAATCGATCATATTCTAATCAGTTACCTTAAATCGGGGGGTAAACAATCAATAAATCGAACATTGGGACTATTTTTAATATTTATAAAAATATCTCATTGAAATACATGGTTCTGTCAATGTTCCCATAAATTTAGCTATGCAACCTTTGTTGATCAATATGTAAATAGGCTTAGAGCGTATTATAAATTACCGTTTGTTGTGATTTTTCTAGTCGTATTTATATATAGATTTAGCTTATGCAACTTTTTCTGAGAGATATGTAAATAGGGATAGCGTATAGGATAAAATAACCATAATTTATATATATAGTGACTCCCCGTGAGGAGGGCCAGCAGCACGAAACGCGTACCCAGTTAGTTTTTTTCTTGATTTATAAAAAAAAGGGTTGGCTAAATATTATATCTGCCATGCATTTGTGTGTGCCATGCCATCCATAAATGTATTTTAAACATATATATGGTAATTTGGTTGATATGATCGTATCCATATTATCATACTAAATTCTTTGATTTTTTTTTTTACGTTAGAGAAAATTTGAAGCAGAATTATAATAAATAATTAGGAAAAATAATTCCAACTGAAAGATATGACACTATGTGAGACTGAGCTTGATTTGGTATAGGTTAGTAAATAAAGTCATTTTTGACCAAATATATGTCTCATTATCTAAAGACTCAATGAGTCTATATTTTAAAATGGTATGCAAATTTTAACTCTTATATACAACTAAGTTGTATTGCTAAGTAATAATTGTTCTGTAATTAAAATAATATTTTAATGAATTAATATTTATCTTAAAATATGAGAATATAAAAATAATCCTTTTTTATTATCTTTAACACAACTTTACGTTTTTTTCCACTATTTAAATAATAAAAAAGAGGCGACGAAATACCGTAAATAATATTTTTGTTTTGAGAAAAAAAAAAGAATCTATTCAAATTTGTTATATGTAAAATAGAAGGCAAAATAATGTCGTTCCATTCAACAGAGAATAGCGCGTTTTAAAAGGGAAGAAGAAAAAACAACAATGCTATAAAAGTATTATTTTCCCAAAATTTGACTAGAACATTACACCTCCCGTGGAAAAACAAAGAAGTTCGGCATATATTTGACTGTCAAGGGAGGGCAAAATCTATTGGGAACCGGTAAAACCCTCAGGCGACTGGAAAACATATTTATTTCCCGGGGAGAGAGAAGCAACTGCATAAATAATAAAATTACTTTTTGTCTTCCAACTTTTACCAGGGTTTGGGAAAAAAATAAAGTTTTTTTTTCGTGTCCTAAAAACATTTTTTTTATTTATAGTTATTCAATAATACGATGATGTCTATTAAACTATCAAATATTATTATCTAGTAATAATTAGCTTTTTATTTACATTCTTTTTAAGTTAGCTTTCGAGTTGAGTTCTTTAATAAGCTTTTTATTTGCATACTAGACCAATAAATTTGCATAAACAGATTTTTCTAGCTTGATAGTGTCTTATTAAATAGATTTTTTGAAACGCTGGCCTATTAAAAAGTATACAAAAGATGTAAGATATTCTATTTGTTTCTTTTTTTTTCAGGAAAAGGAAAGTTTTCAACATATATGCATATAGGTTTTAAAAGGTAATTGGAATGAAACTTCTAATGGGCGACCACAACCTCCCTTAGAGACCACTATCATAAATTTTTAAAATGAAGAGTAAATCTAATTCAATCTCCAATAAGATTACCTCCAGGAGAGAATAGGGGTTTAAAAAACACTTTTGTAATTTTATTTGTTCTTTTAAAAATCACAAATTATATTTCACGGTTGTATTTAGAAATCATAATGATATTAAAGTTTTATAAATAATATTTGTATTAGAGGGATATTGATCTTATTCTGTAAAGGTTAGCGACGTAGAGCATAGTTTTATTACATCTGTACATTTGTCGGTCATTCCTCTGTTACATATTAGCTACGAGTGTAGTCCAATATTATGTAAATGATTCCATCTGTATATAGTATTTATGTAACTAGGGGGAGGGATGAATAAAATACTGGGGGAGAGCTTAGTTTTATTACATCTGTACATTTGTCGGTTTAATCATTCCTCTGTTACATATTAGCTACGAGTGTAGTCCAATATTATGTAAATGATTCCATCTGTATATGGTATATATGTAACTAGGGGGGGGTGAGGAAGGAATAAAATACTGGGGGAGAGCTTAGTTTTATTACATCTGTACATCTGTCGGTTTAATCATTCCTCTGTTACATATTAGCTACGAGTGTACTCCAATATTATGTAAATGATTCCATCTGTATATGGTATATATGTAACTCTCTCTCTAGGGGGTAGAAATAAAACACTGGGGAAGATTACCAAATAAGGCAGAAAGAATGTAGTGGGGCGCATGTGTGCAGTGAAATGTTAAAAAGGCAGACTCTCGCTAAGCCTAACTGCCAATTACCCTTTCCTACGATTAGGACTTTGTGAGGCAGCTTAACCGGGCTAGGGATTGACTTTGTTTTTCTCTGTCTGTGTGCTTGGACATCTCTCTGCCTTCCTCGATAATCTGTACTGACTACTAGATGGGACTGTATTTAGTATTGTATTGATGATTGTGTTGTATTTTGTTTAGTATCGTATATAGTATTGCTGTAGTGTTTGTGATTGTGTAGTGTTTGGAAATCTCTCTGACTGCCTCTCTAATCTGTACTGACTGCTAGATGGGACTGTATTTAGTATTGTATTGACGATTGTAGTATTGTGTTTAGTATCATTTATAGTATTGCTGTAGTGTTTGTGATTGTGTAGTGCTTGGACATCTCTCTGCCTTCCTTGATAATCTGTACTGACTACTAGATGGGACTGTATTTAGTATTGTATTGCTAATTGTGTAGTATAGTGTAGTTAAATATAGTATAGTAATATTAATAATTATATTACAGCTTTCAGTATCGTATTAAGTACCAATATATATAGAATAGTATCATATTATTGTGATAATTATAGCCCAGTTTAGTTTTCCTAATTATATTCAACAGTTATGTCTCTCTCATAGTATTGATAATTATAGTGCCGTTTTAGTATCGTATATAGTATTGATAATTATAGTGCAGTATGGTATTTATATTTTGTTTTAGTATCGTATTTAGTATTTATAATTTTAGTATATTAAGAAAAAGGCATCTCTTTATATATATATATCCTGAAACTATATATATAAAGCACGATAAGGAGATGCCTTTTTCTTAATTTTTGACCCTTATCCCAGTACAATGTCACATTTGTACTCTTTTTCAAATTATAATATAGTTTTTAGTATTGGAATTTTTGTTAGTGTAACGTATAGTAGTATAGATTATTAGTGTCTTATATAGAGTGTAAATATGGTAGAGTTTAGTATCGTACTTGGAGTATTGATAAATATAGCTGATTATATAGTAGATTATCAAATTATAAAACTATTTTAGAGGCGTAATAGTTTTATAATTTGATAACAGATGGCGCTCTAGTACATCGTAATATAGTAGATTATGTTTCCATCATTCAACTAGGTTACGAAGGGTATATATAAGTGAAAATATAATTTACAAATAGAAAAAAAGTCAAGTGTTGTTATTGAAAATAGGCCAAATAACAGAGAACAAGTTGAATCAACGTTTTGTTTATTTTTGTTCTACTAGATGGTCTTCTGTCATCTGAAAAGCTCATGTATATATATAACAAAATATGCATATCCTGACCGCTCACATGTATGTATATATGTAGAGTTCGATATTTACATATACAGTATTATAAAATAAAGCTTCCAGGGTTAAGTTTCTTGTTCAAATTTTATTTTCAAGCTTTCGGACTTGTCAGTCCTTCAACAGGAGTATCATGATAATAAATTGATGATATATATACGATTTTTATATATATACAAATTATTTTTTACATATTTTAAATATAAATGATATTTGCATATACAGCCTCCCAATGGGGATCAATATTGGACTGTAGGTTTACATCTAAGGAGGGACAGAATGAATGACATCACCCAGGAATTGGATATCGGTTGTCCCATTGTGCCACCGGGGACAATGGACCAATTAGAATGACACCTGGTAATCCATCTCAGCGCCACCTTGTGACACTCCCATTATATACGTTATATAGGAGGAGGGCCTTTTCTAATTTACTCTCTCTCTCTCTCGTACAACATCTCGTGTAAGGTATACGTGTGTGTCACTATGTTCTTTAAACGTTATTTATCGAGGTTGTGTATGTGGTTGGAGATAAAATAAATTCATATTCACTATATATATATGTAGTAATAATTGCTACATATATATATATATGTAGTAAATATGAATTTATTTTGGTTAGGTTTGGTTTGGTTAGAGATAAAATAAATTCATATTCACTATATATATATTGTTCTTTATGTGCAAGTATGGAACAGTATATGAGAAAATAGAACCATATATGTAAATATTGATCTTTCAAAGTGTAGAATAGTATATGTGAAAAGAAAACGCATATAAAATTTTAACAACTAATATGCAACTAAAATAATCCACTAGAATATATATGGAAATATTGTATATATAACTTGATAGAATAAATAAATTTGATATTTATATTTACATGAAAATAAATACTCTTTATAACCTATTTGAATGATGGAAACTATCTTTCAATAATCTACTATATACTTAGCTATATTTATTGATGTTTCAAGTACGATACTAAACTATACTATATTTATATATGTACAGGGTGTACCAGGTAAATTAGGAATTTCAACAATGGTATTTTAACTGAAATTCTTTGCAAGTAAAAATTAAAATATCCGAATGAAATTTGACACAGTAGTAGATAAAAGGATATAGTTTTTATTTATTCAATGTAGTTTCCATTATTAGCTACAACAGTCTCGAGGCGAGTGCGGAATGAAGCACAGGCCTTGGCGACGATGACCTTGTCCATTTGGGTCATCACCGTGTGAACTGCTTTCTTGACAGACTGGATGGTGGTATGAGGAGCTTTGTTGACATCTCTCTCAACAACGCCCCATACATAGTAGTCGAGGGGATTGCAATCTGGAGAATTAGGGGGTCAAATATCAGGACCCCAGTGACTAGGGACGTTAAGTGTCAGCCACGATTGTGTCTTTTTTGCCTTATGGGCTGGAGCTGAGTCCTGTTGGAAGACATACTTCCTTCCTGCGGCCACCATGTCCATCCAAGGCTTCACAACGGTCTCCAGAACATTGATGTAGGTGTCAGCGTTCATCCTAAGGCCCTTCTCAAAGAAATGGGGAGGCATGACATCACCTTCACTGCTGATAACGCCAAGGACTATTACGGAGGCAGGAAATTTCGTGTGCATCACGACAGGTATCTCTGAGGGGTCTTTACAGATCCAGCGATCATTCCTGGGATTTACCTTTTGGTCCACGTCAAAGTTCTTTTCGTCAGAGAAGAACCTTAGCATGCCAAAAGAGTCGTGTTTCAGGTTGTTGAGGAGGGCAGCAGCCTTTGCTTTTCTGTTATTCTTCATATTCTCAGTCAGCAACTGACCTTTCCGAAGGGCATAAGACTTGAGACCAAGGTCCTCATGGATAGTTCTGACAATTGTCATAGAGCCAACGTCCATTTCCTTGGCTATGGCCCTCATGCTCTTCCCAGGGTTTCCATCAATCTTCTCCTTGACATTTTTGACAAATTCTTCGCCTCTTACCCTGTCCGATCGACGCGAGTGCTTTTTCCTTGTAGCTATCCCCTCTTTGTTACTGTCGGCCTCATCAAACTGCTTCTTGACACGATAAATAGTGGTTTTGGGCAACTTAAGAAAATCCACTATCTCTTTGGGGCTCCTTCCGGTGCGCAGAGCAACGATGATGGCAGCTCGATTTTCAAATTCTCGGTTACTCTTCATCACTACACTGCGCACACATGTACTGTTGCATTTTACATGAATATGGCTACGTAATGAAAAAAAAACAAGTTTTTAATCTCAAGTAGTTTTTGTTTTATGGACTGTCAAAGTTAGTCCCAATTTACCTGGTACACCCTGTATATTTAAAAATGTGCATATATTGGATTTATAGGTTTTTTATTGTTCCAATATTTCGAGGGACAACTCGCCTCTCTTTATCGAGGATGTTTGTGTTTTTCGGCAAAACATTATGATCACGTGTATACCACTCTCACTCTACAAAGTCAATGAATCAAGAAAAGCCATCCACGAACGCGTTTCACGCTGTTGGCGCTCGTCAGCGTGGAGTAGGCTGTACCACTGCGACAAAAAATATTTTTGGTCCCAGTGGTTTCTTGAGAAACCAAGAAATGGGTATTTAAGGCCAAACTTGCGTGAATACGCTTAACATGTGAATAAACAATAGAAAAAAATGGGTCAGGTGTGGATATTAAAAATATAAAAGGCATATCCTGACCAAGAGCCCACCTTAGATGTAAACGTCGACCTAACCTACAGTTCAATATTGATTCCCATTGGGGTTGGAAGTCTGTATATGCAAATATCGAATTCTACATATATACATATTGGTCATTTCTAATTTTCTATTTCCTTCAAAACCATAGTCAAACCCGGTAACGTGCGACTATATTTTTAGCGTTATTTATTTTAGTTGTTGGGGTAAAGATATATAAAATATAGAAAATGTGGTGCGTGGTCAATTTTTTTATATTTTCTCTTTCCTTTAAGTCCAACTTCATTAGTGTATGTAGTCAATAAGGATCTATTGTTCCTTGTAAAGTGGAAAGTAAAAATACACTCTACACACATGTAATGTATTAACACATAACTATTAGGATAGCCATGTGTACTTAGAATATGTAATAGAGTGTAAATATGTAAATAGATATCGCTTTATAATCTCTATTTGATCTTTATCAATTACCTTTTTGAAAAGTGAAACTCTTCTTTAAAATATTATTCAAATTTATTCAAATAAATACACCAATATTTAGTTATTATTTATATATATATTTACATAGTGCGCCAGTTTTTGATGTATATTTTAACTTTTATAAATTAATTCCACAAAATAAAACATATACTGGAAGTATTTGCTAATATATTATAAATTTGCATAAATATTATCACATATATATATATAATTTAATAGAATTTTCCAATCCATTATATAGTTTATATAAGAATTTAATAGAAAATTTCGATACACAAATGGGGTACTACATTATATCAAGAAATATATATATTTACTCTACTAAAAAAAATAAAAAACGTTTTGAAATTTTGTAATTTTTGGGGTAAAAAATAAAGTGGAAGGAAAGTTTATTTTTCATCAAGTTGATATATGAAAATATAGCAAAAAATATACTCAGAACCTAATGATATCAAAATACACAATACACCCACAAAGTTATTTTTGCCATTTCTTTTGGTAAAAAAAAAAATTCTGTGGAAGTTAGAGAGGAATTTTTTAAAGGTTTGAAAAAGTTGTTTTTTCAAATCTCAAAGATGTTTTGAGCAAGGCATTACAATTTTTTTCTTAAATTCTGAAAAAGTTTAAAAACTCAAAAAATTTTCTTTTATTGAGTTAGAGAAGGTATTGAATACATTAATACACTTACCATAAATGCATATCTCCAGATTTTTGGAAAAAAGACAGAGAGAGAAAAAAAGCAAAAGATATTTTGAAAAGTTTTTTTTTATAACTCGAGATTGACGTTTGATGCTTTGTGTTTTTTATGGAGTTCCAAACTGTATGAATTTATAATAGTTATGTTTTATTTAATAGTTTAGGTTTAGAACTAGAATTTTATTTAATATAAATTTCTCTTCTTTCTTCGATATATTTATTATTTAGTATACATACATATATATATATATGAAAATACGAAACTATTTTAGACGCGTATGATTCTTTGAAAATAAAACAATTTCTACTGTCCTAAAATAGTTTCGTATTTTGATAACAGATGGCGCGCTAATGCATCATATATATATATGTAATATTGTTTCAATGTGCCTACGTATGGATGACCTGGCAGTCGTGTACGTAAGGCGAGTGTTGATGATCTTCCCACACGCGGACAACAAGAAGCAGAGGCAGGGCTAGATGTTAGCACAAAGAGGGATCGGGGACAGCCCACGGGACAGAGGTAGAGGCCATGACACTAACTTGGATGCTTATGGAAGGACAGACTGTGTGTGAGAGCCATCCTGAAGCGGACCGCTGAGATACACCCCCTAGAACATCTGCTGACCCCTTGTCAAAAACTTGTCTTGTTTTCAGGGAGTCTCTATAAGAATGTCCCTCGGGACCCCACATGGGCTGGGCGTTGCCTTTTTCCACCCCTCTGTCCCTGCTGCCACCAGCTGACCGCTCTCTCTTTGGATCTTTATTTTGACGTCACCAATTTTAGTTTATATACAAAAAGGGTGTACAGGTTATATTAATAAAGATATAGCATATATACAAAATATGGGGGTGGTAGCAAATAGAAAGTGTCATTATTATACAGTTTAAAATAAACGATATATATATATATATTAAGAAAAGGGAAGAAAAAAAGGCATCTCCTTAACGGGCAACTGAAAGTTGCTGATTGCTTGCACCATCTATCGGAATAAATATCAACTATGTTGTCAGTTTCCCCGATAAGGAGATGCCCATTTTTCTTTTCTTTATTTATATATAATAAATATATCGAAGAGAGAAGTATATTGAAAGATATTATAGTTCTAAAACTAAACTAATAAATAATGCATATGTTATATAAAAAAGAGATTTTCTGTTGATTTTTGATTATCTTGTGGATTATGCTATGGTAATGCAGTCGTGGTTAAAAATCTTGAAAGTATAATAATAAAAATAGTTTTGATCAGATATTGCTTTAATTGAACTTATGGAATATATAAAAATCATAATTTGATAAAAGTACTGCCTGGCTCAAGGCGTAAGAATAAAAAATGAATAACTTATTTACATAATGTACAGAAGGTTTGAGCCGGCCATCGGGAAACAACAACAATGAGTTTTTATAGTGAAATCGTGACCTATAGCGGTCGATTTAACAGAGTATTTGTATCTATGAAATATAATTTTTTAAATAAAATAATATTTTAATATAACATATATATGTGTATTATTATATATTGTATATATATGTATATACAAGGTTGGGTCAATAAGTAATGCACAATTATCAATAATATTTTTATTTGACAAACCATAAAATTTGTATATGAATACCTAACTATTAGCTATATATCATTCAATATATCCCGTCAAAATAGACGTCAAAATTAGACGCCATCTATTGACCTTCGCCGCAGATTAACGGCCTCGGGTCGGTGACAAAGTCACAACACCAGCTTTGGCAAACTGAGAAGCGTCCATCTGGACGCTTTTTGTCAACTTGCATTGTCATCGGATTATGAAAAGTGTACCAAATTTCAGATTCCTACGTGCCCTAAAAGTATATTATAAATTGATTACAAGATTGGTGGACAGACAGACGTACAGGGAAGCAAGTTAAATAAAATCTTTTTAAAAAAGCTCAAATTTTCTATAAGTCAAATTTATTGTTATGTAAAGAATTTATTCTATCTATTTTTTGGATAAACCAAGTAAAAAATAAAGATCAAACTGAAGTAGAACATTGAAAAAAACATATGATACAAAGAAAATAAATTCTTAATTTATCAACACACTCACATCACTGGACATACATTCAAATTCAAGCATGTAACAGCCCAATGCCACCATATAAAAAGCAATCAATAAAAGATTATTCCTGGAAGCACTGTTCAAAACTAGAGCTGGTGATATGCCATATTCACCATTCTAAACGCTTTTTTTGCCGAAAAATGAAAAATAATCCCTTGTTTTATTATTTTTATAAAGGGAGAGGTATCCCTATAATATAATATACAAATTTCTACAAGAAGTTGTAATATCGAAAAAATTCGCTGTTTAAATATAATTAGAATAGATTTAATTCAAATATTTCAGTAATTATTTTTATTGAAATATTAAAAAAAAACTACTCAATTAATCAAATTATTTAATTTGACTCTAGACATTCAATAGATAAGTTTGGATAGAAATCAAATATAGAGAAATTAGGAAATATTCATTTCAATACAATTTAATGAAAGATAAATCGAAAAGATAGCTAACCACTCCATCCTCACTAACCATCAAAATTATTCTTTTATTATTATAATTGATTGCAGATGAGAGAGGAAAGTCCTTAACTAATACATTTCAATTTATTAACCACTTAGGCAATGTAACCCTCCCTTTTTTTTATTCAATTCCTTTTTTCCCCCTAATTTTTACCTCTTTCAAAAATAAATTTGAATGTGATAAAAATTACTCGGAATTTTTTTTTATTTTATTAAATATCTCTCTTTAAAAATTATTTTTTTATTATTTTAAATGAAAAGAAAGGGGGAGGAGGTGAATTATTTAAAATCTCTCACATGGAGTAATTATATTATAGCAATTAGTTAATTAGTTTATGAATAGTTAATTAATTGGTTTGTGTTTATTAATATATGAAAATATTGTATATCATTGATGTAAAGGCAGTAGAATTTTTGTTTAATTTTAAAAAGAATCATACACGTCTAAAATAAGAAAAAGGCATCTCCTTATCGTGCAACTGAAAGTTGCTGATGGCTTGCGCCATCTATCGGAATCAACTTTCAGTTGCACGATAAGGAGATGCCTTTCTCTTAATTTATGCACCTTATCCCAGTACAATATTACATTTGTACTATTTTTTCACATCTAAAATTGTTTAAATTTCGTGTATTATATTATAGATATTATAAACACATAGATAGAAAATATGTAAATTAAGTGTCAAAATATAAATTTAAATCGAGATTTGAGAAAGAGATATAGACTCTAAAGCTCCCATTATATAATAATAATAAAAAAAGAATCGCATTGCGAGTTGTATGTATTTATCATTGAAGCGAAAATATCAGGCGACCGAAATTGAGTTTCATTTTTTTTTTAATAAATCATTTTGACTCACTAACTTCCAAACACGAAAGCACCTTTCTACAGGAGAACAAGATAAGCTATAATGATAGTAAAATATTTCATTAATTTCACTGCCATTATATTTTATTTTTGTTCCCCTGAAGTGTCGTATATTTATATTTTAATTATATAATATAATATTATATATAATATATTAATATAATAATAATATTAAATCCACAGATTCTGCGATATATTGTATATATATATCATAACATATAATTTATCATCATATAATTTGATTGTTAACTTGTAATTCTTAAGTTTGCCTCTATAATACGGTGTAATATAATAAAAGCCATTTAAATAAATAAAGTCTAAAATATATTTCTACTTTAAAATTAACCTAAATATACCACATGAAGATGAGCTTTTTTTTTCAAGCCCGAAAGCTATAGATCCTATATAGAAGAAATATGAAAGAAGACCTCCAATGAGCTTGCTAGAAGGGATCAAGAAAGCTACGGTCAGGGTCGCTTGATAAGCTGTGAGTAAACGTCATCCTCCATCAGATCAAATTGGAGAACATTTGATAAAAAGAGAACAAAGATGAAAGCGACGAGCTTTCGTACAATAACGTTCTTCAACAGGCTGTATATAAGGCGAATTCAATAAACATACCAACTTTTCAATAAATAAAATGTCACTTTTACCTTTGGTCTCTTCTTGTCAATGGTATCCTGCTATTTTTCCTATTGTAGTTTTTCTTCTAGTTCCTTATATTTGTTTTAAACATCCTGTTGAAGGACGTTTTTGTCCGAAAGCTCGTACCTCTTCAATAAAGAAACTAGTCGATTTTACCTCCACCTCTGCCGGTCCCAAGCCCGGATGAAAAAAGGAGGAGGGAGAGCAGTAACAAGCTCACTAAAAACTTGGGTTCAGCTGGCCCGGCTGATAGTATCCTGTAAGGGCTCCAGGGATACAGGATGAGTCTGTTCTTCAGTTTAGAAGCAGCTGTACATGGTATCTGTTCCTCATGTCAGAGGTGGCCATTTCATATTGAAGCTAAGTCAGCCTGCCATTGAGTAGTGCTCCCAGACTTAATGACAAAGATAGATGCATTCTACTTACCCAGTCATGGAGATAAGAAAGAAGACTTTAGGTCTCTTAATAATTCCTCTCCTATTGTAATTTAGAGAATATTTATACATATCGTCACCACAAGTCGAATTCGACTTTATGAACACTAATAAATTGGATAACTCAGCTGTGTGGTGGATTGAATTGGCGAAACCGCTGGGGGATTCACTACTGATGAGCAAAGCCCTCTTAATATATTTTTCGTCTCAATAATCACAGTAGGAATCTGTAGTGATATCTTGTCCATGGAGACGCAGTAGCATGGACCGTCAATTCCTGATTTTGTTGCTCCATGGAAAAGGGAGGTGCCATTGCCCCGTTAGTCAGCCACATTTCAGAGTTCCCTGTTCACGGTTACCGTAGCGGCTTGGGGCTCACGACACCGTACTACAGGGCAGTTCCATACTTGTGCTGTTGTGCCCGCTACTAATTCAATGGTGGTAGTGTCTTGTCCACTCCATGGAAAAAGAGGTTCCATTGCCCCGTTAGTCAGCCACATTTCAGAGTTCCCTGTTCACGGTTACTGTAGCGGCTTGGGGCTCACAACACCGTACTACAAGGCAGTCCCTTACTTGTGCTGTTGTGCTCGCTACTAATTTAATGGTGTTGGTGTCTTGTGCACTCCATGGAAAGGGAGGTGCCATTGCCCCGTTAGTCAGCCATATTTCAGAGTTCCCTGTTCACGGTTACCGTAGCGGCTCGGGGCTCACGACACCGTACTACAGGGCAGTCCCTTACTTGTGCTGTTGTGCTCGCTACTAATTCAATGGTGTTGGTGTCTTGTGCACTCCATGGAAAGGGAGGTGCCATTGCCCCGTTATTCAGCCACATTTCAGAGTTCCCATTTCACGGTTACCGTAGCGGCTCGGGGCTCACGACGCCGTACTTCGCCCTACAGGGCAGTCTCTTACTGTGGGAAACTGTCTTATATATAAAAGAAAAATCATACTGAAATCTTTTCCTAATTCAAATAGTTTACCTCAGAAAAACACTGTTCTACCCTCGAATATTCCTGCGGTAAAACTAAAAAAACGGATATTTTTGCCTCTACGTTCTCTAATCAATATATCTTGGCGGAGGTTTGATATTAAAATTTTGTCCCCTTAATTTTTCTCCAAGAAAAAAAAAACATTTTTCTAGAAAAGCGCCAGGTAATTAAAAACGTAATTGGTTTTAATTACTTCTCATATAAAAGAGAAATGAAAACAAATTAGAAAGTGTAATAATTGTTTATTTTTATTATAACATTTTTGAATCAATATGATTATTTTATTTTTGTAATCTTTTTTACTATTTTTTAATAATAATAATTGACGTGCGTATTTATGAATCATAAAACTAATAAATGGATATAAAAATATTAAGAACAATTTTCAACTGAAGTTGATGATAAATTGCGTCATCTATCCGAATAAATATCAACTAATTATCCGATAGATGGTGTAAGCAATCAGCAACGTTCTGTTCCATTATCAGATTATTTATCTTAAAACATACATTTATATCTGATACATTCTTTCTTTTGCTCTATTTTTAGAACTATATATACACTCATTGACAAAACTTCAAAAATTGTAAGGTCTTTGATGTCGCCAGTCGTCTGTTTTTTTTTTTTTAGGAGACAGAGGAAATTTTGTTCACACTTGATTATCTCGTGTGTCTTCAAAAAAGGTCAGAGTTATTGTTTGAACCCCGATATACATACTAAAAGGTATAAATTCCTTAAGTTTTGTCCATGAATGTATATACATGGTACAAGAGTACTACATATATATATATATATTAATTAAATAAGCCTCATTTCATTAAGTTATGCAAAGTGGAATGCTCTATTTCCAACATATATACATATTAACATGATACATTAGCCCCCTATCTGTTGTAAGAAATTTAAACTATTATTGACACGTATGATTCTTTTGGAAATAAAACAATTTTCTACTGCCCTTACTGCAATGATAAAATATTGGGAGGGCATGGCTCATCAGTGGTAAACCCTCCCAGCGGTTTCGCCAGTTTAATTTACCATACAGCTATAATATTGCACTTGCTTGTTTTCATTTTATACTGATGATAAATTCTTGGAAAAGGTATTTTGATTGAACTATGGACATAAGCCTCTACATTCGAGCAAGGATCTTCCGCAAATTGCAAATTATCTTTTTGAAACACAATACCAATAAGATGAATTGGCGTGCCAGAGTTAATCAGTCTAAATCATCTTTATTCTACTCTTTGTTTCCATTCATTTTCCACTCTAGAGCTTTCTTTATCAATCTATCCCTTCTTAATATATACCTTCCTCCATTCTATAATTTATAATATTACATAATACCCATATCTACATATATGATTCGTGTATGCAAATTCTTTCGTCGTTTTTTTTTGTCGATAGAAAGATAGAGGTTACCTAACTTCCATCATTTCTTAATATATGTCTCACTCCATTCGGTAAATTGTAATATTACATAATACCTCATATCTGCATATACATGATTCGTGTATGCAAATTCTTTTGTCGTTCTGATAGAAAGGTAGAGGTTACTTAACTTCCATCACTTCTTAATATATTTCTCACTCCATACGGTGAATTATAATATTTCAAAATACCCCATATTTACATATATGATTTGTATATGCAAATTATATCGTCGTTATGAGAAGAAAGATGGAGATTACACTCGACCGGTGTTTATTGAAAAATGTATTAAGTTCGAAAGCTCCAAAGATTATGCCAATCAAAAATATTTCATATATTAACCCATATATTTGTAATAAATGTTGAACCTTTTCTGGAAAAAAATCCATACAGCGTATACAGTAGGAGCAGCAAACAGCCGTATATCAATAAAATAACGTTATAGCGCCCAACAATCAATAATCTATATTGATTTAGTAATTCAGCGCGGCCATTTTGATCAAAGTCAATTTCTCGATGGAGGATAAAAAATGATTGAGGACATATACAGGGTTATAATGGGGGGAACAACTCACCATTGATTGGCCATGATGGCTATTGACAACAACGTTTTTCTCTACGTACATCTTCACCGGGTCCCTAATTGGACACATGGTTCATATAACCTTTTAATACTGCTTGGTGGATAGCAGTTTGGTGTGTAGTTCTGATTATATATACCAGGATAGGTATCTGTTCCTGTGATAATGGATTAAAACAATGATTATTTTGATACATGAATATCATTCTACTTAAAGCTTTATATTATATATCTACTAGCCGAATGACCCGGGCAACGCCCGTGTTTTACCCGATTGAATGTTTTGATTCAAATACTAGTTGTTACAATTATAAATTGGCGCCTTAAATAAATGCATATATTAGTTAATAACTATAACCTAGTTGCTTTATCTGTCTATGTACTGTTGGCTTCCATAGGCGTCTCTTACTGGGAAAAAGAAAGAGAGTATTCCATTTAGTTATTAACTAATATATGCATTTATTTAAGGAGCGTCCCGCTCCAACACAATAGTTACAAAAACCAAAAAGCGAGTGGAGGGGGGGGCAAAGTCAAAAACAAAGTGTCTCGCGTAGTGGCGGCGCCATCGTAGCCACGTGATCGTAGCCAACCAATAGGAGAGCGCCATTCCAAAAAAAAAAGCAAAAGGTGACAGAGATGATGACGCTCGTAACTGTATATAGAATATTGTGTGTGTAAGAAATTGAAACTGTTTTTGATGCGTATGATTCTCTTGAAATAAAACAATTTTTTACTGTCCTTTTACTGCAATGATAAATTTTATATCTCCACATATCTTCATCGTTTTTCAAGTCTTCCCATATGTCTTCACTATGTACTGTACGTGTAACTATACTGTCTCTCCACTATACTCATACCTCGACTATGAAGTACCTCTTTACTGTACACTGTGCATACACTGACTTCACCATGGTCACTAGCATCGTCTCTTCAGCCTGTATCACATATATCTTCACTGTGTGTACGTTCATGTCTTCACTATGTACTGTACCTGTAACTATACTGTCTCTCCACTATACTCATACCTCGACTATGAAGTACTTCTTTACTGTACACTGTGCGTACACTGGCTTCACCATGGTCACTAGCAGTGTCTCTTCAGCATGTATCACATATATCTTCACTGTGTGTACGTTCATGTCTTCACTATGTTAAGAAATTGTACACTGCACTGTAATCCATTGTCTTCACTATGTTAAGAAATTGTACACTGCACTGTAATCTACTGTCTTCACTATGTTAAGAAACTGTACACTGCACTGTAATCCACACTGTCTTCACTATGTTAAGAAATTGTACACTGCACTGTAATCCACTGTCTTCACTATGTTAAGAAACTGTACACTGCACTGTAATCCACTGTCTTCACTATGTTAAGAAACTGTACACTGCACTGTAATCCACTGTCTTCACTATGTTAAGAAACTGTACACTGCACTGTAATCCACTGTCTTCACTATGTTAAGAAATTGTACACTGCACTGTAATCCACTCTCTTCACTATGTTAAGAAACTGTACACTGCACTGTAATCCACTCTCTTCACTATGTTAAGAAACTGTACACTGCACTGTAATCCACACTGTCTTCACTATGTTAAGAAATTGTACACTGCACTGTAATCCACACACACACACACTGTCTTCATTATGTTAATAAATTGTACACTGCACTGTAATCCACTGTCTTCACTATGTTAAGAAACTGTACACTGCACTGTAATCCACTGTCTTCACTATGTTAAGAAACTGTACACTGCACTGTAATCCACTGTCTTCACTATGTTAAGAAACTGTACACTGCACTGTAATCCACACTGTCTTCACTATGTTAAGAAATTGTACACTCCACTGTAATCCACACACACACACACTGTCTTCACTATGTTAAGAAATTGTTCACTGCACTGTAATCCACACACACACACACTGTCTTCACTATGTTAAGAAATTGTACACTGCACTGTAATCCACTGTCTTCACTATGTTAAGAAACTGCACACTGCACTGTAATCCACTGTCTTCACTATGTTAAGAAACTGTACACTGCACTGTAATCCACTGTCTTCACTATGTTAAGAAATTGTACACTGCACTGTAATCCACTGTCTTCACTATGTTAAGAAATTGTACACTGCACTGTAATCCACTGTCTTCACTATGTTAAGAAACTGTACACTGCACTGTAATCCACACTGTCTTCACTATGTTAAGAAATTGTACACTGCACTGTAATTCACTGTCTTCACTATGTTAAGAAATTGTACACTGCACTGTAATCCACTGTCTTCACTATGTTAAGAAATTGTACACTGCACTGTAATCCACTGTCTTCACTATGTTAAGAAATTGTACACTGCACTGTAATCCACTGTCTTCACTATGTTAAGAAATTGTACACTGCACTGTAATCCACTGTCTTCACTATGTTAAGAAATTGTACACTGCACTGTAATCCACTGTCTTCACTATGTTAAGAAATTGTACACTGCACTGTAATCCACTGTCTTCACTATGTTAAGAAATTGTACACTGCACTGTAATCCACTGTCTTCACTATGCATTGTCTCTTCAGTATGTATCACATATATCTCCTCCACTGTATATACGTCCACTGTATTCATATATACACGCTATGTAGTGTATATGTAACTATACTGTCCACTGTGTACTCATGTCTCCACTGTGAGTATTACATTGTAAGTAGTCCAGTGTTAGAGAGGTTTCACTGTCAGTGTAGTCCACTTTTAGACAATTTAAAATAGTTTATTGACGATCTTAGTTAATTGTTACAAAAATTGAAGATAAATTAAACAAAGATAAATGTGAATATTTACAATTTTTTGTGTTAAAAATAGTCCACTGTCAGAGAAGTCCACATGTCTCCACTGTCAGTGTAGTTCACTGTAAGACAGTGTGGCTGTGTGTGTGAAGCAGTGAAGCGGGCAGCGACAACCGGAACCCACCTGACACTGCAGCCTCCAGGAGAGGAACACGCCTTCTTCACCAATGAGAGCTTCTTCATCACATGCTTCGTGCGGAGGGACGCGCAGGCAATTCGGCTGGCCTGGACCTCGCCTACTGGCCGAGACATCACTGTTAGTGAGGGCAGGTAGGTTGTTCCCCTCTTTTCCTCCTTGTTTCTACTGTTGAAGTAGCCAGTACACAATACACACAGATACCAAAGAAATAGAAACAACGGATAAGACGCACAATTTTTACCATCACCAAATATGTAATGTACAAATTCTGGATAAGCATCGATTTTAACAGATCAGAATATAGCTTGAAGCTGCTTTAATAAAATGAAAAGAAATTCATCTTCAGAAACCTGTTCAATAATTTATGACCAGAAGATTTTTTAAAAACCAATTGTGTGCTGAGAACATGTAAGAAAACATGTACCTATGTTTTCCCACGTGACGCAGCGGAGCGTGACCTTGGCTGCACGGGTGAGTCAGTTGTTGTTTTGCTCTCGGTATGGATGGACATTAAAACATGGTGGCAGCGATAACTGGATAAAATACGAACCCGTATATTGCAAAATATCGATTTTTGCGTACCTTGGAAGATAATTCAACATGGCTCAGATTCAACCTCCAGAAACTTTCGACTTCTCGACTCCCAACGAATGGCCCAAATGGAGGAAGAGATTCGAACGATACCTCGTGGTCAGTGGAATGAAGAAGAAAGAGGAGGCGGACAAGATCGATTTGTTCATGTACTTGATGGGTGACCGCGCGGATGATATATTCAGGACCTTCAAGTTCGAAAAGGAGGAAGAGGCAACGAAAATTGATTCCGTCCTCAAGGCGTTCGACAGCCACTTCTGTGTCAGAAGGAATATTATCTACGAACGTGCGAAATTTAATTCAAGAATCCAAGAGGATCGGGAGCCAGTGGACGAATTCATCACTTCATTGTACAAATTGGCTGATAGTTGCGAATTTGAGGGTCTTCATGAGCAGTTGATCCGTGACCGTATAGTGGTTGGAGTGAGGGACAAAGCTTTATCTGAAAGAATGCAGTTGGACAGCGAACTGACTTTGGAAAAGGCGGTGAAAATGGTTCGACAGCAGGAAGCCGTTCGACAGCAGCAAGTCGACCTGCAGCGTCCCTCAACAAGCCAAAAGGTCAATCAGGTGAAGTTCAACTCGAAGAAACAATCACCGAAACAACAACAGCAACCTTCGAGGAAGAAGGAGAAGTCAGCCAAAACAAGATCACGATGTCCAAAATGTGGAGGTTTCACCCACAGGGAAGGACAGGGTTGCCGTGCTGAAGGACAAAAATGTAACCTGTGTTCAAAAACAGGCCATTTTGCAAATTGCTGCCCAGATAAGCAGGCGAAGACTGCGGAAGTCAAAGCTGTTTCTGAACTTGATGAAGAAATTGGTTTTCTCCTGGAGGTCTCAGCTGTGGAGGATTCATCTAATCTCGATAATGATGAAGACGAGTGCAGGAGGCGATGGACAGCAGAAATCCAAGTGAACGGGAAAAAGGTGAAGTTTAAGCTCGACTCCCAGGCGGATGTTACATGTGTTCCTCTGTGTCTCTTCAAGAAAATAATGGGACAGCAACGACTAGTGGAAAGTGATATCAACATTAGAGCTGCTGAATTCTCCGAACTTCAGACTGTGGGTATGTTTATATCAACGGTGCGAAATGGCAATTATGAAATCAAGGAGAAGATTTATGTCATTCGTCGTTTGAGTGAACCTCTTCTGAGTCGCCGGGCATGTGAGCTCTTGAACCTGGCGAGGCGGATTGAAGTGGTTGCGACGAGAATTAACCCAATCAAGGAATTCCCTGAAGTATTTGAAGGACTGGGACAGATCGGAAACCCTTACGAAATCAATTTGAAACCTGGAGCAAAACGATATGCTGTGCATACTCCTCGTCGGGTACCAATACCTTTGATGGAAAAGCTCAAAACAAGATTGGACATCCCTGGAAAGGAGCTGCTCGACGCCGATGCATTATCCAGACAACCACTTCTTACAACAGAGGGAGGTGAAAACGAACGGCAAACATCAGCGCATATAAATGCAGTTCTCTCGAGTATAACCGACAAAGACGAGATGTTGACGAAGATTTTTGAAGCTCAACAAGAAGATACGACCCTGAAAGCAGTAGTCAACTACCTTGAGAAAGGCTGGCCAGATAAGAAGAAAATGTCACAGGCTCTGCTCTCTTTTTGGCATGTCAAGGATGAACTCGGCGTTCAAAATGGACTACTGATGCGTAGCTGTCGTCTTGTTATTCCAGCAAGTATGAAACTGAAGATCCTAGATAAGTTGCACGATGGGCACTTCGGGATTACAAAAACAAGACTTCGCGCACGTGAGACGGTATGGTGGCCTGGAATTTCGGAAGAGATCGCGGAAACGGTCAGAAAGTGCAGTGTCTGTATCCAGGAAGCCGTCTCAAAACATGAACCTTTGATACCAACCAACTTTCCTACACGACCGTGGCAAAAGATTGGAATGGATTTGTTCAAGTTCGAGAATAAGTGGTATCTAGTCGTCATTGACTATTATTCTCGCTTTCCTGAAATGATTCAGCTGGATCGGCTCACAGCCAGTGTGGTGGTGCGTAGTTGCAAATCCATATTTGCCCGACATGGAGTACCAGAAACTGTTGTAAGCGATAATGGGACACAATTTGGAGCTGCTCGTGAATTTGCAAATTTCGCAAGGCAGTACGGATTCACACATGTCACTTCAAGTCCTCGATTCCCGCAGAGCAATGGGATGGCAGAAGCAGGTGTGAAAATTGCTAAGTTGATCCTCAAGAAAAATCAAGACCCATCGCTTGGACTCCTGGAGTATCGATCGACCCCTTTGGAGAACGGTTACAGCCCTGCTGAGTTTCTCATGGGACGTAAACTCCGAACGACCTTGCCAATTGCACCAGAGAATCTTAATCCAAAGTTGGTGGACTCTCAGACCCTGAAAAGAAAGGAGGGGAGAAGGAGAAAGGATATGAAATCCAGATATGATCGACGCTGCGGAGCTACGGACATGGAGGAGCTATCCGAAGATGACACTGTTTGGATTACAGATATGCGAACCTGGGGGATTGTAAAGCAGAAAGCATCGACACCAAAGTCGTATATGGTTGATACTCCAGTTGGGACTTTACGTCGAAACAGGTTCCATCTACGAAAAGGATATGCAGTGCAATATCCAGCCGAACCATCGACGCCGACCTTTTCGGGGGAGGAACTGGTTGAAAATGAAAAGACCCCAGTTGTGGATTATCCCTCTAACGACTCAGAAGACGGCCAGATAAGAACCCGGAGTGGACGAATTGTTAAACCTGTGGATCGCCTTCATTATTAATTATATTATGCATTTAAAGTTTGTAATGTATATATATATTTCAAGTCTTAAAAAGGGGGATGTGCTGAGAACATGTAAGAAAACATGTACCTATGTTTTCCCACGTGACGCAGCGGAGCGTGACCTTGGCTGCACGGGTGAGTCAGTTGTTGTTTTGCTCTCGGTATGGATGGACATTAAAACAAATTGGTATAAATAAACATTTATATTATGATACATTAGGGCGCCATCTGTTATGAAAAATGATGTTTTAAAAGAATCATATGCCTTTATAATAGTTTCGAATTTTCATAAACATTGTTAACTAGTTCTGAATGACCCTAATTATATTTTTATAGTTAATATATGTATTGTATTTATTGGATAAATATATACTGTACGTGTTCAACAGGAATGTTGATATCTGAAGTACACCCATACCTCGCTTTGCGTCGCGTTCCAAAAAAACACGGCGCAAATTGAAACAACGCAAAGTGGAAATATGTGAAGGCGCAATCAAAAACAAAGGTGTTGTCATATTTTCGTTAAAATAATTCAAAAAAAAAATTAAAGACTCGAATCCAAAACAACGCAACTTCGAAAATCTAACGACGCACATTGAAAATCAGTAAAAATTAAGCAGCGACGCAACTTCGAAAAAAACGCAAAACGAAACGACGCAAAGCGAGGTATTGGTGTAATTCTATTCCTTTGGTGACTGCACTGTCTATATGTTAGCTCGTCTTGAAACGAAAATGTTAAAAAATACATAAATTAAACACATAAATTATATATAGTTATATAATACATACAGTTTGTTGATTAGCTTAATTAAGTGTTTAAACACATAAAATATATCCATACAGTTTGTTAATTAACTTAATGAAGTGTTTACATGTCAAATTATTTTTAAAATAGAGCAATCCATAAATAAAGCTTTAATTAAAAAGGCAAATATTGGATCAGAATATCATTTATTTTACCAATATTTCAATTGTCTGAACGCCAACAACACAAGGTGTTACACCTTGATAAAGGTTATACTGAAATGTTGGTAAAATAAATGATATTTTGATCCAATATATGCCTTTTTATTTTTAAAACAAATGTCAAATTATATGTTACATAACATGTTACATAGTTGTTACATATAAAACAGTTGACATATTTACATTATCATAAACAGAAATATCCACAACTTCTCAAACTATAAAGTTTCCACATCTTTTTAAAAACTTGTCGCCGACAGAAATATTTTCTATCCACATTTTTGGAAATACTTTCAGAAAGTTTTTGACTTTTTTTTGTGTGTGTGTGTCGACTTAGCCCGAACCATTCTGACTCAACAATAACAGAATGTTGCTACTTTGGTGTTATTATTTCTTTATGTCTCGCGTGTAGTATATATATATGTACATATGTTTTGAAAATAGAGCAATCCATAAATAAATCTTTAAATAAAAAGGCATATATTGGATCAAAATATCATTTATTATATATGTACATATTTCCCATCGACAAATATATTACATATGTAATCTTTCTCTTGTTATGCAACTTTATATGCAAATATAGGAAAATTTGCATAGAAAAGGTAATATTGTTTGGCTGGTATTCATATATTTTCTATGTAAATGTTACATCAGGCAGTTGAAATTCTTTATTATTTGCAACGTTTCGGTCCAATACAATATATATATATATATTCCTACCATTCCCTCTTAATTATTATTATTATCATCATTTAGCGAGATATGTATTAACTGTTAGTTTTCAGAAGACATGGCAGAGAATGGTAGGTTCTACCTTTCAAAGAAATTCACAATGATTTCTTCACCTCTTTTACATTTGGAACACTGTGGGTTCGATTCCCATCCTTGGACAATTTATTTTTTCCGTTTATCATTACTCTTCACAATTCATCCTTTCATACTTCATTCCTAAGGTTAGAAATAATCGTTATTTCTCTTTAAAAATAAATTTCGATTTTTCGTTCAAAAGAAACATTTGAGAGATAATTGTCAAATGTCATTCTACTATCTAAATTGATCATTAAATGAATTATATAAAAGTGATATTAAAATGATATTGAAATGAAATATATAATTTAACTTTTTAAAATAAACATTTTGTTTTCTAACTTGAAACAGTTTTACACATATAAATTTACTGGCAATGCGCTTCTTTAAAATATCATCAAATATTATCTTTACAGACCTTACTGCAATGATATGAGTTATTGAATGAGAGGGCTTGGCTCATCAGTAGTGAACCCTCTCAGCGGTTTCGACAAATTAATCTCTAGACCGCTCTACTATTGTATTGGATTGGTTTGGAGTATACCCTGTATTTTCTATGGAAGGCAGCTTAGGGGTGTTTAGTGAACTATGGACATAGGCTTATAGGTCTGTAGAGGTATATACATATAATTTCATCAAATAAATGAAGCAAATTGCCAGTAAATTTATATGTGTAAAATTTTAATGATAGATGGCAATTAAATTTAATTTACTACTATATATTTGTTTTGAAACAGTTTGTTATGTCGAAAACTCCATTTTCTGGGATTCGTCAATTTCCATCCTACCAATAAAACTCAGTCATAGTGTGCATGGAATAAACAATTATATATATATAAATATTGTCAGATTTATTTTAAAAATATGATTTTTTAAAAGAATAACAGTTATAATATGTCTACACGGAGAAAGCGATTTTATAGAAATATTAAAATTATTTGCATATTTCCAAGTTCAATAAATCAAATTATTGTAACAGGTGAATTTATCAGATAATTTTGCATAAGCCAATTTTACTCTTTTTTTTTAGCATCAATAAATTTAAAGTTTCATTTAAAATTGTATTATTTCATTTGATTTAGGATAGCAGTGTATAACAAACTTAATCGGAATTTAAATTTATTTTTGTATTTGTTAAATAAATTTAAAAGTTTCATATGTAGAAAATGACGATATATTTTTACTAATATATTTTTTATTTTGACACATTTGATCAGAAACACAATTTTTTTTTATAAATTGTTTTTTTAAATCATATTTATATAACGATATGATATTGTTTTTTTTATATATATATATATATTATTATTATCTCAAATTTTGAAAAAGTAAAGTTTCTGTGAAGAATTTCTTCGAAAAAAAAGGAAAAATTTTCAAAGCAGACGACTTTTCATTCCCCAATTGCAATCTATCTGATAGATTCGGGGAAATAAAAATGGCGTCATTTTCCAGAACTTTTACACCAGCTTGCTCTCTGTTTATTTCCCACTGCTCAGAAAACTACGTGGAATTGTTCGTTTTCCCGCCCTTTTTTTTTATACCCTTCCACTTTATTTTCACACCACTCTCTTTTATATTCACACCACTTTCTTATATTTACACTCGACGTATTGGTTTCACACCTCTCCTAAATTTTCACATCCCTGTAGCCCTTTTAACATTTTATTGTTATATATATATATATATTAGAACAATACTAAATTTCGTTTTCTGGTCACTTTTTTTTATTCTTACACTACTATTTTATTTTCATATAAATTCCCTATTTTTTTTTTTTAAATGGCCTCGCTTATCAATTTTGCATATAACTGTAGCTTTATTCTTGTTTACATACCATTAAGTTTAATTTTTGTACTCAATTTGCTAAAAATCCGCACAATTATTTTCAAAAAAAAAAAAAAATTTTTTAATGGCATGTTATTATTGGGTTTCACACCACTTTTTGAAACGCAAAAACGTTGAAGTAAGGTACATGGGGATGTTTCAGGAACTGTTCAAACTACATCAGTTGTAGACTATAGACGTGTCTATTATCAAATAGGTATTGATTTCAACTAGAATTGTTTGATTTCCTTTTAACATATTTAAAAAAAGGAAATATAAACTATTATATTTTATAACAAGATAGGTATAGGTTACAGTAAAAGCAGTCGCTAACTACCCACCATGATTATCATGGCCTGTACCACGTGTACTAGGGATAAACAAAAAAAAAACAAGATAGGTAATTAGAGTGATTATGTGAATTGAACAATCCCAAATCGATTATTTATAATCTTGTTCACCAGAAAATTCCACATGTAATATTACAACATATTTACATATTATATAAAAGGGCGTACCTGGATCTGTAAAGAAAAAAAAAAACATTTTTTTTCTCAAAATATTTCGAGTTCCAGGTACGCCCTTTTATATAATCTTAATTAATGGATCGCCTTTTGACTCAAAATATTTACATATGTTTGTGACCCCTTAACATATTTACATATGTGAGTAATATTTCAATCTGAAGCTATAGACCACAAAATGAACATATATATATACATACACATATCTATAAAGATATTGTAAAAAAATCAAACCAACACACATAATTAAGTATATTAAGTTAATAAAATAAATTAAATTAGGTTTCCACCACGTTTATACCTAGGAGAAAGTTTGAAGTTAACATAAAATTGCAAATTTAATAATAAAGATGTGAAATTTTAGAAAAGTTTTTCAAACTTCTTGATGTTTTTATTTTTTTTGTATATACTTCTAAAATCAATTCTTTCTAAATTTATCCTTCCAAACTTATAAATCTCTTTATATATATATCCCTATGGTTTACCTAAGGCTTGATTGAAAAGTTGTCTATGTATCATTTGAAATATAATGTTTTTGAATGGAACATATA
>CP092884.1:55487126-55569052 GCA_030710605.1 Cordylochernes scorpioides
ATTTTTGAACCTTATCCCAGTACAATGTTACATTTGTACTCTTTTTCAAATTATAGTATAGTTTTTAGTATTGGAATTTTTGTTAGTGTAACGTATAGTAGTATAGATTATTAGTATCTTATATAGAGTGTAAATATGGTAGAGTTTAGTATCGTACTTGGAGTATTGATAAATATAGCTGAGTATATAGTAGATTATGTTTCCATCATTAAACTAGGTTACGAAGGGTATATATAAGTGAAAATATAATTTACAAATAGAAAAAAGTCAAGTCTTGTTATTGAAAATAGGCCAAATAACAGAGAACAAGTTGAATCAACGTTTTGTTTATTTTTGTTCTACTAGATGGTCTTCTGTCATCTAAAAAGCTCATGTATATATATAACAAAATAGGCATATCCTGACCGCTCACATGTATGTATATATGTAGAGTTCGATATTTACATATACAGTCTTATAAAATAAATAAAGCTTCCAGGGTTAAGTTTCTTGTTCAAATTTTTATTTTCAAGCTTTCGGACTTGTCAGTCCTTCAACAGGAGTATCACGATAATAAATTGATGATATATATACTATTTATATATATATATGCAAATTAATCTTTACATATTTTAAATATTAATGATATTTAAAGATATACAGTATCCCAATGGGAATCAATATTGGACTGTAGGTTTACATCTAAGGAGGGACAGAATGAATGACATCACCCAGGAATTGGATATCGGTTGTCCCATTGTGCCACCGGGGACAATGGACCAATTAGAATGACACCTGGTAATCCATCTCAGCGCCACCTTGTGACACTCCCATTATATACGTTATATAGGAGGAGGGCCTTTTCTAATTTACTCTCTCTCGTACAACATCTCGTGTAAGGTGTACGTGTGTCACTATGTTCTTCAAACGTTAGTTATCAAGGTTGTGTATGAGGTTGGAGATAAAATAAATTCATATTTACTACATATATACATTGTATACATGTATATTGTTCTTTATGTGCAAGTATGGAACAGTATATGAGAAAATAGAACCATTTTGCAAATATTGATCTTTGAAAGTGTAGAATAGTATATGTAAAAAGAAAACCGCATATAAAATTGTAACAACTATTATGCAACTAAAATAATCCACTAGAATATATATGGAAATATTGTATATATATAACTTGATAGAATAAATAAATTTGATATTTATATTTACATGAAAATAAATTCTCTTTATAACCTATTTGAATGATGGAAACTATCTTTCAATAATCTACTAAATACTTAGTTATATTTATCAATACTCCAAGTACGATACTAAACTCTACTATATTTACATATGTATATTTAAAAATGTGCATAAATTGGATTTATAGGTTTTTTATTGTTCCAATATTTCGAGGGACAGCTCGCCTCTCTTTATCGAGGATGTTTGTGTTTTTCGGCAAAACATTATGATCACGTGTATACCACTCTCACTCTACAAGGTCAATGAATCAAGAAAAGCCATCCATGAACGCGTTTCGCGCTGTTGGCGCTCGTCAGCGTGGAGTAGGCTGTATCACTGCGACCAAAATGAATTTTGGTCCCAGTGGCTT
The DNA here is from genome assembly GCA_030710605.1 of Cordylochernes scorpioides. Classification (NCBI taxonomy): domain Eukaryota; kingdom Metazoa; phylum Arthropoda; class Arachnida; order Pseudoscorpiones; family Chernetidae; genus Cordylochernes; species Cordylochernes scorpioides. The sequence continues at coordinate 55,488,712 of CP092884.1, forward strand.
CTTAAGAAACCAAGAAATGGGTATTTAAGGCCAAACATGCGTAAATACACCTAACATGTGAAAAAACAATAGAAGAAAAATAAAAAGGTCAGGTGTTGATATTAAAAATAAAAAAGGCATATCCTGACCAAGAGCAGCTCACCTTAGATGTAAACGTCGACTTAACCTACAATCCAATATTGATTCCCATTGGGGTTGGAAGTCTGTATATGCAAATATCGATTTCTACATATATACATATTGGTCATTTCTAATTTTCTCTTTCCTTCAATACCATAGTCAAACTCGGCAACGTGTACATGAGACTATATTTTTATTTATTTTGGTTGTTGGGGTAAAGATATATAAAATATAGAAAAAGTGGTCCGTGGTCAATTTTTTTATATTTTCTCTTTCCTTTAAGTCCAACTTCATCAATGTATGTAGTCAATAAGGATCTATTGTTGCTTGTAAAGTGGAAAGTAAAAATACACTCTACACACATATAATGTATTAACACCTAACTATTAGGATAACCATGTTTACTTAGAATATGTAATAGAGTGTAAATATGTAAATAGAGATATCGCTTTATAATCTCTATTTGATCTTTATCAATTGCGTTTTTGAAAAGTGAAACTCTTCTTTAAAATATTATTCAAATTTATTCAAATAAATACACCAATATTTAGTTATTATTTATATATATATTTACATAGTGCGCCAGTTTTTGATGTATATTTTATGTTTTATAAATTAATTCCACAAAATAAAACATATACTGGCAGTATTTGCTAATATATTATAAATTTGCATAAATATTATCACATATATATATATATAATTTAATAGAATTTTCCAATCCATTATATAGTTTATATAAGAATTTAATAGAAAATTTCGATACACAAATGGGGTACTACATTATATCAAGAAATATATATATTTACTCTACTAAAAAAAAATAAAAAGCGTTTTGAAATTTTGTAATTTTTGGGGGTAAAAAATAAAGTGGAAGGAAAGTTTATTTTTCATCAAGTTGATATATGAAAATATAGGAAAAAATATACTCAGAACCTAATGATATCAAAATACACAATACACCCACAAAGTTATTTTTGCCATTTCTTTTGGTAAAAAAAAAAATTCTGTGGAAGTTAGAGAGGAATTTTTTAAAGGTTTGAAAAAGTTGTTTTTTCAAATCTCAAAGATGTTTTGAGCAAGGCATTACAATTTTTTTCTTCTTCTTAAATTCTGAAAAAGTTTAAAAACTCAAAAAATTTTCTTTTATTGAGTTAGAGAAGGTATTGAATACATTAATACACTTACCATAAATGCATATCTCCAGATTTTTGGAAAAAAGACAGAGAGAGAAAAAAAGCAAAAGATATTTTGAAAAGTTTTTTTTTATAACTCGAGATTGACGTTTGATGCTTTGTGTTTTTTATGTAGTTCCAAACTGTATGAATTTATAATAGTTATGTTTTATTTAATAGTTTAGGTTTAGAACTAGAATTTTATTTAATATAACTTTCTCTTCTTTCTTCGATATATTTATTATTTAGTATACATATATATATATGAAAATACGAAACACACTATTTTAGACGCGTATGATTCTTTTAAAAATAAAACAATTTCTACTCTCCTAAAATAGTTTCGTATTTTGATAACAGATGGCGCGCTAATGCATCATATATATATATATTAAGAAAAGGAAAAAAAAGGCATCTCCTTATCGGGCAACTGAAAGTTGCTGATGGCTTGCACCATCTATCGGAATAAATATCAACTATGTTGTCAGTTTCCCGATAAGGAGATGTCTTTTTTTCTTTTCTTAATTTATATATAATAAATACATCGAAAAGAGAGGTATATTAAATTATATTATAGTTCTAAAACTAAACTAATAAATAATGTATATATATATATTATATTTGAAATGAAGGCGATAAAAACGTGGTGATTTTCTTTTAATTGTAAAAAACAAGCTTTCAGGCAAGAATGCCCTTCTTCAGGTTCCAACTTGGAAATATTTTAAAACTATGGACATGAAAGATAGCCAAATAAAGTAGGTAAATAGTTCAGCTGGGGGGATTGGCGAGGTAAAACACGGAGTATTGGGGTGGGAGGTCGATTTTTCGGTTGAAACTGGGCGTGCAGTGCGAGACCATAGATTCAAGGACTAGGCGCTGATACTTGTTCCCGACGCCCTTGTAAACGCAGACAGCGCTGTCCAAATTGAACGAGTGGCGAAATTCTGTGATGTGTTGGCATAAGAGAGACTTGCGGTCGTTGGTGCGTATGTTGCGGCTGTGTTCAGATAATCTGGTGCAGATAGATCGACCGGTTTCTCCGATATAACACTGTTCGCAATCGAGACAGGGAATTTTGTAAATTGCGTATATATGTTATATATGTAAAGAAGAGATTTTCTGTTGATTTTTGATTATCTTGTGGATTATACTATGTTAATGCAGTCGTGGTTAAAAATCTTGAAAGAATAAAAATAGTTTTATCAGATATTGATTTAATTGAACTTATGGAATATATATAATACATAATTTGATTAAAGTACTGCCTGGCTTATGGCGTAAGAATAAAAAATGAATAACTTATTTACATAATGTACAAAAGGTTTGAGCCGGTCATCGGGAACAACAACAATGAGTTTTTATAGGGGAAGCGTGACCTTTAGCGGTCGATTTAACAGAGTATTTGTATCTATGAAATATAATTTTAAGTAAAATAATATTTTAATATAACATATATATGTGTATTATTATATATTGTATATATATGTATATACAAGAATGGGTCAATAAGTAATGCACAATCATCAATAATATTTTTATTTGACAAACCATAAAATTTGTATATGAATACCTAACTATTAGCTATATATCATTCAATATATCCCGTCAAAATAGACGTCAAAGTAAGACGCCATCTATTGACCTTCGCCGCAGATTAGCGGCCTCGGGTCGGTGACAAAGTCACAACACCAGCTTTGGCAAACTGAGAAGCGTCCATCTGGACGCTTTTAGTCAACTCGCATTGTCATCGGGTTTTGAAAAGTGTACCAAATTTCAGATTCCTACGTGCCCTAAAAGTATATTATAAATTGATTTCAAGATTGGTGGACAGACAGACGGACGTACAGGTAAGCAAGTTAAATAAAAGCTTTTAAAAATAGCTCAAATTTTATATAAGTCAAATTTATTGTTAAGTAAAGAATTTATTCTATCTATTTTTTTGATAAACCAAGTAAAATATAAAGATCAAACTGAAGTAGAATATTGAAAAAAAAAACATATGATACAAAGAAAATAAATTCTTAATTTATCAACACACTTACAATACTGGACATACATTCAAATTCAAGCATGTAACAGCCAAATACCACCATATAAAAAGCAATCAACAAATATTATTCCTGGAAGCACTGATCAAAACTAAAGCTGGTGATGTGTACCATATTCACCATTCTAAACGCTTTTCACCGAAAAATGAGAAAAATTCCCTTGTTTTTAATATATTTATAAAGGGAGAGGTACACTAATATATATATATATATATTTATACAATTCACTCTACAAGAAGTTGTAATATCGGAAAAATCGCTGTTTAAATATAATTAGAATTGATTTAATTCAAATATTTCAGTAATTATTTTTATTGAAATATTTAAAAAAAACTTTTCAATTAATCAAATTATTTAATTTGACTCTAGACATTCAATAGATAAGTTTGGATAGAAATCAAATATAGAGAAATTAGGGAAATATTCATTTCAATACAATTTAATGAAAGATAAATCGAAAAGATAGTTAACCACTCCATCCTCACTAACTATCAAAATTATTCTTTTATTATTATAATTGATTGCAGATGAGAGAGGAAAGTCCTTAACTAATACATTTCAATTTATTAACCACTTAGGCAATGTAACCCTCCCCTTTTTTTTATTCAATTCCTCTTTTTTCCCCCTAATTTTTACCTCTTTCAAAAATAAATTTGAATGTGATAAAAATTACTCGGATTTTTATTTTATTTTATTAAATATCTCTCTTTAAAAATTATTCTTTTTAAAATTATTTTAAATGAAAAGAAAGAGGGAGGAGGTGAATTATTTAAAATCACATGGACTAATTATATTATGACGATTAGTTAATTAGTTTATGAATAGTTAATTAATTGGTTTGTGTTTATTAATATATATGAAACTATTGTATATCATTGCTGTGAAGGCAGTAGAATTTTTGTTTAATTTTAAAAAGAATCACACACATCTAAAATAAGAAAAAGGCATCTCCTTATCGTGCAACTGAAAGTTGCTGATGGCTTGCGCCATCTATCGGAATCAACTTTCAGTTGCACGATAAGGAGATGCCTTTTTCTTAATTTATGCACCTTATCCCAGTACAATATCACATTTGTACTATTTTTTTCACATCTAAAATAGTTTAAATTTCGTGTATTATATTATAGATATTATAAACACATAGATAGAAAATATGTAAATTAAATGTCAAATTCTAAATTTAAATCGAGATTTGAGAAAGAGATATAGACTCGAAAGCTCCAATTATAAAATAATAATAAAAATAAGAATCGCATTGCGAGCAGTATGTATTTATCATTAAAGCCAAAAAATCAGGTGTTCGAAATTGAGTTTATTCATTTTTAAAATAATTCATTTTGACTCACTAACTTTGATACATGAAAGCTCCTTTCTACAGGAGAACAAGATAAGTTGATAGTGAAATATTTCATTAATTTCACTGCCATTATATTTTATTTTTGTTCCCCTGAAGTGTCGTATATTTATATTTTAATTATATAATATAATATTATATATAATATATTAATAAAATAATAATATTAAATCCACAGATTCTGCTATATATTGTATATATCATAACATATAATTTATCATCATATAATTCGATTGTTAACTTATAATTCTTAAGCTTGCATCTAATACGGTGTAATATAATAAAAGCCATTTAAATAAAAAGAATAAAATATATTTCTACTTTTAAATTAACCTAAATACACCACATGAAGATTAGCTTTATTTTCAAGCCCGAAAGCTATGGATCCTATATAGAAGGAATATGAAAGAAGACCTCCAATAAGCTAGCTAGAAAGGATCAAGAAAGCTACGGTCAGGTCACTTAATGAGCTGCGAGTAAATGTCATCCTCCATCAGATCAAATTGGAGAACATTTGATAAAAAGAGAACAAAGATGAAAGCGACGAGCTTTCGAACAATAACGTTCTTCAGCAGAATGTATGTAAGGCGAATTCAATAAACATATAAACCTACCAATAAATAAAATGTCACTTTTACCTTTAGTCTCTTCTTGTCAATGGTATCCTGCTATTTTTCCTATTATATTTTCTCCTCTAGTACCTTATATTTGTTTTAAACATCCTGTTGAAGGACGTTTTTGTTCGAATGCTCGTACCGATTCAATGAAGAAATTCGAAGTTTTTACCTCCACCTTTGCCAGTCCCAAGCCCGGATGAAAAAGGAGGAGGGGGAGCAGTAACAAGCTCGCTTTAAAAAACTGGGCTCAGCTGGCCCGGCTGATAGTACCCTGTAAGGGCTCTAGGGATACAGGATGAGTCTGTACTCCATGTTAGAAGCGGCTGTACATGGCATATGTTCCTCATGTCAGAGGCGGCCATTTCATATTGAAGCTAAGTCGGCCTGCCACTGAGTAGTGCTCCCAGGCTTAATGACAAAGATAGATGCATTCTACTTACCCAGTCATGGAGATAAGAAAGAAGACTTTAGGTCTCTTAATAATTCCTCTCCTATTGTAATTTAGAGAATATTTATACATATTGTCACCACAAGTTGAATTCGACTGATGGACATTAATAAATTGGATAACTCAGCTGTGTGGTGGATTGAATTGGCGAAACCGCTGGAAGGATTCAATACTGATGAGCTAAGCCCTCTCCTAATATATTTTTCGTTTCAATAATCACAGTAGGAAGCTGTAGTGATATCTTGTCAATGAAGACGTAGTAGCATGGACCGTCAATTCCTGATTTTGTTGCTCCATGGAAAGGGAGGTGCCTTTGCCCCGTTAGTCAGCCATATTTCAGAGTTCCCTGTTCACGGTTACCGTAGTGGCTTGGGGCTAACGACACCGTACTACAGGGCAGTCCCTTACTTGTGCTGTTGTGCTCGCTACTAATTCAATGGTGGTGGTGTCTTGTCCACTCCATGGAAAGGGAGGTGTCATTGCCCCGTTAGTCAGCCACATTTCCCTGTAGGCCTTCACGGTTACCGTAGCGGCTCGGGGCTCACCGTACTTCGCTCTACAGGGCAGTCCCTTACTGTGGAAAACTGTCTTATATATAAAAGAAAAATCATACTGAAATATTTTCCTAATTCAAATCGTTTATTCTATAGGAAAAACCTGTTATAACATTTGTGATCCATTTTTCATAAGTTTACCTCGGCAAAACACTGTTCTACCCTCGAATTTTCCTGCGGTGAAACTAAAAAAAAATAAACGGCCATTTTTGCCTCTACGTTCTCTAATCAATATACCTTGGCGGAGGTTTGATATTAAAATTTTGTCCCCTTAATTTTTCTCCAAGAAAAAAAAAATTCTAGAAAAGCGCCAGGTAATTAAAAACGTAATTGGTTTTAATTACTTCTTATATAAAGGAGAAATGAAAACAAATTAGAAAGTGTAATAATTGTTTATTTTTATTATAACATTTTTGAATCAATATGATTATTTTATTTTTGTAATCTTTTTTACTATTTTTTAATAATAATAATTGACGTGCGTATTTATGAATCATAAAACTAATAAATGGATATAAAAATATTAAGAACAATTTTCAACTGAAGTTGATGATAAATTGCGCCATCTATCGGAATAAATTTCAACTAATCATCCGATAGATGGTGCAAGCAATCAGCAACGTTCTGTTCCATTATCAGATTATTTATCTTAAAACATACATCTATATCTGATGCATTCTTTATTTTGCTCTATTTTTAGAACTATATATACACTCATGGACAAAACTTTAAAAATTGTAAAGTCTTTGATGTCGCCAGTCATCTTTTTTTTAGGAGACAGAGGAAATTTTGTTCACACTTGATTATCTCGTGTGTCTTCAAAAAAGGTCAGAGTTATTGTTTGAACCCCGATATACATACTAAAAGGTATAAATTCCTTAAGTTTTGTCCATGAATGTATATACATGGTACAAGAGTACTACATATATATATATATTAATTAAATAAGCCTCATTTCATTAATGTATGCAAAGAGGAATGCTCTATTTCCAACATATATGCATATTAATATGCGCGTCATCTGTTATAAGAAATTTAAACTATTTTAGACGCGTAGGATTCTTTTGGAAATAAAACAATTTTCTACTTCCCTTACTGCAATGTTAAAATATTGGGAGGACATGGCTCATCAGTGGTAAACCCTCCCAGCGGTTTCACCAGTTTAATCTACCAAACCGCTGTAATATTGCACTTGCTTGTTTTCATTTTATACTGATACTGATGATAAACACTTGGAAAAGGTATTTTGATTGAACTATAGACATAAGCCTCTACATTCGATCAATGCTCTTCTGCAAATTGCAAATTATCTTTTTGAAACACAATACCAATAAGATGAATTGGCGTGCCAGAGTCAATCAGTCTAAATCTTCTTTATTCTACTCTTTGTTTCCATTCATTTTACAATCTAAAGCTTTCTCTATCAATCTATCCCTTCTTAATATATACCTTCCTCCATTCTATAATTTATAATACCCATATCTACATATATGATTCGTGTAAGCAAATTCTTTTGTCGTTTTTTTTTTTTTTTTTTTTGACGATAGAAAGGTAGAGAGGTTACCTAACTTCCATCATTTCTTAATATATTTCTCACTCCATTCGGTGAATTGTAATATTACATAATACCCCATATCTGCATATACATGATTCGTGTATGCAAATTCTTTTGTCGTTCTGATAGAAAGGTAGAGGTTACTTAACTTCCATCACTTCTTAATATATTTCTCACTCCATACGGTGAATTATAATATTTCGAAATACCCCATATTTACATATATGATTTGTATATGCAAATTATATCGTCGTTATGAGAAGAAAGGTGGAGATTACACTCGACCGGTATTTCTTGAAAAAGGTATTAAGTTCGAAAGCTCCAAAGGTTATGCCAATTGAAAATATTGCATATATTTGCCCCATATTTGTAATAAATGTTTAACCTTTTCTGGAAAAAAGCCACATAGCGTATACAGTAGGGGCAGCAAACAGCCGTATATCAATAAAATAACGTTATAGCGCCCAACAATCAATAATCTATATTGATTTAGTAATTCAGCGCGGCCATTTTGATCAAAGTCAATTTCTCGATGGAGGATAAAAAATGATTGAGGACATATACAGGGTTATAATGGGGGGAACAACTCACCATTGATTGGCCATGATGGCTATTGACAAAAACGTTTTTCTACGTACATCTTCACCGGGTCCCTAATTGGACACATGGTTCATATAACCTTTTAATACTGCTTGGTGGATAGCCCTTTGGTGTGTAGTTATGGTTATATATACCAGGATAGGTATCTGTTCCTGTGATAATGGATTAAAACAATGATTATTTTGATACATGAATATCATTGTACTTAAAGCTTTATATTATATATCTACTAGCCGAATGACCCGGGCAACGCCCGTGTTTTACCCGATTGAATGTTTTGATTCAAATACTATTTGTTACAATTATAAATTGGCGCCTTAAATAAATGCATATATTAGTTAATAACTATAGCCTAGTTGCTTTATCTGTCTATGTACTGTTGGCTTCCATAGGCGTCTCTTACTGGGAAAAAGAAAGAGAGGATTCCATTTAGTTATTAACTAATATATGCATTTATTTAAGGAGCGTCCCGCTCCAACACAATAGTTACAAAAACCAAAAAAGCGAGTGGGGGGAGGGGGGGGGGGGGGCAAAGTCAAAAACAAAGTGTCTCGCGTAGTGGCGGCGCCATCGTAGCCACGTGATCGTAGCCAACCAATAGGAGAGCGCCATTCCAAAAAAAAAAAAAGCAAAAGGTGACAGAGATGATGACGCTCGTAACTGTATATAGAATATTGTGTGTGTAAGAAATCGAAACTGTTTTTGATGCGTATGATTCTCTTGAAATAAAACAATTTTTTACCGTCCTTTTACTGCAATGATAAATTTTATATCTCCACATATCTTCATCGTTTTTCAAGTCTTCCCATATGTCTTCACTATGTACTGTACCTGTAACTATACTGTCTCTCCACTATACTCATACCTCGACTATGAAGTACTTCTTTACTGTACACTGTGCATACACTGGCTTCACCATGGTCACTAGCAGTGTCTCTTCAGCCTGTATCACATATATCTTCACTGTGTGTACGTTCATGTCTTCACTATGTTAAGAAATTGTACACTGCACTGTAATCCATTGTCTTCACTATGTTAAGAAATTGTACACTGCACTGTAATATACTGTCTTCACTATGTTAAGAAACTGTACACTGCACTGTAATCCATTGTCTTCACTATGTTAAGAAATTGTACACTGCACTGTAATCTACTGTCTTCACTATGTTAAGAAACTGTACACTGCACTGTAATCCACACTGTCTTCACTATGTTAAGAAATTGTACACTGCACTGTAATCCACTGTCTTCACTATGTTAAGAAACTGTACACTGCACTGTAATCCACTGTCTTCACTATGTTAAGAAACTGTACACTGCACTGTAATCCACTGTCTTCACTATGTTAAGAAATTGTACACTGCACTGTAATCCACTGTCTTCACTATGTTAAGAAATTGTACACTGCACTGTAATCTACTGTTTTCACTATGTATTGTCTCTTCAGTGTGTATCACATATATCTCCTCCACTGTATATACGTCCACTGTACTCATATATACACACTATGTAGTGTACGTGTAACTATACTGTCCACTGTGTACTCATGTCTCCACCTGTGAGTATTACATTGTAAGTAGTCCACTGTTAGAGAGGTTTCACTGTCAGTGTAGTTCACTGTAAGACAGTGTGGCTGTGTGTATTCCACTGTTAGAGAGGTTTCACTGTCAGTGTAGTCCACTGTTAGAGAAGTCCACATGTCTCCACTGTCAGTGTAGTCCACTGTCAGAGAAGTCCACATGTCTCCACTGTCAATGTAGTCCGCTGTTAGAGAGGTTCCACTGTCAGTGTAGTCCACTGTTAGAGAAGTCCACATCTCTCCACTGTCAGTGTAGTCCACTGTCAGAGAAGTCCACATGTCTCCACTGTCAGTGTAGTCCACTGTTAGAGAGGTTCCACTGTCAATGTAGTCCGCTGTTAGAGAGGTTCCACTGTCAGTGTAGTCCACTGTTAGAGAGGTTCCACTGTCAATGTAGTCCGCTGTTAGAGAGGTTCCACTGTCAGTGTAGTCCACTGTTAGAGAGGTTCCACTGTCAATGTAGTCCGCTGTTAGAGAGGTTCCACTGTCAGTGTAGTCCACTGTTAGAGAAGTCCACATGTCTCCACTGTCAGTGTAGTCCACTGTAAGACAGTGTGGCTGTGTGTGTGAAGCAGTGAAGCGGGCAGCGACAACCGGAACCCACCTGACTCTGCAGCCTCCAGGAGAGGAACACGCCTTCTTCACCAATGAGAGCTTCTTCATCACATGCTTCGTGCGGAGGGACGCGCAGGCAATTCGGCTGGCCTGGACCTCGCCTACTGGCCGAGACATCACTGTTAGTGAGGGCAGGTAGGTTGTTCCCCTCTCTTCCTCCTTGTTTCTACTGTTGAAGTAGCCAGTACACAATACACACAGATACCAAAGAAATAGAAACAACGGATAAGATGCACATTTTTTACCATCACCAAATATGTAATGTACAAATTCTGGATAAGCATCGATTTTAACAGATCAGAATATAGCTTGAAGCTGCTTTAATAAAATGAAAATAAATTCATCTTCAGAAAAACCTGTTTAATAATTTATGACCAGAAGATTTTTAAAAAATCAATTGGTATAAATAAACATTTATATTATGATACATTAGGGCGCCATCTGTTATGAAAAAGAATGTTTTAAAAGAATCATATGCCTTTATAATAGTTTCGAATTTTCATAAATATTGTTAACTAGTTCTGAATGACCCTAATTATATTTTTATAGTTAATATATGTATTGTATTTATTGGATAAATATATACTGTACGTGTTCAACAGGAATGTTGATATCTGAGGTACACCCATACCTCGCTTTGGGTCGCGTTCCAAAAAAACACGGCGCAAATTGAAACGACGCAAAGTGAAAATATGTGAAGGCGCAATCAAAAACAAAGGTGTTGCCATATTTTCGTAAAAAAAATTAAAGACTCGAATCCAAAACAACGCAACTTCGAAAATCTAACGACGCACATTGAAAATCAGTAAACATTAAGCAGCGACGCAACTTCGAAAAAAAACGCAAAACGAAACGACGCAAAGCGAGGTATTGGTGTAATTCTATTCCTTTGGTGACTGCACTGGCTATAAATTAGCTCGTCTTGAAACGAAAATGTTAAAAAATACATAAATTAAACACATAAATTATATATAGTTATATAATACATACAGTTTGTTGATTAGCTTAATTAAGTGTTTAAACACATAAAATATACCCATACAGTTTGTTAATTAACTTAATGAAGTGTTTACATGTCAAATTATTTTAAATATAGAGCAATCCATAAATGAATCTTTAATTAAAAAGGCATATATATTGGATCAGAATATCATTTATTTTACCAATATTTCAATTGGCTGAATGCCAACCTCTATCAAGGTATTATAACATATTTAATGTGTGTCAACAACAAACTAAAACTCAATAAACGTTATGTGGCGCTGAGTTTGTTGTTGACACAGTTTAAAATGTTATAACACCTTGATAAAGGTTGGCATTCAGCCAACTGAAATATTGGTAAAATAAATGATATTTTGATCCAATATATGTCTTTTTAATTTAAAAAAAGTGTCAAATTATGTGTTACATAACATGTTACATAGTTGTTACATAATAAAATAGTTGACATATTTACATTATCATAAACAGAAATATCCACAACTTCTCAAACTATAAAGTTTCCACATCTTTTTAAAAACTTGTCGCCGACAGAAATATTTTCTATCCACATTTTTGGAAATACTTTCAGAAAGTTTTTGACTTTTTTGTGTGTGTGTGTCGACTTAGCCCGAACCATTCTGACTCAACAATAACAGAATGTTGCGACTTTGGTGTTATTATTTCTTTATGTCTCGCGTGTAGTATATGTACATATGTTTTGAAAATAGAGCAATCCATAAATAAATCTTTAAATAAAAAGGCATATATTGGATCAAAATATCATTTATATATTTATATATATATATGTACATATTTCCCATCGACAAATATACTTACATATGTAATCTCTCTCTTGTTATGCAACTTTATATGCAAATATAGAAAAATTTGCATAAAAAGTTATATTACTTGGCTGGTATTCATATATTCGCTATGCAAATTTTACATCAGCCAGATGAATTTTTTATTATTATTTACAACGCGCTTCGGTCCAATACAATATATATATATATATATTACTATTGCTACCATTCCCTCTTAATTATTATTATTATCATCATCATTTAGCGAGATATATATCAACTGTAAGTTTTCAGAAGACATGGCAGAGAATGGTAGGTTCTACTTTTCGAGGAAATTCACAATGATTTCTTCACCTCTTTTACATTTGGAACACCGTGTGGGTTCGAATCCCATCCTTGGACAATTTATTTTTCCGTTTATCATTACTCTTCACAATTCATCTTTTCATACTTCATTCCTAAGGTTAGAAATAATCGTTATTTCTCCTTTAAATAAATTTCGATTTTTCGCTCAAAAGAAACACATGCGGGATAATTGTCAAATGTCGTTTCCACTCTCTAAATTGATCATTAAATGAATTATATAAAAGTGATATTAAAATGATATTGAAATGAAATATATAGTTTAACTTTTTAAAATAAACATTTTGTTTTCTAACTAGAAACATATTGTTATGTCGAAAACTCCATTTTCTGGGATTGACCAATTTCCATCCTACCAATAAAATTCAGTCGTAGTGCATGGAATAAACAATTTATGTATAAAGCCATAATGTCAGATTTATTTTTTTAAAAATGATTTGTGAAAAAGAATAACAGTTATAATGTGTCTACACTGAGAAAGCGATTTTATAGAAATATTAAAAATATTTGCATATTTCCAAGTTCAATAAATCAAGTTATTGTAACAGGTGAATTTATCAGATAATTTTACATAAGCCAATTTACTCTTCTTTTTTTTACTATCAATAAATTTACGAGTTTCATTTAAAATTGTATTCTTTCATTTGATTTAGGGACACCGGTATACAACAAACTTAATAGGAATTTAAATTTATTTTTGTATTTGTTAAATAAATTAAAAGTTCCATATGTAGAAAATGACGATATATTTTTACTAATATATTTTTATTTTGACACATATATATATATATATTTGATCAGAAACGTAATTTTTTTTTATAAATTGTTTTTTTTAATCATATTTATATAACGATATGATATTGTTTTTTATATTGTTATTATCTAAAATTTCGAAAAGTGTAAAGTTTTATTTTCTGTGAAGAATTTCTCAGAAAAAAAAAAGGAAATATTTTCAAAGCAGACGACTTTTCATTCCCCAATTGCAATCTATCTGATAGATTCGGGGAAATAAAAATGGCGTCATTTTCCAGAACTTTTACACCAGCTTGCTCTCTGTTTATTTCCCACTGCTCAGGAAACTACGTGGAATTGTTCGTTTTCCCGCCTTTTTTTATACCCTTCCACTTTATTTTCACACCAATTTCTTTTATATTCACACCACTTTCTTATATTTACACTCGACGTATTGGTTTCACACCTCTCCTAAATTTTCACATCCCTGTAGCCCTTTTAACATTTTATTGTTATATATATATATATTAAAACAATACTAAATTTCGTTTTCTGGTCACTTTTTTTTATATTCTTACACTACTATTTTATTTTCATATAAATTCCCTATGTTTTTTTTTAAATGGCCCCGTTCATCAATTTTGCATATAACTGTAGCTTTATTCTTGTTTACATACCATTAAGTTTAATTTTTGTACTCAATTTGCTAAAAATCCGCAAAATTATTTAAAAAAAAAAATTTTTTTTAATGGCATTTTATTATTGGGTTTCACACCACTCTTTGAAACGTAAAAACGTTGAAGTAAGGTACATGGGGATGTTTCAGGAACTGTTCAAACTACATCAGTTGTAGACTATAGACGTGTCTATTATCAAATAGGTATTGCTTTCAACTAGAATTGTTTGATTTCCTTTCAACATATTTAAAAAAAGGAAATATAAACTATTCTATTTTATAACAAGATAGGTATAGGTTACAGTAATAGCAGTCGCTAACTACCCATCATGATTATCATGGCCTGTACCACGTGTACTAGGGATAAGCAAAAAAAAAGATAGGTAACTAGAGTGATTATGTAAATTGAACAATCCCAAATCGATTATTTATAATCTTGTTTACCAGAAAATATATTCCACATGTAAGACCAATATTACAACATATTTACATATGTTTGTGACCCCCCCCCCAACATATTTACATATGTTTGTGACCCCCCAACATATTTACATATATTTGTGACCCCCCCAACATATTTACATATGTTTGTGACCCCCCAACATATTTACATATATTTGTGACCCCCCAACATATTTACATATGTTTGAGACCCCCAACATATTTACATATATTTGTGACCCCCCCAACATATTTACATATTTTTATGACCCCCCAACATATTTACATATGTGAGTAATATTTCAATCTGAAGCTATAGGCCATAAAATAAACCTACATATTTACACACCCATATCTATAAAGATATTGTGTAAAAAATCAAACCAACACACATAATTAAGTATATTAAATTGATAAAATAAATTAAATTAGGTTGCCACCACGTTTATACCTAGGAGAAAGTTTGAAGTTAACATAAAATTGCAAATTTAATAATAAAGATGTGAAATTTTAGAAAAGTTTTTCAAACTTCTTGATGCTTTTTTTTTCTATATACTTTTAAAATCAATTCTTTCTAAATTTATCTTTCAAAACTTATAAATCTCTATATATATTCTTATGGTTAACCTAAGGCTTGATTGAAAAGTTTCTATGTATCTTTTGAAATATGATGTACTTGAATTAAACATAAAGATCTAGAGAAATTGACAGAGTCCGGATCAAAGAAAGATTACACAAGGTTGTCCCAAAAGTTTGTAAACATTTTCAAAAAATTAAAATTCCAATATTATTCGCCGTTATGTATAATGTCTTTGTATTATGTATAAAGTAATTGTATTACGTATTATTATATATTTGCCGTAATAATATTATTCGCCTAGTAATAAAAAAAACGACGTTTTAAGAAAACATGAACTTTTGGGACAACCTAATATTCACTAATGGCGAACAGATGGAATACACTCGTAGAAAAACTTAAAGTTTCATATTTTGATGTCCACTGCCGTCTGCTTTTTTTAAGGAGACAGAGGCAATTTTGTTCACACTTGGTTACCTAGTATGTCTTCAATAAAGGTCACTGTAATATCTTTCAGAGTTATTGTTTCAATCCCGATATACATGGTAAAAGGTATAACTTCCTTAAGTTTCGTCCATGCAAAATGCAATCAAATTATTGCAATCAAAATTAAAATCAATATACACTGCGTGACATTGAAAATGAAACACCAAGAAATAGTGGCCAGAAAGTGATGAAACTCGGCAGACAGAGAGAGACAGGGACGAACAATAAGTGATCTTTATTTCAAAATGATAGTCATAATACAGAGCGAGAACGGCGTCGGCTTAGTAGCAAGTAGGACCACCGCGGACGGCGATGCACGCAGCAACACGTCTAGGTAGAGAGTCAATCAGAGTACGGATGGCGTCCTGAGGGATGGCTCTCCATTCCCTCTCAACCATTTGCCACAGTTCGTCTTCTGAACGCGGCTGTGGCAAGGCATGCAAACGGCGTCCAATGATGTCCCAGACGTGCTCGATTGGTGAGAGATCAGGAGAGTACGGTGGCCAGGGAAGCATCTGTACAGCTTGCAGAGCTTGTTGGCTAATGCGAGCAGTGTGCGGTCGGGCGTTATCCTGCTGATAAAGGGCATTGGGTACCCCCTGAAGGTAGGGGAGTGTCACCGGTCGCAGCACATCATCAACGTATCGTTGGGCCGTCATAGTGCCCTGAATACGAAGTAAAGGTGACCTGGAATCATACGCGATTGCGCCCCAAACCATGATTCCACGTTGTCGCACGGTGGGGCGTTCCACAATTGCTGCCGGATTGGACCTTTCTCCACGTCGACGCCACACGCGTACACGGCGACTATCACTGGACAAGCAGAAACGCGACTCACCTGAGAACACGACCCTGTGCCATTCCGTCATCCACGTCGATCTAGCCCGGCACCATTCCAAACGTTGGCGCCTATTCGGTGGGGTCAATGGCAGTCTTCTTAGCGGACGGCATGAGTGAAAGCCATTAGCAACCAATCGACGGGAAATGGTTCTGGTCGAGATGGAATGATCTAGGGTGTCTTGCACATGTTGCAGGATGGCGGTACAAGTGGCTTGTGGGGCCGCCACTGCTTGTCGAAGGATACGCCGATCCACACGTGCTGACGTCACTCTGGTTGCACCGACATTCCTATAAATTGCCACATTGCCTTGTTCCAACCATCTTCTCCACAGTCGGTGCACAGTGGACGCACCAAGGTGTGTATCAGCTGCGATTTGACGTATGGACCAACCTGCCCTTTTCAGTCCGATCACCATGCCCCTCGTAAAAGCGTCTGTCTGCTTGAACTGCCTCCGTTTACGATGACCTGGCATTCTCTGTTATTACACGTGTCTTTTGACACAAGAACAAAATTTCTACAATGATTTTCCTTGAAGAAATAACGACACGAATACTGTCCTTTCTGCAAGTTCCTTCCCTTATATCTTACTCCATGTGCGCACGAGAGCTGCGCATTTTACATCATTTGCATAACTCGGTTAGGCGTGTCTACCCTGAAATTTGCATAATTTTCTGGCCACTATTTCTTGGTGTTCCATTTTCAATGTCACGCAGTGTATTTTTATAACCAGAAATATTTTCGATGAAAATTATATCTTTAATTTATAAAAAATATATATAGTCTATCTACAGGGTGATCCAAAAGTCCCGCACAACTTTAAAAATTAATAACTCCGCGAATATTTGCGCTAGAGCAATGCGGTAAACACCATTGTGTTCAGGATGCAATGGGATTTTTTATGGCAAATAATGAAAAATTCGAAATTGATTTTAGTTAAAATTTTAGTCGCTAGATGGCGCTCTACCAGAATCTGGTATTAAGCGGCTAAATTGTTTGATAAATTGAAAAATATAACTGATCGACACGTATTTTTTCTTTTTGAATACCAGGAAAGAACCCTAATAATATCAAATGATAAATTAATAAAACACCATTTCGCCAAAAGTTAGAAGAAATGGTTATCGATTTTTAAATACAATCTGAGATATGTAAAATAGGTATATGCAAATTAAAACATGTAGCAAAAAAAGAAAAAATATATATTTTAGATGCGGTTTGCTGGAATCCTCTCAGCTATTTAAATTTCGAAAATAATAATTTTCGATTTTTTTAAATTCAACTCTCTCTCAGTATCGATTATATTTATTTTAATTCATTTGAAAAATATTTATCTATCTCTGATGATTTATTTTACTCTGGAATGCCGTTGTTGTTTTTGTCGTGTCCAATAAAGAGCCTCAGATTGTCCATGCATCTCTCTATCACAGCAGCAGCAGCATTGTCCACTATCTTGGGTGTGTAAAGCAGCTGCTCTGGGTCTATGTCAATTTTCTGCAAGGCTGCGGGCATGATAATATGTGGATAGGTGTTAGTTCCACACCAGGACAGTTGTTGCATGTTCTATAGGTTCTTGTGCCATCTGGATGTATTGTCATCCTTTATAATGTTTTGTTCTAAATCTTGTTATAGTTTTGTCATTTTTCTCTCGGAGTTTATTTGACATTTTGATCTTTTCTTATTTTTTATTTAATTATCTTGTTTTTTTGCAAAAGCATTAGCGTCAAATAATGACATTTGTTCTTTCCTTTGGCTCAACCTTCTGGCTTCTTTTGCAAATTCAACTGCCATTTCATTACTCCCGATCCAAACACTGGCAGGAATCCATTGTAGAATGCAGTTATTCTCCAATGATATCAGTTGAGCAAGTAACGAATGTATTTTCTGTGTGATTATAGTATTGCCCTTCTGAATTGCTTCTAGATCGGATATGAAGTCGTTGTACAGTATATTATAATTTCTTCTGCTTGATGCAGGGATGGTTGGTTCAGGCATACATCAAGAGCTTTCCAGATAGCTGTCAGTTCACAAGTGAAGTTTGACGAAATCTTTCTTGCTCCTTCTTTGATTTTGATGTATGTTCCATCTTGCAGTATTATGTTAATTCCAGCCCCTCCATTACTTATGGTAAGGTCTGATGATCCATCTGTATATGCTGTTAAATAATTTATCTGATCGCATAAACCAATTGTGTCAAGTCCTTTCTTTTTAAGTATGTTTTTGTTCTCTTTTTTTTTATTGCAGGGTTGATTCAGGTTAAGATTGATGATTACATTTGATGGCAATGGGGTAGAAAATATTGGTTATTTTCGAATTTGAAATTCATTATGTTTCATTTTTATGCTCTTTCTAATATTGTTGTTGTACTGAAGTGTTGAAGATCTTTTGAGCCTTTATTTTTGTGTCCAGTTTAAATAGGTTCTATGGGATATGTGTTCGGTTTCTTTAGTTTTTAAGCTATTGGTGAATTTTATTGTTTTTAATTGTCTTCTGCTTTCAAGTAGGTCTAGACTACATTCTCTCTAAATTTTCTTATTGTTGGTATTTGAAATAGAACCAGTGATTAATTTGGCCGCTTTTGCTTGAACACTGTCTAGTCTTCTTTTTAGTGATGAACTTGAGGGAGCCCAAATAGGTGTTGCATATTCCATTATTGGCCTTATTAAGGTGATATATGTTGTTCTGAGAATTTTGGGTTTTGCTCCCCAATTTGTTCCACATAGCCTTCTCAGAATGTTTAGGTTTCTGGTAGCTCTATTTGAGGTGCTAATTATGTGTTCTGTAAATCGCAATTCCTCATCAAGTATCACACCTAGGTAATTTGCAGATCAAATTTTATCAATTATATGGTTGTTTATGCTTATTTTGGAGTTGAATTCATTCCTTTTTTCCTGTCAGTGAAGGAGACCTATAGGTTTGTGTTTATTGGGTTTATGGTCATTTTGAGTTTCATTGCCCACTTCTCCAGTCCTCTCATTGATGTGTTCAGTATTTTTCTAATATTTCTGTACTGCTACTTGTGTGCCATATGGCTATATAATCTGCATAACAGGCAACTTTTGTGTCTTCAGTGAGGATGGATGTTGTTAAGGTTGTGTCGTAATTAGATGTACAACAACTCAAACTTGAACATGACTCTTTTTATAGCTCTTATTCTTTTCGTTTGGCCAACAACAAATGTCCAATTTATATACACATATATTTTTACATAATGAGGCTTTAAATAATACGAATAATATTCTTCTATTTACATAAACAACAGTTAACATATAGCGAGATGAGTAGAGGACTGAGCACAGATCCCTGAGGTACACCAGCCCATGTTCTTCGGTCCTTGGAAAATGTTCCATTGACCCGAACCTTCATCTTTCTTCCCCTTAAGAAGTCTGTAATCCAGATTATGGTTTTTCCTCTTACTCTGATGTTGTGCAGCCTTTCAAATAATTTCTACACTCGATAAAAAGCTATGGTCATATCCAGGAATACGGCCGTTGTCTTCTTTGGCGGTTTTTCCTAGAAATCTATTATTGATTGACAGAAGTAGAACAGTTTATCAGTTGTACAGTGTCTGGATCTTTAGGCAGTTTGGTAGAAGTTCATTTTATTATTGTTAGTGAGCCAGACTATGAGCCTAGAGTGGATAATTCATTCTGTTATTTTACAAAGTATGCTGGTGAGATCAATTGGCCGATAGTTCTTGTATTCCTTGGCATCTTTGTTTGGTTTCAGTATTGGCACTATAATTGATATCTTCCAATTCTTTGGTAGTTTACCAGTTTTCCATGAAATGTTCAGTATTTGTAGGAGTTGACTTTTAGCTTCGTCTCCAAAGTGTTTAATCATTTAACCAAAAATTAGATTATCTCCTGGTGACCTCTTGGATTTAACTTTTCTATTGATGAGTTTAGCTCATTCAGTGTGAAGTCTCTCGAGTAAATATCTTGTTGATGGTAATTTCTTGCTTGTTTAACTAACCTGTTTATATTATTTTTCAGAGTCCTGCCTTCAGTCGTATAGCTGAGTCTGGAAGTGCTTGAAAAATATTCAGCAATTATTTCAGCCATCTGTTTGTTCGTTCTCGCTATTCATATCGGTTAGAGTATTGGAGGATCAGTGTTGGTTTTGATTGTTTTATAACACTAATTATATTCCAGTGATGGCTTTCCTTTTTAGGATCCATTTTTTTCGCAGAATTCTGCCCATTTTTCTCTCTCTTGTTTGAATATCCAAATTTCTTGTTCTATTTTGTGACTAATTTCAATGAGTTCCTTTATGATTTCTTCTGTTTTATTTGTTTTAAAAAGTTCATTGATATTGTCTCTCTCTGCAATCATTGCCTCGATATTGTGGTCCTTCCAGTAAAGTATTCACAGGTCTTTACGTCTACCTCTAGGTATCGATACTTTTGCAGCTTTGGATATGTTCGAAGAGAATTTTTCCAAATTTTCTAATCGTTCTGTGATTTAATTCTTCGTTGCACAGTTCTTCAAGCTTTTCTGTGAATTTTTTTCCAGTGTTCTTTTATTCTGTTGGAAATTCTCAATTTTAAATTTTAGGGTTGTTAAAATTGGTGTGTGGTCACTGATTGCACTTTTCAGACTTTTCCATTGTGTTGTGGGTGCGATGTTGTAATTTATCGCTGTGATGTCTTTTGCGGATTCTGTGGCTGTGGACTTGGATAGATAGGTGTTCTTTTTGTTATTTAACGGTGTAAGGTCGAGGTCGGTTAGCATGTCCTCAACCTGCTGACCTTTGTTATCCTGGACAGGTGATCCCCAAGTTGGTCTTTCGGCGTTAAAATCACCAAGTATGATTGCGATATCCGAAGACGCTTCACTTAATGTCTCTATCAGGCCTGTATTGATGCTAGTATTATCGTGGTGATAAACATTTATGATTGGAATTGTTTTATCTGTAAGATAGATTTCTATTGCCTGAGCTTCTGTCGTGATTTCTCTAGGCTTACTCTGATTATAGGCGATTTCCTTAAATTTGATTTCTAGAGTTTTAATCAAAACGGCAAGTCCTCCTCCGAATTTTCCCGGTCTGTCCTTTCGTAGTGTTGTATAATCTTTGATATTGAATCTCAGATTCTGATTCAATTTTGTCTCCTGAGGACAAGAAATATGTACATTGTTGTCACAGAGAAGACAAGTCAGTTCTTTATTTTCCTCTGGGTACCATTTATATTGAGTTGTAGTAGATTGAATTGTGTCCTCGTAGTAGATTTCTCATCATGAGCTCGAGCTGTAGCTCCTGACGCGGCGGTTACCCCGGACGCGGTAGCATTACTGGAGATATCAGTTTTGCTCTTCATTTGAAAATGGGTGCCGTTGCAACGTTAGTCATCTTGGAAACGAACCAGAATTTGGTCAAATATTCCAAGGGTCCAGGGGGGACCGCAAGGAGGTGTGGTCGAACTTCTCCCCTTCCCCCTGGAATGCCGTCACTACAGGATAAAGCACTCTTGGTGAATTATTTTAATTGTGATTCAGAATCTCACTGAATCTTTACGAGCGTTTCGTTCCTTTAATGATATTCGAAGCGGTAAAGGACCAATGAATTGCTACTCTCTAAAGCGATTGATAAAAAGTTTTGAGGAAACTGGATCTCTGGAAGAAAAACCTCGGAGTGGAAGACCATCGACATGCAAGTCATTGGCTATTACGGTTTTTCAGAATGCTGAAGCTATTGAAACGTTATCCACATATGGAGAAGTAAGTGCTAGACAAGTTTCTCGACAAAAGGGGATTTCGTATGGAACAGTTTGGAGAGAACACACATTTAGAAATTTTATATTAAAATACCCTAACAAAATTCAAAGTTTTCACGAGTTGAAAGTCTGCGATTTTGAGAAGCGTCAAGAATTCGCTGCATGGGTTTTCCGGCAAATTGATATTGATGAAAACTGGCTGTCAAATGTTCTAAGAACAGATGATGCTCACTTTTATCTAAAGGGAGAATTTAACATTCAAATCTGCCTCATTTTGGCTACAGAAAACCCAAGGATTTTTACAGAAATACCACTTCATCAGCCCAGAGTTACAGTTTTGTGTGGGTTCACTTCTTCTTTTATTATTGGGCCATTTTTCTTTGAAAAAATCAATGGAAGAACTTTTAAAACCGTTTTTCTAACTGGTGAACGTTATGCTCAACTTTTAAGAGAAAAGGTTATTCCCATATTGCAGAACAGAAAAGCACTAAGCGAAATAACATTCATGCAAGATGGAGGACCTCCTCATATCTCCCGCGGTGCCAAACAATTGCCGAAGGATACGTTCGGTGAAATTCGTTGATAAGTCGCCACTTTATATACCAGTGGCCTCCAATATCACCAGACTTGACGCCTTACAATTTTGGTTATGGGGGTACATTAAGTCGCGTTTTTATCGATGCCGGCCTACCACATTGGCCATGTTGAAGGCTTCTATCAGATGGCACGTTTTATAAATTTCAACTATATAATTGTGACCATTCTGTCATCTATCGTCTGCAGGCGGTGTTTGAGAATGAAGGGCGCCACATTGAGCAAGGATTGTGACCTAATACAAGAGAGAAGGCAGTTACCTCATGTGTTATATTTTGCAGCTCTTTGTTTTGGGTTATGGAATAATAAATTCTATCCTCACATCTTGACTCTTTTTATTCTGTGAACAGTAATTTTTTTGTTTGTCATTTGCCCACATCTTATATTATGTCGTGCAGGCCAAAGTGTTATAACTTCTCGAATAACACTGGTATACACAATTTTATCCCTTATGTTTAGTTTATCGCTTTTCGCTCATTAGAAGAAATAGCATAAGGAATATTCTCTGTATCCCCCCCCCCAACTTTAGAAATTTTGCGCAAAAAATAATACAAAATGATTTTACTACCACGTTTTTCAACGCAAAAGGTCGATTTAAAAATGATTTTTTTTCGAGGGGATACATTTTCAAAATTATGTACAGTATAATAAACAATGATAACATTTGACAAACCCAAAGGATATTTGGAATAAAGTACGACAAATATATTTTGTCACTCCCCTCTATATTTCATTTTTGGATCATGACAAATATCCAGTTAAATAGTCAAGTGTCGACAATTAGTCAAGAAACTATACATTCCTTATAGCACGAAATCCTATTTGTAGTGCCATCATAATTTTTGGTACTATATTAACATTTCAAAAATCGTGTATTGATATCAGTAGTTATTTTCAAACATTCAATCTATTTCAAAAAACTCCATCTAAAATATAAATATTTTTTGCTACATGTTTTAATTTGCATATATCTCAGATTGTATTTAAAAATCGTCAACCAATTCTTCTAACTTTTGGCGAAATGGTGTTTTATTAATTTATCATTTGATATTATTAGGGTTATTTCCTGGTATTCAAAAAGGAAAAATACGTGTCGTTCAGTTATATTTTTCAATTTATCAAGCAATTTGGCCGCTGAATCTCTGATTCTGGTAGAGCGCCATCTAGCGAATAAAGTTGTAACTAAAATCAATTTCGAATTTTTCATTATTTGCCATAAAAAATCCCATTGCATCCCGAACACAATGGTGTTTACCGCATTGCTCTAGCGCAAATATTCGCGGAGTTATTAATTTTTAAAGTTGTGCGGGACTTTTGGATCACCCTGTATATTAATAAAATGCAAATTTCATAAGTGGTGTTCGCTAAAAACTTTCGTTACAATGCATCAATTTCGACCAAATTTTCAACATTTATGTAAAACGAGATGGAGCAGGTTTTGCTTAACATCAAAATATTTTACCTAACTTTAACATGCGTAACTTCGCTGTTATCGATTAAATACAATAAAAATCAACAGAGTTAATTTTATTTATTTATAAATACAAAAAAAAAATTCAGCAATTCATTCAACTCGATCTAAAAAAATATTCAAAACAAGCAATTTAAAGATAACACCATATGTAAAACAGTCGGCCAAGAAAACAACAACGATATTACATCTTTCTCACATATTCACACACAATCTTGATTAATAATTAAAACTAATCTTTAACATTGTTTATTATACTTCATAATATATAATATTCGTTAGGCAAACTTTCACTCGGATAAAACCCGGGCGAAGCCGGGTACACATCCGCTAGTATATCTATAATATCAAAATTCGAAACTATTTTAAAGGCGTAAGATTCTTTTTGAAATTAAACAATTTCTACTGCCCTTACTGCAATGGAAAAATTAAAGGGAGGGCCTGGCTCATCAGTGGTGAACCCTCCCAGCGGTTTCGCCAGTTTAATCTAACATACCGCTGTTATATTGCATTTTTGGAACTTCCTTTTATAATGATACTTCTTTTAGACTCTTAATTATATCTATAATAATTAAGAAATTAGTTAAGAATTTTTCACATATATATAATATACAACCTCTCCCTTTAAAAATTGCAATTTTTATAATCATACAGTGAAAATATGCAAATAAATCACAACAGCAGATTTGGCTAATTCAGATAAAATCCAACAACCTGTATAACATGGTTTCGAGCTATGGCCCTCATCAGTACAGGGACGGCTTTAATTACATAACATCTCATGAGAAGGGTTAATAAATTGGCCAAATAACTGCCAAAATTATATTTTAAATAGGGAAAAGGTAGAACCGATAATGGCGATTGTTTTCAATTAAAGGGAGAGGTATCCTTTTATATATATGTATATCTTCTATCCGGAAAATTTACATCCTATATATTATACTTTAAAGACAATTAACTAAATTAATATAAATATATTTTAGAAATATATCCTTTATATATATAACTTTGCCTTCCTAATTATGCCTTCTTTTTTCATAATTTTGTCACGAAGAATTTCTTTTTAAATAAAAGGCGTTTGTAAAATTTTAACAAATATATTTTATTACATATTGTCGATGATTCGTTTATAAAATGTTTTTCTTCATATTATATGCAAATATAACTCTAAAAATTGAAATTTAAATGTATTTGGGCTAAATTAAAGTAGTGCTCTTTAATATATATAAACAGTAAAAATTGCATATTATTTTAAAATAAAGTTTTTTTAGTAATTTAATATTTTATACAGGTATAGTAGAAAATTAGTAAATAATCATTAAATATTCAACATTATTTATATTACATGTGTTGAGGTTAAAGTAATTTAAAATCGGAAAAGTTGACCGAAATGTAATCTATGAAATTATTTATTTACCACCAGCTCTTCAAGTCGGCAACTCTGGCAGTTCTCTAGGGGAACGGCTTCCCGCCAAAATCTGGCCAACTCCAGAAGAATTTTAAGAAGCCATCGGCTGCCTTCAAAAATACAACTTTTTAATTGGAGGGAACTGCGGCGAGGATCGTATTTTAAGTTGGAAGACGCCATCTTGGATATATATATATATATATTTTTTTAGCCGTCAAAGAATTGTGGGAAAATCTTCAGGGGAAAATGACCTTTTTTTATTTTTTGACTCTATCTTTGTGGCAGCTGTTTCTAATATAGGACTGATCAATATCATCAAAGAATATTTTTATATCGTTTGTTTTTTTATATTTAGTCGTCTGGTTTTTTTTTTTTCTAGGAAAAATATTTTTTTAAATTCTTGCAATTTTGACGTTTTCTTTTTTTAAAATAATTAAAATTATATAAATGAAATTGTTCATTTTTTTTAATAGTGTGTTTGTAAATATTGTATTTTATTCACTTCACTCTTATATTTTCATTTTAAAAATAAAAATTTGGTTATTAAATTATTAGAAAGATGTATGTTATTTTGTTCTAATATTTATGACTAAATAGTAATTCTATATTTTAATTATATTTAGCGAATCAGAGTACACCATATTTTCTTCTGTAGAAGGGTGTTTGTGCCTGAAAGCTAGATATTAAGGTTTTTGAAAAGATACTTTTCCCTGAAAGCCTGATATACACTGGTGTCCAAAAAATAAGAAACTTTTGTTTTTTAATGATATGTTTTAAAATATACAACGCCAAAAGCTAAAAAGTAATTTGATTAGGTATTTTAAGTCGTATAATTTATTTATCGCAACCATTCGATTCGGTAAAATTGAAAATATGGAAATATTTGCTTGTCTTTATAAGTGTGCTATTTGGCGTGTCGTTTACCCCATCTAAGAATTATCAAATTATAATTTTATTTAATCCTTATTTAATTATGAGTTTACGAAAAATTTAGCAGATGATTTAAAATGGAGAGCTGTTGGAAGAATGGAGGCAGGGCAATCACAAGTTGAAGTAGCAAAATGGCTAAATGTGAATAAATCTGTGGTCAGAAAAATATGGAAACAGTTCATTGAGACAGGAACCATCAAAAGAAAAGAAGGTTCTGGTAGAAAAAGAAAAAACAGCTACCTCTGAAGACCGTTATCTGGTCGTAACTGCCAAGCGCCATAGGGAGATGACAGCTATTCAACTCTCTAATGAACTCTCAAGTGCTACTGGAACGAGAATTTCAAGACAAACTGTTTACCGAAGGCTTCACGAAGGTGCTCTTTATGCAAGACGACCAATGGTCTGTATCCCTTTAACCTCTGCTCACAGGAGAGCCCGCTTGAATTGGTGCTTGGAACATCACGCCTGGACTCATGATCAGTGGGCCAATGTTCTCTTCAGTGACGAGTCAAGATTTAGTTTAAACACAGATTCTCGACGAGTTTTCATCTGGAGGGAGCCTGGAACCCGCTATCATCCCAGTAACATCAGGGAAATAGACAGGTTTAGAGGGGGCAGTCTCTTAGTCTAGGCTGGCATCAGTTCTAGCAGACGCACACCCCTCCACATTTTTTCTGGGGGCACTTTAACTGCCCAAAGGTACAGGGACGAGATCCTTGAGCTCTATCTAAGACCTTATAGAGATCAAATTGGTCACAATTTAATTTTTATGGACGATAATGCTCGTCCGCATAGGGCTAGGCTAGCCAATGAATATCTCCAGAGTGAGAATATTCGAAGGATGGATTGGCCAGCCAGATCTCCGGACCTGAATCCAATAGAGCATGTGTGGGATGCTCTATGGAGGTGTATTGGAGCTCGTCACCTCCCAGAACCCTAGTTGAGCTAAGAACTGCTCTATTGGAGGAGTGAGGTTTACTACCCCTGGACCTCCTCCAAAGCCTGGTAAACAGTATGAGGGCTCGCTGTGAGACCTTGATAGCTGTTAGAGGTGATCATACTCCCTATTGATATCTTATTTCTTTAAGATCTGGAACCTTAGCTTTGGGTATGTTGGTAATAATTTGCATATTTCATAAATTCAAATATTTTTTATATTTCCATATAGCTAGTCAAATTCTCCATAGTTTAAACTATTTTTATACTAAATTTTATATTTGTTAATAAATTAGCTTTTGAGAAATTTCAATATTGGTTAAGTTTTTTATTTTTTGGACACCAGTGTATTTACCTTAATATTAATATAAGGGATTATTCTATTGAATATATATTAAAATTAATTAAGAAACATTTTTTGAAGATAATTCTTTGATTCATAAAATCAAATCAAAATACAGATGATCTGTTGAGGTACTGATTCCTTTGAGGTCAGGGTGGCAACGTACCGCTGAATGTATCCATCCGCTAGGAAATTGTAGGTCAGAGGTCGGTAATCTTTTGTCTTAGAAAAGTAAAAAATTACAATTTACAAAATTTCAAATTTTTTAAAGAGCCCACACAAAATGTTTTTTATTGCCAACACAATAAATAGTATATTAAATTTGATTGTCATCAATCGATAAAATATGTCATTTTCATGTTTATAAATAGTAAGAACTCATAATTTAAAATTTAGAAAATTCTATAAATATATCTATGATTTTCTCTCTTGGTTAAAAAAACCTTAATTACCAAACTAGGTATATTTGTTTGTGTTTGTTTCATTAGTTGGTTGTAAATTCAAGCCTGATTTTAATGTCCTTTCTTTTCTTCTTTAAACTTCTACTCAAACCCTGTAATTATTCAATTGTTTATGTAATATAGTATCTTAATGTTGTTTCTTGACGTAAGCATCCCTTGTGAGGATATCGCGTTTGATTTGATAATAAATAAATAAATACACTTATCCCCCGATTTACACGGTAGATACGTTCCTGAGAAAAACGTGTAAATCGAGGGATAGGTGTATATTAAACTGTCAAATCTGAATAGGTGTTCGCCCCCTCATGAATCAGAGCCTCCCAATATTCTTTTCAACATAGGTAGTATAGAGTAGAATATCGCATTTTAGTATAGTGCGATAAAAACAAAAAAAATCTTATTTTGAAAACCGTGTAAAAGCGAAAACGTGTAAAACAAGTACCGTGTAAATCGGGGGATAGGTGTAATGTAACTAATAAATTTACAATTAATAGTATATTCTCGCATAAATAAGTATTTGTGTATGGAACTGAAGAGCCTCAGCTTCACATTCAAAAGAGCCGTATGTGACTCGCTAGCCGCATTTTGCCAACCCCTGGTGTAGGTGAGAGGTTGTTTAAAAATTTAACTACGCCCGCAGTGACGGCAAGTAGGCCTAGCGCGGAATAATACAATCGAAGGCATGTTTTCATACAGCCACCGCAGTAATAGGTACCTCACCAATAATCTTATTATAAACTTCCTTCTTTCAATTTAGTACGAATCAAATAAAACGTTGATTGAGGTAATACTACGATATGGCTAAGGAATGGTTAAATGTTTCCCCATATTCTTTCGTATAAACAGGTATTATATCTATTTATGTAAAAAAATTATATTTGATTAATTGCTTATGTGAGCAAAATAGTTCTATTACAAGTTTAAAAATATTATAATCATTATTTATAACTAAAAAATACCCAATCAACCTGTTTGAAATTTGATTTTAAAATATATTTTCTAAATACTATGTAGAATAGTTTGAATATAAATAAGTGATGTGAAAAAGAAGAAGAATCGAGATAATATAACATAGACTGAGTTTTTTTCGTTGGAAAGAAACACATGCGGGATGGTATTTCAAATGTCGTTTTACAATTATAAGCCGCATTATATTATATTGTATTATATATTACTTAATGTATTATTTACGAACGGAAAAATATGTCCAGGGTAGCCTAGTAGACATGGCATCTGCCCGGTAAGCGGAACACTATGGGTTCGATTCCCATCCCTGGACACTTTTATTTTTCCGTTTATCATTACTCTTCACAATTCACCCTTTCATACCTCATCCAAAAGGTTAGAAATAATCGTTATTTCTCCCCTTGAAATAAATTTTGATTTTTCGTTGGAAAGAAACACATGCGGGATGGTATTTCAAATGTCGTTTTATAGACTGAGTTTTTTTCTTTTGATATTTTTAATATGTATAATAAATATAAAGTGTTTTTGTGTGCTAAACATTAAATATAATTAAATAATAAAAATAAAGTTTTAGTTTATAAAATAAATAACACAACATACTATATACATCCAGGGAAAACAAGTGTATATTGCTAAGTCACTCATCTAGCGTTTATATTAATTTATTTAGAATTTTTTTACATATTACTTTTGTAACCATATTGGAGATTTAAATATATTCATTTAATATTCACAAAGTGAATGTTTAAAATTAGATGTTTCAATAAATAAGATTTAAATAGAGATTTTATCTGTAAAAAAATATATACGTATTTTCAACTAATTCACTGAATTAAAAAAAAAAACGTTCATTCAACTCTATATGTAATATTATTTTAATATTTGAAATATATTTAAATTATGTTAAAATGTAATGGTAAAAATAGAAACATGCTTTTTAAGAAATAATTTATACTTTTGGTGACATACAAAATAATTTGATTAAATCATAATAATGGTTAGATATATTTTTTAACATGAGATCGGGAAACACTGTTGTTATGCATCGGCTGCAATAATATTTTTGTTTTACTTAAAAGCAAAGTTTTTAAATATAAAATCCCATTAGAAATGACATAAATTAAAATCAAATAAAATTAAATTACAAGTGCAAAGAATTTTTAAAAGGTAGAAATGTTTTTTTTTCTATATGAAGATTTTGTAGCTATTATTTTTCAAATAATAACAAATTCTTTTAGCAATCAAACTCTTACCTCAAATTTATTTATACAAATTTATTAGTGGTATGTATTTGCCATTTCTGTTTTACATTTTAAGAATGAATATATTTTTGGTTTTAAATGTTCTTAAAGAGAGAACATATATAAATAAAGTTCTATATATTATAAACACAAATTTTGAGAGAGATTTATATATATTTAATATAATTTATATAAATTATATTTTCAAAATACAATTATAACATTTTATTTATACGCATTTTACCTATCCGTATTTACCGTATTTTAGCTATTTTATTTTCTCCCTCTAATTAAACAACTATTTTTAGTGTATTATACATTTCACCGAGATATTTTAAAACGCCATATAAAACACCATTTTGAATTTTAAAAGACAACTAAATAGATAAATCAAAATTAAATGTAATAATGGAGAGAATACATTTTTAAAATATTCAAATTTCATTAAATTATCTCAAGTAGAGATAGTTATAAAACAATCTTGTGATTTTTACTTTGTATTTAATGTATAAAGTATTATTTTGTATTCTCTAGTTTTATGGCGTTTATTCTTTTATTTTGCCCATTTAAGCTTTAAAAGATAAGAATAAACTTCCTCATACTACACACATGCATTTAAATATTTGTAATCTAATAATTCATCAATTAAAAATATATCAAACGATAAATAACTTAAATATAATCTTCTGTTTTATACCAATTTTATAAACTTCAATTTTGAAACATAATATATTAAATGCACGCATTCTAATTCTTTATAAATACATTATATTTGTTAAAATATTCAAACAATAAATAAAAAAAAAACAATACATTAAAAAATTTGAAATGAAAATATAAAATAGCATTTCATTTCTAAAAAAAAAACATATTTTTTTCAAAAATAGAAAAAAACGCGTTAAAATAATATCAAACGATTATTTTCACTATTATTTGGCAGAGAAGATAAGTGGAAAATCGTAAGGCTTCTTCGATAGCGTTTGGACTTCCACCAATCACGATTAAGCTCTCTTTATGCCTAAATTGGTGCTATGACTTAGCCAAGAACGCTTATCTTGTCTGGATACGTCAGAATGAATGGCACCTGAATGGCTATCAAGAAATAAGATAAGGATAATGAGGTTTATTTTTATTGATTTCAAAATTAAACCTTCCAGCCGTACCAAATCGATCTTTTTGCTAAATGGATTACAAAATTTATTGTGTCCAATAAAAATCTCTTTTTTTTTTTTTTGCTCTTTTTTTATAGAAGTATTGAAAAACAATTTGGATTGGGACAATAAATTCTCCCTGGTCACACTGGTGTTAGTTTATCGCTTGTTAAGCATTTTGCGAATGTTGCTCGAGCATTCCAGGAATGTTCACCTGGTCACCCTGCAAATCAATTAGGCCTAGAAAATATTTTTTAGTTATTTTATTATCTCAATGCGATTTTTTTTTCATAAAGAGTGTTTTTTTAATAAATTTGATAATAATTTTTAAATAGATATTTTTCCTCTCGTTGCAAAAGGGAAATATTATACATCTCTCTTTTGTTCCAAGTTTAAGTATTGTTTAAGTATTATATATTTTTAATAAGCACACACACATAAAGAACAAATTTTATTTAGCTAACGAAGTTAGTTCTGGGATTAATATTTCGTATTATGTACTAAAAAAAATATCTTTTAAAAGTGTTTTTGGGAAATTTTTGGCAACTATCGGCGCCGTGAAGGAACCAGGATGCTTCTGCGGAGGTGAAATTCAAGACGCGAGACATCTACTTCTGGAGTGCCCAATTTTCCGGGATTTTAGGGAAAATAGATTTGGTCGTATTGGACAGCTTGATGAATTTGTAGACAAAAAAGAAAAGTATAAAAATTTTGATCAATTTTGTAAATACATATACAACTTTCTCTTGAATTGGAAAAAAGAGAAGGAATCTTAGAAAAAAAAAAAAAAAGAACTGCGATGCTTGCTCTGTGTGTTTTGCTTTGTTGTTTGTTTTTCTCTTTGGACAATTTTCTTTAGTTAATTTATGTAAAATAATGAATTGAACAGGATTGTATATAGCCGAATTGCTGTAATGCAGTGAAATGTATTGGCGCAAATATCCCTGAGTTTGGGATATCGCGTTTCATGATGTTAATAAAGTTAATATAATATCATATATACAGTATATTTTTTAAAATAGAGAGCAATCCATAAATAAACCTTTAATTAAAAAGGCATATATTGGATCAAAATATCATTTATTTTACCAATATTTCAGTTGGCTGAACGCCAACCTTTATCATGGTGTTATAACATTTGACACACGTTAAAATGTTATAACACCTTGATAAAGGTTGGCGTTCAGCCAACTGAAATATTGGTAAAATAAATGATATTTTGATCCAATATATGCCTTTTTAATTAAATATACAGTATATGTTTATCAAATTTCTATTTAAACTGATATTTAAGTCTATATTTTAATATTCGTTTCTTATATTGTCTTATACAAGCTCTCTGTCCATACAATAATTTTTATATCTTGCTAGTCCAATGACACGGCTTCGCCCGGGATCTCTTCCAATAAATGTTAGCCCAATGAATATTGTTTTGACAAATGGAATTATTATAATTTTTGTGAGAACATTCTTGTACGAAAAAATTGTATTCATAATGCAAGGTAAAAGTAATATCAATTACTATTATAAATAAAATTGGCATTTCATGACCGCTCACATGAGTATTTATAGATGGCAGAGCGCCATCTAGTGGAACAAATATCAACTAAACGTTGATTTAGCTTGTTCCAAATATTTTTGGCCAACCCAATTTCTTGAAAATTAGTTGATTTTTGTTCCACTAGATGGCGCTCTCTGCCATCTAAAATGCTCATATGAGCGGTCAGGAAATGCCAATTTGGTTTATAATATCAACACTTGACCATTCTTCCAAAAATATATTATTGTTGCATATATATATATATTGATTCGAATATGCTCGATTTGTTCATAGAGGATGATGCAAATACATTGTCCTGATGCATTTCGGACATAAATGCATATCTCCCGCAACATATATATGTAAATATAGTAAAATATGTCTTATAGGAGTCGATTTTAATGAGAACATTTTGTGTGTGTTTTTCTATTAGTTTAGTTTTATTGGCCTCTTTCTCTCTCTGACCCTGTTTAAAGTGTCCACGTTTAAATTCTTCAAGAACCTAACGGCTAAATGTATTGAATATCCTATATTAAGAGAAACAACTGAATTTATATAAGAATGAATAGTTTTAGGTTTATTGTAACCAATAGAGGTCAACCTGTCTTGCGAGTACATTTCGGCTTGGAACCATTTTGGTAGATTAAACTGGCGAAACCGCTGGGAGGGTTCACCATTGATGAGTCAGGCCCTTCCATTAATATTTTATTGAAGTAAGGACAGTAGAAAATATTGTTTAATTTTTAAAAGAATCATTCACGTCTATAATAATTTCGAATTTTCATAACAGATGGCATGCTAAAGTATCATAATAGGTTTTACTGTATATTTATATTTAATACATGTATTTTCCAAAATTTTTCATCAATATACTTCTATGAATTTATTTTTCTATTATGTCTCTCTATATTTGAACATAATTTTCTTTAACCGCTATAGAAAAGAAATAAGAAACGAGGAGCTCCATTTAATTTTTAAACTTACAAACCCAATAACTACATAGAGACCTATCCTTTTTCTTCCCCGTAAAAAAATAAAAATGACTTCACGTCATTTAATAAACTCGAACAAAATTTAATTCGATAAAACAACCAGAGCATATTTTGGAAGCGTAGTATAATATGATTTTTATTGATTTTTCTTATTTACACTTTAGCTGAACTCTCAAATTTGAGAAGAAAGGTTTACAAATAAATGAAATTTCTATTACTATTGTTTTTTTTTATCCTATAATGTGATTAAAAGGATATTATTAAAGAAAGATAAAAAGGTAATCATTGAGATAATAGATAGATAAAATTAACTATAATGAAATTCCTTAGGGAATATAATATCTATCATTCAATACACAGGAATACACTCATAAATAAAACTTAAAGAATGGGAAAGTCTTTGAAGTCGCCAATCGTCTTTTATTATTATTTTTTGGAAGGAGACAGGGGCTATTTTGTTCACACTTGGGTATCTCGTGTGTCTTCAATAAAGGTCACTGTAATATCTTTCAAAGTTATTGTCTGAATCCCAATATTCATGCTGAAAGGTACAACTTCCTTAAGGTTTGTTCATGAGTATAACAATTATAAACTCCCTATTTGTATATTAGGATTTTTTAATTGTTACACGAATGGACAAAATAAGTTGTACATTTTATCATCGTATATAGAGATTCAGATAATAACTCTGAAAGATATATGTACACATACACAGAGAAGATTAGAATGGCCCCTGAGCAAGGATGACACGCAAAATCGTGAAGCGCAAAATCGTGTAGCGTTCAACATACACATACAGCTTTATTAAGACCACCGGTTTTATACAGATTCAACAGATATTATAAGATATTGAAGATATTTAAAAATTATCCCGCATGTTTTTCTTTTGAATGAAAAATCGAAATTTATGTAAAGGAGAAATAACGATTATTTCTAACCTTAGGTTACAATCATAAGCCGCATTATATTGTATTATGTTAAGATATTGATATTAAGATATAATATATTAAGGTGTGGGGGAATATTTGGAATGAAGCAGAGAACACAAAAGTGGAATAAGAACGTCACAAGAGACCTAGCTCCAGGCCCAACAACCCTCAGGACGAATGCAATGCCAGTAACTAATGTTCATAGATTCCCTAAATATTCCTACCACGCATTCCTTAGAAATTCCTTTCCATTTAAATAAACGGCCTAATTCAATTGTTAGGTGGTTTTTTAATCCTTGCAGTACGTTCTATAGTCTTGGGGAAAATTTTCCCTCTTTCATTTATATAAATGAAATATTAATTTCGGGGAGATAGTTCATAAGATAAACCTATAAATGTGTTTCAATATTCGATTTTCTGCTTTAGAAAAAATTCTTATTTACATATCGGAAACTCTCTATAATAATATATATACTTCTTGTATTTTAAAGATTGGGATTGTTTTCGAATTAAATAATTAAGGTTTTATTTTTTCAATATTATGATATATATATATATATATTTATAAATAAAGAAAGCATATCCTGACCAGGAGCACATGTGCTTTACAGAAGGCAGAGCGCCATCTGGTGGAACAGAAATCAACTAATCATTGATTTAACTTGTTCCCTGATATTTGACCAACCCAATTTCTTGATAAATCAAGAAAAGCCATCCACGAACGCTTTTCGCGCTGTTGGCGCTCGTCAGCGTGGAGTAGGCTGTACCACTGCGACCAAAAATAATTTTTGTCCCAGAGGCTTCTTGAGAAACCAAGAAATATATATTTATATTAATACAACGCAATAACGCGTCATCTATATAAAAACAAATGAAAACATTTAGACGCGAATGTTTCTTTTCACAAATAATTCAAACTTCTACTGTCTTTACTGCGATGAAAACCTGTAAACCCTTCCAGCGGTTTCGCAATTTTAATCTACAAAACCCTTCTTTAGAGATCCAATACTGTATTGGATCATTCTAGTTTTATATGTTACATTGAAATGTAGAATCTTAGAAATGGTATTTAAGCTAACTATGGACATAAAATTTTAGCACAGTAGAATTGCATTTAAATATTTGCATCGAGCAATGCTCTTCCGTAAACAACAATAATTTTGTTATATGTTTGTCATATTTTATTGGATGACTTTTATCCCAAAGAGCTTTTGTAAGTCGAACTGTAGTGTGTGACTTTCTGCATTTCAAAACAGCAAAAACTACATCAAATTCCTCGTAAAATATGGACCAATATTAATCGAAATATTATTTCAACTATAAGTTGATATTTATTCCGACAGATGGCGCAAACCAACTTTTAGTTGCATGATAAGGAGATGCCTTTTTCTTACTTTATCTATCTGATCTCAGTACAATTTCACTTTTGTACTATTTTTTTCATAAAACCTACATATGTTCTAATTTATTTTTAAAAGGGAAGGTACCAATTTTGGTACACATAATATATATTCTATATTATAAAATAACTGTTTCAAGTTTTACTACAATAAACTACAATTTATACACTATGCCTTGTAAGTACAGGTTGAGAAAGAGAGTGGCATTACCCGAAAGCTCCAAATAAAA
The DNA here is from genome assembly GCA_030710605.1 of Cordylochernes scorpioides. NCBI lineage: Eukaryota > Metazoa > Arthropoda > Arachnida > Pseudoscorpiones > Chernetidae > Cordylochernes > Cordylochernes scorpioides. Next base: position 55,525,578 of record CP092884.1, read on the forward strand.
TAATAGCTTTAAAAAACTCTGATGTAAGTAATATAAATAATAATTGTCACGTGAACTATTAATTAGCGTTTTAAAATATTATTTCCCTAACTCTCGCTATATAACTGAAACTACTCTATAACATAAAAATATCTCGGACCCATCAACTCTTATTAACGATTTTCTAAGAACCATAAAAATGCATTCTTCAATCTGTGAAAATCTTTTAAAATGATATTTTAGGTTTACCTACCCAAACCTCTATAGAATGCGTAGGAAAAATCATGTTTCCTATTTTCAAAGTTTTTTTTTTCAGAGCAAAATATTTGTGTAATTTGTAATTTTATATTAGAAAAAAAAAGCAAAAAGAGTTTCTTTAATTAAAAAAGGGTTCTACAAGCTTTCGGGAAAGACACCCTTTAATATTTACATATCTATATATATAAAAATCAATGTTTGTATGTTTGTTTGTTTGTATGTCCGGTATACAAATTCGCAGTAGTTCACTAATTCAAACCAAAATTTCCATACATAGGTAAGAAAATACGGGGAAGACGATAGGCTATTTTAAAAATATATAAATCAAAATATTAAAAAACTATATATTTAAATTATTCTACTTAGCTCACGAACAGCGCCATCTCTCAAAGATTAGATTAAATTATGCTGATGCAAACAAATATATATATATATATATAATGCTAATAACAAACAATTATAAAAAACCCTATCTAAATATATATCACTCGGGTATATATGCAAACGGGTCAATCCCGGGGCGAAGCCCGGGTCACCCGTCTAGTATTTTATATAGTATCCGTAGAAAGGCGACTTGCCCGAAAGCTTGCACAACCGTTTATGATTGAATTAAACCTTTTTTTCCGTCTTACGATTTCTTCTATTAACAAATGGAGAGATAATCATCGTCTTAATTTTATATTCACAATTTAATTCAAATTTCAATCAAAAACTTCAGTTTTAACGATACTTTTTTGAAAAGTTCGTTAAAATTAGAAAATTTCGATAATATGTAAAATTCCTTGATCTGAGTATTTTTTTCACAACCGTATATAATTTTCACAAAAGATATATATAAAATGGTGTGAATTTTTCAAAATTGGTGTGAAAATAAGATGATATCCCAATAAGCGCGTTAGTCGATTGTAAACCAATAGGGGAATTGAAGAGAGATTACAAAGTAAGTAATACCAATGATAGTACCATACAATACCAAATCCTCCATTGTAACAACTCACCCAATAATCCTCTCCAATGGTAATCAGCCTAATGGAATAAAGATAATGGAACGTCCATCCGTGTGTGCTTCGAAATTTAAATAAAACCCTCGTTGCAAAATATCCCAGTAATTATTAATAATAAGACAGTAACTCTTTGCTAATGAGTCAGTCACTGCTGTGTGTATTGGTTTAATAATTAATGTAAATATACGTGAAGTAATTTGAGCCATTTGGGCAAGATGGTACCTTGGTCAAATATTAACATTCAATTCATTGCACATATATTTGAATATATTTAGTCCCCCCCCCTTCTCTCTCTTTCCACAATTAAATTCCTATTAATATTAGTGTTAGCGGTTCTTTTTCTATTTCACTCGAAATGAAATATATATGTCTGAGTACGTAGATGTGTATGTAAATAGGTGTGCGTTAAAGTGAGTATGTTGGTTTGTTAATGTGTGTGCATATATGTATGTTTGTGCGTACTGGGTGTGCTTGTCTGTATGCCGATGTGTACGCGCGTGGGCATGAGTAGATATGTATATAAGCGCTTTTGTGTACGCGTGTCTGTATGAGTGTGTGCGTGGGTAGGTATGTAACTGTGTGCGTCTATGTAAATGACAATTAAAATAGTTTATTGACATCTAGTCAACAGTAGGGAGAGAGTTTACAGTTATATTTGAAACAGGGAGAAATAGTGAGCTGGATAATGTGCCTGGCCCCTCCGTACAACTCTGTCGATCGCCTTAAGGTAATGGTAAGGCGCGAATTCAGGGCAGTGCTCTATGTAGACGCACTGCTCCTGTGTAGAGGATGCCTGCCGCGCCCTTGCATCTGCGATGTGTGTCCGCGTGGCTTTCACTTCCTGCACCCGCGGTATTCATTCCACCGACGATCGCAGTCGCCGAGTAGCTCCGGTGATTCTGGCGCTGTTGGACTGCGCCGCCGTGACGCCCGATGCTCCCGAGTCGCGGCGTCTCTTCTTGCTTTGTACGACGGCGTAGCCGTCCCCAATTTCAAGATCATCAAGCTCCGGTAAGTCTTCCTAGTTCGTATGGACATTTACAGCGCCAATTGAAGGCGTCTTAGTCGTGCGACGTGGCAAAATTTGCATATTTAACGCCAGTAGGCAAATTTATATTGTTAGCAGTTCCCTGTATTTCAATTGAAAATTTGTTCTAAAAAATCGATTTTCGCAGATAACACAGCAACAATTGAAGGCTCGATGCTGTACCTTTCAGGTACATGGTCAGCCTTCAAAGGGCTATCAGCCCGTACCAAATTCAGAATATCAGTCAACAGTTATCCACCCGCCTGGGCGGAAAAAAACGGCGAGCTAATATGTAAATGTAGGTCTTTATGCTTCTAGGAACATGTATCCTTGTGTTTATTATGTGCCCGTATCTATATGATTGTATGAAGGGGGGAGGGGGGTGAATGATTTCAAGTCATTTTAGACATGCGTGCGTGCCTGCATCCTTATGTTTGAACGCTTTTTGTGCGTTATATGAGTTCATGTCTGAATGAGTGATGTTTATGTTCTTATGTTTGTTTGTATACATGTATCTTTATGTGCGTGCTTGCCTTTATGTTTATGTGTGCGTGTTTGCACGCGTGCACTTGCGTGTATGTGTACCAAAAAGAAGTTTTTCTTTTCAAATTTTGTTATAAAAGGCATCTTCTTAATCTTTGAACATACCGAGAAAAGTTTCACACCATTTATTTTAAATTGAAAACAAAACATACTATTATGATTTCATACCTTTCCAAAAGGACCGACTATAATAAATAATGTTCTGTGAGATAATTCATGAAAATTTCTCGAGTCTACCAAGGCTTCAACTGATGAATACACTCTATTTTCATAAAATTCAATCAGAAAAATGTCTTTTTTTCCATTATGTAAATATGTATGTCATATTTTAACATTAATATTTTTGTTAAAAGGGAAAATAAAAACACCATAAATAAATCTTTAATTAAAAAGGCATATATTGGATCAAAATATCACTGAAATATTGGTAAAATAAATGATATTTTGATCCAATATATGCCTTTTTAATTAAAAAATATAAATATGTATGTCATATTTTAACATTAAACAGTCCATTACTAGCAATACATCAACCATCTCCTACAATTATACAGGATTGTTATGTAAAATCCAATTTAAAAAACATCATTCATACCAAAGAGGTATCAAATGTAATATTTATTAATAAGATGTCATATATATACATCTAAATATATTAGCGTATAAATCTAATAAAATGAAGGCGCGCAATTTAATTACTAAAAGCCAATATAAAGCTCCCATTTAAATATTATTACATATTTACGTATGCAACTTTACCAAAAACTAAAGAAATATATATACATATATAAACACCAAACGACTTAAGAAAGTCACGTGAGTGTTGTTGACATACGGTGGCGGTTGAGAGAGCAATTTCGGCGGCAGAAGAACTCTCTCCCTCCTTGAAATTAGACGCAGAAGACTTTCAACAATATCTAACCATTTATATTAAAAACCAAACGACAATATCCTGCCTGCCATCCCGCTGTCACCGTCGCCATGTTGGTTAATTAAGTTTCAAACTAACGCCATCTATTGGACAAATTTGGAACTCTCTACAAACCTTAATATCTTGCGGGTCAATTGGATTTGGCGGGGTTAGATATTGAAAAGAATTTGTCTTCTGGGATAAATTTTGATCGGATTTTTATTTAATAAATAATTTATATTGATAAATATACCTTCTCCTCTACTCTATATATTGAATCGTTTTTCCTAATATAAAATACATTTTTCCTTATAACATCTTTTGGATGTCAAAATATATATTTATAGCATTATATTATTTTGGGATATATATAACTCAGAATAGATTATTCTAAATTTATATTTATTGGTATCTGAGTGTAATATTTATATAAAAATATATATATTGTATGTATTTATTTTTCATATTTAATTAATTATAAAATTGAGAGTTATAAAATAATTTTAAATTAGAGTTGCATATACACACTTTATGTTAATATGTAAATATGTAATTGATATTTTGAAAAAAAAAAGTATAAATTTATATATTAAAAAATATATATATTTTTTAAATCAATGGAATAATATAGACGCACTTATTATTTCACATTTATTAGAAAAATAAATATGCCAATTGGCACAATGAAAACATTTAAAAATATAAAACCGTTTTCTTGATGAATTTCCATTAACGAAAATTTCCAAAAATATTATTATACACGAATTTATTTGTGTTTAATGGTGGTTGTTGTGTCTTTTTTTCTATTTAATAAAATTTCGTAAACGTTTTTAAAAATGAATGTATATGTGTTTTAAAATAAGAATATATTTTTAAAATACTTTTTTTTATAAGAAATGTTTTATTTCAAACGGTAAAAATGAAAAAAAATCAATTATGATATAAGCAATAAATACCGCGGAAATATGAAAAAATAATAACTTTTTTTAGATATTCTCTCCCTCTTTTTTTCTCCCTATAGGAATATTTTTCATCGTAAGCTTTGCGTGTAGGAAACTGTCGAGGAAATTGTGGCCTCCTGAAAGATACATGGCCCAAATGATGGTAAAAAAAAACCTCTAAATATATAAAATTGAAGTCAAAAAGGTTATAGAAAAACATGGTCAATATCCCAATAATAGTCGCTCTTTGTATCTTCTCCAGTTTCTCTGCTCATAGCAGGTACTGGGGTCTCCAGTGACGCCATACTTCTCTATCTTGAATTCTTTATTTCTCTTCATAGCTTCATATTCAGTCTATCAGTCCAATTCTTCTTCTGTTTCTCTGTTCTTGAGTAGGTCCTGGGGTCTCTAGTAACGCCATACTTCTCTATCTTGAATTCTTCTCTTTATTTATCTTCATAGCTTCCTATCCAGTTTATCAGTCTAATTCTTCTTCTTCTTCAGTTTGTCTGTTCTTGAGCGGGTCCTGGGGTCTCCAGTTAGGCCTAACTCATCTATATTGAATTCTTCTCTTTATTTCTCTTCATAGTAATATTCAGACCAATTAATTTCATTCATATCGTTCTCTCTATTTCCATTCATTTTACCCTCCAGAATCTTCTTCATAAATCCATTTCCTCCTAATATTGCCACGTAGGAAATTAGGAAAGACAAACTTTGGGATGACACAGCAATTTATTTAAGGCAAGAACAAACTATAAATGATAAACAGTAATAAGGGAAGTTTACAGAGTAGCAAAATATAAACATAAAAAAATGATACTCTGTTAATAAAATAATAAATACTTTGTTACAATATATATATGTCTTATTTTGTCTTTTTCTGATAACCAGGCGTCGTTATTCTTCCAAACTTTTCTTAAGACCTCTTCATTCAATAGTTTTAATATGTCGTATATGTATATATGTACGATTTATGTCCATTTTTAATTTGATTTTGAGTTCCAAGCTGGACACACTCTCATATTCAAACAATGCTACTCTCTGATATATATCTATAAGAGGATATTATTACACTAAAATAAGCACCTATCCCTTCATATATTACATTAAAACAATTCACATTTTGCTTATCACCCCAGTAATAAGCTTAAAAATGGTGATAAAGTATGATCTTCAGCACCAATTTTTGAAAATTCAGAAAATGGGACCCATTCTTTATTACTACCTTTAAGTTTTTGACCGGGGTGATGATATATTGTTTTAATGTACAGGGTGATCCAAAAGTCCCGCACAACTTTAAAAATTAATAACTCCGCGAATATTTGCGCTAGAGCAATGCGGTAAACACCATTGGGTTCAGGATGCAATGGGATTTTTTATGGCAAATAATGAAAAATTCGAAATTGATTTTAGTTACAACTTTATTCGCTAGATGGCGCTCTACCAGAATCGGCGATTCAGCGGCCAAATTGTTTGATAAATTGAAAAATATAACTGAGCGACACGTATTTTTCCTTTTTGAATACCAGGAAAGAACCCTAATAATATCAAATGATAAATTAATAAAACACCATTTCGCCAAAAGTTAGAAGAAATGGTTAACGATTTTTAAATACAATCCGAGATATGTAAAATAGGTATATGCAAATTAAAACATGTAGCGAAAAAAAAAAAGATATTTTAGATACGGTTTGTTTTCGAAGATAATAAATTTCTAATTTTTTAAATTCAACTTTCTCTCAGTATCGATTATATTTATTTTAATTCATTTGAAAAATAGGTATCTATCCCTGATAATTTATTTTACTCTGGAATGCCGTTGCTGTTGTTGTCGTGTTCATTAAAGAGTCTCAGATGTCTCCATGCATCTCCATCACAGCAACAGCAATATCCACTATCTTGGGTGTGTAAAGCTGCTGCTCTGGGTCTGTGTCAATTTTCTGCAAGGTTGCGGCCATTTCTGGGTATGAGAATATGTGGGTAGGTGTTAGTTCCACTAAGGACAGTTGTTGCATGTCCTATAGGTTCTTGTGCCATCTGGATGTATTGTCATTCCTTTATAGAGTGTTTTGTTCTAAGTCTTGTTATAGGTTTTGTCATTTTTCTCTCAGAGTTTATTTAGCATTTTGATCTTTTCTTATTTTTTGTTTAATTATCTTGTATTTTGACAAAGCATCAGCGTCAAATAATGACATTTGTTCTTTCCTTTGGCCCAACTTTCTGGCTTCCTTAGCCATTTCATTACCCCCGATCCCAACATGGGCAGGAATCCTTTGTAGAATGCAGTTCTTCTCCAATGGTTCCAGTTGGGTAAGTAACGAGTGTATTTTCTGTGTGATTCTAGTATTGCCCTTCTGAATTGCTTCTAGAGCGGATTTTGAGTCGCTGTATATTAAAATTCCTTCTGCTTGATGCAGGGATGGTTGGTTAAGGCATACATCAAGGGCTTTCCAGATAGCTGTCAGTTCACAAGTGAAGTTTGACGAAATCTGTCCTGCTCCTTCTTTGATTTTGATGTGTGTTCCATCTTGCAGTATTATGTTAATTACGGCCCCTCCATTACTCAGGCTAAGGTCAGAAGATCCATCTGTATATACTGTTAAAGGGGGTGACCTAGCATTTTTAATCAAGGATTTGTACTATGAGGACATAGCTGTTAACACATCAGACCTCGAAGCCCAAGGTATCAAAGTCTACCACAATCAAAACAAAGCCATCAACATATACAATATGTATCACCCTACAAACAATAAACTTATTGACGATGAAAAAATGGCTCAATTTCATACAGGCAACACTATTATTGTAGGGGACCTTAATGCCAAAAATCAACTATGGGGATGTTCCACGCCAAACCCAAGAGGCAAAATACTATCAAACATATTTAACGACAATGCCTTCATGTGCTTAAATGATGGGAATCCTACCCATAATTCCTACAGCTATAATACTGCACAAGCACTTGATATAAGTTTTTACTATCCTGACATTTTCCACAAATGCAAATGGCAAATATTAAAAAGTATTGGAAGTGATCATTTGCCTAATTTGATTGAAATTAGCACCAAGACCAAAACCAGCTCAATTAAAAAAAATTCTGGAACTTCAAAAAGGCTAATTGGATATCTTTCAAAAACACCATTATTAAAGCAGCCAAAGTTTCAATACCAAGAGGTAATATTAAGAATTGGATTCCAAATTATACACACCAGGCAAAAAATATTCAAACACTTATAACTAAAAGAAATGAACTACGGAAAAGTGCACCCAAAACCAAACAAATTGTAGAACTGAACTGAACATTGTGAATGCAAAAATAAAAATATTATACGTAAATTTCAAAAGGGAAAAATTAAAACAAACTTGTGAAAACATGAAACCAAGAAACCCAAATACAAAACTTTAGCATTTGGCAAAACAAATTGAAAGATCCCAGCCACAAACTGAAAACACAAATATGATTAAGAATACAGTTGGTCACCAGCAACTAATGACAAAAATGCTGCCAATCTTTTAGGTAATTCATATCAAATAAGTAGTAAAATCAAATTTGAAATAAAAGTTAAGAAAGTTGAAAAAAAGGCCCGAAAGATTATTCATGACTGTAAAAATGTCACCAGCACATAATTTTTTTCCATGAAAAAATTCAATATGAAAGAGCTAGCTTATGCATTAGAAAACACTGACCTAAACAAGACTTTTGGTCCAGATGGAATCCATAGCCAAATGATATCAAACTTGGGCAAAATTGGCAAAATCAAATTTGAAATAAAAGATAAGAAAGTTGAAAAAAAGGCCCGAAAGATTATTCATGACTGTAAAAATGTCACCAGCACTCATAATATTTTTCCATGAAAAAATTCAATATGAAAGAGCTAGCTTATGCATTAGAAAACACTGACCTAAACAAGACTCTTGGGCCAGATGGAATCCATAGCCAAATGATATCAAACCTGGGCAAAATTGGCAAAGAAAGACTACTTAATATTTTCAATAACTCCTGGAAAACTGGATAATTGCCTCAAGACTAAAAACTGCAACAATAATTCCCATTAAAAAACTTGACAAATCTGCTGATGACCCAAAACCCTACTGATCTATATCCCTCACAAGTATTTGCTGCAAATTAATGGAAAAAATTACACTCAGACGACTCACCTACCACCTCAATACAAAAAATCTCTTACCATAAGAACAATATGGATTTAGGAAAGGACATGGGACAATAGACCAACTCTAATTTTTCACACAAAAGGTAAAAGATGCACAAAACAGAAAACCAACTAACCACACCATAGCTGCTTTTTAGACCTTACACAAGCTTTTGATAAAGTATGGAAAAACAAGTTAATTATAAAATTATACAAACATTTCAAAATTGATGGAAAAGCTATCACTTGGATAAATGATATCCTTAAAAATAGATACATCAGGGTCAAATATAATGGCACTCTATCTAAAACCTTCAAATTGTTAAAGGATTACCACAAGGATCAGTCCTTAGCCCAAATCTCTTCACCTTATTTATTGCAGGCATAGAAGAAAAAATTCACATAAAACCAATATTGGACTTTTCGCTGATGACATTATTCTATGGAGCAGCAGTACTAACTGGAAAAAAGCTGAAAGAGATTCGAACAAGACTCTTCTCCATCTAGAAAAAATTGCTAATGAACATAATTTAGAATTTAACCCCCGATTGGCTCGACACAGGAGAGGTAGAGGTTCCTAAAAATAGTACCCTCCTTCCTATTGGTCATCCTATTGACCAACGCTACCCTCCGTCTTCCACCCGGATAGCCGGCTTGTGTTCCCATTTGATCCCTTTCCTTTTAGTTCTTATCTCCCTAGATTTAAAGCTGAGGGCTTTAGTTTTGGAGACATTGAACTTAAGGCCAGAGTCATGGGCCCAGTTCGAGGGGATTTGGAATGAAGTTTCAACACACTTCTCAGCCTTCGCTCTCGAAGCAGCCTCAATGATGAGGAACTGGTCGTCGGCATAGAGAACCAGCCTGGCTCCCTCAGGTAGCTCCTCTTGGAAAACGGTGTTTACCAGGAGATTACACAGAATAGGTCCGCAGCAAGAGCCATGGGGGCAACCCCTAGCACAGTTTCTTTCCAACTTCAGCCCACCAAAACTGAGGCTAATCCGTCTATCCCTCAGGAAGTCACGAACCAAGCTGCACAAATTATCTGGACAACCCATGTCCATCAAATTTCTCATCAGCTTGTTCCAGTTCATGGAGTTGAGCGCGCCATCAATGTCTAAGGCCACGAGAAGAACCCAAGCACCCTTATTTAAGCCCATATCAACCCCCTCTAACACCTCGTTTATAGCTGTGGTTGTGGACTTTCCTTCCCTAAAACTATGTTGGAAAGAGGAAAGGAGCTCATTACCTCTAGCCAGTGCTTCAGTCGCTGAGCTAGTAGGCCATCCAGGACCTTACCTAGACACGCTAGTAAAGAAAGCGGACGATAATCATTAGGAGTATTACCCTTTCTACCAGACTTTTCTAGAAGCACTACTCGGGCAACCTTCCATGCCTCAGGAAAAGTACCAGTGTCCAGGCACCTATTGAATAACCTGGCAAGAATCGATAGGTGCATCCTCACCAGGGCTTTCACGACCGTGTTATCGATCCCGTCGGGACCAGGAGATTTCCTGTTCCCGAACTTGAAAGCCACCAGTTTCACCTTATTCTCAGAAAAGAGCGGATCCACCAAACCACAAGTGGTCAGAGAGATCTCGTCCTCTGGTTCTCGTTTCCGAAGTTCCGATCCAAGATGAGGTCCAGGGTCCTTCAGGTCCTGAGTCTTGAACCCATCTTCCCCTTCAAGTAGCCTCAAGTTAGCGGAGCACCTTATCTTCCCAGAGACAGCCCTGTAAGGGAGACCGTATGGATTAATCTCCAGTATGGTTCTGCACTGCCACCTCCAGTGTTTCCTCTTCGCCCTTTTGGTGTGTCTCTTGCACCCTGCTAGGACCTTCTGGAAAGCTATTCTTCTCCTAACTCTCTCTTCGCCCGTACTATTCTGGAATAGCTTCCTCATGGCCCTGACTCTCTTCCTCTCGATCTTCAGCTCCTCGTTCCACCAAGGCTGTTTAAACTTTTTAAATGCGGTAACCTTTCCAGATCCAGGCCCCAAGGTTTTGCACGTTGGTTATATCCTGGTGGAGCTCATTGACCATGCTATTAATAGAAATTCTGTCAACTGCTCCAGCCAATCTATCCCCAAGTGTGCAAGCAAACCGGCGTCTGAATCTTTCAAGGTTAAGCCCCCTGATGCTGTACCGAAGAACTCTTTCCACTGATGGCGGTTCCACTTCACAACTGGTCTCAAACCTGATGAGTATGTGGTCGCTTACGTCTGTGGGGTCCGTTTCCCACCTCAAACGCCGCATCCTGCTCGTTCTTGCCAGGGAGAAGTCTATGATGTTTTCACCGTTTTCCGTGGCAAACGTCGATTCACCATAGACGTTCGAAATCTCCGGACTCTGACCAATAACAAGATCGACCACGCCTTTCCTTTAGAATTTTCCTCCCTGTCCCCAAACAGCTGGGTGCGCGCGTTAAAATCTCCGCCAATCAGGATCTCATGCCCTTCCTTCCCAACCAAAAAATAATTTAGGAAGTCCAGCTTACCGAGGTCGTTGTCCTGAGGTGGTATGTACATAGAGAGGCAGACCAGTTTCAGATCCGCCGCCTCGATCTGTACAGCCACCGCCTCCTCCCAGGACCCACAACCCAAACAAGAATCTCCCCGGACCAGTAAGGCGGCTTTGTTGCTCTCGCTAGAGAAAAAACTGTAACGAGTATCTAGACCCATCCTCCCGTCATCCTCCAGGTACATCTCCTGCACCAGGATAACATGAGGGCGATCACTTTTAATGATCCGGTCTAGCTCCTCGGAGCTCCTCCTCGAAAGAGCGCAATTTAGCTGCACGAACCTCCACACCTCCTTGTTTTGCCCCTCTACCATCGCCTCCCGTTCACGTACTAGGCCTTCACCGAGCACTGCGTACTCCGGGGGCGATTATTATTCCTGTCGTACCTCTTGTTGTCCTCTAAACAGAGTCAACAACCCGGTTCCATATAGCATCCCTGTTCTTGGGAGTGCACGCCCTCGCACCTCCCACACCTCTTAGGATGTTCGCAGGTCCTTGCGAAATGACCGGGCCTAAGGCACCTGAAGCAAGTTGACACTGCCTAATTCACCCTGATAGGTACAAACAGAGTCAACAACCCGGTTCCATATAGCATCCCTGTTCTTGGGAGTGCACGCCCTCGCACCTCCCACACCTCTTAGGATGTTCGCAGGTCCTTGCGAAATGACCGGGCCTAAGGCACCTGAAGCAAGTTGACACTGCCTAATTCACCCTGATAGGTACCCTGGCACCTATCTTCAACCTCTTATTGACCAGGAGGGATTTCATGGTGGCCTCCTTTAGGCCCGAAATGACCCAATTCGTTGCGTAGGGCCTCCTTGTACTCTTTGTATAAAATCTCATGTATCCTTCCAAGAAGTCCCCACACCTCGAATTTTGGAGCACCACCATTTCTTTAGCGTCTCCTTTTTTATGTTAGAGTTGACACCCAAGAGAATTAGCTCCCTCCTGTCCCTCTTGAGGCTCCTAGCCTCAGTGCAGGCTCCCTCTCTATAGCCTCCACGGCCAGTTTCTTTTCATCGGGGTTCTTCAATATGAGAGCCACAGCTCCCCCACCCCGAATCATTTTGAGGTCATAGCAGTGCCTAGGAATGCTACCAGCGATGCTTTTCAGCACCGCGAGCATTAACCCGGACCCCGCATCCTCACTCCACTCAACTACTAGGGTCAGGTCCTCCTTCCATCTAGGGGGCCCTTGACCTTTGGGGGTTCTGGCTTGGTAGTCTTGGCCGCCTTGGGGGGATCCTTAACCTCTTTAGCCCTGATCTTCTTCGGGGGAGGAGGTTCTTTCACCTCCTCTGTAGGCGTCGCTCTCGGTGGGTCCTCTTTTGATCCGGCTGTCACCTCAGTCCTACCCTCTTCCTCTTTTGCTGAAGGCTTCTTAACCCTTTTCTTCTTTCTCTTCTTTTCCACCATCTCGCTGTTCCTAGTGTGAACAGGTTGTTTTGGGGAGATGGCGGAACAGCTTTCTCGTCTCTAGTTGGTATTTGGACCGAGGCTCCCTCTACCTTGCCCTTGTGGGCTCCTCCGTCTTCTCGTTTCGAGGCGTCTCTCGTTTAGGGAGAACTGGGGAAGCGTCATTGGGAGTACATACCTCGACCTCAGCTAGTTTCAGCGACTCTAAAAGAGCCGCTGCCACTCCCCTCTCTATGCCATACTGCAGGGTGGTCGACTGAGGATCTTTTCCTCCAGGTTACGCTTCTCCACCCGCAGGAGCTCGAGCTCTCCAAGGGCCGACCTATGTTTCTTGAGAAGCTTATTGAAGCATTGCTCGAGGATGTTCGGGTGAACATTTCCAATCTTCCTCCCTCGACGTATGGTGTCTAGGGAGTCCTGGAACGCCTCGGAAAGCTCCTTAAGCTTCGTGCACCACTTCTGGGGTGTCAATGCCTTATTTAGAAACTCATTCATTTAATTCAGGTCATTGAGGTACCTTGCCTTGGTGACATCCATCGCAGCCCCCGACTCCTGGACTATTGAGCCGATTCTCGTTTCAGACGAAGGGTCAAACAACAGGAAAGAATCCACAGAGATCTCCATGTTGATGATCCTGTTGAGGCGGATATCAGGGGGAAGGGGGGGGGGGGGTGGACGATCCTTCCTATCCTTTCGCTCTGGGTATCCAGAGCTAGCTGTGCGGAAGGCACCTGAGCTCAAATTCTCAGGCGGCCGCGTCGCTTTTCGAGGACTCAAGTGGGCACCCTGCCTATCCTCTCGAGTCGTGTCGACTCTCGCTGTGTGGAGGCTGCCTGCTTCCATAGGGGACTTCCCTGGGCCATTAGTGGGCGCGGCAAGGGAATTATTAGAAATATCCAACGAGGTATTATTGGGCATACGCTCGGAGACCGAAGGAATTTGAGCGTCCTCGGGCTTACCCTTGTCTTCAAGAGGGATGCATGAGAAGTTACTAGACCCAATACGTCGAGCTGGCCTATCAGCTCTGTCTAGGTCGTTCACTCCACGGCAAGAGGGATCTGCCTCCCACCCGTTCTCAGGCGCTACCTGAGCCTCATTGGTAATGTCAATCTTTATATTTTGTATTGGCATTATTGGGGGGGTGGGGGGTGACCTGTATTATAATGACACCAGAACGCCACCATGTTACGCAAGGCTGAACTGGGCATATCCGTCTTTCCAGACTTGTCAGACGAGCTGTCAGCGTTGGCCACGTTCTTGTTAGAAACTTGCTCAGGACGCACCACGGGAAGGTGCTGCTCAGCATATGTAGGTAGCCGTCAAGCCTCCCTACTTTGCGTAATCTACAACTGGACGTCACTCCTGTCACAGACCCCTATTAGCATCGCTAACTCTTCCACTGAGTTCCACAATGGTCTGTCGTGATCAGTTAGCCCCTACCACCCTCTTTCAGGCAGCCAGGTACAGACCGCTACTACCCGCGAGTCGGGTGCCAAGGGCTGCAGATGCAAGGCACATAGTCTTACCCACTCTCCATGCTCAGAACTAGGGCCCCGGGCCCAGCACAGTTGGTACATCCCTGGAGCAGTAATGGCTACCCAGACCTCGAAGGTCCACAAGCCGGCTCACAGTTGGTACATCCTAGAAGGAGTGGCCACCCAGACCTTACGGTCCATAAACCGCCACAGTTGGTACATTCTAGGATCAGATTACTACCCAGGCCTGGGAGGCCCATAAGTATTTAACCCTCCTTCTTATAACGAAACCTTTACAGCCCTCTGGTTTCACAGTTGGTACAGTGGAGTGGACCCAGGAGGAGCTCTGAACATCAGAAATAGACAGCATCAAACGACACTTACAAGATTTAGAATAGGCCATCTCAAGCCATTGAAGATAGAAAATAACAACAAAATCTACCCCACTTGCCCAAAATGTAGCTTGGCACCTGCAGCTCCAGAAGACATTGTGGCTTGCATTAGATGCACTAAAAAGGACCTTTGGGAGAGGCCGCTGCTTATCATAAAACAGCTCGAGGAGCATGAACTCATGGAATTCGTGTAGACTTCACACAAGGGGATAAGAAACAACAACAACAACGAATAATTTCTCTGATCGTTTAAACCAATTGTGCCAAGTCCTTTCTTTTTAAGTATGTTTTTGTTCTCTTTTTTTTTTGTGCAGGGTTCATTCAAGATTGATGATTATATTTGTTGGCACTGGGGTAGGAAATATCGGTTCTTCTTGAATTTGAAAGTCATTGTGTTTCATATTTATGCCCTTTCTAATATTGTTGTCGTACTGAAGTGTTGAAGATCTTTTGAGTCTTTCTTTTTGTGTCCAGTTTAAATAGGTTCTATGGGATATGTGTTCGGTTTCTTTAGTTTCGAGTATGTCTAGACCACATTCTCTCTGAATTTTCTCATTGTTGGTGGATGAAACAGCACCAGTGATTATTTTGGCCGCTTTTGCTTGAACACTGTCTAGTCTTCCTTTTAGTGATGAGCTTGAGGGAGCCCAGACGAGTGTTGCATATTCCATTATCGGCCTTATTAAGGTGATATATGTTGTTCTGAGAATTCTGGGTTTTGCTCCCCAATTTGTTCCACATAGCCATCTCAAAATGTTTAGTTTTCTGGTAGCTCTATTTGAGGTGCTAATTATGTGTTCTGTAAATAGCAATTCCTCATCAAGGACAATTAAAATAATTTTATTGACATCTTGTCAATACATGCAAAGTGCACAGTCTGCACTATTTTAAAAAAGATAATATGCATTATATACACTATGTACAATGAATATGGCGCCTCTGCCAACGCTGCAGAGTTTGGTGGAGAATCGCCAGTGGGTCTCCAGCGACACCACGCATTTTGCGATCTACGATGAATACGTAGATCGCGTACTTCCCCGCTGAGGAGATGGTGATGGCGTGGTCCTCGAGACCAACTGGAAAGATCCAGGACTGCAGTATCACACCTAGGTATTTTGGATTTCTAATTTTATCAATTATTTAGTTGTTTATGCTTATTTTGGGGGTATTTTTATGCCTTTTTTCCCTGTCAGTGGAGAAGACGCATAGGTTTGGTTTTATTGGGTTTATGTTCATTTGGAGTTCCATTGCCCACTTTTCCAGTCTTCTCATTGATGTGTTCAGTATTTTGTCTGATTTTTTCTATACTGCTACTTGTGTGCCATATGGCTATATCATCTGCATAACAGGCAACCTTTGTGTCTTCAGTGAGGTAAGGATGGATGTCGTTAATATATAGCAGATAGAGTAGAGGACTGAGCACAGATCCCTGAGGTACACCAGCCCATGTTCTTCGGTCCTTGGAAATTTCTCCATTGACCCGAACCTTTATCCTTCTTCCCCTTAAGAAGTCAGCAATCCAGATTATGGTTTTTACTCTTACTCCGATGCTGTGCAGCCTTTCAAATAATTTCTCCCTCTACACTCGATTGAAGCTGAGGTCATATCCAGGAATACGGCCGTTGTCTTCTTTGGCGGTTTTTCCTGGAAAGAATCTATTATTGATTGGCAGAAGTAGAAAGGTTGATCAGGTGTACAGTGTCTGGATCTATAGTCAGTTTGGTAGAAGTTTATTTTATTATTGTTAGTGAGCCAGACTATGAGCCTAGAGTGGATGATTCGTTCTGTTATTTTACAAAGTATGCTGATGAGAGCAATTGGCCGATAGTTCTTGGATTCCTTGGCATCTTTATTTGGTATCAGTATTGGCACTATGATTGATATCTTCCAATTCTTTGGTAGTTTACCAGTTTGCCATGAAATGTTCAGTATTCGTAGGAGTTGATTTTTTGCTTTGTCTCCAAAGTGTTTAATCATTTGACCAAAGATTAGATCATCTCCTGGTGACCTCTTGGATCTAACTTTTCTATTGATGAGTTTAGTTCATTCAGTGTGAAGTCTCTCGAGAAAATATCTTGTTGATGGTAATTTCTTGCTTGTTTAACTAACTTGTTTATATTATTTTTAAGAGTCCTTTCTTCATTCGTGTAGTTGAGTCTGTAAGTGCTTTAAAGATATTCAGCAATTATGTCAGCCATCTGTTTGCTCGTTCTCGCTGTTCTATTCATATCGGTTAGAGTATTGGAGGATTGGCGTTGGTTTTGATTGTTTTCTAACACCCTAATCATATTCCAGTGTTGGCTGTCCTTTCTTGGATCCATTTTTTCGCCGAATTCTGCCATTTTTCTTGTTTGCATATCCAAATTTCTTGTTATATTTTGTGAATAATATCAATGAGTTCCTTTCTGTTTTCTTCTGTTCTCTTTGTTTTAAGAAGTTCATTGATATTGTTTCTCTCTCTGCAATCATTGCCTCGATGTTGTGGCCCTTCCAGTAAGGTATCCACAGGTCTTTACGTCTCCTTCTAGGTATCGATGCTTTTGCAGCTTTGGATATGTTCGAAGAGAATTTTTCCAAGTTTTTGTCAAGCGTTCTGAAATTCAAGTCTTCGTTGCACAGTTCTTCAAGCTTTTCTGTGAATTTTTTCAAGTCGGCTTTCCTAAAGTTCCATGTTCTTTTATTCTGTTGGACATTCTAAATTTTGAAGTTTAGGGTTGTTAAAATTGTTCTGTGGTCACTGATTTAACCTCTCAGGTTTTTCCATTGTGTTGTGGGTGCGCGATGTTGAAATTTATCGCTGTGATGTCTATTGCGGATTCTGTGCCTGTGGACTTGGATATATAGGTGTTCTCTCCGTTATTTAATGGTGTAAGGTCGAGGTCGGTTAGCATGTCCTCAACCTGCTGACCTTTGTTATCCTGGACAGGTGGTCCCCAAGTTGAACTTTTGGCGTTAAAATCGCCGAGTATGTTTGTGATATCCGAAGACGCTTCACTTAATGTCTCTATTGTGTGTACCCATACAAAATTCAAAGATTTCACGAGCTGAAAGTTGGCAATTTTGAGATGCGTCAAGAATTCGCTGCATGGGTTTTCCGGCAAATTGATATTGATGAAAACTGGCTGTCGAATGTTCTGTGGACAGATGATGCTCACCTTTATATAAAGGGGGAATTTAACATTCAAAACAGCCGCATTTGGGTAACAGAAAACCCTAGGAATTTTACAGAAATGCCACTTTATCAGCCCAGAGTTACAGTTTTGTGTGGGTTCACATCTTCTTTTATTATTGGGCCATTTTCCTTTGAAAAAATCAAAGGAATAACTTTTAAACCCGTTTTTGTAACTGGGGAACGTTAATTTCAACTTTTAGGAGAAAAGGGTTTTGCATATCGCAGGGCAGACAAGTACTAAACGAAATAACATTCATGAAAGATGGAGGACCTCCTCATATCTCCCGAGGTGCCAAACAATTGCTGAAGGATACGTTCGGTGAAAATCGTGTGATAAGTCGCCACTTTATATACCAGTCGCCTCCAAGATCACCAGACTTGACACCTTGCGATTTTTGGTTATGGGGGTACATTAAATCGTGTGTTTATCGATGCCGGCCTACCACATTGGCCATGTTGAAGGCTTCTATCAGATGGCACGTTTTATAAATTTCAACTATTTAATTGTGACCATTCTGTCATCTATCGTCTGCAGGCGGTGTTTGAGAATGAAGGGCGCCACATTGAGCAAGGATTGTGACCTAATACAAGAGAGAAGGTAGTTACCTCATGTGTTATATTTTGCAGCTCTTTGTTTTGGGTTATGGGAATAATAAATGCTGTCCTCACATCTTGACTCTTTTTTTTTTTTCTCTGAACAGTAATTTTTTGTTAATCATTTGCCCACATCTTATATTATGTCGTGCAGGCCAAAGTGTTATAACTTCTCGAATAACACTGGTATACACAATTTTAACCCTTATGTTTAGTTTATCGCTTTTCGCCCATTAGAAAAAATAGCATAAGGAATATTCTCTTTATCCCCCCAACTTTAAAAATTTTGCGCAAAATATAATACAAAATGATTTTGCTACCACGTTTTTCAACGCAAAAGGTCGATTTAAAAATTATTTTTTTTTAGGGGATACATTTTCAAAATTATGTACAGTATAATAAACAATGATAACATTTGACAAACCCATAGGCTATTTGAAATAAAGTACGACAAATATATTTTGTCACTCCCCTCTATATTTCATCTTTGTATCATGACAAATATCCAGTTAAATAGTCAAGTGTCACAATTAGTCAAGAAACTATACATTCCTTATAGCACGAAATCCTATTAGTAGTGCCATCATAATTTTTGGTACTATATTAACATTTCAAAAATCGTGTATTGATATCAGTAGTTATTTTCAAACATTCATTCTATTTCACAAAACCCCATCTAAAATATAAATATTTTTTGCTACATGTTTTAATTTGCATATACCTATTTTACATATCTCAGATTGTATTTAAAAATCGTTAACCATTTCTTCTAACTTTTGGCGTAATGGTGTTTTATTAATTTATCATTTGATATTATTTGGGTTCTTTCCTGGTATTCAAAAAGGAAAAATACGTGTCGTTCAGTTATATTTTTCAATTTATCAAACAATTTGGCCGCTTAATTGCTGATTCTGGTAGAGCGCCATCTAGCGAATAAAGTTGTAACTAAAATCAATTTCGAAATTTTCATTATTTGCCATAAAAAATCCCATTGCATTCTGAACACAATGGTGTTTACCGCATTGCTCTAGCGCAAATATTCGCGGAGTTATTAATTTTTAAAGTTGTGCGGGACTTTTGGATCACCCTGTATAATGGGAGAAGTGTGTCTCGTTTGTTGTATATGTAATTAAAACAAGAAGACTTTGGAAAGCATTTTTTACGGGATATTCTGATTTACTAGCTTTCGGAAAAATCTCTCTTTCAACAGGTATTTGGACTACTGCTACAGGTAAGAAAAAACTTCCGTATTTTCACAGATTAATCTGCTCGGTGGTTAATCTACTCGGTGAACTATCGCGTGACTTCAAGGCATCTATATGTAAATATGTTGTTTATCTCTCTCTCTGTTTTTGAGATATTTTAACAAAGTTGCGAATAGTTACTTTTTAAAAATGGTTTTATTCAATGACACTACTCGTTCAGGACTTACAATATAGAAATGGATCAATCAATAGTTGAAGTAAAGCTAACATCCTCTTATGATGATGCATTTGCAATTTGCATAACTATAATTAAAAAATAATAATAATAAAGGAAAAATTGTTATTTCAAATGTGTCTATTGGCAAAATATTTGCATATGCAAGATAACAAAGTTTTTAACTCGTATTACATAATGTCCAACGAAGGAAATGCTTCCCAAATACCTCTTGTTTTATATATAACGACAATGATTATTATATTAAAGACTAATTAAGGTGAAAATGTCAGAAATCTGGGGATAAAAAGTTGATGTTTCTTGAATAGAGGGCGCTAAAATTTACAATAAAAAGTAAAAAAAGGGTCTAAAGAAAAAAAATATTTTGAAATGAATTTTAGGAAAATATTCTTTAAAATGAGAAAGGCATCATTTATTTTCCCCAGAGAGAGAGAAAAAACCTACAGAGTATTTGAGTGATAGTTGTTCGGTTACAATGGTAAAATACATACGGGGAACTATCCATTCTTATTTTAATACAATTTGTCATGGTCAAAAGTCAAGATTATTATTCCCTTTTCACTGAAGAGATATTTCTTTCTTCAATGGAGAAAGCAGCGCCAAATAAATCAAGCATTATAACTGCGATTTTCTTTTTAATACATGAAAGCTTTCGATACGCTTACCTTCCTCATAGCTTAACCAATATGTTAATATGATGTGGCGAAGATAAAAATATATAGTTTAATTTAATTATTTATTTTAAAATAGTATATTAATAATATTTATCATATACTTCCTAAATTATCATATATGTTTCATAGTTTGGCCTTTCATTATTCTCTAAATGTAAATAATTATTTGATAACGGTCGTCAAAAATCATTAAGAAATTGCTTTTTACATATTTAAATAACGGGAATTCACATTTTCTTCTCTCTCTCTCTCTCATTGCAATATTGAGGGATAAAAATTATCGACAATTTTGAAATTTTAAATCCATATTGATAAATCTATGTAAATTTATAAATGCACCTATATATAGATGGCGTTTGGTTTTAGACGTCTATTTTGACGGGAGAGGCGACCCTTGTCTCTTTAAATATATATATATATTAGATAATAAAGAGGCATATATTGAATTGAATAAAAAAAATATCCGCAAAGATTTCGGTTGGCTGAACGCCAACCTTTATCAAGGCATTACATTTTTGTTTTTGTATCTCTATATATAATTACAGGGCAAACAACTTGCGTATATTATGTAAAACATATAATTGTATTTAATAATTCGGGGCTCAAAAATCATCCATTCCGGTTAGCAGCCCCGTAAATAAAGATATTTCCTTGTATTTAATAAAACTAATATAAGATAGAATGAGATTTCACTATATATTTTATATGGGTATTTATTTATACTTTACTAGACGAATGGCCCGGGCAACGCCCGGGTTTTACCCGAGTGCGAATATATTTTAAAAACGTTGTCTTGGCTGGTCGCTATTGACAGGGTGGTCTGTATAGACAGGTGTATGTATCACACAGCTGATAACAGGGTTGTCTAGAGTGGCCGCTATAGATAGGGTGGTCTGTATAGACAGGTGAATGTAACACACTGATGATAACAGGTTTGCCTAAAGTGACCGCTATAGACAGGGTGGACTGTATAGACAGGTGGATGTATCACACAGCTGATAACAGGGTTGTCTAGAGTGGCCGCTATAGACAGGTGTATGTATCACATAGCTGATAACAGGGTTATCTAGAATGGCCGCTATATACAGGGTGGTCTGTAGAGACAGGTCGATGTATCACACAGCTGATAACAGGGTTGTCTAGAGTGGTCGCTATAGGCAGGGTGGTCAGTGGTCGCTATTGACAGGGTGGTCTGTATAGACAGGTGGATGTAACACACTGCTGATAACAGGGTTGTCTAGAATGGCCGCTATAGACAGGTGTATGTATTACACAGCTGATAACAGGGTTGTCTAGAGGGGGGCAGGGAGGACACGTGTTCGCCGGCAGCCAATGGGCGCGCATTCTATCCGTGAGCTTCAGACAGAATAAGGCAATTATATATATAGATATATAAAAAATGGCATATCCTGACCAGGAGCACATGTGCTTTACAGAAGGCAGAGCGCCATCTGGTGGAACAGAAATCAACTAAACATTGATTTAGCCTGTTCCCTGATATTTGGCCAACCCAATTTCTTGATAAATCAAGAAAAGCCATCCACGAATATCAGGGAACAGGCTAAATCAATGTTTAGTTGATTTCTGTTCCACCAGATGGCGCTCTGCCTTCTGTAAAGCACATGTGCTCCTGGTCAGGATATGCCATTTTTTATATTGATTTCAACACCTGATCTTTTTATCTTTTATTTTTTTATTTCGTTTTTTAATATATAGATATGTTTTATACTACTATTTATTCATTATATTCACAGTATAGAAATAAATGGTATTTTTATGCGATAACATACATACACTCATAAACAAAATTAACAGAATTTGAAAGTCTGATTTCGTCGGTCGTCTGTTTTTTTTTTTGAAAAATATAGAAGCATGAATTTGTTCACACTTGGTTATTCTATGTGTATTCAATAAAGGTCACTGTAATATCTTTCAGAGTTATTGTCTGAATCCCGATATACATGTTAAAAGGTACGCCTTTCTTAAGTCCATGTGTGTATATATATATATTTGAAAATATGCATATTTTATAATATATACAAATCCTTTATATCTATAAAAATGAAATGCGAAATCGATGTTTGTTATCGCATCACGCAAAATCTACTGACTCAATCATTATGGAATTTCGCATGTAGGTAGCTGAAGATTTCGTTTAACATATAGGCTATTCAAAAAACGAAAAGGTTTAATGTGCTATTTTTAAAAAATGTTAAACCAAAATTCCTTAGTTCAAGCCTTTTACCGCTTGGCGGCGCACTGGTCGCGACGATAAATGAATTTGATTGGTTAATACTTTTACACGTTGTTGTTTTGTAATTTTACCCGATTAATGTGTGTCTTTAAAAGGTAAGATTATTTTTATATATTTAAACTCTTTGAAAATAATTTTAATCGATCATTATCAAATAAATACGCCCCCGGAACCTGGGTTAATTAAAACTGTATTGTGAAATTTCGCACGTAGGGAGTTGAGGTTTTGGTTTAACATTTAGGCTAAAAGCACAAAAATTGCATTTCGAAAAACTTTCTTTTCCTTTTTAGAAGATTTTATTTAATCATTTAGTAATATTTTTTCAATTTAAATTAATTGGAATTATTATTTATTTCGCAGCTTATTCATATATTTTGCTTCGTTTAATTTTAATTAGTGTAAATATAACGATCTACATTTTTAAAGATAAGTGTACTATTTTATCTCATAAGGTATATTATTTTTAGAACAGTATTCTATTTTTTTTCTTTCTTATATTTAGAGTGCGTATAAATTTTATTAAAGTTGTAAAAAGTATATTTATTGAAAAGAGTATGTTTTACAATATAACTTGCTACATATATTTTACTATATGTTTGTTCCATGTAATATGTTTATGCTCTAATAGCATTTATATTGTAAGCAGCAGAAATGAATTTTCAGTAACTGCTTTATTTGAGGGTTGGCTAAACATTTTTTGTAGTATTTTGTATTACCATAAACTACAAGATAGCTTTTTTTATGCTTTTAAAAGTACGTATAATATATTTAACGTTTCATAATACTTTTCAACTTAAAGTCTTTGGAAACAATATTGCTTTTTTCCTATCCTGCAGGTCAACAGTACACTGCAACATGCTATCATAACTCTGGCTTTTGGCATTGATATTTATTTATTGTGAAAGTACTGTTTGCTACCTTAAGCTCTGGAGAAATTATAATGTAGATCCATCCTGTGGAAATCACACCATAGTAAAAAAGAACGCATGTAGCTGGTAGCAAATTTTGTGACTTTTCAACTTAAAGTCTTTGGAAACAATATTGCTTTTTTCCTATCCTGCAGGTCAACAGTACACTGCAACATGCTATCATAACTCTGGCTTTTGGCATTGATATTTATTTATTGTGAAAGTACTGTTTGCTACCTTAAGCTCTGGAGAAATTATAATGTAGATCCATCCTGTGGAAATCACACCATAGTAAAAAAGAACGCATGTAGCTGGTAGCAAATTTTGTGCCCTGTGTGAAGCTAGCGTTCAAATTTAATTTTTTTGAAAGATATTTCTATTGTTGGCCTTATTTTCACTTGTCCTGACCCATATAGGGTTAATTAATAACTCATTTGACATTTTACCTTTATTTATGGTCTTGGCAATATATATGTAAAGCTTTTTAGGTAAAAAAGAATTGAGGTATATTTTGAAATATAGATAAAAATCACAAGGAAGCAAGACCAGATCCAAATAAATAAATTATGTGTGGTTTCAGAAACAGCATTGTTACCATCTTCAGACAAAAGTACTGAATACATTCAGTAATTTTGTCTTTATAAGGTAACAATGCTGTTATTGAAACATCACACATAATTCGTTTATTTTTTATTTGGTCTTGCTTTTTTGGTATTTTTAACATTGCCCTTGACTATTAGAAAATGATGCAAATTTCCTAATTATTTTATGCTACATGCTATCATAACTCTGGCTTTTGGCATTGATATTTATTTATTGTGAAAGTACTGTTTGCTACCTTAACCCTCGAGCGCGCGCGCTAGAAATGTAACGTACTTGCGCGCGCTGGGTGAAATTTACCCGATATTAAAATTACATATTTTGAATATAAATATTATCTGAGGAAAAACAAAACCTTTTCTATTTCAAAGTAATAACATTTTAATTTACAAAAAAGGCAATTATTAATAAAATATTTATATTTTTTACACAGATTAAACATTTTAAAAACTATTCTTGAATAATCCTCAAAATTGGTAATGGCATATAAAATATGAAACTATTGCTCCTTTTCAATATCAAATATATAAAATTCCATGAGGGTATTTTAGACAAATCATTGCAAACTGCAATTGTATGTCCTTTATAAATTGGCTTTAGGATATAAAGAAACGCATTGCCATCGTTTATTTTTATTTCATACTTTATAGCAATTCTTTTGTCTATTTACAATTGGCTTTGCACATTTATGGCACAAAGTCGAGGTCTTCCTGTCCTTACTGGAGGGACACACTACATCTGGTAGGAAGCTTTATCTTGCGGTTCCTGACCTTCTTTATGGCTTGAAGTGCCTTCTAAAAATAATTGAAATAAATATTTAGAGTATACATTTATGATTTAAATTAACTTAACTGTAAAAAAAGGAAATTTTTAATAGTCTTTTAGGCAGTGAAGAAATGATTTTTCTTTGATTTAGTTGCTCTTTGATGAGTTTAAGGGCCAAAACTTTCAAGAATTTTCTTCAAAAGAGCTTCTAAAGGTGTATTTTAATTTTTGCTTCTTCACCTTTCAAGCCTAGTAAATGTGTAAGCTTTACTGTTTGTAAAGGACAATTTTTGAACCATTTGATTTTCGAGGCTCTCCCTATATAAAAATGTGTTTGTGGGATAATTATTCCACAAAATTCCTATATCTGAATATATTCCAATGTCACTTCCATAAAAATGTTCATTTAGATGATCTTCTTCAATATCACCTTCTACAATAATCTCTTCTTGATCTAATAAATATGACCTTCTTCCCTCCATTTTATATAGAATTATAGGTTGATAAATATATCAACCTATTATAGTTATATTTTAATTATTAATTCGAATTATTCATCTCACTTTAAAAAATGTTATTTAAAAAATGCAACAAAAAAATTATGTGAGTACGCGTGCCGGGTAATTTTTACCCGACAGTGACAATAGATGGAATTTCAGTGGGAGCTGTCAAAATGTGAAACCAAAACTTTAGACTAATTGATGAGTAAGGAAGCTAAACGAAACAACATCTCGGCCAACCGATTTTTTTTGGTTAATTCTCCATTCAAATGTTGCCATGGGTAATTTTCACCCGGCGCGCGCAATGCCGGGTTAAGCTCTGGAGAAATTATAATGTAGATCCATCCTGTGGAAATCACACCATAGTAAAAAAGAACGCATGTAGCTGGTAGCAAATTTTGTGCCCTGTGTGAAGCTAGCGTTCAAATTTAATTTTTTTGAAAGATATTTCTATTGTTGGCCTTATTTTCACTTGTCCTGACCCATATAGGGTTAATTAATAACTCATTTGACATTTTACCTTTATTTATGGTCTTGGCAATATATATGTAAAGCTTTTTAGGTAAAAAAGAATTGAGGTGTATTTTGAAATATAGATAAAAATCACAAGGAAGCAAGACCAGATCCAAATAAATAAATTATGTGTGGTTTCAGAAACAGCATTGTTACCATCTTCAGACAAAAGTACTGAATACATTCAGTAATTTTGTCTTTATAAGGTAACAATGCTGTTATTGAAACATCACACATAATTCGTTTATTTTTTATTTGGTCTTGCTTTTTTGGTATTTTTAACATTGCCCTTGACTATTAGAAAATGATGTAAATTTCCTAATTATTTTATGCCATTTTAAAAAGCACATTCTTTTGTAAAAATATCTAATTTCCCACATTTTTCTAAAACTGCCAACAATAACCTAATAAAAAAATAATCCAAGTCTGGGTATTTCAGTATTGCAGATATATTACATTTTTAAAAGTTGTTTAACTATAGATGTACATGCCGGATTAGGTGCCTTTAAAAATGTTTAATCTGGCTGTTTCTTCTTGAACTGCCGAGAGTGAAGTGGAGAAAGTGAAATTTTCAGGTTGCGAGGACCATTTCCCTTAATTCACACTAATCATTTGATTTTTTTTTTCATTTTTTAGATACCAAAGCCCAGTTTGGTTACTTGCACTCACTGGAGGGGTTTGACTTTTTCAAGAATCAGGGGCCATTGGGGCCATTTTTTTCAGAACAAATTCCCCAAAACTGGATTCGATGATCCCGGGTCGTGGTTTTTAAAAATCAACAGTTTAGACCACTCCTCCAAAAATGCACTCTATTCATTAGATGTGTTTGTGAAATTGATCTTATATTTCAGATTATTTTTACCAGAATTTTTAATTTTGATATTTGCAGTTTATCTCCATTGTGCTGAAAGAAAATTCTTTACTTTAAGTTTTAAAACAGTTGGGGGCTCTATTCATTCAAGAGTAAACCCCACTCGAACAATACCCGGGCGAAGCCGGGTCCATATATCTATATAGGCTCAATTTATTGGGCAGTTTTTTCAACCAAATTAGACTTTTTTTTAGGCCTTCTTCCATTGTCTTTTTTTTTTTTTTTTTTTGTTTTGCTGTCATTTGTTTAGGTAGTATTTAGATTTATCTGCTTCATAATATGTAGCTGCTCATATATATCTTTGTATGTTCTACTCATATTTATTGTGCATATTTTTTCAACTAATTATACTTTTTTTTTTACGTCTTCTTCCATTTGATTTTTTTTAATCAGTTGTTTTACGTTTTCACTGAGTTTTATGCATTTTTCCCCTCCTTTCAGATTATTTCTATGCTTTTTTTTTTTATTTTGGCCTTAGTCATGAGTCGCGCTTAATTTTAATACACTATTTTTGAATTTTTTTCTTCAATCTCAGTCCTTTATGTTTTACATTTTTCAGTTATCCTTATTTTTATTTTTACTAATGCTTTGTGTTTGTAGGTATGCCAAGCCATAGGAGAAGCAATCTTTCTCAGCGTTCCAATAGCTCTAGGGTTCAACATGCTTCAGGGTCAAACATTGCCAGTAGTTGGTGTGCATCTTGAGTCTCCCTGTTTCTCGCATGGGCAACTCTATGTAGCATGCTCCCGTGTTTCCAGCCCTAAAAATTTATTTGTCTTTAGTTCTACTTTTAGCAAGACACGCAATATTGTTTATCAGGGGGCTTTGATATAGATTTTGACAATTTTGAAAAAGATTTCTTCGAATAATGATTTTGGGAAGCTTGACTTTTGTAACTACATAATTTGTGAATAATTTGTTATCATTATTGCTCTACTGTAGTTTCATCAATAAAGCTTTTTTTACTTTATTTTATTTTAATTTTTTCACATTTAATTCATTTACATAACTCTATTCTTGAAAATTGTTTTTTATTTTTTTATGGTATCAACATTTCTGGTTCAATTAAGGTTTTTGTTAGCCTGCAACACACCTTATCATAGCTCATTGCATTTATCAGGATAACTTTGCTGTTTTGATTTTTACACCATTGGTATTTTCATGCCTCTATAATATTATATTTGTTTGCAGAATTTTATAGACAATTTGGTTTGGGTTATATACATTAAGAATTTGTAAAAATATAAAGGTCAAAGTTTTACAACAAAAAAAAATTTTGGAACACCATTTCTCTCCCATTTAATTTAATGATGCTTCATTTATGATTTTAAGAATTGCATTATTTTTATGCATATTATTTTTAAAATTTGTGTTAGCAAGACATGGAATATTGTTAAGTTAATGTATTATTAACATAAACTTTACCAACCCGTGAAGCGTTAGCTCCAGTCTTTTACCGCTGGGGGCAGCACTGTTAGAGCTAATAAATGCTTTCGATTGGTGCTTACTTTTACATGCTGTTTGTTTTTAGACTAAATTAATACACATCAAGTTAGCATTTTTTCATTCTTCAAAAGTTAAGATTATATTTTTAACGTTTCATAATACTTTTAAAATTAAAGCCGGAAATAATATTGCTTTTTCCCATCCTGCAGGTCTACATTACACTGCAACAGCTATCATAACTCTGGCTTTTGGCATTGATATTTATATAATGTGAAAGTACTGTTTGCTACCTTAAGCTCTGGAGAGATTATAATGTGTCTACAGATCCATCATGTGGAAATCACACCATAGTGAAAATGCATTTAGCTGGTAGCAATGTATCACATTTGTAGACATGTGGTGCGCTTACAGTAAAAGCAGTCACTACCTACCCACCATGGTTATCATGGCCTGTACCACGCGTACTAGGGATAATTAAAAAAAAAAAGGAAGCAAGACCGAATACAAATAATTACATTATGTGTGGTTTCAGTTACATTTTGGCTATCTTCAGACAAAGGTACTGAATACATTCAGTAATTTTGTCTTTATATGGCAACAATGCTGTTACTGAAACATCACACATATATATATATATTTTTATTTGGTCTTGCTTTTTTGGTATTTTTAAAATTGCCCTTGACTATTAGAAAATTATGCAAATTAACTATTTAGATATGTAAATGCCGGATTAGGTGCCCTTTAAAATGTTTGCTCTGGCTGTTTCTTCTTGGACAGCCGAGAGTGAAGTGGACAAAGTGAAATTTTCAGGTTGTGCCGACCATTTTCCTTTATTCAAACTAATTATTAGATTTTTTTTTTAATTTTTAAGAATAAAAGCCCAGTTTGGTTACTTGCACTCACTGGAGGGGTTGGACTTTTTCAAGAATCAGGAGCCATTGAGGCAATTTTTTTTTTCAGAACAAAGTGTCTAAATCTGCATTCAATGATCTCGGGTCATGGTTTTTAAAAATTAACAGTTTAGACCACTCCTCCAAACAGCACTCTATTCATTAGATGTGTTTGTGAAATGGATCCTATATTTCAGATTTTTTCACAAGCATTTTCGATATTGCTGTTTGCAATTTATCTCCATTTTGCTGAAAGAAAATTCATTACATTGAGTTTACAAACAGTTGGGGCCTCTATTCATTCATGAGTAAACCTCGCTCGAACACTACACAGGCGAAGCCGGGTCCAGTCGGGTAAAACCCGGGCGTTGCCCGGGCCACTCGGCTAGTATTATATATAATACACATGTTAAAAAATTAATACATTTGGAAATAAATAATTTTTTTGAAAATGATTCAAATTGACTTGCTATAAAATTGTATCAATTTTATTAGTTAAAAACTAAACACTTATGGATTTTTAATTGTTATAGCCTTTAATTGTTAACCTATATAATTTGTCCGTTTAAAAATACTCATAATAAATCTAAAGAGATATTATTATTACAAACAATAAATAGACAATTATATAAAAATAAATATTTCTCCCATTTTGCATATAAAGGAATATGTAAAAGCGGCATGTTATTACATAGCCCAGGTCAGGCCAATAAAAATTTTCCAAGTCGCGGAGTAGAATATCTGCGAGAGGAGAAAACCATTTTTTGTGCAGGGCTTGGATAAAAAATGATATTTGTCATCCGGGTGGGGAAGTTTATGAATTAAATATGAATTTATGTACATAATGTAGTTCCTGCGATATTTGTATTCTATATATGCGCGCCATTTTGGAGGGAGGGGGCGATCCTTCTTGAAATTGGAGAGCGAAGATTATAAAATATATTTTTCCAGCTCGTGTTCAATATTATCTCTTGATATATAGCCTACACTCTCTCTCTCTCTCTTTTTCTATTTATTTCTTTCTTCTTATATACATAATGGCAGAACGATATCTATTTATGCATTTTGAAACAATTATTGATAGTGCGAAAGTTTTTTTTTTCAAAATAAAGCAATGTTATAGTATCCTCTTTAAGCTATTAGAAAAATTATTGAGAATGCCTGACTCATCACTGGAAGAACCCTTCCAAGCAGTTTCGCCAATTTAATCAAACTACCATGATAGATAGTTTTATTTAAAAAAAAGTGAAAGTTTTGCGCGATAATAGATAAGACCCTCATACGATAGAATAGGATTTTTTCTGACAGCTCGAATTAACATTTAAGGGATGGAAGAACGCCATCTATCAGAAAAAATATCAACTAAACGTTGATTTAATTTTAAACCTGATTTTAAATGTTCATTCGAGTAAGTAGAAAAAGCCTTTTTCAATATTTTCTAAAAGCCTGATAAAATTTGCTCTATTTTTCTTACCTTTATATTCTCAAATTCAAGCGTACTTATGGAAATTAATATTTGAAATACCCTTTCTTGTTCATAAAAAAAGCGTTTAGCCTTGCAGGGTCGAAAACCTACAACCAAACGCATACAAGTCGGTGGACAAGTGGGTAACACTCTCGATTCCCGACAGCCATGAACCGGGATTGAATCCCGCGTTAACATTTTGTTCAAACCCTCATATATTATTCAATGTTTCAATTATCATAAACTAGGTTGTTCTTGTTGAGCGTACCTAATAAAGTGATTTTGGAACCGGAACTTACAACCAACCATTTGCGTGGATGGAAGGCTAGTAAAATGGCCCTATTCTAATCAATATCACCGCTTTACCAGAAATGTACTTTTCTGAGAACTAGGTAAAACTGGTGGAAAATGGGCCCTTGAATGTTAAATTCTGCGATGGGTTAACACTCCACTAAATCCTTTGAACTGTTTATAGTTGATTCTTTATATTTATTCAATTACGTAACTTTCTTTTAAGATATTTTTGTACCATATTACATTTGAAGTTAGGATCAGACATAACGTGGCCACGCGGTGCTATTGAAACGAGGGCGATAGGGGCGTGGTAAATTTCTTTTCGTTTATTTTGATTTATATTAAGAACGATATATAATCTCTCTTTAATTGTACAATATAATTAGCTGAAGAAGGGCTTGCCCGAAAGCTTCCTTAACCGCTATAATAATAAAAAGAGTTGCGGCGATATATGATTCCTTCTTTCTAACTCATTGCGGGACAGTTGAGCATTGGAATTGTATGGTAAATTTCAAAGGTCGCAGATGAAATCTGCTAGACACCATGCCCCGTAAATAACGATAAATTTCCAACCAACCAACAACCTGTATACCATAGTTTGGGAGCTATTGCCCTCATCAGTACAGGGAAGGCTTCGATTTACTAACATCATACGAAAGGGGTTATGGAATCAGTCAAATTTACCAAAAAAGCGTTTAAGCTGGTAAAGTGGCTCATTCTTCATAACCATCATTAAGTTTTGTACTGGTGTGATAAACAAATCTAATTGTTTTAAAACATTTTTAACGGGAGAGGTGCTTTTTTTGGTACATGAATCTCACGCTCCCACAATTTAAAAAAAAAATATATATATATATATATGAGAGAAAGGTATCTCCTTATCGTGCAACTGAAAGTTGCTGATGGCTGGCGCCATCTATTGGAATAATTATTTTTCTCTCATAAAATATGCACATTATCTCATTACACTATCACATTTGTACAATTTATATATATATACATATTTATATAGATAATAAAAATGAATATATTGAATTGAATAAAATAATTATTTGGCAATATTTCGGTTGGCTGAACGCCAACATTTGTCAAGACGTGACATTTTGTATAAACCTATAGTGCAGCTTTATCTTCACAGCCCTCCCAAGCCCTCCCAATATATTTTTTTCATCGCAGTAAGGACAGTAGAAGTTCGTTTTATGTATAAAAGAAACATTCGCACTTTTAAATCCTTTTATTTTATATGTATAGATGGCGCGTTATTGCTTTGTGTTAATTTATTCCTAACTAGCCTTGTCTTTATAGTTTGCTGAAGAGCATTGCTCGAAGCAAATATTTGAATGTAATTCTACTGTCCTATAAGCTTATGTCCATAAAACCATTTCTAAGATTCCATCCTTCAGTGTAGCATATAAAATAGAATGATCCAATACAGTATTAGAGCTCTGAGAAGCGGTCTGGTGGATTAAATTGGCGAAACCGCTGGGAGGGTTCACCACTGATGAGCCAAGCCGTCCCAATGTATTTTTTCATCGCAGTAAGGACAGTAGAAGTTCGTTTTATGTATAAAAGAAACATTCGCGCTTTTAAATCCTTTTATTTTAAATGTAGGTATATGTTAATCAAAATTTGCTACAATAGAACCTCTCTCCAAAATTACTCCTAGTTATAGAGCCAAAATATTTTTTAGAGAGAGGTGACCACTTACCGCAGAGCTGCTAATTGGTAAAAATGGTCATTTTGATTATTAAAAGTACCTTTGATACACTTATGTGTACAAATGTTTATCTAATGGCACTTTTAAATAAATAAAATGTATATATTCATGTAAATTTTCAACAATAAACTTTGTTGACGAAATATATTTCATATAAATTAGAAATTTAAAAAATTCCATTTACTATTCTCAAATATATTTTTACAATTTTTCATCATTATAAAACATATTTTACGTAAAAAATAGAATGTTGTGTATTTAGAATTATAAAAGCGAAATCTGTGGAAAAAAAACATAAATCACATTTTTAAAAGGAATTCCTATTTATGAAAAAAAAATGGCGGAGGTGGAATATTTATTGCAGCCTCGATCCATTTAAATTATGTATTTAAATGGTACGAACATATTTCCATATAGATGTGTTATTTGACAATAAACACAGAGAGAAATAAGTAAAAATCATCGCTCTATGTAAATTAACTCCATTTACTATTGAAGCGGGGCAGACAATTCCTTTTAACGAAGTCGTTCTTTTTTTAAAAATTATTTATTCCTTTTTTATAATGTGTATATTTGTTTAGCGACACTATTATATATATATATATATATGGGGTATATGTAAATATGTACCCTCTATATAAAAGTTGCATATTAGAGTGCAATTAAATAGTTTTATAAGGGAGAAGGAAGTGAAGAAAAATATTGTTATTACTCCCATTATAATGAAACTCTTTGTTAGCACACAAATTATAACAAAACTTTGTTTAATGAAATATTCTCTATAAAGTAACTCTTTAAAAAGAAAAAAGTGTCATGGCGCCTTCAGGTTATATATAGAGAGTTATAGATGTGATTTCGCCAGTGTATTTTTATAATTATCTATAATTGTGACTATATTCGTGTGTCACTTCTAAAAGGAACCTACTAAAAAAATAGAAGCCATGTTTTAAAAATGTAAACTATGGTAGGTTACACTGGCGAATTTGCTAGTTGGCTTCATCGTTTATGGGTCAAGTCCTCCCAATATTTGATTTATTGAAGAGGAGAAAAATTGGATTTGATATAAAGAAACATTTTCGCTAAAATCGTTTACATATTTGCATATAGATGACGTGTTAATACATCACGTTTAAATAAACCGTGTATTGGGCAATTGTGGTGGAACATCGTCGATTGGAATTCACTTTTTATTTCTTCAAATCCAAATTGTGTCACAACTCTATTGTTTCATTGTTTTTTTTTTTTAGTTAGAAAGAAAATAGACTTTTTTTTTATTTTTAGAATCAGCCGCCTACGCGTTAGCGTCTTATTATATATAAACATGTCAACATTGTCTTTGAAAATCTTACTTGTCAACGTCCATTTTTATCTTGTTTATACGCCTGTTCAATCCACCTATATTGTTGCGACAGTTTTTGTAAAAAATATTTAGTTGTTTTATTGTCAGTAATCAGGTGATATGTTAAATGTTGAGTGAAAAGGTCCAGATTTGACGGTTCATCGAAACCAAAATAGGATACGTAATGTTTAGTATGTTGGTTGAACACATCTTGATGATATCATTTTGTCAATAGCTTGAGTTATATTTAATAACATTGTTATATATGGAAATATAGTATAAAATGTGAAATTATACAGAGAACAAGTTGAACAATAAAAATATCTTTTTAAAGGGTAGAAATTCCGAGATTCGAACACCCGTCCGCCTTTTTTTAGTACCTATCTCTAACCACTGAGCTAAATATTTCACTTACCTATTGACTACATCGACGTTAATTGGCTTATTGTGGTCATGTGACAGTAAGAAACCAATCAGCTGTCCAATATCGACTTTATAATGACACAAACAGATATATTATTAGGAGATTGATTAGCTAAAATCGAATGTAACTATATGTATTTGTACAAATCTGGAGATATTCCTCCAACTCTCGCTGTCCTGTGTAATGCTGTGGATGTAAGATCTGGTAGATGTATTTACATATTCTTCATTTATTTACATATTCAATGTCATAATTGTATGGCAGTATACATTATAGGATTGATTCTTCGTCTTCGTTTGTAGCTATATTGGTGGGTCTATATATATGTTGCTTTATTTGTCTTGATTAATGTTTATAAATGTATACGGAATATTGGTTTTTACGTGGGATCAAGGTATCAAGAACCAGAGATTTTGTCTGGAGACATCTCTAAAGACAGCAATAACAACAAGCGTATAGACCAGTAATACATCCGTATTCATTCACATAACAATCTTAGAACTATAAACAGAGACTATTTTAAATTCATTAGAAAATATAACCGTCAATATGTAAATATGTTATTTGATATTATGTTAATTAATGCAGTTAAACCTGTCTATAGCGCCCCCTCTAAATAGCGCCCAATTTTAAATACGTAGTTCGATGCGATTTACATTAAAAGTGACCTGTCTATAGCACTTCCTCTCTATAGCACCCTATTTTAGTGAGTCCCAAGAGGGGGCGCTATAGACAGGTTTAACTGTATATATATGCAAATTAGCACCCTAGTTTAAATACCAATTTCGTATCCTCGTGGAAGAAAGAGCACGGTCTCGAAAGCTTACCTACGCGTTTTGTACAATATAAATATATAAGTAAAATTATTATATTTTACGTAGAATTGTTTACAAAAATATATCAATAATAAAACCCGAGCATTAAAATGGGCCAAGAGCTTTCAAGCCAAAAAGACTATCCTTTTTTCACCCTATCCTAAAACAATTTACTAATTTACATACTATACAAATTCATCATATTAGATCCGTGAATGAAATCCTTCATGGGGCCTTAATACTCGCCCAGTTTGATCGTAATAGAGAAACGAAAATCGTTATATGTTTTAAATATCTTGTTTTAAATAGTAATTTATGTTTATTTTATATTAATAATACGTCAAGAGAACTTCTCTTGCCAGTAGATTATCAATAGTTGAGACATAACAAAAACACTTCAGATAAAAAATGAGCCGATTTCGTTGAATAAATATGTTTTTTTTTCTCCCATATTCCATGACTTCTTATCAACGTTCAAACTGTTTCTTAATTCTATCGATTGTTATTGATCGATTACTGTGGCTCTATCTCTCAATCTATGCTTGTTAGTGGGGTGGATGGTTTAAACCGTTGGTTTTTGACCGCTACGACCCAGGATAGAATCCCGTATTGGGCACTTTTATCTAATTAAAAGAAATGCTCCAATGGCTCCTTATTTTTGCAAAAGTTCAACCTCACTAGCGAGTGTAAGTAACCAAACGGGGTTCTGACGTGTGTAGACATGTGATGTACTTATAGTAAAAGCAGTCGCTTACTACCCCCATGATGATTATCATTGCCTATATTAGGTGTACTATGGATAATAAAAATGCTAGTTAGTCCTAACTATCAGAATGAGTGAGACAACTGATCTTGTATTTGTATGCTAGCGACTTTCTAGATATCCTACATTTTTATCTTACAAGATTCCATAAATATATGGTTTTATATAAAGAGTAGTACAGTAGAACTTGGATAATTCGAACTTCTTTAATTCGAAAACCTCTTTAATTCGAATATTTTCTTGGTCCCTAGAAGCCTTTATTCAAAACATCTTTAATTCGAATTTTTGGATAATTCGAATTTTTTTTATGGTCCCTTGGGGTTCGAATTATCCAAGTTCGACTGTATTATAAATATAATTATGGGCACACACACATAAATATTTAATTAAAAAGACATATATTGGATCAAAATATCATTTATTTTACCAATATTTCAGTTGGCTGAACGCCAACCTTTATCAAGGTATTATAACATATTTAATGTGTGTCAACAACAAACTCAGCAAACAACAAATATATGCCTTTTTAATTAAAGATTTATTTATGGATTGCTCTATTTTCAAAAACACACACACACATATATATATACAGAAAAATTTACAATATACAATAAGATCTCTTATTGTAATCATGTTTTTTACATCATTGTAGTAATACTTTATTGTAGATATACTTTATGTGATAATATATACCATAAGGAACATACTTGTATATTGGTAAAAATAATAATTATAAATTTTACCGATATATGGCAGACAAAATTTTATAAATGTTAGACATGTTAAAGAAAACAGAAAAAAAAAACTTTGTAAATAAAAGTGTAACTCCTAGATATTAATTAGTGGCGTGAATACCGAGCTCTGCTTATATACGCAAGCCGAACGTTCCAGAACCGTATTAAAAAATACGCTATTTACATATAAAATATATGAAAATTTGTATTACTGTAGTATAAGGTCTGTTAAAATAATGTTTCTCATCATATTTTTCAAAACCCGTTAATAAATTTTAAAATTTCATTAATAGAGGGCGTTTTGACGATTATCCTTTTAAATAAATACAATATTCAATATGTTTTCAGAATGAAGACACTGACTCAAAACAAACAATAATCCCTTCATTAAAGTAAAAGGACGAATTACCTTTTATTTATTAGAAATTCGGCTAGCTTTCGAGGGTTAGACCTTTCTCAGTAGTTCCTAAGTAGGCCTATATTACGTATATTTGAAGGTATATATATATATATATATATATAGATTGAGAATAAACTCTCTCTAAAAAACTTTATAAAAATAAATAACAATAATTATATGAATTTATTCTATTAGCTAAATATCTATCTTTTTAACATTTTGATTTTTCAAGAAAAAAGGCATTTCCTGATCGTGCAACTGAAAGTTGCTGATGGCTTTCGCCATCTATCGGAATAAATATTCCAATGGAATAATTAAAAATCAACGATTAGTTGATATTTATTCCGATAGATGGCGCAAGTCATCAGCAACTTTCAGTTGCACGATCAGAAAATGTCTTTTTTATTAATTCATCTACCTGACCAAGTACAAATTCACTTTTGTACTATTTTTCATATTGATTTTTATTTATTTTTTTTTTATATCTCACATTTAAAATACTAGAGAACACTCTCGTTATTCAAAAAAATTAAAGATGGTAAAAAAAAAGTGTTGAATATCACTTTCCATATATTCTCAATGTTTATAAAAAATTCCAATAGAAAAAAAAATCATTCATACCCTACCAAGGTTTTTCATGAACTAACCCATCAACACTACTTCCCCTTTCTCCTAAAAAAGGGCGAAAAAAAAAAGAGAAAAATTTTAAGGAAAAACATAAATCAGATCCGTTGAATTGAGATATTTTCCTCTAGAGATGTATTAACCCAGAGGATTTTTCCACTTCGTACATATATTTTACTTAAGAATTTATTTATATTTTCTTTCTCTTTATTTTTTCTCTCTATTTTTTTTAGGCCTATATAAAACAAATAAAAAATTTTGTTTTTATTTTGTCGGGGAAAAAAAATTGTTTTATCAAAATATAAAATATATTTTTTTATGATTTAATTTGCATATTTATTTCCTTCTCTATTTACATAATACTCTATTGAGAGCTGAAATTTTCATTGTGTATTTCAATATATAACATTACGTAATCTCTTTTTATTGATTTTGTATAGGTGAGATGTGATAAATATTTGGTTTTTAGATGTGTTTATATTTGAAGAAAATATTTTTGAAGGCTTTGCTCCTTTAATCTATGAGTAATGAATTACAAATTAAATAAAAAAGAATGTATGCAAACTTTAATTAGTTTATTATCGTCAGAGAAAGGTGTGCAGATAGAAGAAGTTAAAAAACATCGGTATGTATTAATATAATTCTTATTTGTAAAACGATGTTAGACAAATTTTACCGCAAATGTTTTTTTTTTAATCGAAAAATCGTAATTTATTTTAAGGAGAAATAACGATTATTTCTAACCTTAGGGATAAAGTATGAAAGGATGAATTGTGAAGAGTAATGGTGAACGGAAAA
The DNA here is from genome assembly GCA_030710605.1 of Cordylochernes scorpioides. NCBI lineage: Eukaryota > Metazoa > Arthropoda > Arachnida > Pseudoscorpiones > Chernetidae > Cordylochernes > Cordylochernes scorpioides. Next base: position 55,564,193 of record CP092884.1, read on the forward strand.
ATAAAAGTGTCCAGGGATGGGAAACGAACCCACAGTGTTCCGCTTACCGGGCAGATGCCATGTCCACACTTTTATTTTTCCGTTTACCATTACTCTTCACAATTCATCCTTTCATACTTCATCCCTAAGGTTAGAAATAATCGTTATTTCTCCTTAAAATAAATTACGAATTTTCGTTTAAAAAGAAACATTTGCGGTAAAATTTGTCTAACATCGTTCTGCAATCATAAGCCGCATTATATTGTATTATAATACTTATTTTATTACTCTAATACATTTTGTTTTCTTATGTATATAGGTAAGAAACATAGATTAATAGGCTAATCCCTTAATAGAATGTTCAAATCTAAAAGCTTGAGGGATAAGTTTCTTTTGTTTCAAAAGAAACTCATCCCTCAAGCTTTTAGATTTGAACAAGAAACATAGATACTGTCAAGTCAAGGACGTCATATAACTGAAGGCTGTAGAGATGTGGTAATGGAGACATTATCTGACAACAACTTGGCTAATGTACATGTCACAATGACTAGATTCTATCGGGAGATACAACAGATGCTTCATTTAAATACTAAGAATACTGAAATTCTGAATTTGGATAAGCCATGTACTAAGATACGATAGGAGGATAAGATACGATAGGATACTATAAGGATAGATTAAAGGACATATTGAAATCACTAGACTAAAAAGAATATGTCCTACAATCAGCGGACTAATTGAAAAGAGAGAAACTAAGAAGTCATCAAATTAAGACTTGTTCATTATGGAAGAACTTGATTGAGGAGACTATACAGTCTTAGGAATTATTACCATTAATTAATAAACATCATATGTTCTCAATCAATATCTACTTTCAAATTGTAGTAATGGAAGTAAAAGGACGAATTGCCCTATACTCCTTTAAGAAGCATATGTATCTTTACACCTTTATTTTTATTATAAGCAACACACATATATATAAGATAATAAAAAGGCATATATTGGATTTAATAAAAGATTTATTTTGCCAATATTTCGGCTGGCTGAACGCCAACCTTTATCCAGGCATTACATTTTTGTATACATAAACTCGTGTATACAAACTCACAAAATAGTGTTATAACACTATGCGGCGCTGAGTTTGTGTATACAAAAATGTAATGCCTCGATAAAGGTTGGCGTTCAGCCAGCCGAAATATTGGCAAAATAAATCTTTTATTAAATCCAATATATGCCTTTTTATTATCTAATGAATTAAATATGGATTGCTCTATTTTCAAAACAAATATATATATATAGTGATTACATACGATATTTTTTTATTATATCAATGTCAATATCCGTTTGATCTTTGTTAACTCATGAGGCAAAACATCTTTTCAAAACATTTATTTATTCGTAAATATTACCTAGGCCTTGAAATTATACCCTATATAAATAAGACAACCAGACTAATACAAGAGAGATATAGAGATTGAAGAGCTAAACCACTTTTTGAGAACACATACACGCCTGAGGAATTTTACTTTCTTTATATCCCTAAAGGTCCGTGGACTGTATTTTTGAAACATCACTTTGTCCATTTCAAAAATAACAAGAAGGAAACCATTAAGAAAGAAGATAAGAAAGAATGATAGGACAGTATTGTTTGGTACAGAGAGGAAGAAGGGGAAAGAGAATCGACCAATCACCGTTGAGAAGTGGGCCCACAGCTAATCCAGGATTGGTCAATCGGAACCAGCCAATTACACGGCAGGAATCCCCCTCGACTTATCATACGAAGATAAGAAATCTAACGTTAGTATTCCGGGAGAGATAAGCAATTGACCGGACAAGTTGAACTGATGAGTCTTGGATGTCGGCCAAACGTAAGATACTTCCTCCAATCTGTTATGTAACTCAAATAGCACAACTTTTGAACGTTTAAAATGTCAGTTTTGATCACAACAGCACCGGGTTCGAACCCGACACATTTCAAGTTTAGAAGAAAACAAGATTGCTTAATACCTCTCCCATTAAAACAAAAAGTGAATATAAGTAACCAACTAGAACTCTGGAAAGTTGTAAGTCAAACTATATATACATATGTAAAATGATCATATTTACATATTATACTAACTGAATGTGGATCTAGTTTCGGTCGAGTGTATTATCCAGGAGTAATTTAGTTGCTACTATATATAATCACTAAATATTTTTTGTTTAAAAAACGTAAAGTAATAAAGGTAAAAGATAAATAAATATAAACAAGGTTATTTATTAGTCTATTTAGTGCTAACCCTAGTGGTAAGAAAGTAAACTACAGAACATATTGATTCTCGATTTTTAAAATTGCCACTCGAGAAATGTTTCGTTTTTGAATAGTTTACATGTGTTAAACTAACTTCAACTACCTTTATGATTTTTTTGAATAAATTTCAATAACTAAGAAATCAACAACAATAAGCCTTTATTGATAACACTCGTCTCACATACAGAATTTTCCCAGATGGGTGAACCTAAGTAAAATAGCAGTTATATATTGAGAGTGGAGATTAACATCGACCTTTCTTCAAGTTGGATCCATCATCTGTATTGTGCCTATTGTCTGTGCTATTTTCCAGAATTTGTGAAAAGCTATTTTTTCAGGTTTGCTTTTTACTAGTTTTATCATTAACAATTTGGCGACTCGTTTTTATAACCAATCTTTTACCTGAGAATTTCTTTCGCCTTTTCCAGTGCCGGACAATAAAACATGTAGTGTGGAAAGTCCTGGCTAAATTCGCTATTGCACAGAGTGGACTTGAAGTTATTGGATTTTAGTAATAAAATGTGATTATGTTTAAATAGTGAAAAAATAATTCTTACTTGTGTAAATAAGAAATAAATATATAAAAAGATTTATCAAGAAATTGATTTGGCCAAATATCAGGGAACAGGTTAAATCAATGTTTAGTTGATTTCTGTTCCACTAGATGGCGCTCTGCCATCTAAAAAAGCACATTTACTCCTGGTCAGGATATGCTTTCATTATTTTAAAGAAATAAATGATTTTAACCTCTATTTATTCCGATAGATGGCATTAACTATCATTTACATTCAATTGAACGATCGTAAAATGTATTTTTCTTTTTCTTCTTTTTACAACCGCTCCTGAGTCTCTCTCCAGGTAATGGAGGAGCTGTGTCTGTATTCATGTTAGAGTCAGCAGCAAAGGCTACATGTTAAGAACAGCCTCAAATTACAGGCAAATTCAGACTTTCACCAAAGTGTGCCTGGATCATGGTGCCATGATCAACGAAAGTTGCACCCTCACAACCCATTCCGAGTCAGCTCGAGGAGCATGAATTCATGGAATTCGCGTAATCTTTATAAAATGGGATCACGTATGGTCATTGAATATGCGTTGGACCAGGAGGCTGTTGTTGGGTGCTGCGCTGCCTGGAGTATAGGAGCTCTATGATTCCTTTCTTCCTGTAGTGAATCTATATAAGACCGGTGGTCTTAATAAAGCATTGTGTGTGTATTATATAGGGGATTATATACAACAACAAGAACTGTTTTAAAATAACAAATATTTTCTCAATAAGTTTCTTTTTATAAAAAAAATAATAATTATCAGTTATAAATATCCACGCTGCACGCGTTTGTTTTTGTAAATATTTCTGGTGGGATAAAGTCGATATTATAGTAAGCCCGTTGAAGAGCGATTATCACTTGAAAGCTAGCGTTTTTATTTTTAATAAAAGGAAACTCATTGGAGAAAATATTTTTAATTTTAAAACTTTTTCACAATTTTATCATGAACAAGAACTGTTCCTGAAAATATTTCGCACTTTCTTCTTTTTTTCCCACCATACTACGATTATATATATTTCTCAACTTAGAAAATTTTACTAAATCAAGATTTTTACATCTATATATATACGTTTTTAAAAATAATTTTATAAACGATATCTCTAGTGGGAATTATATATCTAAAGAGAATAGATTTAAGTAATATTTATGTTTTAGAAAGATAGTAATTTCTTGATATAACTCTCGGAATTTATCGAGGAAATGTCTAGGGATACATTACGTCACGGCTTCTGATAAATTGGAACTCTCTTAAACTGAGCACTTTCCTTTTTCTATATGAAAACTTTCGATTTTAGAGATAGTACGCTGTATATGATATACTGTGTATCTTAGACATTATAAACATATAGAAAGTTGGAATATATATATATACTAATGGACAAAACTTAAGGAAGTGGAAGGTCTCTGATGTCATCGGTCGTCCCTTTTTTTTTTAAGGAGACAGAGGCAATTTTGATAGAACTTGGTTATCTCGTGTGTCTTCAATAAATATCACTGTAATATCTTTCACAATTATTGTCTGAATCCCGATATACATGGTAAAATGTACAACTTCCTCAAGTTTTGTCTATGAGTGTATATAACATAAAGTTACGGGAGGATGGTATTTCTATCACTAAAGTGGCACCTCTCCCTTTAAAGATGCAATAAAACAATGCCTTTTTTTTTTCATTTCTCCAAGTACACCCTTTTGGCAAATTGGACCTATTTGATAACCATTCTCGTAGAATGTTATGTAATCGAAGCCGTCCCTGTACTGATGAGGGCTATATCCTGAAACCATGATATATAGGTTGTTGGCTTTTGTCTGAATTTGTACTGGCCTTTTTTTTTTATTTGGATAATGAACACAATGCATTGTTTCAATTTATATTTAAATGTAAAAGGTCTTATTAATTCAAGAATGGGTTTTGGCCAATATTCTCACATATATGTTCTTACAAAAGAAAAAGAAATTGTTAGTTTATGAGCGGTGAAGACTGGAAATATTATATATTGATTTTGATAAATTGATATATTAAATATTTGCATATCAATACATAT
>CP092884.1:55569152-55583187 GCA_030710605.1 Cordylochernes scorpioides
TCAAGCTTTTCCATAATGAACGATTCATAGCCATAGTTTGATGACTTCTTAGTTTCTCTCTTTTCAATTAGTCCGCTAATTGTAGGACATATTCCTTTTGGTCTGGTGTCTTCAGTATGTCCTTTAATCTATCCTTATAGTATCTTATCGTATCTTAGTACATGGCTTATCCAAATTCAGAATTTCAGTATTCTTAGTATTTAAATGAAACATCTGTTGTATCTCCCGATAGAATCTAGTCATTGTGACATGTACATTAGCCAAGTTGTTGTCAGATAATGTCTCCAATACCACATCTCTACAGCCTCCAGTTATATGACGTCCTTGACTTGACAGTATCTATGTTTCTTGTTCAAATCTAAAAGCTTGAGGGATGAGTTTCTTTTGAAACAAAAGAAACTTATCCCTCAAGCTTTTAGATTTGAACATTCTATTAAGGGATTAGCCTATTAATCTACGTTTCTTATCTATATACATAAGAAAACAAAATGTATTAGAGTAATAAAATAAGTATTATAATACAATATAATGCGGCTTATGATTGTAGAACTATGTTAGACAAATTTTACCGCAAATGTTTCTTTTTTAAACGATAAATCGTAATTTATTTTAAGGAGAAATAACGATTATTTCTAACCTTAGGGATGTAATATGAAAGGATGAATTGTGAAGAGTAACGGTAAACGGAAAAATAAAAGTGTGGACATGGCATCTGCCCGGTAAGCGGAACACTGTGGGTTCGTTTCCCATCCTTGGACACTTTTATTTTTCCGTTTACCATTACTCTTCACAATTCATCCTTTTATACTTAATTCCTAAGGTTATAAATAATCGTTATTTCTCTTTAAAATAAATTACGATTTTTCGATTAAAAAAAAAACATTTGCGGTAAAATGTGTCTAACATCGTTCTACAAATAAGAATTATATTAATACATACCGATGTTCTTTAACTTCTTCTATCTGCACACCTTTCTCTGACGATAATAAACTAATTAAAGTTTGCATACATTCTTTTTTACTTAATTTATAATTCATTACTCATAGATTAAAGGAGCAAAGCCTTCAAAAATATTTTCTTCATATATAAACACATTTAAAAAACAAATATTCATCACATCTCACCTATACAAAATCAATAAAGAGATATTACGTAATGTTATATATTGAAATACACAATGAAAATTTCAGCTCTCAATAGAGTATTATGTAAATAGAGAAGGAAATAAATATGCAAATTAAATCATAAAAAAAAAAATATCTTGATAAAACAATTTTTTTTCCCCGACAAAATAAAAACAAAATTTTTTATTTGTTTTATATAGGCCTAAAAAATATATAGAGAAAAAATAAAGAGAAAGAAAATATAAATAAATTCTTAAGTAAAATATATGTACGAAGTGGAAAATCCTCTGGGTTAATACATCTCTAGAGGAAAATATCTCAATTCAACGGATCTGATTTATGTTTTTCCTTAAAATTTTTCTCTTTTTTTCCGCCCTTTTTTTAGGAGAAAGGGGAAGTAGTGTTGATGGGTTAGTTCATGAAAAACCTTGAGAGGGTATGAATGATTTTTTTTCTATTGGCATTTTTTATAAACATTGAAAATATATGGAAAGTGATATTCAACACTTTTTTTACCATCTTTAAATTTTTTTAATAACGAGAGTGTTCTCTAGTATTTTAAATGTGAGATATAAAAAAGAAACAAAAATCAATATGAAAAATAATGCCAAAGTGAATTTGTACTTGGATCAGGTGGATAAATTAAGAAAAAAGAACATTTCCTGATCGTGAAACTGAAAGTTGCTCATGACTTGCGCCATCTATCGGAATAAATATCAACTAATCGTTGATTTTTAATTATTCCATTGGAATATTTATTCCGATAGATGGCGAAAGCCATCAGCAACTCTCAGTTGCACGATCAGGAAATGTTCTTTTTTCTTAAAAAATCAATATGTTAAAAAAAGATAGATATTTATCTAGAAGAATAAATTCATATAATTATTGTTATTTATTTTTCTTAAGTTTTTTAGAGAGAGTTTATTCTCAATCTAAATACAGTCGAACTTGGATAATTCGAACCCCAAGGGACCATAAAAAAATTCGAATTATCCAAAAATTCGAATTAAAAACGGAAATTATATTTATAGGAAATTCTAGGGACCAAGATAAATATTCGAATTAAAGAGGTTTTCGAATTAAAGAAGTTCGAATTATCCAAGTTCTACTGTATATACCTTCAAATATACGTATTATAGGCCTACTTAGGAACTACTGAGAAAGGTCTAACCCTCGAAAGCTAGCCGAATTTCTAATAAATAAGAAGTAATTCATCCATTTATTTTAATGAATGGATTATTGTTTTTTTTTAAGCCAGTCTTCATTTTAAAAACATATTGAATATTGTTTTGAAAATAGAGCAATCCATAGATAAATCTTTAATTAAAAAGGCATATATTGGATCAAAATATCATTTATTTTAACAATATTTCAGCTGGCTGAACGCCAACTTTTATCAAGGTGTTATAACATTTTAATAATGTGGCGCTGAGTTTGTTGTTGATTCACTTTAAAATGTTATAATACCTTGATAAAGGTTGGCGTTCAGCCAACTGAAATATTGGTAAAATAAATTATATTTTGATCCAATATATGCTTTTTTAATTAAATTGAATATTGTATTTATTTAAAAGATAAGCGTCACAACGCCCTCTATCGGTGAAATTTTTGACAAATATTAACGTTATTTTTTAAAATAAAATTAAAAAAATATTTTTACAGACCTTATACTACAGTAATACAAATTTGGATATATTTTATATGTAAATAACGTATTTTTTTACGCGAAGAGGTTTTTTTTTCTATAGAGAAAATTCTCAAAGAACATTCTGGAACGTTTGGCTTGCGTATGTAAGCAGAGTTGGGTATTCACGCCACTAATTAATATCTAGGAGTTACACTTCTATTCACAAAGTTTTTTTTCTGTTTTTTTTTTTAACATGTCTAACATTTATAAAAATCTAGTCTGCCATCTATCGGTAAAATTTATAATTATTATTTTTACCAATATACAAGTATGTTCCTTATGGTATATATTATCACATAAAGTATATCTACAATAAAGTATTACTATAATGATATAAAAAACATCATTAAAATAAGAGATCTTATTGTATATTGTAAATTTCTCTGTATATATCTATATTAATAAAATGGAAATTTCATAAGTGGACATCACTAAAAACTTTCGTTACAATGCATCAATTTCAACCAAATTTTCAACATTTATGTAAAACGAGATGGAGCAGGTTTTGCTTAACATCAAAATATATTTCCTAACATTAACATGCGTAACTTCGCTGTTATCAATTAAATACAAAAAAAAATCAACAGAGTTAATTTTATTTATATATAAATACAAAATTAAATTTCAACAGAGTTAATTTTTTTACATACTAGCTAATAATCTCAATCTAAAAAATATTCAAAACAAGCAATTTTAAGATAACACCATATGTAAAACAGTCGGCCAAGAAAACAACAACGATATTACATCTTTCTCACATATTCACACACAATCTTGATTAATAATTAAAACCAATCTTTAACGTTGTTTATTATACTTCAAATTTTATTTCTACATTTGTTTTTAAATACCCAATTGTTTTATCATGTTTCTAATTTCGCCTAACAAATATACAAATTTATAGTGACCAACATATGCAAATTTTATCTTTGTTTTTATTTAACTTGATATCGTAAACATAACATCCATTTATATATATGATTCCTTTTTTTCTAATAACATCCATTGTAAGCATTTTTCTGTTCACCTTCCGTGGTTTCTCTTTTCTCTGATAGTTTTTAGGTGTAGTATATTTTCTTATTACTAGACTACAAACATTCCCTCGAGAAAAACCTGGGCGAAGCCGGGTACATCCGCTAGTATATATATATGTGTGTGTTGAAAATAGAGCAATCCATAAATAAATCTTTAATTAAAAAGGCATATATTTGTTGTTTGCTGAGTTTGTTGTTGACACACATTAAATATGTTATAATACCTTGATAAAGGTTGGCGTTCAGCCAACTGAAATATTGGTAAAATAAATGATATTTTGATCCAATATATGTCTTTTTAATTAAATATTTATGTGTGTGTGCCCATAATTATATTTATAATACAGTCGAACTTGGATAATTCGAACCCCAAGGGACCATAAAAAAATTCGAATTATCCAAAAATTCGAATTAAAGATGTTTTGAATAAAGGCTTAAGGCTTCTAGGGACCAAGAAAATATTCGAATTAAAGAGGTTTTCGAATTAAAGAAGTTCGAATTATCCAAGTTCTACTGTACTACTCTTTATATAAAACCATATATTTTTGGAATCTTGTAAGATAAAAATGTAGGATATCTAGAGAGTCGCTAGCATACAAATACAAGATCAGTTGTCTCCCTCTATCTGAAAGTTAGGACTAACTAGCATTTGTTATTATCCATAGTACACCTAATATAGGCAATGATAATCATGGTGGGGGTAGTAAACGACTGATTTTACTGTAAGTACACCACATGTCTACACACGTGGAAATCAGTTCGACTTTTGCACTAACAAATGTGCCAGAGCCTCGTTTGGTTCCTTGCACTTGCTGATGAGGTTGGACTTTTGCAAAATTAAGGAGCCATTGGAGCATTTTTTTAATTAGAGAAAAGTGCCCAATACGGGATTCTATCCTGGGTCGTAGTGGTTGAAAACCAACGGTTTAAACCATCCTTCCACTGACCCCACCTAACAAGCTTAGATTGAGAGATAGAGCCGTGGCCACAGTAATAGATCAATAACAATCGATAGAATTAAGAAACAGTTTGAACGTTGATAAGAAGTCATGGAATATGGGAGAAAAAAAAAACATATTTATTCAACGAAATCGGCTCATTTTTTATCTGTAGTGTTTTTGTTATGTCTCAACTATTGATAATCTACTGGCAAGAGAAGTTCTCTTGACGTATTATTAATATAAAATAAACATAAATCGCTATTTAATACAAGATATTTAAAAAGATTTCCGTTTCTCTATTTCGACTAACCTGGGCGAGTATTAAGGCCCCATGAAGGATTTTATTCACGGATCTAATATGATGAATTTGTATAGTATGTAAATTAGTAAATTGTTTTAGGATAGGGTGAAAAAAGGATAGTCTTTTTGGATTGAAAGCTCGTGGCCCAGTTAAATGCTCGGGTTTTATTATTGATATATTTTTGTAAACAACTCTAAGTAAAATATAATAATTTTTCTTATATATTTATATTGTACAAAACGCGTAGGTGAGCTTTCGAGACCGTGCTCTTTCTTCCACGAGGATACGAAATTGGTATTTAAACTAGGGTGCTAATTTGCATATATATATACAGTTAAACCTGTTTATAGCGCCCCCTCTTGGGACTCACCAAAATAGGGTGCTATAGAGAGGAAGTGCTATAGACAGGTCACTTTTAATATAAATCGCATCGAACTACGTATTTAAAATTGGGCGCTATTTAGAGGGGGCGCTATAGACAGGTTTAACTGTATTAATTAACATAATATCAAATAACATATTTACATATTGACGGTTATATTTTCTAATGAATTTAAAATAGTCTCTGTTTATAGTTTTAAGATTTTTATGTGAATGAATACGGATGTATTACTGGTCTATACGCTTGTTGTTATTGCTGTCTTTGGAGATGTCTCAAGACAAAATCTCTGGTTCTTGATACATTGATCCCTAACGTAAAACAATTACGTATGAAATTATGAACATCATTCAAGACAATTCAAGAAACATTTATATAGACCCACCAACATAGCTACAAACAAAGACGAAGAATCAATCCTATACTGTATACTGCCATACAATTATGACATTGAATATGTAAATAAATGCAGAATATGTAAATACATCAACTAGATCTTACATCCACAGCATTACGCAGGACAGCGAGAGTTGGAGGATTATCTTCAGATTTGTACAAATACATATAGTTACATTCGATTTTATCTAATCAATCTCTTAATAATATATCTGTTTGTGTCATTATAAAGTCGATATTGGCCAGCTGATTGGTTTCTTACTGTCACATGACCATAATAAGCCAATTAACGTCGAGGTAGTCAATAGGTAAGTGAAAAGTTTAGCTCAGTGGTTAGAGATAGGTACAAAAAAAAAAAGCGGGCAGGGGTTCAAATCTCGGAATTTCTACCCTTTAAAAATATATTTTTATTGTTCAACTTGATCTCTGTATAATTTCACATTTTATACTATATTTTCATATAATACAATGTTATTAACTATAACTCAAGCTATTGACAAAATGATATCATCAAGATGTGTTCAACCAACATACTAAACATTACGTATCCTATTTTGGTTTCGATGAACCGTCAAATCTGGACCTTTTCACTCAACATTTAACATATCATCTGATTACTGACAATAAAACAACTAAATATTTTTTACAAAAACTGTCGCAACAATATAGGTGGATTGAACAGGCGTATAAACAAGATAAAAATGGACGTTGACAAGTAAGATTTTCAAAGACAATGTTGACATGTTTATATATAATAAGACGCTAACGCGTAGGCGGCTGATTCTAAAAATAAAAAAGTCAATTTTCTATCTAACTAAAAAAACAATGAAACAATAGAGTTGTGACACAATTTGGATTTGAAGAAATAAAAAGAGAATTCCAATCGACGGTGTTCCACCACAATTGCCCAATACACGGTTTATTTAAACGTGATGTATTAACACGTCATCTATATGCAAATATGTAAACGATTTTAGCGAAAATGTTTCTTTATATCAAATCCAATTTTTCTCCTCTTCAATAAATCAAATATTGGGAGGACTTGACCCATAAACGATGAAGCCAACTAGCAAATTCGCCAGTTTAGCCTACCATAGTTTACATTTTTAAAACATGGCTTCTATTTTTTAGTAGGTATTTTTAGAAGTCACACACGAATATAGTCACAATTATAAATAAATATTAATATAAACTGGCGAAATCACATCTATAACTTTCTATATATACACCCTTAGGGCGCCATGACACTTTTTTTCTTTTTAAAGAGTTACTTTATAGAGAATATTTCATTAAACAAAGTTTTGTTATAATTTGTGTGCTAACAAAGAGTTTCATTATAATGGGAATAATCACAATAGTTGTAATATTTTCCCTAACTTTCTTCCCCCTTATAAAACTATTTAATTGCACTCTAATATGCAACTTTTATATAGAGGGTATATATTTACATATATTCCCATATATATATAATAATGTCGCTAAACAAATATACACATTATAAAACAGGAATAAATAATTTTTTAAAAAAGAACGACTTCGTTAAAAGGAATTGTCTGCCTCGCTTCAATAGTAAATGGAGTTAATTTACATAGAGCGATGATTTTTACTTATTTCTCTCTGTGTTTATTGTCAAATAACACATCTATATGGAAATATGTTCGTACCATTTAAATACATAATTTAAATGGATCGAGGCTGCAATAAATATTCCACCTCCGCCATTTTTTATTTTCATAAATAGGAATTCCTTTTAAAAATGTGATTTATGTTTTTTTTTTTCACAAATTTCGCTTTTTTATAATTCTAAATACACAACATTCTATTTTTTACGTAAAATATGTTTTATAATGATGAAAAATTGTAAAAATATATTTGAGAATAGTAAATGGAATTTTTTAAATTTCTAATTTATATGAAATATATTTCGTCAACAAAGTTTATTGTTGAAAATTTACACGAATATATACATTTTATTTATTTAAAAGTGCCATTAGATAAACATTTGTACACAAAAGTGTATCAAAGGTACTTTTAATAATCAAAATGACCATTTTTACCAATTAGCAGCTCTGCGGTAAGTGGTCACCTCTCTCAAAAAAATATTTTGGCTCTATAACTAGGAGTATTTTTGGAGAGAGGTTCTATTGTAGCAAATTTTGATTAACATATACCTACATTTAAAATAAAAGGATTTAAAAGCGCGAATGTTTCTTTTATACATAAAACGAACTTCTACTGTCCTTACTGCGATGAAAAAATACATTGGGAGGGCTTGGCTCATCAGTGGTGAACCCTCCCAGCGGTTTCGCCAATTTAATCCACCAGACCGCTTCTCAGAGCTCTAATACTGTATTGGATCATTCTGCTTTTATATGCTACACTGAAGGATGGAATCTTAGAAATGGTTTTCAAGTAAACTATGGACATAAGCTTATAGGACAGTAGAATTACATTCAAATATTTGCTTCGAGCAATGCTCTTCAGCAAACTATAAACACAAGGCCAGTTAGGAATAAATTAACACAAAGCAATAACGCGCCATCTATACATTTAAAATAAAAGGATTTAAAAGCGCGAATGTTTCTGTTATACATAAAACGAACTTCTACTGTCCTTACTGCGATGAAAAAATATATTGGGAGGGCTTGGGAGGGCTGTGAAGATAAAGCTGCACTATAGGTTTATACAAAATGTCACGTCTTGACAAATGTTGGCGTTCAGCCAACCGAAATATTGGCAAATAATTATTTTATTCAATTCAATATATTCCTTTTTATTACCTATATAAATATGTATATATATATAAATTGTACAAATGTGATAGTATAATGAGATAATGTGCATATTTTATGAGAGAAAAATAATTATTCCAATAGATGGCGCCAGCCATCAGCAACTTTCAGTTGCACGATAAGGAGATACCTTTTTCTCATATATATATATTATATTAAAAAAAAAAAAGATAAGATTTCTGTTGTTTTGGATCATATTGATGATTATGCTATGGTGGTGCAGTCGTGGTTGAATAATCTTGAAATAAAAATAATAATATGGTTTTGATCAGTAATTGCTTTAATTGTGATAAAGGAGTATATAAAAGAACATAATTTGATAAAAGTGCTGCCTGACCTAAGGCGAATAAAATAAGGAAAACAAAAGATTATATACATAATGTACAAATGTTTTGGGTCGACCAACGGGGAACAACAACAATGAGTATTTATAGAGAAACGTGACCTCTGGCGGTCGATTTATACAGAGTATTTATATCTATGAAATTATAATTTTTTTTTAAATAAAATATTTTAATATAACATATATATATATATATTTTTAATTGTGGGAGGGTGAGATTCATGTAGCAAAAAAAGGCACCTCTCCCGTTAAAAATGCTTTAAAACAATTAGATTTGTTTATCACACCAGTACAAAACTTAATGATGGTTATGAAGAATGAGCCACTTTACCAGCTTAAACGCTTTTTTTGGTAAATTTGACTGATTCCATAACCCATCTTGTAGGATATTAGAAAATCGAAGCCTTCCCTGTACTGATGAGGGCCATAGTTCCCAAACTATGGCATATAGGTTGTTGGTTGGTTGGAAATATATCTTTATTTACGGGGCATGGTGTCTAGCAGATTTCATCTGCGACCTTTGAAATTTACCATACAATTCCAATGCTCAACTGTCCCGCAATGAGTGTTAACCCATCACAGAATTTAAAATTCAAGGGCCCATTTTCCACCAGTTTTACCTGGTTCTCAGAAAAGTACACTTCTGGTAAAGCGATGATATTGATTAGAATAGGGCCATTTTACTAGCCTTCCATCCACGCAAATGGTTGGTTGTAGGTTCCGGTTCCAAAATCACTTTATTAGGTACCGCTCAACAAGAACAACCTAGTTTATGATAATTGAAACATTGAATAATATATGAGGGTTTAAACAAAATGTTAACGCGGGATTCAATCCCGGTTCATGGCTGTCGGGAATCGAAGGTGTTACCTACTTGTCCACCGACTTGGTTGCAGGTTCCAACCGGTTCCAAAATCACTTTATTAGGCATTCAACAAGAGCAACCTAGTTTATGATATTTGCAACAATGAATAATATGTAAAGTTTATTCACACATATTAAACAAAATGTTAACGAGGGATTCGATCCCGGTTCATGACTCTCGGGAATCGAAGGTGTTACCCACTCGTTCACCGACATGATGGTTGTAGGTTTTCGACCCTGCAAGGTTAAACGCTTTTTTAATGAACAAGAAAGAAAAGGGTATTTCAAAGATTAATTTCCATAAGTACGCTTGAATTTGAGAATATAAAGGTAAGAAAATAGAGGAAATTTTATCTAGCTTATAGAAAATTCTTTAAAAAGGCCTTTTCTAATTACTCGAATGAACATTTAAACTCAGGCTTAAAATTAAATCAACGTTTAGTTGATATTTATTCTGATAGATGGCGTTCTTCCATCCCTTAAATGTTAATTCGAGCTGTCAGAAAAAAATCCTATTCTATCGTATGAGGGTCTTATCTATTATCTCGCAAAATTTTCACTTTTTTCAAATAAAACAATCTATCATGGTAGTTTGATTAAATTGGCGAAACTGCTTGGAAGGGTTTTTTCCAGTGATGAGTCAGGCATTATCAATAATTTTTCTAATCGCTTAAAGAGGATATTATAACATTGCTTTATTTTGAAAAAAAAAAAAAAACTTTCGCACTATCAATAATTGTTTCAAAATGCATAAATAGATATCGTTCTACCATTATGTATATAAGAAGAAAGAAATAAATAGAAAGAGAGAGAGAGAGAGTGTAGACTATATATCAAGAGATAATATTGAACACGAGCTGGAAAAATATATTTTATAATCTTCGCTCTCCAATTTCAAGAAGGATCGCCCCCTCCCTCCAAAATGGCGCGCATATATAGAATACAAATATCGCAGGAACTACATTATGTACATAAATTCATATTTAATTCATAAACTTCCCCACCCGGATGACAAATATCATTTTTTATCCAAGCCCTGCACAAAAAATGGTTTTCTCCTCCTCTCGCAGATATTCTACTCCGCGACTTGGAAAATTTTTATTGGCCTGACCTGGGCTATGTAATAACATGCCGCTTTTACATATTCCTTTATATGCAAAATGGGAGAAATATTTATTTTTATATAATTGTCTATTTATTGTTTGTAATAATAATATCTCTTTAGATTTATTATGAGTATTTTTAAATGGACAAATTATATAGGTTAACAATTAAAGGCTATAACAATTAAAAATCCATAAGTGTTTAGTTTTTAACTAATAAAATTGATACAATTTTATAGCAAGTCAATTTGAATCATTTTCAGAAAAATTATTTATTTCCAAATGTATTAATTTTTTAACATGTGTATTATATATAATATTTGTATATATTATAAAATATGCATATTTTCAAATATATATATACACACATGGACTTAAGAAAGGTGTACCTTTTAACATGTATATCGGGATTCAGACAATAACTCTGAAAGTTATTACAGTGACCTTTATTGAATACACATAGAATAACCAAGTGTGAACAAATTCATGCTTCTATATCTTTCGAAAAAAAAAAAAAAAAACAGACGACCGACGAAATCAAAGACTTTCAAATTCCGTTAATTTTGTTTATGAGTGTATGTATGTTATCGCATAAAAATACCATTTATTTCTATACTGTAAATATAATGAATAAATAGTAGTATAAAACATAAAAAGTATAAATGAATACCCATAATACAAGGAAATATCTTTATTTACGGGGCTGCTAACCGGAATGGATGATTTTTGAGCCCCGAATTATTAAATACAATTATATGTTTTACATAATATACGCGGGGGGTCGGTGGAAGGCTGGTTAAACCGTTTGGTTTTCGACCACTACGACCCGGGTTCGATCCCCGCATTGGACACTTTTTTCTGTTAAAAAAATGCTCCAATGGCCCCCCGATTCTTGCAAAAGTCCAACCCCACCAGCGAGTGCAAGTAACCAAACGGGGCTCTGGCACATTTGTAAGTGTAAAGTCGAACTGCTTTCAAATGTGTAGACATGTGGTGCACTTACAGTAAAAGTAGTCGCTAACTACCCACCATGATTAACATGGCCTGTACCACGTGTACTAGGGATAAGCAAAAAAAAAAAAAAAAAAACATAATATACGCAAGTTGTTTTCCCTGTAATTATATAAAAATATATAGATATATGAAAATTTTGCCGGGAGGATATTGATATAAAGAGACAAAGGTCGCCTCTCCCGTCAAAACTAGACTAATATATATATATATATATATATATGATTGATATATTATATATAGAGACACAAAAATGTAATGCCTTGATAAAGGTTGGCGTTCAGCCAACCGAAATATTGGCAAATATTTTTTTTATTCAATCCAATATAGGCCTTTCTATTATATAATATATATATATATATAGGTAGCATTTATGAATTTACATATATTTCTCAATATGGATTTGAAAGGTTAAAATTGTCGATAATATTTATCCCTCAATATTGCAATGAGAGAAATAGAAAAAAAAGTGAGTTCCCATTTTTTAAATATGTAAAAAGGAATTTCTTAATGATTTTTGACGACCGTTATCAAATAAAGATTTGATTTAGAGAATTTTACATTTAGAGAATAACGAAAGGCCAAACTATGAAGCATATATGATAATTTAGGAAGTATATGATAAATATTATTAATATGCTATTTTAAAATAAATAATTAAATTAAACTTCTATTCGCCACATCATATTAACATATTGGTTAAGCTATAAGGAAGGTAAGAGTATCGAAAGCTTTCATGTATTAAAAGAAATCGCAGTTATAATGCTTGATTTATTTGGCGCTGCTTTCTCCATTGAAGAAAGAAATATCTCTTCAGTGAAAAGGGAATAATAATCTTGACTTTTGACCATGACAAATTGTATTAAAATAAGAATGGATAGTTCCCCGTATGTATTTTACCATTGTAACCGAACAACTATCACTCAAATACTCTGTAGGTTTTTTCTCTCTCTCTGGGGAAAATAAATGATGCCTTTCTCATTTTAGAGAATATTTTCCTAAATTCATTTCAAAAAATATATTTTTCCTTTAGACCCTTTTTTACTTTTTATTGTAAATTTTAGCGCCCTCTATTCAAGAAACATCAACTTTTTATCCCCAGATTTCTGATATTTTCACCTTAATTAACCTTTAATATAATCATAACTCTCGTTATATATAAAACAAGAGGTATTTGGGAAGCGTTTCCTTCGTTGGAGATTATGTAATACGAGTTTAAAACTTTGTTGTCCTGCATATGCAAAATTTTGCCAATAGACACATTTGAAATCACAATTTTTCCTTTTTTTTTTAATTATAGTTATGCAAATTGCAAATGCATCATCATAAGAGGATGTTAGCTTTACTTCAACTATTGATTGATCCATTTCTATATTGTAAGTCCTGAACGAGTAGTGTCATTGAATAAAACCATTTTTAAAAAGTAACTATTCGCAACTTTGTTAAAATATCTCAAAAACAGAGAGAGAGATAAACAACATATTTACATATAGATGCCTTGAAGTCACGCGATAGTTCACCGAGTAGATTAACCACCGAGCAGATTAATCTGTGAAAATACGGAAGCTTTTTCTAACCTGTAGCAGTAGTCCAAATACTTGTTGAAAGAGAATTTTTTCCGAAAGCTAGTAAATCAGAATATCCCGTAAAAAATGCTTCCCAAAGTCTTCTTGTTTTAATTACATATACAACAAACGAGACACACTTCTCTCTCTCTCTCTCTCCCTTCATACATTTAAACAATACATCATCACCCCGGTCAATAATTTAAAGGTAGTAATAAAGAATATGGGTCACATTTTCTCAAATTTCAAAAATTGGTGTTGAAGATCATACTTTATCACCATTTTTAAGTTTATTATTAAGGTGATAAGCAAAATGTGAATTGTTTTAATGTAAAATATGAAGGGATGGGTGCTTATTTTGGTGTATTAATACCATCTTATAGATATATCAGAGAGTAGCATTGTTTGAATATGAGAGTGTGTCCAGCTTGGAACTCATAATCAAATTATAAATGGACATAAATTGTACATATATACATATACGACATAATAAAA
>CP092884.1:55583287-55601145 GCA_030710605.1 Cordylochernes scorpioides
GATATAGGGAAATTAATAGATTGTGGATCAAAGAGAGATTATACAAGGTTGTTCCAAAAGTTCGTAAACATTTGCAAAAAATTGAAATTCCAATATTATTCGCTGTTATGTATAATGTCTTTGTATTATGTATAAAGTAAGTGTATTATGTATTATTGTGTATTTACCGTAATAATATCATTCATCAAGGAATAATAAAAACAATGTTTTAAGAAAAACATGAACTTTTGGAACAACCTTATACACTTGTATTCACTAATGACGCAAGGATGAAATACACTTATGGACAAAACTTAAGGAGTTTCATATATTGATGTCGTTGGGCGTCTGTTTTTTTTTTTTTTTTTTTTTACGACAAAGAGGCATTTTTTTTACACTTGATTATATACGAGATAAAGTTCACTTAAAGAAATGGAAAGCCTTTGATGTCGCCAGTCGTATTTTGTTTTTAGAAGGAGGCAGAGACAATTATCTTCACACTTAGGTATCTCGTGTGTCTTCAATAAAGGTCGCTGTAATATATTTCAGAGTTATTGTCTGAACCCCGATATACATGGTAAAAGGTACAACTCCCTTAAGTTTTTGTCCATGAATGTATATTGGTTATCTCGTATGTCTTCAATAAAGGTCGCTGTAATATATTTCAGAGTTATTGTCTGAACCCCTATATACATGGTAAAAGGTACAACTTCCTTAAGGTTTTGTCCTTGGGTGTATATTGGTTATCTCGTGTGTCTTCAATAAAGGTCGCTGTAATATATTTCAGAGTTATTGTCTGAACCCCGATATATATGCTAAAAGGTACAACTTCCTTAGGTTTCGTCCATGAATGTACATCTATTATTCCAATCAAAATTAAAATCAATATATTTAAATATATATATAACTAGAAATATTATCAATCAAAATTATATCTTTCATCTATAAAAAAATATAGTCTATATATCTATAATAATTAAGAAATTAGTTCAAAATATTTCACATATATATAATATGGGCACCTCTCCCTTTAAAAATTGTAATTTTGAAATCACACAGTGAAAATATGCAAATAAATCACAACAGTAGATTTGGCTAATTCAGACAAAAGCCAACAACCTGTATACCATGGTTTCGAGCTATGGCCCTCATCAGTACAGGGATGGCTTTAATTACATAACATCTCATGAGAAGGGTTCATAAATTGGCCAAATAACTGCCAAAATTATATTTTAAATAGGGAAAAGGTAGAACCGATAATGGCGATTGTTTTCAATTAAAGGGAGAGGTATCCTTTTATATATATGTATATCATCTATCCGGAAAATTTACACCCTATATATTATACTTTAAAGACCATTAACTATATTGATAAATATATTTTTAAAATTTATCCGTTATATATATAACTTTGAATATTTTATGCGTTCTTTTCATAATTTTGTCACGAAAATATTCTTTCGAAAAATTACCCATTATGAAATTTTAACAAATATATTTTATTACATATTGTCGATGATTCGTTTATAAAATGTTTTTCTTCATATTATATGCAAATATAACTGTAAATAGACATTTAAATGTATTTGGGCTAATATAAAGTAGTGATTTTAAATATATATAAACAGTAAAAATTGCATATTATTCTAAAAAAAGTTTTTTTGTTGTAATTTTAATATTTTATACAGGTATAGTAGAAAATTAGTAAATAATCATTAAATATTCAACATTATTTATATTACATGTGTTGAGGTTAAAGTAATTTAAAATCGGAAAAGTTGACCGAAATGTAATCTATGAAATTATTTATTTACCACCAGCTCTTCAAGTCGGCAACTCTGGCAGTTCTCTAGGGGAACGGCTTCCCGCCAAAATCTGGCCAACTCCAGAAGAATTTTAAGAAGCCATCGGCTGCCTTTAAAAAATACAACTTTTTAATTGGAGGGAACTGCGGCGAGGATCGTATTTTAAGTTGGAAGACGCCATCTTGGATATATATATATATATATATATATATATATATATATTTTTTTTTTTTTAGCCGTCAAAGAATTGTGGGAAAATCTTCAGGGGAAAATGACCTTTTTTTTATTTTTTGACTCTATCTTTGTGGCAGCTGTTTCTAATATAGGACTGATCAATATCATCAAAGAATATTTTTATATCGTTTGTTTTTTATATTTAGTCGTCTGGATTTTTTTTTTTTCTATAAAAAATATATCTTTTTAAATTCTTGCAGTTTTTGACGTTTGCTTTTTTTTTTTTAATAATTAAAATTTATAAATGAAATTGTTCATTTTTTTTAATAGTGTGTTTGTAAATATTGTATTTTATTCAATTCACTCTTATATTTTAATTTTAAAAAATAAAAACTTGGTTTTTAAATTATTCGAAAAATGTATGTTATTTAGTTCTAATAAATATACGACTATAGTAATTTTATAATCAAATATAAATATTGTAACGTAGAAAATCAGGAAAGACAAACTTCAGGATGACACAGCAATTTATTTAAGGCAAAAACAAATCAACGTTTATAAGATATAAGTTAAACAATGAGAGAAGTTTCCATAGTAGAAAAAAAAATAAAATAAATAAATAGCAAAAAAATATTAATTTGTACATAAAATATAATATATCATTTGCTACAATTTATATATATAAAGGTTACATTATAAAGGTTATATAATGTTTAAAGAAAGTTATATAAAATTTTGATGTCGAATTGAAGGTATAATGTCAGTATAGCAAGGTATTACTGAACAATATGTATATATATATTAAAGTTAATAAAAAAGAATATTTTTTAAAATATTTTTTTTTTATTTATGAAATCAAATCAAAATACAGATAATCTGTTGCGGTACTTATTCCTCTGAGGTCAGGGTAGCAACGTACCGCTGAATGTATCCATCCGCTAGGAAAGTGTAGGTTAGAGGTCGGTAAATCTTTTGAGTCGGAAAAGTAAAAAATTACAATTTACAAAATTTCAAATTTTTTAAAAAGAACCCCACAAAATGTTTTTCATTGCCAACACGATAAATAGTATATTAAATTTAATTGTCATCTATCGATAAAATATGTAAATTTCATGTTTATAAACAGTAAGGACTCATATTTTAAATTTAGAAAATTCTGTAAATATATCTATGATTTTCTCTCTTGGTTAAAAAAAGCCGTAATTGCCAAACTAGGTATATTTGTTTGTGTTTATTTCTTTAGTTGGTTGTAAATTCAAGTATCATTTTAATGTCCTTTCCTTTCTTTTCTTCTTTAAACTCTACTCAAACCTTGTAATTATTCAATTGTTTATGTAATATAGTATCTTAGTGTTGTTTCTTGACATCCCTTGTGAGGATATCGCGTTTGATTTGATTATAAATAAATAAATACACCTATCCCCCGATTTACATGGTAGATACGTTCCTGAGAAAAACGTGTAAATCGAGGGATAGGTGTATATTAAACTGTCAAATCTGAATAGGTGTTCGCCCCCTCGTGAATCAGAGCCTCCCAATATTCTTTTCAACATAGGTAGTATAGAGTAGAATATCGCATTTTAGTATAGTGCGATAAAAACAAAAAAAAAACTTATTTGGAAAACCGTGTAAAAGCGAAAACGTGTAAAACAAGTACCGTGTAAATCGGGGGATAGGTGTAATGTAACTAATAAATTTATAATTAATAGTATATTCTCGCATAAATAAGTATTTGTGTATGGAACTAAAGAGCCTCAGCTTCACATCCAAAAGAGCCGTATGTGACTCGCTAGCCGCATTTTGCCAACCCCTGGTGTAGGTGAGAGGTTGTTTAAAAATTTAACTATACCCGCAGCGACGGAAAGTAGGCCTAGCGCGGAATAACACCATCGAAGGCATGTTTTCATACAGCCACCGCAGTAATAAGTACCTCACCAATAATCTCTCTCTCTTATTATAAACTTCCTTCTTTCAATTTATTACGAATCAAATAAAACGTTGATTGAGGTAATACTACGATATGGCTAAGGAATGGTTAAATGTTTCCCCCATATTCTTTCGTATAAACAGGTATTATATCTATTTATGTAAAAAATATATATTTGATTAATTGCATATGTGAGCAAAAAACTCCTATCACAAGTTAATAAATATTATAATCATTAGTTATAACTAAAAAATACCCAATTAACCTGTTTGAAATTTGATTTTAAAATATATTTTCTAAATACTATGTAGAATAGTTTGAATATAAATAAGTGATGTGAAAAAGAAGAAGAATAGAGATAATATAACATAGACTGAGTTTTTTTCGATGGAAAGAAACACATGCGAGATGGTATTTCAAATGTCGTTTTACAATTATAAGCCGCATTATATTATATTGTATTATAAATTACTTAATGTATTATTTACGAACGGAAAAATATGTCCAGGGTAGCCTAGTGGACATGGCATCTGCCCGGTAAGCGGAACACTGTGGGTTCGATTCCCATCCCTGGACACTTTTATTTTTCCGTTTATCATTACTCTTCACAATTCATCCTTTCATACCTCATCCAAAAGGTTAGAAATATTCGTTATTTCTCCTTGAAATAAATTTTGATTTTTCGTTGGAAAGAAACACATGCGGGATGGTATTTCAAATGTCGTTTTATAGACTGAGTTTTTTTCTTTCGATATTTTTTATATGTATAATAAATATAAAGTGTTTTTGTGTGCTAAACATTAAATATAATTAAATAATAAAAATAAAGTTTTAGTTTATAAAATAAATAACACAACATACTATATACATCCAGGGAAAACAAGTGTATATTGCTAAGTCACTCATCTAGCGTTTATATTAATTTATTTAGAATTTTTTTACATATTACTTTTGTAACCATATTGGAGATTCAAATATATTCATTTAATATTCACAAAGTGAATGTTTAAAATTAGATGTTTCAATAAATAAGATTTAAATAGAGATTTTATCTGTAAAAAATATATATATTTTCAACTAAATCACTGAATTAAAAAAAAAACGTTCATTCAGCTCTATATGTAATATTATTTTAATATTTGAAATATATTTAAATTATGTTAAAATGAAATGGTAAAAATAGAAACATGCTTTTTAAGAAATAATTTATACTTTTGGTGACATACAAAATAATTTGATTAAATCATAATAATGGTTAGATATATTTTTTTAACATGAGATCGGGAAACATTGTTGTTATGCATCGGCTGCAATAATATTTTTGTTTTACTTAAAAGCAAAGTTTTTAAATATAAAATCCCATTAGAAATGACATAAATTAAAATCAAATAAAATTAAATTACAAGTGCAAAGAATTTTTAAAAGGTAGAAATAATTTATTTTCTATATGAAGATTTTGTAGCTATTATTTTACAAATAATAACAAATTCTTTTAGCAATAAAGCTCTTAACTCAAATTTATTTTTACAAATTTATTAGTGGTATGTATTTGCCATTTCTGTTTTACATTTTAAGAATGAATATATTTTTGGTTTTAAATGTTCTTAAAGAGAGAAAATATATAAATAAAGTTCTATATATTATAAACACAAATTTTGATATATATATTTAATATAATTTATATAAATTATATTTTCAAAATACAATTATAACATTTTATTTATACGCATTTTACCTATCCGCATTTACCGTATTTTAGCTATTTTATTTTCTCCCTCTAATTAAACAACTATTTTTAGTGTATTATACATTTCACCGAGATATTTTAAAACGCCATATGAAACACCATTTTGAATTTTAAAAGACAACTAAATAGATAAATCAAAATTAAATGTAATAATGGAGAGAAAACATTTTTAAAATATTCAAATTTCATTAAATTATCTCAAGTAGAGATAGTTATAAAATAACCTTGTGTTTTTTACTTTGTATTTTATGTATAAAGGTTTATTTTGTATTCTCTAGTTTTATGTCGTTTATTCTTTTATTTTGGCCATTTAAGCTTTAAAAGATATGAATAAACTTTCTCATACTAGTCACATGCATTTAAATATTTGCAATCTAATAATTCATCAATTAAAAATATATCAAACGATAAATAACTTAAATATAATCTTCTATTTTATATCAATTTTATAAATTTCAATTTTCAAACATAATATATTAAATGCACGCATTCTAATTCTTTATAAATACATGTATTATATATATATTTGTTAAAATGTTCAAACAATAAATAAAAAAGCAATACATTAAAAAATTTGAAAAGAAAATATAAAATAGCATTTCATTTCTAAAAAAAAAACATATTTTTTTAAAAATAGAAAACGCGTTAAAATAATATCAAACGATTATTTTCACTAGGCAGAAGATAAGTGGAAAATCGTAAGGATTCTTCGATAGCGTTTGGACTTCCACCAATCACGATTAAGCTCTCTTTATGCCTAAATTGGTGCTATGACTTAGCCAAGAACGCTTATCTTGTCTGGATACGTCAGAATGAATGGCACCTGAATGGCTATCAAGAAATAAGATAAGGATAATGAGGTTTATTTTTATTGATTTCAAAATTAAACCTTCCAGCCGTACCAAATCGATCTTTTTGCTAAATGGATTACAAAATTTATTGTGTCCAATAAAAATCTCTTTTTTTTTTGCTCTTTTTTATAGAAGTATTGAAAAACAATTTGGATTGGGACAATAAATTCTCCCTGGTCACACTGGTGTTAGTTTATCGCTTGTTAAGCATTTTGCGAATGTTGCTCGAGCATTCCAGGAATGTTCACCTGGTCACCCTGCAAATCAATTAGGCCTAGAAAAAAAAACTTTTTTAGTTATTTTATTATCTCAATGCGATTTTTTTTTCATAAAGAGTTTTTTTTTATAAATTTAATAATAATTTTTAAATATATATTTTTCCTCTCGTTGCAAAAGGGAAATATTATATCTCTCTTTTGTTCCAAGTTTAAGTATTGTTTAAGTATTATATATTTTTAATAAGCACACACACATAAAGAACAAATTTTATTTAGCTAACGAAGTTAGTTCTGGGATTAATATTTCGTATTATGTACTGAAAAAAATATCTTTTAAAAGTGTTTTTGAATCATATATACAGTGAAATTTTGAAAATAGAGCAATCCATAAATAAACCTTTAATTAAAAAGGCATATATTGGATCAAAATATAATTTATTTTACCAATATTTCAGTTCGCTGAACGCCAACCTTTATCAAGGTGTTATAACATTTGACACACATTAAAATGTTATAACACCTTGATAAAGGTTGGCTTTCAGCCAACTGAAATATTGGTAAAATGAATGATATTTTGACCCAATATATGCTTTTTTAATTAAATATACAGTATATGTTTATCAAATTTCTATTTAAACTGATATTTAAGTCTATATTTTAATATTCGTCTCTTATATTGTCTTATACAAGCTCTCTGTCCATACAATAATTTTATATCTTGCTAGTCCAATGACACGGCTTCGCCCGGGATCTCTTCCAATAAATGTTAGCCCAATGAATATTGTTTTGACAAATGGAATTATTATAATTTTTGTGAGAACATTCTTGTACGAAAAAATTGTATTCATAATGCAAGGTAAAAGTAATATCAATTACTATTATAAATAAAATTGGCATTTCCTGACCGCTCACATGAGTATTTTAGAGCGCCATCTAGTGGTATAAATATCAACTAAACGTT
This sequence comes from Cordylochernes scorpioides, assembly GCA_030710605.1. NCBI lineage: Eukaryota > Metazoa > Arthropoda > Arachnida > Pseudoscorpiones > Chernetidae > Cordylochernes > Cordylochernes scorpioides. The sequence continues at coordinate 55,590,950 of CP092884.1, forward strand.
GATTTAGCTTGTTCCAAAGATATTTGGCCAACCCAATTTCTTGATGAATTAGTTGATTTTTGTTCCAATAGATGGCGCTCTGCCATCTAAAAAATGCTCATGTGGGCGGTTAGGAAATGCAAATTTGGTTTTTAATATCAACACCTGACCATTTTTCCAAAAAGATATTATTGCTGCATATATATATTGATTCGAATAAGCTCGATTTGTTCATAGAGGATGATGGAAATACATTGTCCTGATGTATTTCGGACATAAATACATATCTCCCGCAACATATATATATGTAAATATAGTAAAATATGTCTTATAGGAGTCGAATTTTAATGAGAACATCTTTTGTGTGTTTTTTATTAGTTTACTTTTCTTAGGCCTCTCTCTCTCTCTGACCCTGTTTAAAGTGTTCTCGTCTATATTATTTAAACCCCCTAATGACTAAATATATTGAATATCATATATTAAGAAACTTAACTGAATTTATATAAGAATGAATAGTTTTAGGTTTATTGTAACCAATAGCAATTGCCAATTGCAACCTGACTTGCGAGTACATTTCGGCTTAGAACCATTTTGGTAGATTAAACTGGCGAAACCGTTGGGAGGGTTCACCATTGATGAGTCAGGCCCTTCCATTAATATTTTATTGAAGTAAGGACAGTAGAAAATATTGTTTTATTTTTTAAAAAATCATACACATCTATAATAGTTTCGAATTTGTCATAAAATATGGCGTGCTAATGTTTCATAATAGGTTTTACTGTGTATATTTATATTTAATACATGTATTTTCCAAAATTTTTCATCAATATACTTCTATGAATTTAGTTTTCTATTATTTCTCTCTATATTTGAACATAATTTACTTTAACCGCTATAGAAAAGAAATAATAAACGAGGAGCTCCATTTAATTTTTAAACTTACAAACCCAATAACTACATAGAGACCTATCCTTTTTCTTTCCCGTAAAAAAAAATAAAAATGACTTCGCGTCATTTAATAAACTCGAACAAAATTTAATTCGATAAAACAACCAGAACATATTTTGGAAGCGTAGTATAATATGATTTTTATTGATTTTTTTTTATTTACACTTTAACTGAACTCTCAAATTTGAGAAGAAAGGTTTACAAATAAATGAAATTTCTATTACTATTGTTTTTTTTTTATCCTATAATGTGATTAAAAGGATATTATTAAAGAAAGATCAAAGGTAATCATTGAGATAATAGATAGAGAAAATTAACTATAATGAAATTCCTTATGGAATACTATCTATCATTCGATACATAGGAATACACTCATGCACAAAACTTAAAGAATGGGAAATTCTTTGATGTCGCCAATGGTCTTTTTTTTTTGGAAGGAGACAGGGGCTATTTTGTTCACGTATTTCGTGTGTCTTCAATAAAGATCACTGTAATATCTTTCAGAGTTATTGTCTCAATCCCGATATTCATGCTGAAAGGTACAACTTCCTTAAGTTTTTTCCTTAAGAGTGTAATAATTATAAATTTCCTATTTGTATAATATGGAGTTTTAATTGTTACATATATGGAAAAAACAAGTTGTACCTTTTATCATGTATATAGATATTCAGATAATAACTCTGAAAGATATGCACACACACACACATACACAGAGAAGATTAGCATGGACCCTGCGCAAGGATGATACACAAAATAGTGAAGCGTTCAACATACACATAGAGCTTTATTAAGACCACCGGTCTTATACAGATTCAAAAGATATTATAAGATATTTAAAGATATTGAAGATATTTAAAACTTATCTCGCATGTGTTTCTTTTGAATGAAAAATCTAAATTTATTTAAAGGAGAAATAACGATTATTTCTAACCTTAGGTTACAATCATAAGCCGCGTTATATTGTATTATATTAAGATATTGATATTAAGATATAATATATTAAGGTGTGGGGGAAGATTTGGAATGAAGCAGGGAAGAGAACACAAGAGTGGAATAAGAACGTTATAAGAGACCTAGCTCCAGGCCCAACAACCCTCAGGACGAATGCAATGCCAGTAACTAATGTTCATAGATTCCCTAAATATTCCTGCCACGCATTCCTTAGAAATTCCTTTCCATTTAAATAAACGGCCTAGTTCAATTGTTAGGTGGTGTTTTTTAATCCTTGCAGTACGTTCTATACGTCTTGGGGAAATTTTTCCCTCTTTCATTTATATAAATAAAATATTAATTTCGGGGCAATAGTTCATAAGATAAACCTATAAATGATGTTTTAATATTCGATTTTATGCTTTAGAAAAAAACTCTTATTTACATATCAGAAACTCTCTATAATAATTTATATAGTTCTTATATTTTAAAGATTGGGATTATATTCGGATTAAATAATTAAGTTTTTATTTTTCCAATATTACGATATATATATATTTATAAATAAAGAAAGCATATCCTGACCAGGAGCACATATGCTTTACAGAAGGCAGAGCGCCATCTGGTGGAACAGAAATCAACTAATCATTGATTTAACCTGTTCCCTGATAATTGGCCAACCCAATATTTTGATAAATCAAGAAAAGCCAACCACGAACGCTTTTCGCGCTGTTGGCGCTCGTCAGCGTGGAATAGGCTGTACCACTGCGACCAAAAAGAATTTTGGTCCAAGAGGCTTCTTGAGAAACGAGGAAATATATATTTATATTAATACAACTCAATAACGCGCCATCTATATAAAACAAATGAAAACATTAAGACGTGAATGTTTCTTTTCACAAATAAATCAAACTTCTACTGTCCTTACTGCGATAAAAAGCTGTGAACCTTTCCAGCGGTTTCGCAATTTTTATCTACAAAACCCTTCTTTAGAGCTCTAATACTGTATTGGACCATTCTGCTTTTATATGCTGCACTGAAAGGTGGAATCTTAGAAATAGTATTTAAGCCAACTATGGATATAAGCTTTAAGCAGAGTATAATTACATTTAAATATTTGCATCGAGCAATGCTCTTCCGTAAACAACAAGAATTTTGTTATATGTTTGTCATATTTTATTGGATGGCTTTTATCCCAAAGAGTTCTTGTAAGACGACCTGTAGTGCGTGATTTGCCGCATTTCAAAACTACATAAAATTCCTCGTAAAATATGGACCAATATTAATCGAAATACCAATCAACGATTGGATGATATTTATTCCGACAAATGGCGCAAGCCATCAGCAACTTTTAGTTGCATAATCAGGAGATGCATTTTTCTTAATTTATCCACCTGATCTCAGTACAATTTCACTTTTGTACTATTATTATCGTCATAAAATCTACATTGTTCTAATGTATTCTCAAAAGTGAAGATACCAATTTTGGTACACACACATAATATATATTCTATACTAGCGAACCCGGCCACGCGTTGCAGTGGCTAAATTGCAATATGTTGAATTAACATTATACTAAACTATTCAGTACAGTAAAGTTAATATTCGCTAATAAAGATAAAAATGTTTTAGCCGATCTAAAGCCCAACGGGATTGAGAATGGAACGTTACGTTAAAATTTGAAAGTGAGTTTTATATATATAGACAATATAGCCCTTCATTGTAATCATTGATTATAACCACTGCATTAATAAATGTCAGTCTTCCCAGTATTCTTTTACCTATGTATGGAAATTTTGGTTTGAATTAGTGAACTATTGCGAATTTGTAGACGAATGACCCGGGCAACGCCCGGGTTTACACGATTAAATGTATATTACATATGGAAGAGAGATGGACGTGGTTCCCGGAGGGCACCCGCGAGGTCACTCTGCCCCCGCGCAACTGTCCAACCGGGAGCGCCCCGCGCCGTCAAAATCGGCACGCCTTCTAGAGGGCGCTGCTCGGCCGTCAGCCGGGAGAACTCATTTACTCGGCGGGGGGGGGGGGGGGGGGCAGGGAAGTCACGTGCTGCGCCGGCAGCCAATCGTCGCGCGCCGCCATCGCCCGTCTGCCGCGAGAGGGGCGCTGATTGCGAGTGAATTTACGTTTTATTGTAAATAAAAATGCAACGAAAGGTTATTTCTAAAGAGTAATTAGCCAGAAACCATCCCGGTAGTATACTAAACATCTTCCCAAAGTTTCATCACGATTGGTTGAGCGATGTAGAAGATTATCACTCACGGACGGACCAACGGACCAACCAACAAACATCCATTTTTATATATATAGATTATAAAATATACTATAGTTACTATGTCAAACGACTATTTATATACGCTATATCTTGTAAGTACAGGTTGAGAGAGAGAGTGGCATTACCCGAAAGCTCCAAATAAAATAATAGCTTTAAAAAACTCTGAAGTAAGTAATATAAATAATAATTGTCACGTAAACTATTAAGTAGCGTTTTAAAATATTATTTCCCTAACTCTCGCTATATAACTGAAACTACTCTATAACATAAAAATATCTCGTACACATCAACTCTTATTAACGATTTTCTAAGAACCATAAAAATGCATTCTTCAATCTGTGAAAATCTTTTAAAATGATATTTTAGATTTACCTACCCAAACCTCTATAGAATGCTTAGGAAAAATCATGTTTCCTATTTTCAAAGTTTTTTTTTTTCAGAGCAATATATTTGTTAAATTATAAAACTATTTTAGAGACGTAATATTCTTTTTAAAATAAAACAATTTCTACTGTCCTTACTGCGATGGAAAAATTAAAGGCCCTCCCTTTAATTTTTCCATCGCAGTAAGGACAGTAGAAATTGTTTTATTTTAAAAAGAATATTACGCCTCTAAAATAGTTTTATAATTTGATAACAGATGGCGCTCTAGTACATCGTAACAATATATTTGTGTAATTTGTAATTTTATATTAGAAAAAAAAAAGCAAAAAGAGTTTCTTTAATTAAAAAAAGGGTTATACAAGCTTTCGGGAAAGACACCCTTTATTATTTACATATCTATATATATAAAAATCAATGTTTGTATGTTTGTTTGTTTGTATGTCCTGTATACAAATTCGCAGTAGTTCACTAATTCAAACCAAAATTTCCATACATAGGTAAGAAAATACGGGGAAGACGATAGGCTATTTTAAAAATATATAAATCAAAATATTAAAAAAACTATATATTCAAATTATTCTACTTAGCTCACGAACAGCGCCATCTCTCAAAGATTAGATTAAATTATGCTGATGCAAACAAATAGATAATGCTAATAACAAACAATTATAAAAAATCTTATCTAAATATATATCACTCGGGTATATATGCACACGGGTCAATCCCGGGGCGAAGCCCGGGTCACCCGTCTAGTATTTTATATAGTATCCGTAGAAAGGCGACTTGCCCGAAAGCTTGTACAACCGTTTATGATTGAATTAAACCTTTTTTTCCGTCTTACGATTTCTTCTATTAACAAATGGAGAGATAATCATCGTCTTAATTTTATATTCACAATTTAATTCAAATTTCAATCAAAAACTTCAGTTTTAACGATACTTTTTTGAAAAGTTCGTTAAAATTAGAAAATTTCGATAATATGTAAAATTCCTTGATCTGAGTATTTTTTTCACAACCGTATATAATTTTCACAAAAGATATATATAAAATGGTGTGAATTTTTCAAAATTGGTGTGAAAATAAGATGATATCCCAATAAGCGCGTTAGTCGATTGTAAACCAATAGGGGAATTGAAGAGAGATTACAAAGTAAGTAATACCAATGATAGAACCATACAATACCAAATCCTCCATTGTAACAACTCACCCAATAATCCTCTCCAATGGTAATCAGCCTAATGGAATAAAGATAATGGAACGTCCATCCGTGTGTGCTTCGAAATTTAAATAAAACCCTCGTTGCAAAATATCCCAGTAATTATTAATAATAAGACAGTAACTCTTTGCTAATGAGTCAGTCACTGCTGTGTGTATTGGTTTAATAATTAATGTAAATATACGTGAAGTAATTTGAGCCATTTGGGCAAGATGGTACCTTGGTCAAATATTAACATTCAATTCATTGCACATATATTTGAATATATTTAGTTCCCCCCTTCTCTCTCTTTCCACAATTAAATTCCTATTAATATTAGTGCTAGCGGTTCTTTTTCTATATTATTCGAAATGTACGTAGGTGTGTATGTAAATAGGTGTGCGTTAAAGTGAGTATGTGGGTTTGTTAATGTGTGTGCATATATGTATGTTTTTGTGCGTACTGGGTGTGCTTGTCTGTATACCGATGTGTATGGGCATGAGTAGATATGTATATATGCGCTTTTGTGTACGCGTGCCTGTATGAGTGTGTGCGTGGGTAGGTATGTAACTGTGTGCGTCTATGTAAATGACAATTAAAATAGTTTATTGACATCTAGTCAACAGTAGGGAGAGAGTTTACAGTTATATTTAAAACAGGGAGAAATAATGAGCTGAATAATGTGCCTGGCCCCTCCGTACAACTCTGTCGATCGCCTTAAGGTAATGGTAAGGCGCGAATTCAGGGCAGTGCTCTATGTAGACGCACTTCTCCTGTGTAGAGGATGCCTGCCGCGCCCTGGCATCTGCGATGTGTTCCGCGTGGCTTTCACTTCCTGCACCCGCGGTATTCATTCCACCGACGATTGCTGTCGCCAAGTAGCTCCGGTGATTCTGGCGCTGTTGGACTGCTCCGCCGTGACGCCCGATGCTCCCGAGTCGCGGCGTCTCTTCTTGCTTTGTACGACGGTGTAGCCGTCCCCAATTTCAAGATCATCAAGCTCCGGTAAGTCTTCCTAGTTCGTATGGACATTTACAGCGCCAATTGAAGGCGTCTTAGTCGTGCGACGTGGTAAATTCTGCATAGTAAACGCCAGTAGGCAAATTTACATTGTTAGCAGTTCCCTGTATTTCAATTGAAAATTTGTTCTAAAAATTGATTTTCGCAGATAACTCTGCAACAGTAGAAGGCTCGATGCTGTACCTTTCAGGTACATGGTCAGATTTCAAAGGGCTATCAGCTCGTACCAAATTCGGCATATCAGCCATCAGTTATCCATCCGCCAGGGCGGAAAAAAACGGTGGAGCTAATATGTAAATGTAGGTCTTTATACTTCTAAGAACATGTACCCTTGTGTTTATTATATGTGCCCCTATCTATATGATTGTATGGGGAGGGGGGTGAATGATTTCAAGTCATTTTAGACATGCGTGCGTGCTTGCATCCTTATGTTTGGACGCTTTTTGTGCGTTATATGAGTTAATGTCTGAATGAGTGATGTTTATGTGCTTATGTTTGTTTGTATACATGTATCTTTATGTGCGTGCTTGCCTTTATGATTATGTGTGCGTGTTTGCACGCGTGCACTTACGTGTATGTGTATCAAAAAGAAGTTTTTCTTTTTAAAATTTGTTATAAAAAGCATTTTCTTGATCTTTGAGCATACCGAGAAAGGTTTCACACCATTTATTTTAAATTGAAAACAAAACATACTATTATGATTTCATACCTTTCAATAAGGAATGACTACAATTTAAAAAGGTTCTGTGAGAGAATTCATGAAAAATCTCTCGAATCTACCAAGGCTTCAACTGATGAATACATTCTATTTTCGTCACTCAATCAGAAAATGCCTTTTTTCCATTATGTAAATATGTATGTCATATTTTAACATTATTATTATTGTGAAAAAGGGAAAATAAAAACAGTCCATTACTAGCAATACATCAACCATCTCCTACAATTATACAGGATTATTATGTAAAATCAAATTTAAAGAAACATCATTCATACCAAAGAGGTATCAAATGTAATATTTATTAATAAGATGTCATATATATATACATCTAAATATATTAACGTATAAATTTAATAAAATGACGGCGCGCAATTTAATTACTAAAAGCCAATATAAAGCTCCCATTTAAATATTATTACATATTTACGTATGCAACTTTACCAAAAACTAAAGAAATATATATACATATATAAACACCAAACGACTTAAGAAAGTCACGTGAGTGTTGTTGACATACGGTGGCGGTTGAGAGAGCAATTTCGGCGGCAGAAGAACTCTCTCCCTCCTTGAAATTAGACGCAGAAGACTTTCAACAATATCTAACCATTTATATTAAAAACCAAACGACAATATCCTGCCTGCCATCCCGCTGTCACCGTCGCCATGTTGGTTAATTAAGTTTCAAACTAACGCCATCTATTGGACAAATTTGGAACTCTCTACAAACCTTAATATCTTGCGGGTCAATTGGATTTGGCGGGGTTAGATATTGAAAAGAATTTGTCTTCTGGGATAAATTTTGATCGGATTTTTATTTAATAAATAATTTATATTGATAAATATACCTTCTCCTCTACTCTATATATTGAATCGTTTTTCCTAATATAAAATACATTTTTCCTTATAACATATTTTGGATGTCAAAATATATATTTATAGCATTATATTATTTTGGGATATATATAACTCAGAATAGATTATTCTAAATTTATATTTATTGGTATCTGAGTGTAATATTTATTATATTTATATAAAAAATATATATATATTGTATGTATTTTTTTTTCATATTTAATTAATTATAAAATTGAGAGTTATAAAATAATTTTAAATTAGAGTTGCATATACACACTTTATGTTAATATGTAAATATGTAATTGATATTTTGAAAAATAATTTTTATAAATTTATATATTATTGATACAGAGAGTATCAAATTAAAAAAAAATACTTTTTAAAAATCAATGGAATAATATAGGACACACTTATTATTTTACATTTATTAGAAAAATAAATATACCAATTGGCACAATGAAAACATTTTAAAAATATAAAACCGTTTTCTTGATGAATTTCCATTAACGAAAATTTCTAAAAATATTATTATACACGATTTTATTTGTGTTTAATGGTGGTTGTTGTGTCTTTTTTTCTATTTAATAAGATTTTGTAAACGTTTTTTAAAATGAATGTATATGTGTTTTAAAATAAGAATACCTTTTTAAAATACTTTTTTTATAAGAAATGTTTTATTTCAAACGGTAAAAATGAAAAAAATCAATTATGATATAAGTAATAAATACCGCGGAAATATGAAAAAATAATAACTCTTTTAGATATTCTCTACCTCTTTTTTTCTCCCTATAGGAATATTTTTCATCGTAAGCTTTGCGTGTAGGAAACTGTCGAGGAAATTGTGGCCTCCTGAAAGATACATGGCCCAAATGATGGTAAAAAAAACCTCTAAATATATAAAATTGAAGTCAAAAAGGTTATAGAAAAACATGGTCAATATCCCAATAATAGTCGCTCTTTGTATCTTCTCCAGTTTCTCTGCTCATAGCAGGTCCTGGGGTCTCTAGTGACGCCATACTTCTCTATCTTGATTTCTTTATTTCTCTTCATAGCTTCATATTCAGTCTATCAGTCCAATTCTTCTTCTGTTTCTCTGTTCTTGAGTAGGTCTTGGGGTCTCTAGTGACGCCATACTTCTCTATCTTGAATTCTTTATTTCTTTCATAGCTTCATATCCAGTCTATCAGTCCAATTCTTCTTCTGTTTCTCTGTTCTTGAGTAGGTTTTGGGGTCTCTAGTGACGCCATACTTCTCTATCTTGAGCTATTTATTTCTTTCATAGCTTCATATTTAGTCCATCAGTCCAATTCTTCTTCTGTTTCTCTGTTCTTGAGCAGGTCCTGGAGTCTCTAGTGACGCCATACTTCTCTATCTTGAATTCTTTATTTCTCTTCATAGTTTCATATTCAGTCAATCATTCCAATTCTTCTTCTGTTTCTCTGTTCTTGAGATCGTGCTGGGGTCTCTAGTGACGCCATACTTCTCTATCTTGATTTCTTCTCTTTATTTCTCTTCATAGTAATATTCAGACCAATTATTTTTATTCATATCGTTCTCTATTTCCATTCATTTTACCCTCCAGAATCTTCTTCATAAATCCATTACCTCTTAATATTGCCACGTGGAAAATTAGGAAAGACAAACTTCGAGATGACACAGCAATTTATTTAAGGCAAGAACAAACTATAAATGATACACAGTAATAAGGGAAGTTTACAGAGAGTAGCAAAATATAAACATAAAAAAATGATACTCTGTTAATAAAATAATAAATACTTTGTTACAATATATATATGTCTTATTTTGTCTTTTTCTGATAACCAGGCGTCGTTATTCTTCCAAACTTTTCTTAAGACCTCTTCATTCAATAG